>CM046356.1:8628640-9828640 GCA_025436335.1 Bursaphelenchus mucronatus
ATGAATTTTCTCCGATATGGCGTGATAAAATAGATAGTCGTGATGAAATCAACGCATCCATGGACTTGAATGAGCATTTGGCAAAAGGCTGAGATAGTTCGTCCTTCCTCCCAATTACTGCCAAAGGCAAGGAACGAAAATCCAATCGGCAAAAGCAAAAACAAGTCTCCAACGATTAGTTGCGCCGTCAACGCCTGCAATAAATATATACAATTATAGCGCAATACAGTGTTTAATTGAAGAAAATGAAATTGAGGAACTTCTGGAAGACAAATGAATTTAATTCTTTTAGGTATTGCAGACACCCAAACGGCCAAAAACCCCACGCAACAATGCCACAGCCTACGTGACAAAAGATATTCCATGTAGTTCTCCCAAAAGTCTCTTACCTTCAGCAACATTTTGTGCAGCCGAACGGCCGTTGTGTTGTTGGTCTTGGAAAGGAAAAACATAACCCGATAAAACATGATTCCCAGCATTATCATCCCTCCAACAATGAGGAGCATGACTACGAAGAACCCCACAACTCCGCGAGATTTTGTATGTACGGTCATTGGACTGCAAAGATAGCCAATTTCTGGTTCAATCTCTCGGAATTGTGGGAGCTGATCCATAAACCAGCCTCGGTCATTTGCTGGGGCTGAAACGAATCTTTAAGAAGGGTTTTGTGAGGCCACTTACTTGGCATGTTCATTAAAGATGCAGGATTTAGTGCATAGAAACAGGACAGCACTTCAACGAGCATCATGATCACAACTGCTGTCTTCCCATTCTCAGCGATTTGACTGAGTCTTCCGGGGAATGCCTGCAAATACATATAAATCGTCTTTATTGTAAAAGAGTCGGGCAGAAGATTCAAGGAGAGGACGCCTATATGGTTTGTTTCCTCCTGTCAAATTAATTTGTTATAGTATAACCTTGTTACAAGCCTCAGATAAACTAATTGAGGCTCAAAAAAACAAAAGTGCAGGTAGTAATTTATTATATCAGCTGGCTCTTACGTGGCAAACCTTAAAACATGTAAAGGTTATTTTCGCATTTTTTGTATGAGCTGAGCTATGTGTCGTATCAACAATTTCATATCTACTTCATGTCGGTATTGTGATCCTCATAGTTAAAATTTTATTGAAGGAAATTCAGCAAAAGATACGTTTCTTAAACGATTCATAGTGAAACCTCTTTGGAGCATATACAACAAACTGACGTGAATTTTAAGCCAAAATGAAGCTCGATCGTATCAGACTCTTCTACAACAAATAAATTTTTTTGGTGAGATCTACAGAGGATGACTATATCATAAAGAATACCATTCATCGAACTTGGCAAAACATTGCTAGTGAGTTATGAAGAAGTTATCCTTTTGATGAGTAAATAAATTCCCTGACCGCTTTGACTCATTGCTATCAAGAAACTCACCATGCAATACCGATACAACAGACTCCAAATCATCGCAAACATGACATTAACCAAAGACGTCAGGTAGAACGCCATGACTATTCTAGCCCGATACGGCTCATGCAGCCATTTTCGATAGCTTAGAACACATGTGGATGGATACATAAACACCGGATTCATCACCGATACGACCCAATTAAATAAACAGCTCCAAACGACGTTGTTCACAATTAAATAACGATATCGATGCATTTGCCTCGAATGGAATAACGCGAGGTATATGATAAAAGGAGCGCAAAGAGTTTCAATTACTGTGCCGCAGGGCACAACGTAATCCGTCAATGGAGCGAGCGAATTTACGTATATCATGGCTAGCATTTATTTCAAAGACTGGGCACAAGAAAGCATAGTGACATACAAATATACGTATGTATGTACGAGAATAACGTCCGCTTGCACAAAAGGGCTAAACACCTGTAATGAACTGAAGGTAAATCAATTGAACACTCTGTTGTTTCATAATTTACTAGCTTTGATGTAGTCGGTTGGGCAAAAAATTTATGGTATTTTAGTGTAATAGGTATACAAAACACGTCTGCGGTTATTTGCAAGCTTTAATATAATTAAGTCTTGATTTGTTCCATGAATAGCTTGCTTTCCTTTTTGTAGAACGGTGGTTGCCAATTTGGAGCGTGGTTTGGCAACGTCGCAACAGTTGCGGGAGTTACATTTATGCGAGATACGTCCATAAGTATACTAAATAGGCAGTGCGCCGTCTACAATATATATTTATTAGCATCTCATATAAATGCATGCAATATAATACTGGCGGGAAGCGTTCTTGGTATGTGACCACTGGACGGTCAACAGCTCTGAGAAGGTCTTAAGCCCGCAATGCAGCAACATATTCCGATAAAAGGTTTACAAACTTTAAATCAACGGTCATTTTCAAGTTTGTCATATTACAAAATATGTAAAGTTTAGAATTTTGTGCTGACTTCCTGTACAGGTGGTATTTAAGAAAGGATTTTCTTGTTATCCATGAGCAATATTCATTTTTATTCCTCAAAAACTCAAACTCAACACAACTTTAAAGGGCCAAAACAGCTACTTTTAAATTGCGCTTATAACGGCGTGTGAAACGAAATGTCAAAGAAGGTCTTGTATGTCTTGCAGCAAAAACAAAGGCAGCAGAGTTGCAAACAGTAAAATAATTATTGGCAAGCATGTAGAATGTCACAATTATTTTTTCCGTTGTTATTGGTACAGTAGACCAAGAAACTTTTTGGACATTTCGTTTCCACGCCGTAAAAAGCGCGATTCAAAAGTAGATGCACTGTCCCTTTAAAAGTTTTGCTTGCGAATTCTTATTTTAGATTTAAAATTAAAATTTGTAGCCAAATTCCTCAAATATAGGTCCACCAATAGTCCCTGCCAAATATAGGTTCCTCTTCCGGAACGTTGGTTTCCACGCCGTAAAAAGCGCGATTCAAAAGTAGCTGTTCTGGGCCTTTAATAGGAAAATTCTTTTATAAAAAATATATAAAACAAGGTTAAGAAAAAGTGACTAATCCTTGAAGGAAACAAACAAATTATTTTGAAGTCAACTTCAACCTCTGTGCCATCGTGGACTTCAATTTGTCGGTCTCGATCTTGTGCTGAACCCTGTGACCTTCTTCGACTTTCGTCCAATGATTTCCAATAACTTTTTTCGATACGGCGTGATGAAATACATCATTGTAACAAAATCCACGCATCCATGGATTTGCACAAACATTATACATAATGCTGAGATTGTTGTGCCGTTCTCCCATTGAAGCGAAAAGGAGAGGAAAATAATTGCGGTTGGGAAAAGCATAAAGATATATGCAATTAACATTTGAACCGAGACTGCCTACAAAATGGCCTGTAAATAGCTAAAAGACGCGCTGAAACTACCGTAAACAACATTCGATGCATACGTTGCGTGCGTACTCTCCATCGTTAACGTCCTTGTGTTGACAATTATCCGATGAAACATAATTGCAAAGACGATAGCTCCCAAAACAAAGAAGATCATGATTAAGAAGAACCCGCAAAATGAAATCGTCTTCATCACTTCGAATCGTGGAGCACAGAAATAGCCGACATTACTCAGCCGACATTACTCTCATTATACTGTACATATATACCAAGCTGTGTTAAGGTTTTTGCCTTTGATGACATAAAACGAAGATTATGTATAATGCAAGAGAAGTCTCCGACGATCAAATTTTTTTCAAATTTTACAAACTTATACGTGTACATACAATTGGGGCCTTTTACACATCAATTCTTAAAGGGCCAGAACAACTACTTTTGAGATACGCGTTTTACGGCGTGTGAAACGAAAAGTCAAAGAAGTTTGTTTTTTTTCTAAAACAAAGCGGCATAGTTGCAAACAGTAAAATAACTATCAGTAAGCATGCAGAATGTCATCCTTATTTTTTCCGCTGTTATTAATACAGTAGACGAGATTCCACGCCGTAAAAAACGTAATTCAAAAGTATCTGCACTGTCCCTTTAACGGCACTCAAATTGCAACATAGACTTAGTGTTTTTCATAAGATGCTCTTACCATAAAAAATCGATAAAGCACGTTCCAAGCCACCGCTGATTCCACATTAACAAACATGGAAATAATCAACGCCATACTCGTCAGTGTACCATATGTGTTTTTAATGTTCAGACTGAACATTACGCATGCTGCGGGGAATGCAAAGACCGGCTTATAAATCCACAGAACAAAGTTGAACATCCAGCTCCAAAGAACATTATTTATAATCAAAAAACGATACCGTTTCATCTGTTTTGAATGGTATAAAGCCAGATAAATAATAATGGGAGCACAAATAGTCTCAATGGCAGTGGTAATTGGCAGTGCATAACGGGTCAATATCGCCAAGGAATTATCGTAGATCATGGTGAAATTTTACCCGTATGTTTTTGGACAAAGAGAAAGGATAACACGTAAAGTGTATATATACGTATTTATTTCAAAATTTTTGCACCTGCTTTTCAAACGATGCTAATAATAGGTTTAATGTAATTAAAGAGCCTAGCCTTTGGCTTAATTTTTTTTAAAGGGCGACCACTTTTGGAAAACGAAGTGTCCAAAAAGTTTCTTCGTCTACTGTACCAATAACAACGGAAAAATAATGGTGACATTCTACATGCTTACTAATAATTATTTTACTGTTTGCACCTCTGCCGCCTTTGTTTTCGCTGCAGGACATAAAAAAACTTTTTTGACATTTCGTTTCACACGCCGTAAAAAGCGCAATTCAAAAATAGCTGTTCCGGCCCATCAAAGATGCGATTAATAATATAATTAAATTTTTTCATAATTAATCTTAGAAAGCGTACATGTTGATATATATAATATAATATGATGTGCGGAAACAGTCGTTTTATACTCCAAATCTTCAGAATTTAGGTATGATCAGACCACACTTTTCCTTTTCGCTTTCCAACCAATCTCAATGGTTGTCGGCGATACGGAACAAAACAGTACATCATTGTGATAAAGTCCGCACATCCGTCAACTTGCACTAGGGTCACACAAACCGATCCTGTTTTTTGCGCGACCGAGTCGTGATGAGGTGCTCCTCAAGACTTACCACAAGAAACACAAGGAATATGGAACTGATTCCAGTAAACCAAGTGTTATGAATCGCTGGTGCAAACGTCACAAAAGAAGCCGGAAACAACATGGTCGGCTTGTAAATATACAGCGCCCAGTTCAACAAACAACTCCATATAACATTATTCATAATCAAGTATCGATATCGTTTCATTTGCTCCTAATGGTCAAGTATAATTTTATACAATGGGCGCGCAAATTGATTCCAAAGCAGTTGTGATGGCAAGAGAACACTCCGTCAAAAGGAAGCAGAATTTTCGTAAATCATCTCTGAAAAACAGCTGCTGTCATATATATGCATATAGTTGATTTAATTAAAATGGCTTTACAGAAGAGCTAACAAGCGAAACGCTTCAAACGCGACGGATATAACGAAAGACGACGGAAATTTAGATTACATTTTGCTCCGAAATTTGCCTAATTTTACGTATTCCCTCGGTAACAACGGTCGGTCGAAATATCGGCCGCGCTTGCAAAGCTTTAACGGCACAGCTACTTTTGAATTGCACTTTTTACGGCGTGGAAACAAACGTTCCGGAAGAGGAACCTATATTTGGCAACGACTATAATTGGTGAACCTATATTTGGGGAATTTGGCTACAAATTTTAATTTTAAATCTAAAATAAGAATTCGCAAGCAAAACTTTTAAAGGGACAGTGCAACTGCTTTTGAATCGCGTTTTTTACGGCGTGGAAACAAAATGTCCGAAAAGTTTTTTCGTCTACTGTAACAATAACAACGGAGAAAAATAATGGTGACATTCTACATGCTCACTAATAATTATTTTACTGTTTGCAACTCTGCCGCCCTTGTTTTCGCTGCAGGACATAAAAAAACTTCTTTGTCATTTCGTGTCACACGCCGTTATAAGCACAATTTAAAAGTAGCTGTTCTGGCCCTTTAAAGTTGTGTTGAGCTTTAGTTTTTGAGGAATAAAAATGAATATTGCTCATGGATAACAAGAAAATCCTTTCTTAAATACCAAAACGCGCAATTCAAAAGTAGCTGTTCTGGCTCCTTAAAGAAGGGAACTGTCGAAATTTCCAAATAAATTCTCAAAATTGGCACCAGCTCTGCTTAGCTTTAGCTGAATTTCAGGCAGTAGCAGTGCAGGTTCTCGTTGGCTGCACTTTTCTCCTCTTCCCCACCGCAGTTATTTTGTTCGTTTTCTACGCTCAATGGGAAGATGGGACGACGAACCAACTAATTAGAAAGTCAATTGGGTGTAACACTCTCTTTCATGGCCATAACATTTGGGCGGTATTTCTTATAAAACGTGTGATGAAATAAGGCGGAGTAAGCTACGAAAACGGGAATACATTTGAGTTTTATCACGGAGTCAAAATCTTTTCAAAATAAAGGTCGTAGAGCAAAGTAAACACAAAGAACAGCCGTTCTTTTGTAGAAATCGATTATTCCGAGAAATGCTCCGCTTTGTCCAAGCATATGTGCCATTCCGTATGATCCGTCTACATATAAATTAGCTAAACGATTTATACGCCTGCAGCATTTACTTTGTTGACTCTGATCTCTAATCGGGATGATGACAAAACAAATTTGTTTTGATTATTATGTATAAGAAATTACAGTAGCAAAATTGTAGTAATTTGGTTTATTTTGCAAATAATTAATGATGCGGTAAAAAAAGGCTATTTTCTACAGACTTTCACGTACTACGTTTTATTTCGCCTAGTTACAACCGAGATATACTGTACATATACCCAGATGCTATGTGTTGCTTCCGAATTTATTGAAATTATATTTATCATATAAAGCTTTATGTTGGATGATCAAACAAAACGACTTTAGTTTTCGTTTTCCCGAAATATTTCAACAGCTGCCGACGATATGGCACAATAAAATAAATCATGGTAAAGAAATCGGCGCATCCATGAGCCTGTACTAGGACCAAACAAGCGGCAGCAATCGTCGTCCCTTCTTCCCATTGAGCGTAGAAAACGAACAGAATAACTGCGGTGGGGAAGAGGAGAAAAGTGCAGCCAACGAGAACCTGCACTGCTACTGCCTGAAATTCAGCTAAATCTAAGCAGAGCTGGTGCCAATTTTGAGAATTTATTTGGAAATTTTGACAGTTCCCCTCTTTAAGGGGCCAGAACAGCTACTTTTGAATTGCGCGTTTTACGGTGTGTGAAACGAAATGTCAAATAAGTTTTTTTATGTTCTGCAGCGAAAACAAAGGCGGCAGAGTTGCAAACAGTAAAATAATTATTAGTAAGCATGTAGAATGTCGCCATTATTTTTTCCTTTGTCATTGGTACAGTATACCAAGAAACTTTTTGAACACTTCGTTTCCACGCCGTAAAAAGCGCGATTCAAAAGTTGCTGTGCTATCCCTTTGACTTCCAAAATCAACCCGTCTTACCTTAAACAGCACTTTGTGCATACGATGCAAACTTCCGGCAAAAAACTCGCCGTTATCTTTGTGCACAACGATGACCCGATAACACAGGACAAAAAAGACGACCGTTCCCATTGCGAAGAAACACAGCATCATAACGATGCCGCCAAATACAATTTCCATGATGAGCTCTTTGTCCACTGAACAAAAGTAGCCAATAGAACGCTCGTAAGGCCGAAAATATGGGGCCTCTCTTAGGAACTGCTCTCTTTCGGCGGATTCACCGACAAAAAAGTGGATTTGGTTAGATGTTGCAATCGGGCCTGGCCTATATCTTCAACAAGAGAGAAAATGGTATCAAAAAACAAGATAAAGTGCAAATGTCTTTTTGAATCACTGAATGACACTTCACTTAAGTCTCACAGTTTTATACGTTCGACCTAACAATTCTTGATACCTTTTAAAGGGACAGTACAGCTACATACTTTTGAATTGCGCGTTTTAAAGCGTGGAGACCAAATGTCAAAAAAGTTTCTTCGTCTACGTTACCAATAACAAGGGAAAAGAGTAATTTTGACAGTCTTTTTTTTGTTGCAGGACATGAAAAACTTCTTTGACATTTCGTTTCACACGCCGAAAACGCGCAATTCAAACGTATATGGCTTTTCTGGTCTTTTAAGGTTTTTGCAGGCGGTAATCTAAGATAATCGGGAATTTACTCAGATCTCGCTACTCCCCGTGTCGGAAAAGCCGACCCGGCCCCATTGCCACCTTAATTTTTGGCGGTGTCAACACTTACTGGGTCGTTTGTAGACAAAAAATGGCCAAAGCACCAAAAAATCGACAGATATTTGAGCGAAAACAAACAGTACGATCGCCAGCCTTTTCTTCTCAACAAAATCGCTGATCCAACCGGGATAGGACTGAAAACAAACCATGTATAATATAATGTCTAGAGCATTGAAAATGTAAATAATGCGACTTTAAAGGGGCGGTATAGCCATTACACTTTTGAATTGAGCTTTTTACGGCGTGGAAACAAAATGTCCAAAAAGTTTCTTCGTCTACTGTACCAATAACAGAATAATGGTGACAGTCTACATGCTTGCTAATAATTATTTTACTGTTTGCAACTCTGCCGCCTTTGTTTTCGTTGCAGGACGTAAAAAAACTTTTTTGACATTTCGTTCCACACGCCGTAAAACGCGCACTTCAAAAGTCTCTCTTCTGGCCCTTGAATGCCTTACCATGAAGAACCGATAGAGCACGCTCCAAACCACCGACGTTTCTGCATTTACGACAATAAACAATAGAACCATGGAGCTTATGCCAGTAAACCAAGTGTTGTGGATGGCAATTTCAAAGGTGGCACAAGGCGCTGGAAAAACATAAGCCGGTCGATAGAGGCACGAGGCCCAGTTGAGCAGGCAATTCCAGATCACATTGTTCATTATCAAATAGCGATAGCGTTTCATTTGCGCGGAATGGTATATAGTCAAGTAGAGAATGAGCGGCGCGCAGATACTTTCCAAGGCCGTGGTGATAGGCAGCGAGTAGTAGGTTATAAACGCTATAGAGTTCTCGTAGATCATACCAAGTCGATATTAAATTGCGTAAGGCGAAGATACGGAAGTGTTTGAGATATAGGTTTATTGCAAACCCTTGAGTGCCTCCAAAAGGCACAAACAGAATACAGTAATATCCCCGGCTCCAAACACCTAAGTAAAGTCGAGAAGAAATCTGGAGATACGATTTGTCCTCCAATTTCGTGACTCTAATTATTTTCTAAAGTCTCCTTATATGTGTTCATTAATTGTGTAGGACGTAACTACAAAGACGGACAACCATTTTTTGGTCTGTTCCAGTTATACTACAAGTTTGAAAATGTATACTATGTTCGCTGAAACCGATATGTCGAAAAAACTTTGAAGAAATAAAAAGATAATGTCTCATGTTCAACCCCACAAATTATACATACGATTTTGGTTGGAGCTTGGTGTAGATGGGTTACGGTTTACACAAATTTTGTTGTCTTTATGCCAATATGTTTGGTTAATATTATACGTTTTATTTATTACATGTTATCGTCTGTGCTAATAAACTTCAAAAACATTATTTTATATACGCGTTCACCAAAGTGGCCTATTTCTCGAAGGTTCGCTTTTACTAATATGTATTACCATATTAATTTACACAACATTCACTGTCATTGTAAACTAAGTCTCCCATCTATATGGCGTACATACGGATTACGGTTTAAATGAAAGTGAAGCTACTTTTGAATTGCGCATTTTACGGTGTGTGAAACGAAATGTCAAAGAAGTTTTTTATGTCCTGCAGCGAAAACAAAGGCAGCAGAGTTGCAAACAATAAAATAATTATTAATAAGCATGTAGACTGTCACCATTATTTTTTCCGTTGTTATTGGTACAGTAAACGAAGAAACTTTTTTGACATTTTGTTTCCACGTCGTAAAATGCGCGATTCAAAAGTAGATGTACTGGCCCTTAAAGCAAAGCCTGTTGTCTTGTTGACAATAGATTCCAAAAAAGCGGTTAATACGCGACACAAATTTTTGATAATCCACGAGATTCTTTGTGCCAAAACATTTTAAAAGATCAGATTTTACACACGTGTCTACCCAAGTGTTATATTTATAATATTTCTCAAAGATTCACTTTTCTCGGCCGCGCACTGCTGTATGCCATACTTATTGTCGTTGTAAACCTGGTCTCCTCCGCTTTTTTTCCCGTTAACATTCTGACAAACTTCTGTCTATACGGTGTGATAAAATACATCATAGTCAACAGGTCGACGCATCCATGGAATTGGACAAGCATTGTGCAGACTGACGCAATCGTTGTCCCTTCTTTCCACTGACAATAATAAGTTAACATAGCGACGGCCGTGGGGAAGAGGAAGAAGATATATCCAACGAACAGTTGGACTGCTACGGCCTAAACACTTGTCAGCCATGACAGAATTGTGCTATAAAAGATGTACCTTGTACAACATTCGATGCATCTTTTGAGTGCTTCCAATGTAGCCATGACTTGATTTGAGTATCGCCAATTTATACGACATGATGCAAAATAAAGTTGTTCCGGTGGCGAAGAAGCCAAGCAAAATGATCACTCGCACCAATGCATAGGACTTTGCTGTTTTGGAATGAGCTATGCACACATAGCTTAAATAAGGCTCTTCGTCTTTTAGCTGAGGTAACTGTTGAAGAAAGAATGATTGTTGGGTTAAGGGATCTACAAATTGAACATTAATATATTGAGCTCTCTCACCTGGGATTGAAAAAACAAACAGAGGTGATAGCACAACAGCTGACATGGTGATTTGGCCACCGACGGCGAGGAAGAGGGCCAAGTTCCCTTTGTCGACAAATTCGGAAGGCCAGCCTGGGAATGCCTGAAATAAAACTTTGGAGTCAGAAAAACGCAACGACTCACAGCTCAACAATTTCTACCGGGGACAACCTCTTCGTATGGGAGAATCTACAACACAAAGGAGGAGAAATCTTGAAGTTTTTGCCAAACTTACAAGGGAAGTACCCAAGTGCAACGCTCAAATTTTCTTTCAATTTGACACACATGTTACTATTACTATAGGCCACATATTAATTCTTGAAAATTTCAGCTCGCACTTTGCAAAATCAGCCGAGATATTTAACGATCTTTGCGGCCGAGACAGTACGCGAAAAGCGGAGAGCGGTCACAGAGGAAAACACTTTTTGGCTATAATTTTGCGAGTTTTGCGCGGAAAATTTTGATTTTTTGTGGAGACATTACTCTTTACGATAAAAATAGGCATGAAACTTTGCATACCTAAATTTGCTAAAACGTGTTGCAACTTTCGATCTAAAAATCTCGGCCGTTTCTGCAAAGCTAGGAGTCTAGCGTATGTCAGAAAAAAAATAATACGAAATTTGTGCCAAGTTTTATCGAAATCTGAGCGTCGCACTTGGGGTACTTCCCTTGTTAGTCCAGAATCAACAGTAATATGTTTTTTATACCATAAAAACCATTTTGTCTCATAAAAAACAACTCAAAAGTTGACTTTATCACATATACTTACAATAAAATACCTGTAGAATAGGCTCCAAACAATCGACATATCAGAATACAGAAGCAGCAAAACAAATGCACAATTGTAGGTTGCATTCGAATAGTGATTGCGGAGTAATGTTGAGTCATTTATCACACACGCGGCCGGGAACATATAATGAGGCTTGGCAAAGCAAAAAGCTAAGTTCAGAAGACAGCTCCCAACTACATTGTTCAAAATCAGAAAGCGATATCGTTTCATTTGTCGGGAATGAAACAACGCCAAGAATATGACGTATGGAGCGCATGTTACCTCAATAATGGCGGTGACGGGCAACGTGTATTTGGAAAGCCATTCCACCCCATCTACATAGATCATGGACGATGGGCTAAAAACCAAATTACAGTAAGATTTGGAGCAGAAAAAGAAATACGGAAATTCTAAGCGAGCTCTTCTCGGAAAAGGCTCAGACGATGAAATATTACAGGTATGTTTACATACGAAATTGTTTTGGTTTTAAATTTTTGAAATCTTTCACCTGCTTTAAAGACAGCATAAATAAGAAAAACACTATGACTTGAAAATGCATTCGCCGTCATTTCTCAAACGACATATATGAACTCGGCGACAACCTTGATATGATTGGATTAATTATAATCATATTTACGTATAGAATTGGTACTTTAATAATGTTGAAAATTCGATTTACATTGTATTATTGATAGTTGAGTAAGAATCATTAAGGTTGATGATGATTTCATCCATGTAAATATGCACTACGCAAGTGCGTAGACTTTTAGTCGCGCACTGCACAGTGCATATTTTTTTCAGTCCATTTGACCTCGCACTGTGCAATCGAAACATCGCAACGCGCGAGTTGAACTGCTTCGTCGCGAATTTTGCGTGCGCGACAGACGTCTGCACAGTGCAAAATGGTGAAAAGAGGTGCGCACGGTGCGGAAGAAGAGGCAAAATGCACTGTGCAGCGCGACAAAGGGTCTGCGCACGTCAAATCGAAAAAGCAAAAGAAAGGGAACTCTTCAGATTGGCACTTCGCCACAAATTTAGGGTCTGAAAAATGTTTTCTGTTCGATTTATTGTCCAATTTGGCAAACCCAGGTCTTTTTTCACAAAAGTTGACCATTTTCCAGCTCTCTGAATTTTTTGAGACTTATTTTGACCGAAAAAAGCTAAAGAAAAATTTACAAAATAATTTTTCCGATAAATCTTTGGACGAAAAGCCAATTTGAAAAGTTCTCTCCTCGATTTGACGTGCTGCGCCCTGTTGAACAGGCGTACAGTTTGTAGTCTATAAAGTTTCAAAGCATAATATCAAGGTCCATCAAAGGGAAAGTACAGCTATTTTTAAACCGTGCTTTTCGGCGTGGAAACGGAATGTCCAAAAAGTTCCTTCGTCTACTGTACCGATAACAACGGAAAAAATAATGGGAATATTCAACATGATTTCTAAAAATTATTTTACTCTTTGAAACTCTGCCGCCCTTGTTTTCGCTGCAGGACATAAAAAAACTTTTTTGACATTTCGTTTCATTAAAAAAAGCGCAATAAAAAAGTAACTGTTCTGGCCCTTCAAGTAATAAAAACGCAGGTTACTGCCTATTTATGATACCAGAATCTTATTTTTGCTTACGTAACCAAACAAAGAACCCATGGACAGGTGTTTCAATACTTGAATCATATCCTTGTTTCTGTTTATATTTATAATTGTTAATCTCTATTTATTGCTCAGTAAGAATCTACCTCTACAAACAGCCATATCAAGTTTTTCCCAACCTTCAGAGCTCAATATAAGACCGGTTCAAAATTGCCATAATGAATTCTATGACATTCTGAAAAACCTTCCTTGTTGCAAGTAGAATGAATAAAATTATTCAGTGAAAAATTCTAAAGACCAGACGCTTAGAAGAACCTTCTAATGCCCTAGTACAATTTTCAGTCCGCGTACTTCGATTGTTTCGTCATAAAAAGAAACTTTTCACTCCGTTCTTTGTATAAAATGATCTACGTTAACAGTTTTGAGCGCCTCGGAGGGTTTATGTTGCCTCTGGCTACGCTAATCGAAACAATCTTTCATACCGTTTATTATCTACTTGGCATTGTGGCATTCATCGCAAATGAAAAGATACCGATTTTATATTTTATATAGTGTAATTTGGAACATGGTATTGAATGTGATCTTTTGCTTTGGGGTTCCGGAAATGCTTTTCCCGGCTGGTTGCATGCTGATGCGCACGGGGATTACGAAAGACCCACATGTTGTAATAGCGTATTTGTTGTAGCTATGACTTTGATAGGGCGCACCAATTTCGCCGTGGTTTGGAGCTTGTCCTACCGATACTTTAAGGTGAGGTTGTAAACAGGTATGAAAGAAAAGCCTAACATTATATTTAAAGGAACAGTACAGCTACTTTTGAATCGCGCTTTTTACGGCGTGGGAACAAAATGTCCAAAAAGTTTCTTCGTCTACTATATCAATAAGAACGGAAAAAATAATGGTGACATTCTACATAATTGCTAATAATTGTATACTGGTTGAAACTCTGCCGCCTTTGTTTTCGCTGCAAGACATAAAAAAGCTTTTTTTAACATTTCGTTTTACGCGCCGTAAAACGCGCAGTTCAAAACTAGTTGTTCGGGCCTTTCAATGCTTGGTGCCATATTAATTTCAACCTCACAGTAAATGAAGATAAGATCAAATTTAGTTAGGTAAATTTTTATTAACGTCCTTCAATACCTGCTTATACATCGTATCTTCAGGCATTTCCTGGTTGGCCGACCCAAATTTCCGAAGAAGCGTGGTTTATGCCAATGCTGGTTTTGACAACGTACATTGGATGTTCGATGCTGTATTATCCTATCTTCTTATACCCAATACCCGGTACGGAATTCTTGTAAATAAAAAAATTCTTGACATAGAGATATCAGAATTCAACGAACAGTTTCGTCAACAGCTCCCTCAACTTGAGAGGAGCGGACCTGAGTTGACCTATGTGTGTGTTTGGAATTCGAAAGAAGCGAGAAGATACGCTTTTTTTTTGGTCATTTTTATAATGAAATTTCTTTGTTCTTGGAAGCTTTTTATATGCAATTATGTCCTGTCGGGTCTCTGTAATTAATCCTCAAACTTCGATGCTCATCAGCACCAGGAAAATGCATACCATGTTGTTGAAGGTAAGTCATCCTTACAATAGTTAAATGCAAAAAATCAAAAAAATTTGAATCAAAGTGTTTAGGCGCTTGGAGTTCAGTTGTTAGTTGGCTATGTTTTCCTGCTTTTCCCATGTTGTACTGCTTTGTACTCGTTCTACGCGCAATGGGAAGAAGGAACGTCTGTTTGCGCATTCTGTTTTATGTTGATCCAGCTTCACGGATGTGTTGATCTAGTCACCATGCTGTACTTTATCACGCCCTATCGTAAAAAGTTGATGTCGATTCTTTGCAAGAATACGGCGACGACGAGTCCGTCCAACAGTGCCTTGACGATACGAAATTTTACTTTAAAAAGTGTATAGTGAATAAATGTAAAATCTGAGAAAGTTTTATTAATCTCTTATTTGAGTATGATAAAATAATTGTCTTGCAAATACTACCCGCTCTCAAGCAACATATATTCGTACTTATACGTTAAATTCTCTTGCACCACTTATTTTAGCCTTAGTTGAAGCTCTCGGATCAGTTCATGTGAAACCTATCATCAACGCCGATGAATTGCACTGACGACACTTTTTGTGTTGGCAAAACTTGTGATAGGACTGCGGCTGGCATACTTCCTCCAAAGAATTTCCATCAACTTTGCACGATACGGCGTGATAAAATAAATCATCGTAACAAAATCGGCGGATCCGTGCAGCTGAAGCATTGCAAAGCAAAATGCGCAGATCGTAGTGCCTTCTTCCCATTGCGCGTAGAAAGCGGTAAGCATTGCCATACAAGGGAGCAGGAGGAAGATATAGCCAACCAGGAGTTGCGCACCAAATGCCTGAATCCAATAGTCGACAAGGGCGATTCATGCCTACCTTGACCAACATATTGTGAAGCTTGGTGGTACTCTTGAATAACGCGTCATGCGGGTTTGTGATATAGATCCTATGAAGCATTATACCGTACAAAATGATGCCCATTATAAGGAAGATGACAAAGAGTGCGATTACAATCAAAATGAAGAACCTTGAGGCATCTGAATTTGGGACGCACGCAAAACTCATTTGCGATTCGTATTCTTGGAGATGCGGCAATTGTTGATGAAATAACTCTCTGATCTTTGCTGCATCTAAAATATTTTTTTATATTTTTGTTTATTTAGATGTTCAGACAATTATGCAACTTAATTCACCTGGTATTGGATAAATTATTAACGGATAGATCAATGGTATGCATGTAATGTAAGTTAATAATGCCAGTAGAGGCATGAACCAGACACTCTCGGCCAATCGTGCGGGCCAGCCAAAGAAACCCTGAAAATTATTATATTATACTTGATGAGGGTGGTCTTGCAATCCTCTGCGGCTTTCGAACGCTTGTTATAGTATTCCCCGAAAATTCCCTAGCCCCATACCCCCGTTCGTACCATAAAATAGCGATAGAACAAGCTCCAGACCACCGCAAAATTTGTATGGCCAATAAAAGTGGCCAGAAAAGACCAATGCGCCAAGGCCACGTATGGATGTGTGAAGAAGGCCGTTCGCATAATATAACAACTTGAGGGTAACATGATAACTGGAGCACCAAAACAAAACAACATATTTGTGAGAAAGTTCCACAGAACACTATTCAAAATGAAAAATCGATATCTTTTCATTTGCCTCGAGTGACATAACGCCAAATACACGATAAGTGGAGCACACACGAGTTCGATGATAGTTGCAAAAGGGAGTATGAAGCGAGTTAGAAACTCCAATTCATTCACATAGATCATACGTGGAGGCAATTGGGAGTACCATGAAATCAGTGAAAGCGCTTCGAATTAATTTGACCACAGTTTAGTTCTAATTTTAAGAATGGGTACAAATAACCGCCTTGAGGCGTTTTTGTGAATTCAAGCCGTGCTTCATCCGATATTCAAGCGTATTTTCAGCTGTTGTTCAACACGTTTCTCGTCATTTCGGGAGGAGGTTGTCTTAAGAAGTATGGTATGAGTGATAACATTTTCTAGGAAAGTAAATACTTAGTGCGTGATATTTGGCTTTATCCCGGTTGTTGCGACGTATCGTATTGCACGACGCTTTTCAACGCAGAAGGTTAAAGGAACAAGACAACAACACTTGAAACTCGTTTTTACGGCTTGGAAGACGAAATGTCACTGATTTTTTGCTGTCTCTTATCGTGAAACGGAATTGGTAATAGTTCAAAATAATTAAAGAGATTGTAAAAAAGATCCCCAACAGTTTTAAGATTATTTTTATTCCGTTTTCAGGGCGTGGCAAAACAAAAAATTCCGTGACATTTCGTCTTCCACGCCGTAAAAACTAAATTAAAATGTCAAATGTCGTTTTGGTCCTTTAAAGGACTTTAAAAGTGCATTACAGCTACACGGCAACCCAAAATAGAAGACAAATGTCTACTGCCCACTTTGATATTTCGTCCAAATGAAATGTTACAATTGACAAAATAAATAAAATAATTCCGAGAAAAATATTTTTCCATCAAAAAGACCCACGAAAAATTCATTTGCGACATTTCGTTTCATTTCAGTCGATACAAAGCGGGCGATCACCGAAAAGGGCGGGAGCATCCCGGGGTTGCCGTGAACTACCTTTGAACTACGCTTTTAACGGCGTGGAAACGAAATGTCCGAAAAGTTTCTTCGTCTACTGTACCAATAACAACGGAAAAAATGATAGTGACATTCTACATGCTTAGTAAAAATTATTTTTCTGTTTGCAACTCTGCCGCCTTTGTTTTCGCTGTAGGACGTAAAAAAACTTTTTTGACATTTCGTTTCCACACCGTAAAAAGCGCAATTCAAGGAAAAAATAATGGTGACATTCTACATGCTTACTACTCGCGCTCAAAGGTCCAGACACTTTTGTCGCGCGTGAACTTTGATGTCGCCGCTCGTAAAAGTGCATGTCGCTTGGGTGAAAACGGGAAGTCGCGGCGATGACGGCGGAAAAACAAGGAAAAGTGCACGGTGCAGAGATGTCCGAATTTTTGAGCGCGAGTAGTACTAATAATTAGTTACTCTTTGCAAAGAGTAGCTTTTGCTGCAGGACATAAGAAAACTTTTTTGAGATTTTGTTTCACACCCGTAAAAAGCGCAATTCAAAGGGAGATGCTATTGCTTTTCAAGCAAAATTTTAAACAATATTCTATGGGCCAATAAATATCATTTTCTTTGTTCTTTATAGCATTATGTCCTTTCAATTTGAAACGAATACTCCAAAGGACAAAATCGCATTTACCAGCCCAACCCACACAACAAATAACCGATCACAAGACCTTATCCTCTCAACGGTTCCATGGTAAAAATGTTTTGCGTGTGGATTACACTGCTGACTTCATGGCGCTTAATCTTTGGCCGTCTTAGGATCTCGAAGAGTTTCTTTCGATACGGCGTTATAAAGTAAATCATTGTAACAAAGTCCACACAGCCGTGCATCTGAACCAACAGCATACAGCCAGCGGCAAGTGTGGTCCCTTCATTCCATCGGACAACCACCGCAATCATCATAAGTGCCGTTGGAATAAGGATGAATAAAAGAAATACGAGCAATTGAACCGCGACAGCCTTAATGGTCAGCAAATTAAAGTATTATATCACGTTTCTTGCCTTGAAAAGGATCATATGCAACTTTTGGGTGTTCTCCATAACGCCCAGCCTTGGGAATATCACCAAGACTCTGTAGGACATACGCAAGAGTAGAAACGAACAGCCGATTCCCCAAAAGATCAGGAACACCGCGCCCAAACCGCAGTACAGTCTGGCCAGGAAGATATTCGGAGCACAAATATATCCAATATACGGCTCTTTCTCCTCGAAATGGGGTACTTGGTGAAGAAGACGGATTCTTTCGACCGACTGATCCGGCGAACTCCTGATCGGATGGAGTAGGAAGGGTCCACTGGCGCAAGTGTGAGCCACGCAATGGGTAACTAATATAACAACAATAATTAGCTTACTACTCTCGACAAACTCGCTGAGAGGCCCGGGATATCCCTGAAATAAATAATTTAAAACCCAACGTAGTAATTGCTAAATTTTCGGTGCACTTGGATCTAAAAGTATTTGTGGCTCTGCTAGACCAGTAAACCAAGTACGGGTGCACTGAAAAACGTTCTCTCACACAACGTTACATCGTTACTATCTTAAGCAACACCCACAAAATGCAGCTCAAAAACGCGACCGCACTGTTAAATTCTTACAATGCAGTAACGGTACATTAAACACCAGAACACGGCCAGTTCAATGTTAACAAAGAATCCCATGGTTATGACCGTCGCGACCTTGGTCCAAAAGGATTTGTGGACCAACGGCGAGTCCAAAATAAAACACATCGCCGGGAACATGAACCCCGGCTTAACCAGACACACGGCCCAATTGTACAAACAGCTCCAGACCACATTATTGATGATAAAAAATCGATAGCGTGTCATTTGTTTGGAATGAAATAAAGCCAAAAAGAGGATGAACGGAGCACAAATAGATTCAACGGCAGTGCAGAGGAGCAGCGCCTTATCCGTAATTGGCTCCAAGGCATTGGAGAAAAGCATCCCACAACTGGAAAGGTTTCTTTGACAGTTTAAATGCTCTTTGAAGTATAATATTTGTAGTTTGTAGATGGCAAAATAAATATGCATAATTAACATACCGGGTTTAAGATTGCGCACAGAGGTCTGTTTGCACCTGCTGAAAGTGTAGAGCTAAATGTTATTCCAATTGACAAAAAATACAAATACTTTGGTATTTGCGTAGTTGATGAAGACAATTGTAGTTGCAATTTCGTGTAAATATTTGGGTTTTTATTTTCAATCAAGCTTTGACTGAACTCAGCGCACGCACAGTAGACATACAAGGAAAGTATACATATACCCCAAGTGCGGCGCTCAGATCTTTTTAAAATTTTGCCCGCACGTCAGGCATGGACGCATATCAATTTCTGAAAATGGAGGACCCGTCCAGCAAACGAAGCTCAAAATGGAGCCGGCAACCAACGTCAACGCGGGGAAAAGTTTGCCCTAAAGCATAAAATATATCGCTGACAAGAGAAGTACCCCAAGTGCAACGCTCAGATTTTTCTTTAAAGCTTGCATTTCTCCAATGACCATATACCAAGTCATGAAAACTTTAGCTCGTGCTTTGCAGGCACATTCGAGATATTCAACGATCATTGCGGCCGAGAGAGCACGCGAAATGCGGAGAGCAGTCACAAAGGAAAACACTTTTTGGCCTTTACCTTGCCAGTTGTGCGGATAAAATTAAATTTTTGGTGGAAACATTGCACTCTATGAATTCTAGAAATGGGCATAAAACTTGTCATACCAAAATTTGCAAAAAATGTCACATTTTTGCCAACTTTTGATCTAAAAATCTCGGTCATTTCTGAATAGCGCTTTTGCAGATCTCTCTAAGTTTTAAACTATTTTTCTTTTGTTTATTGCTTTAATATAAATGGCAAACATATGCTCCATATATCACAGGAGCAAGTCAATTGCTTTATTAATTCAACCAGTCTCCATCTCACGTTCCGGTGGGGTTGGCCGAATTATTATTGTACTACTTGCTCGTATTTTGATCCTCTTATAATTACGGCTTAGGATTTCAGCAAGTTTTCTTCGATATGGCGTTATGAAATAAATTATTGTGATGAAGTCAATGCAACCGTGAGCCTGAACTAACATGATGCATAAAGCAGCAATAGTTGTCCCTTCGGTCCATCGGACAGAGATTGTAAGAAAAAGGAGGGCAGTGGGGAAAAGGACAAACAACACAGCGACGAGCAACTGAACCGCAACGGCCTAAACATTTTGAATTCTATGCTTTAAGGGCCCATTTTTCTCAGCGTCTTACCCTAAACAGCATGACATGCATCTGCAGAGTCCTGGGCATCATATTCGACCGTTCAAAGACGATCATCACTCTGTAGGACATGATGGAGATAAGTACGACGGCCATCACAAAAAAAAAGATTACGGCAAGGAAGGCGGCAAAGGTCCATTCTGATGCGAGGATCAGATTTGGTACACAAATGTATCCAATCTCACTCTCTATCTCATCAAAATGCGGCAGTTGGTCAAGTAAACGGATCCTTTCAATCGACTGGTCTGGAGAGCCTAAAGTGAAAAATTCGAAAGACTTTTAAGGGAACAAAACAGCTAATTTTGAATTGAGCTTTTTACGGCGTACGAAACGAAATGTCAAAGAAGTTTTTTTATGTCCTGCAGCGAAAACAAAGGCGGCAGAGTTGCAAACGATAAAATAATTATTAGTACACATGCAGAATGTCAGCATTAATATTTTTTCCGTTGTTATTGGTACAGTAGACAAAGGAACTTGTTGGGCATTTCGTTTCCACGCCGTAAAAAGCGCGATTCAAAAGCAGATGTACTGTCCCTTTATGTAAATAACATTAAAAATTGTTAGGTCGAGCGTATAAAACTGTAAGATTTAAGCAAAGTACCATTCAGTTATTTAACAAGATATTTTCACTTTATCTTGCTTTTTTGGTACCATTTTTTTGCAAACTACCGCCAGTCTGTACTATCCAAGGCATATGTAAATTCCCTGGTAACCTTTATACGCCGTTCGAGCCAGCCAAGGTGATTTAGCGACATGACAATCAATAAGAAACCTACTTCGAATTGGATGCAGCAAAAATGGAAGGAAACACATGGCGTAGAATAGAAATTGTATTGCTGCAATGAATATCAAGACCATTTTCCCTTTTTCGACAAAATCGCTGAGTTTCCCTGGGAAGGCCTGAAAGAATTGATAAAAAAGAAAGTTGTCTTACCATAAAATAGCGGTAGAGCAACGTCCACACAATAGCCAACTCCACATTAATAAATGTGAACATCATAAATGAAGCAACCACCTTGGTCAACACGACATAATGAATGCGAGCGTTGTACAAAATCATGCATGCCGCTGGGAAGAGAAATGCCGGCTTCGCAAACCAAACAGTCCAATTGAACAAACAGCTCCAAATCACGTTGTTCACAATGAAAAATCGATATCGATGCATTTTCTTGGAGTGAAATACGGCCAAGAAGATGATAAGGGGCGCGCAAATTGATTCCAGAACAGTCACAATCGGCAGAGCAATCCGAGTTAAGGCGGAGAACCCATTCACAAAGAGCATATAACGAAAACAGACGTTGTTTCAGGGGCTCTGCGCTGTGCTACGTGCAGATTAATTAATTAATGTTTGCTTCAATTCATAAAACAGTAATTCACCTGTAATTGTCATCATATTTACAACAACTAATGGGAGCTACAGTAAGGCTTATTCCTTTGGCTACACACAAACATTTGTTATATGCTTCTTTCAAAAGTATTATATGTGTGGTTCGTATTTCTGGAGCCGTTGCATGACTTTTCCGAGTATTATATGCACATATATAAACTTACTCGCAATTTTGGCGAATTATGTCTTCGTCGCATTGAACATGAACCCTTCAGTTCATTAGACCTCGTCGATATTGATGTATTTTCTTGGAGTGTAACAATGCAAGGTAAATAGTCAATAGGGGCACAAATGGACTCGATGACAGGTGACAGCTAGGAGACTGTGTTAACGTCAAGGAAAAACATCAAATCGAAGAAAGGGCGCTTACAGTGGTCCTTATGTTAGAGCGCAATCTTAGCCGCAGCTGCAAAGCAAAAACTTCATTTTTCAGTAGTCTAGTGCCTCTTGTTTATTTTTCGAATTTAAATTTGAGTAATAACATCTGCATATAAACAAGGTTCGTATATGCTTAATGCTCCTAATTCTAAAGTTTTTTTGAAAGCAGAAAACGTCGATTTCTTTTCTTCTTGTCCCAAACAATGAATAACTCACATTTCTAATCTTCGGGTTCATCGGGTAACGCTCTCTGCAGCACAGTGCTGCTGGCCCGTATAATCTGCTTGCTCTGGTAATTCTGTCCCAGGATCTGCAGCAACTTCCTTCGATACGGTACAATAAAATAAATCATTGTTATAAAGTCGACGCATCCATGGGTTTGTACCATCATAATGCAAAACGCGGCCACCGTTGTACCCTCAGTCCATCGCAACGAAATGGCCAGAAAAAGAATGGCCGAAGGAAACAGAAGGAAAACGTAACCCACCCATATCTGGACCGAGACTGCCTAAACAATACTGTATGCTTTACTACATAACACTATTACGTAATGCAACTACCATGTACTGTCTTATCAGAGTCTTGCCTTGAACAACATGGCGTGCATTTTTTGTGTGCTCTTCATTATATTCAAGCGCGGGAGAACAACCATAACACGATGACCCATTATGGAAAACATGGCCAGTCCAACCAAAAAACAAATTATCAGCATGGTAGCCGCAAACAGACAGTATCTCGACACAAGAATAAGATTCGGCGCGCAGATGTAACCAACTTCAGGTTCGATTTCTTCAAAATGAGGGAGTTGATCGAGAAGTCTGATCCTTTCAATTGATTGATCCGGCGAACCTAAAGTTACTTGCTTTTGTTAATAGACTTTTTTTAAACATATATAGCAAAATCGTGTTAGAAACTCACTCAAAATAGGATGTATATAAAAGGGCAGGAAGAAAAGGACATAGGAAACGAATTGCGTGATTACAATACTAATTATGAAGCCTTTTCCCTTCTCCACAAAATCGCTGGCTTTCCCGGGGTAGGCCTGAAACTATGGTATGTTGCTTTGAAACTAATTTATATGTTGCTCTATCACAGAGCAGTTATCAGTTTTATTGGAATCCTCCTCACCATGAAGTATCGATAGAACAGCACCCAAACTACAGCCAATTCCACATTCACAAACAGTATAACCATCAACGAGCCGGCGAGTTTGGCCAACTGAACCTTATGGAGAAGATTATTCTCAAAAACAACACATGCCGCTGGGAACATGAACGCCGGTTTGGAGAACCAAACAGCCCAATTGAACAAACAGCTCCAAGTCACATTGTTGATAATGAAATATCGATATCGATGCATTTTCTTGGAGTGAAATAGGGCTAGGTACACGATCAATGGAGCGCAAATGGACTCAATAATTGTTACAACGGGCAATGCTAGTTTTGTCAACGCCGAGAAGCCATTTGCAAAGAGCATAAACCAACAGTGAAATGTAACCCACAGCGGAACATTAGTTTGCAAAAAATCGTATTAGCAGGGAATGTCGTACTGATAAGAGATTACTGTAGATAACGTTTATCAATCAATTGCTTTATGTTCATATAACAATAGCAAATAAATTTTACTTTTACATATGAACACAAAAATACTAAGCGTGCAGATGAACTAAAGCTGTTGGCAAATATTAGCAATGCCGGAGTTGTTTTCCAGAAACATTGCGTACGTGTAAACCACCTGGCAACTGCTTCAGATTGCCTTTAGGCTTGAATAAAAAACTTGACGCAAGGATCTAAAAATAAGAGTTGACAACAGCAAAGGTTGAGAATAAAGATGTAGATCCGGTCGAGTTTTTATTATAATACATATTTAAACTCAGTTGTAATCACTATGGTATCTTAGACAAAAAGAAAGTAAATATTTGATGACTGGAATTTCTTTATTTCGCACATCGATTAACAAGTTTTGATCCAGATAAGTTATACTGTAGACGTTCATAATTCCCAGAGGCATGTCCATGAACTTTCTCAGAAGTTGTTGGACCTTTATGCATAAACAATACGGCACTTGCAAACTAAGAAACGAAACTACATGCTGTAAATGTATAGTATGTAAGTTAATAGAGCAAAATGTAAATGACTTCTTTCTTTTTCGCACACTTTTTCAAGGAATACGCAAGTGAATACGGGCGGCTACTGTTTACGCAATAAGTTTATTTTATAAGTTCTCACGACTGATAGCAATCATATCAATCTTCATTCCATCCTTTGGTTGACCTGATCGTTCTAATTGTTTTCAAAAAACGGTGTTTTGGATAATATCCAAAAACACTGTTTTATTATCCTATATTATCCTTCTGAGTTTCGAACATTGTTTCTTGGAGAAATGACAGAACCACAATACATATATATTATATATATCACAGGTGAGTGTCCATTAATTCACCCGGCCTCCTCCTCGTTTTCCGGTGGAGCTGGTTGGATTACCGTACTACTTCCCCGTACTTTGATCCTTCGATAGTTATGGCCGAGAATTTCGAGCAGTTTTCTGCGATACGGCGTTATGAAATAGATCATTGTAACAAAATCTACGCATCCGTGGGCCTGTACCAACATGATGCAGAAGGCAGCGATCGTCGTTCCCTCGTTCCATCGAACAGCGATGGTTAAAAGGAGAACGGCGGTGGGGAAAAGGAGGAAAATGTAGCCAACAAACAGCTGAACAGCGACAGCCTGTAACACATAGCGTGCATAATAAATAGAGCAATGCCCACCTTGAACAAGATGACATGCATTTGTTGAGTGCTATTTCTCATGTTTTCTTGCGGAAAAACGACCATAATCCTGTAAAACATGGTGCTAATGATCATCATTCCCACAATAAACCACAAAATCATAATTATAAAGGCGGCAAAAGTCCATTTGGACACGACATTCAAGTTGGGAGCACAAATGTAGCCAATTTCCATTTCGATTTGATCAAAATGTGGGAGCTGGTCAAGCAAACGGACCTTTTCGATTGACTGATCTGCGGAACCTACACTAATAAGCAGAAAAGAGAAAGCCAGTACTTACTCCTAATTGGATGCACGTAAAATGGTAGAAATGCCACTCCGTAGAAGACCACGTGTACTGAAAACATGTATATCAAGCAGAGATTTCCTTTCTCAACAAAGTCGCTGAATTTGCCTGGGAAGGACTGAAAATTAATCGTAAAGGTCGGTAACTCGTCGTTGAAAAGACACGGCGACCAGGTATGCATTGATTGGCCAATATCGTGGAACAAAATATTAGTTATGAACTCTGATCACAAATTAAAAATACTTTTTCCTAATATGTATGCGACAATCCTACGCGCTTTGCAGAGAGAAACTTTTAAGTCAAAAGTTGGAAAAAATGTGGCAATTTTTTGCAAATTAAACGGCCAGAACGGCTACTTTCGAATTGCGCTTTTTACGGCGTGAGAAACGAAATGTCAAAAAAAGTTTTTTTACGTCATGCAGCGAAAACAAAGGCGGCAGAGTTGCAAACAGTAAAATAACTATTAGAAAGCATGTCGATTGTCACCATTATCCTTTTCCGTTGTTATTGGTACAATAGACGAAGAAACTTTTTGGACAATTCGTTCCCACGCCGTAAAAAGCACGATTCAAAAGTAGTTGCACCGTCCCTTTAAAAGTTTCGCTTGCGAATTTTTATTTTATATTTAAAATTAAAATTTGTAGCCAAATTCCCCAAATTTAGGTCCACCAATTATAGGCCCCGCCAAATATAGGTTCCTCTTCCGGAACGTTGGTTTGTTCGTGCCATTTAAGGCATGAAAAGTTTACTGCCTGTTCCTACTGTAGAGAGTAATGGCCAAAAAAGTGTTTTTCCAATGACCGCTCTCCGCGTAAGATCAAGTAATTATTTCTGTCTGGCTCCTTACCATGAAGTACCGATACAACAAGCTCCATACCACCGCCAACTCAACATTCACAAAACAAAAAATCATGAATGAGGAAACTCGTTTGGCCATTTGAACGTTATGTACTCCAGGGTTGTATAGAATCAAGCATGCCGCGGGGAACAAAAACGCCGGTTTGGCAAACCAAACGGTCCAATTGAACAAACAGCTCCAAATCACATTGTTTATAATCAAAATTCGGTATCGATGCATTTTCTTGGAGTGAAATACGGCCAAGAAGATGATAAGGGGCGCGCAAATTGATTCCAGAACAGTCACAATCGGCAGAGCAATCCGAGTTAAGGCGGAGAACCCATTCACAAAGAGCATATAACGAAAACAGACGTTGCTTCAGGGGCTCAGCGTTGGACTACGTCAGGTTAAATTAAAATTTTTTCAGCTACATTAGACTCAAACCTGATTGCAGAAATGAGGTTCTATTTGTGTTGGTTGATGTGCGCATTAATTCACCTGTTAATACCAAGTGCAAACTAACTGCGGGTGCCGCAAAGTTAAAAATTCTTTGGTTGTTAATTCTATGGCGTCAGTCTCGTATGTAGCTCACTGTAGCCCTCAATTTGTTTAAACTGGTAAAATCTGCAAATTGAGCATCCGAACGGCACTTTGCATCCTCAAAACATATTTTTTCTAGTTTATACGATGTTGTAGTACAACATCGTATAAACTAATTCAAAATATTATCATTTTATTCAACAGTACATTGATACACAACATCAACAACATTTTTCTTCAGGCCCACCAACTGTTATCGTTTTGTTGTGGGTTCTTCGCGTAATACCACGAATCCCAATCGCCATCAGATCCTCGACCGCCGTAGCTGCCGCCACCTCTTGGAGAATCCCAATCTCTATCGGACTGCCGTTTCACAACATTGACAGCCTCCAAAATCGACTCTTCAGCGGCTGGGCGAGCCTCGGCGAAGGTTTGAAGACCCAGAAAAGATAACAACAAGATTAAAACAATCAATTTCATATCAGATATGATTGTATAAGGTAATGAAGAAGAGACCTCTAGTCTGCTTTTATAATATACGAACAATTATTTATTATTAGACATTTGGCAAACATTAGGTCTCAACTCCACCCAAAGCACAAACCTTGTTCGTTTACACAGGTTGAACTGATGATCCTAAAGGGTGGCTTCAACCAGAGTTAAAAAGATTAAACGCCAAATCTTTGAAGATTATTTGCGCAGAATTTCAAATGAATAAAAGCAAACGTCAACCTGATTATAGCGGGATGACGTTTGTCAAATATCTAAAAATTTTGAGAATTGCACGTCGGCCACAATCTATGTTTCAAATAGACAAAAAAGACGGTTTAGTCATCGTATACATATAGTATATTGAATATTGTTATCCAAAAAAGGGCAAAATGATTCCGCTGAAAAATTAAACAAATGCAAAGTAATTGTAATCATATTCTAATGGAAGCCACAGTAAGGTCTTTTTCCTTGCACTGTTGAGTAAATGTCCGAAGCAATTGTTGTGACATTCTTTAATATGCCTGTTGATATCTTTTGTATGGTTTACATTATGCAAGTTATTTTGTATTATACGAAAAAACATATTTCATTGTATAAAATGGCGCTGAAACGGTTTAATTGTATTCCATTCACTCGACAACGTTAGAAAAAAACTTCTGACATATGTTTTATTTCGAGCTATTCTGGAATGAGACAAGTTATACGATAAAACATGTTTTGTCGTATAAAATGTCTGCCTGGCCAAAGTACGCGATAAGTTGGGCTAGACTGGCTCTGTAAGGACCTGACAAGTCACAACAACTTTTTCAGAAGTACAACTGTGCCTGTGCCCAACCTTGTGAACCAACCTCCACAACTCATTGGGGTCCGCTCCCTCCCCTTCATCAATAACCATATTCTTTCACATTGTCATCAAATCCTCTCTCTTTTGATAAGTGCAATGCAACGAATAAACTATCAGCGAGATTCTTTCACAGTTTATTTTCACACAAACTTAATAATAACGGAGTAAAAAACAATAAATTTAGTTACACGGAGAAACTCTTTGAGCAATATAATATGGATGTAACAATGCAAAGGATCGTTGTAAATGTGCATAACGTCTATATTACAACTTATTAATTAATACGGAAGGTTATTGTCACAAAAAATATTACAAGTTTTACATCTTCAAGTGTAATTTTACAGCTGAATGTTTGCAGAGAAAGCAGAGTTGGAACCTGTTTGGCTTTTGATTTGTTATATTGAAAGTAAAAATTTGATTTTCCTCGAGATAAAAAAGAAATTCGTTGAGATGATGACATATTTTCCAGGGACATGTCATACGATGAAAGATGTTTTGCTCGAAAAAGCGAAAAAAACTTTAAAGTAAGCTTCAAAGATGCGTATTTTACTATAAAAACTTTGAAGCGTCAATTTGGTTAAAAATGGCACCATTTTATACGAGGAAACCTGCCAAAAAGTAAAAATTACTTTCAGGTACTTTTCATTGTATAAAATGTCACCAATCCGAAAAAATTCGTCACCACCTCAACAAACAGACAGACTATGGTAGTTATGTACAACACTGAGTTGGAACCGTCGAGATATTGCCCGTATTTCAGACGAAGAAACAAACAATTTTGATGGAGGTTCAAATTTGAAGGCGTATGTATAATATAAGTTGTACCTGGATGAGGAATGGCATTTAAAAATTATTTACTACCTCTAAAAATTTATAATACATACTAATTCAGTAGTCGCGACAAGTTATACGAAGAAATCTAGAAAACAGGTTTCATCGTATAAAATGTCGCCGTCTCAAAAAATAAATGCCAATTCTTGGAATTTGTACAAAAAATGCACCGTATTCATGAAGTTTTGTGTCGGACCCGTACTATTGTAATTAGAACCATTTCTAGACTCATTTCTGGCCCAGTCCATTCTGACCGGGACGTTGATTCAGCAGTTGTTGTAGTAGCATCATCTGCACGTCTTGCGGAGCACCCTGCATGGCGGCCAAATTTGCCTGACTTGCCGCGATTCCCTGCATCTGTTGGGCTGGGAGTCCGGCCAGGTTGGCCATTTGCGTTAGACCGGCCAACGGGCCAGTTGGAGTTCGAGGGGGTTGTTGAGGAGTGCCTTGCGGCGTCGGTTGCTGGTTTGAGGTAGGCCGTTGAGGAGTTTGTTGTGCCGTCAAAAGCGCCGCCATCTGCGGATTGAGGCCCGGAAGTCCGGATTGATTCTGAGGTTGGTGAGCACGCATTATCGCCTCCAACTGTTGAGCGCTGATTTGATTGCTTTGAGAGGCGGAAGGCATCGATGTAGCCAAGGAGGCAAGAGGATTGGCCTGAAGAGCTTGAGCATTCATCATGTTCTGTTGGAGTTGGAGGTTGAGCAGCATTTGAGGGGTCATTCCGGCTAAAAACGAGGAAGGTAAGTGGTTTAGATATTTTTCCCTGGTTTTTATGCAGCTAAGAAAGCGAATGGAGAAAACTGTAGCTAGCTATAGAGATGGATGCTAAAATTTAGAACAAAATTTAAAGTCTCCGTTCTCGCTAGTACCTAGTTTTTGTGCCTAAACAGCGTCAAATCAATTTTTATGCGGCTTATTTCAGTTCTGATATTACCCATGGCAAAGTTTATTCAGAGATAAGCTCAATACTAGTTAATAACCTCTCCGAATACCTAGTAAGCTCCACATTAAATTTTAGAAGATGTGCTACAGATCATAGTCCCTCTTACCCAATAGCAATTGATTCATGAGCTCTTGTTGTTGTTGATTCTGCTGTTGCTGTGCTTGTTGTTGGGCGGCCTGTTGTTGTTGCAACTGCCGTTCTCTTTGCTCTCTTTCTTGGCGTTCTCTTTGTTCTCGCTGTTCCCTCTCTCTTTGTTGTTGTTGTTCGATCTCGCGACGTTTTCTCTCCTCCATTTCTCGCATCTGCTCGAAGATCTGGTTATTCCTTTGATTCTGCTGAATTGCTGCTTGTTGTTGGAGCTGCTGATAAAGTTGAGGATTTCCAGCCAATGCTGCAGGGTTGAGCGATAACCCCATGGGGATTCCGGGGTTCATCAACCCGGAATTGGGCTGGAATCCTCCAGTTAATGCTGCCCATTGTCGCTGAAGTTGTTGCTGTTGAATTTGGTGCTGCGCAAGGATCAGATCATTAAGACATGGCGGTCTAGGACCATTGACAGGTGCTCCGGGCTGAAACTAAATAAATTTAGCGTCAAATAGTGGAAAATATTCTACGATTCCTATGGAGCGGCCCTTACTGTATAATAAGGTGCTGAAGTTACAACGTAGTCGCCAAAACTTACCCGAAATTGTTGTTGGAGTATATCCGGAGGAGGCAGTCGTGGTATATGTACAATTCCCTGGCCGGTCTGCATAATCCCGCCGCCTGAGCCGTTGTTGAGGATACTTGGGATGGGTAATGTCGGAGGTATTGACATTGGAGCCTGACTCGAGAGAGAGATGCCTAAAAATAATAATTCCATTAGCCTGAGTCTACTCCAACTAGCTATAACCACTACACCGCTCGGCGACACTTTATACAATGAAACATGTTAAAAATTGTTTTAAATTTTCAATCGTATAAAATGTCTCCAGTCCAAAAATAATAAGACAATTGCGCTTACCATGTAATCCATTCGTCGTATTGGGCATACTCCCCAATGGACGATTAATACCGCCGGCATTGTTGGCCAAGGACGCCAATCCAGCCAATGAGTTTTGGGCTTGGCTTGTCGCCGCTTGTTGGGCCTTCATCTCTTCGGCTTTTTGTTTTTGTTGTTGAGCACGGGCCTCAGCACGTTCTTTATGCCGTTTCTGCCAGTTCGTCTCGGCATAGATCTCGAGAATGAACTGAGTTCGAGCGCAGGAATCCTGACTTCGATCGGTGATCTCTACATTTCGTTTTAGCTTGCAATTATCCATTTTCTTGAAGTTCCATTCGTTTGCTGGGGGCTCCCATTCGAATGTGTCTTCGTCAAGATCGCTAAAAATGAGGTTTTAGTCATTACAGTTCCTAGTTGACATATTATACGATGAAACATGTTTTGTTATGTTTCGTCGAATAACATGTCGCTGACTACATTCCATACTGTCCTCTAAACATTAAAACATCTAACCGTCTCTAATTCCTTACCCATTTTCACTAATCTCCGGCTTGGGTTCTTGTGGAACCTCGGGTTCTTTGGAGTCTCGAGCATTTGGTTCTGGAGGGGGGCTCAATTTTTCGGATCGTTTCTTGGAAGGTGTGCCATTCTCACCATCGTAAGATGAGGTCCTCGATGATGACGTCTCTCGAAGCTCTTGATCTCTTTTAGCTTCGTTCTCAAGAATTGGAGGGAGATCTGCGACATCTTTCTCCTTTTTCTCAGTCTTTTTGACTTCTTTCTCTTTTTTGCGAGGGCTGTTCATGTTGGAATGGCTCTGAAAATGAATATTACGTAGACTTTGGTGGATAGATCATTTCGTTTTTCAAGGTGATTACATTTTTATCCAAAATAGTGACCACACCCAAAATGAGAAAGGAAATTTGATGACTAATACCTCAATAGCAAGATTTTTTCTACTTACATCCTCTCCACTTCCCGTAGACACATGGTAACTCCGTTTCCGAACTTTAACGCTCCTCTGAGGTGTTGTCCGTCTCTCTGGTTCTGATTCCACACTTCTTCCAGCTCTATCGTCACATGGGGTTCTATGGCGATTGGACCTTGTTGATCGTGTCCTAACTCCTCCATCTTCTCCGTCCTCGTTCGAAGTCGGAGTTTGTTCCCGACACAATGCCGCTGGCGGTCTGTCGGGCTTGTTCTCGACATGTCGCATATTCCCGTACTTTTTGAAGTGGTGGCGACAGCAGGTGCACAAGAGCTGTCGGTCCTGGCCGGAGTGGTGCCAATCGCGGCTTTCTGCAATTTAAAAAGTATAATAGTAAAAAATAAGTAATTGACAAAATTGTGTAATAATAATATCCACTAAGGTTTTTAGACTCTCGACTTCGTATTACGTGACTTCCAACACCAAAAGAAAACTTTTTTTATATTATACTAGATCAACTAGGGGTGAAGAAGAAACCCTTTGACTGCACCCTGCGGCGCTTATCTCCGACCCCGCGAGATAATATTATCGAAACAGGAAACGCTTGTTTGCACTATAATCATTTCATACTTTACACTCTCCGATTACACCTGCGGGCGACATTTTATACGCCGAAAGATTTCCCAACCTTTGCGTGACTTATTTGTCAAATTGTAGCCTTCTTGTAAATTGCACTTGACTTTCGCGACAAAAGAAATTTGGGCCGGCCCAGCGTTTACGCAAATTACAACAAATTAATGTACGGAAATATTGCGGAGATTTGCGTAGTCAGCCTAAATTTAGAAGAGAGAAATGGGAAGTACTCACCGCTGCTGTAACAATGATGACAAGCTCGGTTTAAGTCGCACTCCTCGTCCTCGCTCAGGGAGTCATAATCGATAAGATCGGAGGGCGTTGGAGTTGCTGTGCCGTTTCTGGTAGTGCGTTTCGTCTGAGGGTAGATGGATTTATTGCGAGTTGGGTTCTTCGGTTTGAAGGCTTCCGGACCTTTTTTCCAACAATAGTAATAATGGACGAGCTCTCCCTGCAAGAATGACGGAATTATGCATGAAGGCGTAAAATGGGTCAAAAACGAAAATAAAAAAGGCCGGCGATTTTTTTTAAGGTGTAAGTTCAGATACGTAGAGATGTATTTTGTTATTAATTTTCAGTTCCAGCCCCATTGGCTACAATTTTCTTAAAAAAATTCAATTTTTATACAAATTTACGTTTCCCCTCCAAAAAAACTTGTTTACATTACAAACAAACACGAGCCCAATTCAGAGTAAGCTCCTGAATACGTGGCGGATCTGCATAACAATGCTGATTCAGGCTGATATCACGGTAACAAATCCGAGGGCAAAAATTTTCGAAATAGAAGCCCCTATTCGCTCATGCAAAACGGCGGTCTGATAACGACTTCCCTAAAAGAAAGTCATTTCGCGAACTTTGACCACTTGCACGTGACGCAAGTCTCGCAAAAAACTACAAAACACCCGGTTATTATATCGCGAGTGCGGTATCGGCACCAAAACGTCATTTTTTATGCAAGCAAGCAAAAAATGGGAAAGAAAGCGTAAACAAAACACATGTTTGGGATACGCAAATAAACAGTCAGCAAGCTGCGAATCCCCGGAATCATTTTTTGTTTCGAAATCTCCCGTTTTTGGGCATAAAAATCGGTTTATGCAAAAAGAACGTAAATTTTATGAATAAAAACGTAAATTTCATAGAAAAACGATAAAAATTATGAATTTGGGTTGCGACTGTGACGAATGTCAAGTTCACTACAAAAAATGTAGCCATAACTCACTCTGTTAGACATTCTACCCTTTCTTAGATTTACGTCTGTCTCCATAAAACCGAAATTATGGACAAAAAACGTAAAGATTATGCAAACACAACGTAAAATTGTGCAAAACGCCGTAAGGAATCGAATTTTTTCGACGAAAGAAAGAAATTCCCGACGGAAAATTTGCTTAAGGACCGGCTGCAGGCACAAGATCTTATCGGCTGATAAGCGATCAGATGGGCGAATCAATTTTTTAAATTTAAGGAAATTAAATTCGAAATCTGCGTGCCTCACGGCTCGCCGACAACACAAAACCCCGACGAAAATAATATAAAAACGGACGTCGCACTTTGCTTGTCGACTTATCGGCTGGATCACGTGAACCTCGGCTTCACGTGAAGCGAGCGCTTTAAGGGGTCGCACACAAAGCAAACAAAAAAGTGCCGCGAGTTTTAAGCAGATTACAAAGATGACTACTTGGAAACGGAGCGTTCGGCGAATCGAGGACGACGTTTTATACGATCAAACATGTTTTGAAGTAAAAATTTGATCGTATAAAACCTTGCGCATGAACAGCCGCTACAGTCTCAGTAAGGATCGTCAATATTTAAATTTTTATATTAGATACTATTTTATACGATAAAACATGTTTTTTACGCGAAACAGATTTCATCGTATAAAATGTCAAATAATTAATAAAAAATGAACTTACGCGGCCAAAACTAGTTCCAAGTGATTCCTTAGCGATTTTGTGAAAGTTCTTTCCATAATTCCTCAGACCTTTGACAAATTTTTTACAGTCCTCTGACGACATAAAAGTCTTGTTCTCAAGGTAGATTTTATCCTCTTCCATGGCTTTTTTTATCGCCTCTCTGGCGTCATAGTTGCAGCGGTGCAGCTGAAATACGATAGATATTTTATTCAATCACCAATCGTCCCTTGAAATTTTCTTGTTTTGTCAAAATATTGGCTCAAATGTTCGATTTAAAATGGGAGTATTTTGCGTTTTTGTAGTTTCGGCTGTAACACTTACCACTTCGCAAGCGTCGTTGCGAACTCTATCACCCAGAAAGGCTTTCTTTTCCAGTTCATTCATCTTGGGGCAGTTTTCGGCGGCCGTTCTTCGATAATTTTTTACATTTTCAACAAATAAATTCTCCGTTTCTTCGGATACCCGTCCTGGCTCAAAAAGTAGTTGTTCTCGGTCTTTGTCATGCGCTTTCACTTTATTAGTAGTTGTCGACAAACAGTTCGGGATTTCCGCCTGAAATTTACTCACAATTATAGCTTGAAACAGAATGCCAAATTTGGCGCGAAATTTAAAAATTCAAAAATAACAGGGATTATATGAATGGCTAATGGTTGAGATTATGGGAATTTCCTTACCTGATGACTTTTTCCAATCCTAATTTCCGGGTGAAACATGGCTATCCTTCCGGTTTCCGAGGTATAAGACATACAGTAGAAGAAAGTATCCTTTCCTTCGATCCCATTTTCTAACATGTATTGTACACTTTTATCTAATACGTTGCATAAGCCTCTGAAATCATGCTTCTTAGTTTTTTGGAGTTAATATTGAAGAAAGCGACGTTTTATACGATAAAACATGTTTTGTCGTATGAGATGTCCCCATGGGGAAAAAGAGAAAAAATCGCAAGGCTAGTCTTACCGAAGGCATCCCACTTGAGCAGTGACCTGAGATTCGGACGGAAAAAGTTCACGAGCTTTGACATCTGAATTGTTTTCCACAACTCCGGCGTCAACTCTTTCTGAATCGAGAAGCGAAATAGCATCAGGGACGAGCTCATCGCGTCGAAAGAACTTCGTACAACGAACTTGAAGGGTGTTTTTGGAGCTGGTCTTTCTCTGAAACACGGATATTAAGATGTTAAAGTACTCTTGTGTCTTTTACTCATTTCATCGTATAAAACGTCCGCTTACCATTTTAAAACTGTCGATTTTCCCGATAACGTAAGGACTCGAGGCATCCATTTCGAGATAAACGTAGTCCCCAATCCTGTAAAACGTCCGATTCTCATCGCTGAAACATCGGAATTCCTCTCGGTCTCTAGTGTAATACGCCCAGCCGGTCTTTTGTTTCTTTGGATCGTAGAGATTGGATGATAACGAGTCTGTTAGCCTTGAAGTCACCGAATTATAGGCCGCACTGGTGTTATATTGAATTTTTTCAATGTTCCATTCTCTGTTGTTGTACTCTTCTGGATGCAAATCCGAGTAATTCGAAGAGGACGAGGGACGGTCTGGATCAGGTTTCTGAAAATAGGAAAATAGCGTGTGATAAAGTAAAATAGAAGTGATAAAGGTGATTTTAGTGTTTTTGATGCGTGTCGACATGTTATACGACGGATCTTGCGACAAGAGAGATTTCATCGTATAACATGTTTCCTGTAATATGTCAAAGTGACACCCTTGATAAAAAGAGGACGGTTAGAAATGTTATCTGTTGTATTCTCTTTGCTTCGGCGACAGTTTATACGATTTAAAACGGCAAAAGTATTTTTTATCGTATAAAATGTCCGCTCACGTCTAAAAATCAAAAAATGCAACCTTAGATCCTTACCAAAGTCAGCGGCGACTTTTTCGGCGAATCCGAATCATAGTTGAGGTCGGTTTCTCTGTGTAGCGTGGGTGCCTTCTCATCGTCGCTTCCCTCGGACTTGACGATCTCCGGCTTCACGGGCCGAATCCCGGTCGAGGTGGAGGGCAGGTCGCTGAGACAGCCGTTCTGCGGCTGACCCGATGACGGACGGCACAAGTCAATCTTGGCCGACGACGCCATCTTGGAGGCGTTGCTGAACGGGGGCTTTCGTCGATGAATTACGTCGACGATTTGGGGGTGCTTCGGGAGAAAAATGGGTGGGGAAAAAGAAGGGGAAAAAGCACCTAAAATACGGAGGAACAGTTATTATTGCTGACATAGTCGAAATGTCTTCGAAATTATCCACGACAAGTTTCAGGAAAAAGTAAAAATAAAAAATGTAAAATACGGCGTAAAAATTGTGAAAAATTTTATTAAAAACAGCACTGTGGAAAAGTCAAAAAAAAACTTTCTCGAAAACAAATCAAAACCTCTCAGGCTGTTACAAAAAGTAAAATAATAAACTCGGAACTTGCGAAGACACTTTCCCCATGATCGGAAAATAAAAAACGAATTAAAATCACACATCAAAAGCCTCCAAACAACAGAAATTCCGCATAATTTTCTGCGGATGTCCGCAAACAAGGAATCGCAATGCTAGACGAAGAACCAAAGTATGGGTGGTTTTCAAGAGTTCGATGACACCAATTAAAGTGCATTACGTGTTCTGCTCTGTTATCAATAGGAAAACAGACGGAAAACAGACTTCAAACACATATGATGAGCTGACAAACTATTTATCACAAACCAAACAGTAGAGAGCAAAGTCACGTAGTTGTGAAATACGTCGAATTAAGGTTTTATCGTTGATTTTGTTTGATCCAGACGACATTTTATACGATGAAACATGTCTTGATTATTATACGATAAAGTTATTAGTTTCATCGTATAAAATGCCGCTCAGTGGTCAAATGAAAAAAAAAAGAATGTAAAATACGCGCTAATAGGACAATTTATACGATAAAAATTTATCGTAAATTTATAAAGCACTTTCCATTGTGTGAAATGCCCTCATCTCCGCATTACACTCTAAAGATCAAATTCATAAGAACCCAAATTCATCCACTTTCGCCAGCGCGCAATTTTTTATGTCTAACCGTTCCCGATGCGCAATTTCACATCCATCATGAAGACGAATGAAGAATTTCCAATAAAGGATCAAAAGACGAAAAAACTCGATTGCAATTTCCGATTTTTGAAATCATCACACAAAACGTATTTTTATTTACAACCTCGCAAAAGGAAGCGATTTTATACGATGAAATGTGTTTTGAGGGCATAAAGTAAGCGAAAATGTTCTACCGTATAAAATGTCACCTCTCGGAAATATTATAGCAGGCAAAGATATAAAATTACAAATGAATTTTCCTTGCACATAAAGACAATGCTTTGAAGTTAATGAACATTTTTTGTCGTATAAAATGTCACGTGTTCGGGAAAGTTCGGTTATAATATTTTAAGGAATTTGAACTTATTTAGACGGCACATTGCAAAACAACAACTTCTATACAACTGTTTACAATGATATTTAATCCACAGAATAAATTACAAAAATAAAATGTCTGAAACATTTGTTCTGCCTATAGTAACTGACCAAAAACCCGTTAAATTTCATAAACTCTAAAGAAATATTCCAACCTAATTAAGATTGCATTCAGATATCAAATTTCGCAACAGTAAACATCAACATATTACACTTCCCACCATAATCCCAACAAGTCTCGGAGAGCCCACCCGTTAACTGATGTGTTGACAACAAACTGACTAGTGATTAGCAATACATGCCGTATTTAAAAAAATATTATAAATGTGCATACATCCCTGTACGTGTTTGTGGAAGGAGATAATCCGCCCAATGCGCTTTGAGGAAGAGATGAGGGAGAGGGGGGATTCTGGGGGATTAGAGTAGCGTGAATATGGCCGTGAAATTTTACAGTAAGCCCAAAGGTCGGGGTGGTATTGATTTTGCACTAATTTCGAGCAATTTCTGCCCAAAAATCTCTAAATAAACTAGTGTCCAAAAACACGTTTCATCGTAAAAAATGTCATCCAAGTAAAAATTGTTGTAGAAATAGCTAAAGTGAGCCAAATATAGGCATGAAATGTAAAAATATAACTATTAACAATCAAAATTAAAACCCAAAAAACACCTTTGACCGTATAAGATGTCGATCACAACAAAACAAAAGATAAAAGGACGGGTGGGCAGACAAAAGTATTTGAGACAAAAAACGGAATTGAGCGATTGATTCGATAAGAGAGAAGGGGGCTGATCGCTTTTCGAAAATATAACGCGCTGGAAAAAGCGCTAACAGCTTTTCAAGGCCGCCGACCTCGAAATGACCGGTCAGTGGAGCAGGTAGGCACGAGCGGAATTTAAGAAGACAAGGGGTAAAATACGTCAAGATACATTTTTTAGACCAGACTTCTATAGATGTCATGGGCGTTGACATTATTTATGATTTTCAAAAATGATATAAAATTCGATGCAAAATTAAATGAACTGCAGATAAATATAACCTAGCAAACACGTATATAACCTAACTTTTTTCAAAAAAAGCAACAACTCGCAAAACAAGTACAATTACAAACTCGAAGAAGCCCTCCAAAATACAATAGAAGGACCCAAATTACTTCACAACCCCACCCAATATAGTACATCTTTTCAAATGTTTGTAGAGAATACAAATATTTGGCGAAACATGAGAAGAAATGAAGAAGAATCGCCGTTAAATGGAATGATAAGAGAAGCACGAGATGCACTCTGTGACGGGCGGATTTTTTAAAACTCGCCCGGGGCTTCCCCTGACGATCAAGTGGACGAGTTCGCGGGAAGCGTTAATTTAACGGACAACCATAAACAACGAGGGGCTGGGAATTCCAAATCTGGGTATGTTGTAGGAAGTATATTGGGGTTAAAAGTTGAGGGTAAATTCGCTAACGTTTCACGTCATTTTACAATAGACATCAACCAGATCAAAACATTATGACATTTCAGCAAATCGCGTTTTTTTGTAGATCAGTTGATAAAATGTTTAGCATCGTTAAAAATTCGATCGCAACAATCACAAACCAGCCACATAAAAATTAAAATAAATATTTGAAAAAAATGCGGGCAGACTGTTTGCCCACATAAGTCAACTAAAAAAATCAAAGATTTCAAAAAAAATTTGCACAGGCGTTTAGACTTTATTTGAATCCAAGCCATTATTTGCTGTTAGAAATAATACAGTTTGTCCTAGTTCTGAGAAAGAAAATTGTAAATTGTTGAACTTGAAGGAAGAGAAAGCAAAAGAAAATTTTTTGAAGCTGTCTTTTGAATTTTGGCGAAGCATGGAATAAAATTTAAGATAAAGATTTGGTAAGGCATCGCGGAATATTTAGTCTGGACGATGTAAAATTAGCAGCTATTATTTCGCTCAAAATCAGACAAAAATTTGATTTTGGCATTCTGCCACAAGCATGGCTTACAAGACCTTCGAACTTGGGCCAAGTTCAACTAACCCATTGGTAGAAAAAAGTAAGCTGCTGTAAAACCCAAGTTAACGACCTTGGACATAATCCAGTTTATTGGTCTAGAGGCTTTAAATTCCACAATCTGCTAACAGATCAGAAACTGATTACGTTCGCCAAGAAGACGAAAGAGAATGAGTAAGAAGCTTGACGCACCGGGGAAAGAAGCCATCGGCGGAAATGATTTTTCATGTAAAATGATATCGGAATTATTAACTCAAAGTGTTATATTGCCCATTCATGGTATGTATGCGAAATGAATACTGAGACTGACAAATTATTGAAACGGATTTGGGATTTTTAGACAAGGATTCTTGGAAATTTGGGATTAAAAGATCCAGAGGGAAAGAAGGTGTTGTATCTTTTAGATATTAATTTAACGGAAGGAATTTTGTGGACATAAGATATTCATCACCTCTTCCTTCAACCTGTTATTTGGCGTAAGTCAAACTAAACCTTCAATTAAACTGACATCCCCATAGATCACGTAATTAACACTTTTATAGGTTCATTCCGAACAAACGAACATTCATTCCCCCGCTGAATAGCTCGTAAAAAAGAGAAAAGTTCCGCGAATGATAAAGTAAACCCATTTCATAAAGTCGCAACCCTTCCGAATGCACTCTCAGATTGAAAAAAATATTAAAATAACCAGTGTCAAAAATGGGAATGAGGATGTTGACAATGTTGTCGTGATTGTTTTTGGAGGAAAAGAGGGGAAATAATTAGTAAAGCAAAAAATAAAACTTTAGAGGATCAAAAAGCCGGTCAATAAAGAAAATGTGATTTACTGGATTCACAAACAGTTTTGATGCCGCTTAAGATAAAAGAAAGCGTATTTTAGGCTGCCAAATACATAACCTCTCTAGAACTGCAATCAGAAAATCGGTATGACAAACAATTATAAAAAAATGAGCGCAAGTCTTTAAAAAACTCAAATTTTAGATGAAAAGTGCTAACTGTAAACATAATTGTGTCCGAAAATGTATCTAGTCCCACCACAAATGTACAACGGTTCGTTTACTAAACAAGTTTTTGAAAAATTAGCAAAAAATTTCGCATAAAAAATTGCGGAAAAAATGTTTAAAAAACTTAGATGCGAAAATCATCACTAATCGTAACTGGCACTACTATTAATAAAACTTACAAAAAACTTTTCTGCTTTTTACATCAGAAACTTCCAAACACCATCTTCTAAAAAACACCTAATAAACTCTCTTCTCATCCCATTTCCGAAAACCTTACAATCAATTTACAACCCTACAAAAAAAGCAAATAACACTTTCTTTACACTCTACAATTTTTGAATGACAGTAACAACCCAATGACGGGTCTGTTTGCACCTTGCACCCATTACCGCTTAAAGAACGGAGAGTTGTAAACACTGATCGATCAGGCGTTTCGAAAGTCTCTTTATCATTTGTTCAACTTCCCGTCTGAAAACGAATAAAAAACAGTTATATTTTTGTTGTTTACAATCTCGTGACAATATGAGAAAAACGCGAGCCCTAAGGGCAAGAGTTTTGACATTTGGGGAACAAGAGAGGTTCGATTGAAACGAACTAGTAGTAAATAACAAGACGACTTCTTCCCGATCATCATTGATAAAAAGTTTTATGGGCCTTTTTATGAGGGAAGACGGGGGTGACGGGTTATACGATGAAAGGTGTTCAGGATGGGATAAAAAAATGGGGTACTAAGTAAAAACAATGTTAAAATGGATTAAAATGGACGGATGGGGGTAAAGGGGACCAATTTCTGTTTTTTACGTTGCAAAAAAAAATTTCTATTTTCAAACAAATCTCAATTTTCCCATATTTTGTCATTATTTTACAATTTTTTTCAAATAATCCGGAAAACAGTAGCCAACTAACCCTCACTTTCAAACACAAACCCCACCAAAAACAACGTATAGAAAACAACAAATTTTAGGAGACGAACAAAGCGTTGCACTGTCGGATTCCGCAAATTTTTTTTTGATAAAAAGAACAAAAATTCGATGTGAGAAGAAACGTTTTTCCCTTTTCTTGAATCATGAAAAAGCCTCAACCCAAAGCTGAGATTGATTCATATCAATTTTGTCAGATTCTCCCATGACTTTGTAGCCAAACGAAAAGTTATACGATCAAAGGTGTTTTTGGGTGATTTAAAATGCGATTTTTGTAAAATACGAAGGAATAAAAGTTTTCATTGTTAGCTAAGATGATGTATAAGATCAAAGAGATATTTTAGTTTCACTATTGCCAACTGCAATCCAGATAATTAAACAAAAAAACACAAAATTAAGAATTTCCCAAAAAATTCGCGATTTTTTTCCCAAAAGTACTGTAAAATTGTTGCTACTAATGCAATTGCAATGTCAGTAACAAATAATAGAACTAATGTCCCTGAGATTTATTGGCATTAACTAGTTGGTGCAATCCAATTCCCAAACTATAAAATCCTAGGGAAAGCCGAGAGGTCCGGATTTAGATGCCGCTCCAACCGGGCCCATAAAATTACACATTCAAATGACATACGGCCTACATGCAGAAAACCCCGAAACAAATAGAGCTCTGGGATTAAAGCGAACGGAATAATCTTGCAAAATTTTTCGGAAGGCAAAGGATTTGATATCAGATCCAAATATTAAGAAAAGTAATGTAATAAAAACGGGGTTTCCATGAAACACGGCATAATCCGATGAAATTATCTGCACCTTCCGTTATCTTATCGAAAAAAACATAAAATGTGACAACAATATTCGGAGAGTGGAAACTCATAAGACGAGATTATATAGCAACAATGAAACTAGAGGGCTATACCCGAGAAGACACAGTTTCTTTAATAAAAGGACAGAACAGCTACTTTTGAATTGCGCTTTTTACGGCGTGGAAACGGTATGTCCAAAAAGTTTCTTCGTCTACTGTACCAATAACAACGGAAAAAAATTATGGTGACATTATACATGCTTACTAGTAATTATTGTACAGTTTGCAACTCTGCCTCCTTTGTTTTTGCAGCAGGATATAAAAAAACTTCTTTGACATTTCGTCTCACACGCCGTAAAAAGCGCAATTCAAAAGTAGCTGTTCTGGCACTTTAAGGATCAACTGTGGAATTGGAGAGGTTGATTGTGAGTTAGCAGAAAATGAGGAAGAAGATTAGAAGTATCGGAATTCTAAGAGCTTGCGATTTAAAGAGATGGACAGAGAAAGAGGATACGCTAAGTCAGAAACGTTTATTCTAATACAATTTTGAATCAATTATACTACTTTATTTGACTCCAATTTTTTTACAATTGGCACTTCACCCTCCTAAAACGATACCTCTCAGCTTTCCAATCCTCTCTCTAACAACCATCTTTGATAAAACTTATGAAACAATGACTATTAAAAACTACAAATGATTGGAACAACGAGAAAAGTGATAATAAAAGATTATCCAAAACACAAATTACGCTTTTTCCCGGTCAAGTGACGCATTAGTCGACCGCAATAAAAAGAAATAGTAGGGATTATAAAAAAGTAACATAAAAGTAATCTTTTAATATTCCCTTTGGCAAAATTTTGGGGACAATTCAATTGGTTTAACACTGCTACGTAAGTGCAGACATATTTGGGAAAACGAAGTTATTAGCATGCTAATCGTTGGTTATTAAATTGAAATACAACACTAGAGAGCAGTCTGTAATTACTGTAATTATATACAAGGAAGTACGGTACAATTAACAATATTGGAGGATATATAACTGCTATATATAGTATCTAGAGCACGTCAACCCTCTTTAAAAGTAATTGTAACGGCACACAAACAGTAATCACAAACTATTGGAAGTTGCGTAAAAAGTAATTCCGATGTAAGTCAAACTCGACACAGGTGAAGAATTCGAAATAGTACTCGTAATGGGTGCATTAATCAAAGTTTATGCTTGAGACCGTTAAATTTCTCCTTTGTAGACTGTATTTGAACATATACAACAAAGTTAACAGACTGCTTGAAAAGAGCGGGACATAAACCCTTCAAGTGGATATACATAGTTTTTGTACCTTATGCTAACGTAAAGTGTGTGTAGTAAAAATAGAAAGTATTGGAAGGGCTCTGCATAGCGGCATTTCTGACGACAGCCTTCGCTGAATCTTTTTTTTTTTGGGGAGATTTTTGAGGATCGACGCAGATTACATTCTAATTCATTCGAGAGCTATCTTGAACTTTTTGACGCTATAACTATTTTTAACGTAGGTCTTTAAAAGCCAGTTAAAGAGCATTGGCAAAAATCTCTGTTTACTTTGAATCTAATTTTCGACAGCATCTTCTATGCAAAGATGGCTGAATACTCGCATTGCTGCCAAAAAAGTCATCGTAATTTACAAACACCACTGTTAAACCCCTTTATATTCATATCCGATTTCTCAACGATCACATAATAATACTTCCGAAATCCCCTTTCAAATCTCATTTCATTGAAAGATTAGCGTTCGAAAGTACAATTCGATTAATAAATAATCTCAATTAGTAATAGACAAACTACTCCACCAAATTACCCATTACCACGAATGTAAACAACGAGCTAAATACAAACAAATTCAATTCTTTTGCGGAAGGTGCAAGAATTGGTGCATTAAAATACCAATAATTACAATGAAATAGAATCTGCAATTATAATATCGATTTTTTTAAGTATCTTTGATTTTAATATAAGGAAAACAGTAGTAAGTATCCGCAATGGATACGATAAGCCGAGACGATTAGCCCCCATGAACCAGCGAGACAATTCCCCCTCCCAAATATGGATAAGTCACATTCGAAAAAAGAAAATGATGGAAGATGTGGAGGTGACCTTCGCCGAGAATCTTTTGACGTTTTTTCGATGGGCTTTTATTAGATTCTTGGCGAAAAGGAAATTACCGAAAAAAAGGATCGGATATTGTAGCTGAAAACAGACGCAATGTTAACGTATTTGGAAGCAGCTCCAAAAGAGGGCGGACGTCAAGAGAAAGCGGAGATAAAAAACTTAAGATATCACTTGTTATTTCTACATTTTTTTCCCGGAAAAAGTGCAATAATTTGGTTCACATATTGTGTACACGTTTTGTCAAGGCCAAGTATAAATCCCCAAAAATTTGTAGATTGCGTTTCGCTGCGACAACCAAGATATTCAACGATTCTTGCAGACGAGGGACAATTGTAAATGAAAAGATATCGAGATTCACATATTATCGTTGTAAATTGCGCATAAAAAACTTAGAAATCTTGTAGCGGTATGGTCAAATAAATTCTTAGCACATATGAAGACTGTCGCAAACACTGTAATCTACCTCTCAAAATGTCACTGTTTTTTCGCTAAACACTTTTTCGCGAGTCTTCTGTAACTATTATGTAATACAACATTATCCGATGGGAAAAAGCGGATTAGTAAGCCATAAAAAAGCTATTCAAATTTTCCGATTGTAAAGTAAAGTACTATTACATGCAGCCAACATATTAATTAACTAACGTTCTAAACACATTTAGACACACTTAATTTTTTTGTCCCCAAAAAAAGTGTTGGTAAAACATTTACGTTTTTTTTTGACCTTCCGGGTGATTAAAAATAAATATTTATATAATAATCAAAACATAGCAAGAGTAAAGGGCCCAGAACAAAACAAACGTGATGCAAACGGCAAAACTTTTCGAATCATTACAAATTGCATTCCGTCTCGAGCTGAGCCTTGGAAACATGTCAACAGTTTTGAGTTCAAAGAAAATTGTTTCGAAATTCCAAGGCTAAAACATGTATATTTTCGGGAAGTCGCGACCCCTTTATCTCTACTACTATTTCGCATATAACAGTAATTAAGACGCTGTTATTTTACAACTCTTTTGGCGGCAAAAAAACAAAAGACTTTTTGCTGGAAGCGAAAAAAAGGAGGTTTCTGGTGCGAAAAGGCGAATTTTTTGGGACGGTCCCTCGGAAAAGCATAAAACGTTTTCCCTTCCTCTTCACCGCCCTTCTCGGGGGAGACGAAATGAATTGCTTTTAACACAAAAAAAATCTTTTGAACGTTCAAATCACAAATTCATTAGATTTGACGTTTCGCCTCAATATTTAGGGATCAGAAACGTGTGGTGATAAGGGCAAGGGATAAAGAGATGGACCCTGGAGTTGTTTTGACAACAAGGAGTTTTCGGGGGGAAGACGGAAACGGGGCTGGAAGCACGAGACCAGGGAGAGAAATTTGAAATTCCGGGATTGCAACAACAAATATTGAGGTAATTTTGATAATAAGGGAAATATAATTTAATGGTCTTTTAATACAAACAACTTGCGTTGATAGCAGACCAATACTGTAAAGTGCGCCTCAGTAATATAAAGACCCTATTATCGGAATTAAGAATTCTTTTTAGACAGCATTGTTTCCCATTTTGTCACATAAATACAATGTGGTTTCCCTGAAGTCTTAGCACAAAACAACAATAAAATCGGTTCACGTATTACCAGATGCATTACAACGTTCAATGGAACACAAACTTCCGCACCATCCAATCCCGAACCCCCATAAGCCCGTCAAAATCAAATTCCCGCATTAAACACAAGCCAAATCCGCGGGCACCTTCCGAAATCCTCAAAAACAACCGCCCTCCCCTTTAACACACTAATCATCAAGTCGCGCCATAATTACTGTACGCGTATGCACATATTTACATACATTTACATCCGCGCGCTCACACACACTCGCCGCAAAAAAGGCGCCGAAATGACGGGGCCGGCTGAGAAGAAAACAGAGAGAGCGAAGAGAGCAAAAAATTTTGGGAGACGATTCGTGCTGGCCACCGTGGGGACCGGCCCCCCTCGGCTGGCGGGAACGTCCGCACCGTGCAGCCGGGTAGCGACACACATCGCCGCGACGAACCGAAGGGCGAGCACTCGCGGCCGGGCCCGCACATGTGCAATGGGAATCGGGAGTGTGAGAGAGCCCCGAAGAGCGACTATTCAAGTGCAAGAGGGTGGTTGGAGAGAGCTAGAGAAAAGAAAATATATAATAGAGAGAGAAAAAGGATGAGAAAATTGGATTAGACAGAGAAAAGTAGCTGTTTGAACTAAGAAAGGACAGTTTTAAATTTCCAAAAACAGCCTCATAAGCAATATTTGGAAATTAAAATAGAACGGAATAAGAGAGAGTTCAGAAGAGAAATGGGTTTTGATGGTCAGGTTGAGATCGATAGAAACACTCGTCAAAGCAATGCATCATCATCCTTCACAAATCGGGCAGGTTTCTGGTCAAGTCTAAGGTCGATTATTGGTCTGTCAAAAGTTTTAAAAGGAAAACAGATGACTACTCTGCAAAGTAGACGCGGTAAAGATCTCAGGAATTTTTTGGCCACTCAGTTTACTGTAACAATACGAGCATTATATTGTATCTTTAATTTGAATATCAACACATTGTAATACAATGTTTTAATATCATCAAAACACCCCGTTTTTATTTATGACACATCCCCTCCTGAAATAACTCACCGCCCAAAGCGAAAAGAAAAAGATCAGCCCAAAAGACAAGTGGCGAGGGAAGAAAATCCCGACTGAACCCCATAAAAAGACCCGCCGCCGAGAAAGCGCGGCGAGAAGAGAGAGTGGTCAGAGAAAAAACGCAGCGAAAATGGCGCAATAAATCAAAACCCGAAAAAAGGTCTGATTTGGAGCGATTTTTACACGAAAATTACAAGACAATCCGCTTTGCCGGACATGCCTCAGATTTGATACTGTAGACAACGCAATTGGAGATGGGTTGACCAAATAAGGCCGAGATTGTTATCGCCCCCCAAAAACATGGCGTCCGTTTTATTAGGGGGGAGCGAGAAGGAGTGTTGCGATAAAGACAGATCGGATATGAATTAAAATAGGGAGTAATACCAAGACTTGTCACTAGTATAATAATTAGAAAGTAAATGTAAATGGTAATATTATTACAAAAAATAAAACTGTTTCTTAAACTCATGGAAATACATAATGTAATCTACACTCAATTTTTTTTAAATAAAACAAAAATCCGTGACGAAGACGCATTTTTATAAATTCAAAAAAATTCCACCAAAAAAGAAATTGAAAATCGCACGTAGTCTTTAAACTTTTACTATGATAATATAACAATTTTCGCAAAAAATGAAAGAAAGATAATGATCGCATCGAAAGGCCACACCTGAATAATTCATCCGCATTTACATATGACCCACTTGGCGATGCATTCCCTTAAAAAATGGAAAGGGGAAAAAAGATTGCTCTCTCAAACATGACATATAAGGTCCCTCGGATTATTTGAAGCCCATAATAAAGGGGGATTAGACCGGGATTATTTTTGGGCTTCCGAAAAATTAGCCAAACGCTTGGAATATTGACACTTTTTTGGAGGGTATTTTTGGAGGATCTTGGGAGGGGGGGGGGGGGGGGGGGGATTAGAAAAGTTTGCGAGAAATTTTTAATTTTATCTTGATATCTTGAGCCTTAATTGCGTAATTTCTGTGGGAAGTAGAAGCGAGTAAAAAATAGAGAAAAACAACCGTGAACTTTGGGGATTTACCTATGATAATATCGTTGTTTTTTGTTAGTTTCAGCGCAATAACAAGGCTGAAATTACGAATTGCAGCTTCAATAGAAATCCCAGTAGCGTCCGCAAACTTATTTTATCCATTTATGCAAATTTCAGAGATCAAAGTAAAAATTCATGCAAATTTTTTTAATTTTCCAGAATTTTATGCGAATGTCTCCACCCCGATTACGTAATCATTCTGCTAACCCGATCGCTTCCACCAGAGATTGTAATGCGATCCGCTCTTCTCTTTTTACGAACGTATTTTTATAAACAGAAAAAAAGAAATGTAAAAAAATAACGAAAATTGTGTTCTTGGGAACGTCGGGCCTAATTTGTTTCCGACCCACATCAGTTCTGAGGTGAGGACGGATGGGAAGTTGCAAAAAAACCCAGGATTCTTGTGAGAGGTCAAAAATCACGTATAAGGTCATCAATAATAAACAAATTTCGTTTATTGTAATCTTATGAAATCTTTAGTTTAAAGGTCCGCTAAAATTCATTGAAAATTTTCTATATTGTCTTCTATTTACTCCACAATGCTGAAATGAAAACGTTTTCATTTCAGCGTTGTAACTCTCGAGACAGTAACAAACAAATTACGACAAAATCTTTTGTCAAAACTCTCAATTTTGTACTCTAATTGTACGACTTGAAAAGCACTTAAAATTAAAGACCAAGATGTTCACATCACTACAAATTGCTCCTCCCAACTTCAAATGTCCGTCCAGCAATTACGAATATTCATTAGATTACACAAAAAAATTAAAACCTCAAAAAAAGTTTTTTGAAACAGAAAAAAAAAAGTTTTCGCGCCAAGCCAGTGGTTACAAACAAAAAAAAAGTTTTGTAGACAAAAGCGCGAATGTTCTCCCCAAAATATAAGATCGGAGGGCAGAGGGTAGAGTGGGGGGCAGAAAGCGCGACGAGAGATTGGGCCCCAAAAAATCGACACAAAATTTGGGGAAGAGAGTGAGCGCAATGGGAAGGAGGGAGAAAAAGGGGATGAAGGATTTACGAGGCATTTAAACAAAGTAGAAAAGGTGGTATAAAACGAGGGTGTGTTATTAATACAACGCGGGGAACATGACAGGCCCGCGAATACGGGGATTTTCGAATTTCTCGATTCTTCACAAAAATATGTCATCATGACAAATTTAAAGTGGAATTAGCAAAAAGTCAAGGCTTTAAAAATCATAGATTTTTTGAAGATTCAAACTTTTATCAAAAATTTTAATATAATTCTAAAAAATTGGTCATGATGACACATTTTCGGCCTTTGCTCTTCCCGAACCACTCAACCGCGACTACCCGCTTTTGAAGCCCGAACGTAATTAGCATCGACAGACATTTGAGTAATGAAACGAACAAACAATATTAATATTCAAAAGGAAGGAAATAAAGACAAGGGCCTTAAAACAAAAACTGCATAACATTTCATGTGTCATGCCAAAAATGAATTCGCACAGTAAGCAGACGGGAAGTGTCAGGTTTTGTTACAAATTTGTTGGAAAGGAATTGAAAGACAAAAGAATGTACAAGATAAAAAAAATGTGATTACTGAAAAATAAGGGTACTGATAAAGCGATGATTAAGACTCTTAAACAACAACCCCGGCCATTTTGAGACCGTGCGGGAAATATCAGGCAATTGTGGCATCAACTTGTCATCCAAACATCTATTATTATCTCAAAACTATCAAAAGGTTTTGTAAATTGATCCCTCTTCATAAACAGTTCAAAAAAGTCGTATGATCTGATCATAAACAGTGTAATGACATAAGCCCCCATACATATCACAAAGAGAATGCATTTCTTCAAAGCGAAAGGGCGTAAACAAATGGCGTTGAGAACATCAATCCATGCAGTTCAAAGAGAAAACGTGTGGCACAAGGGTTTTGGTCAGTAATTCATGCAGAAACTTTGGGGGGTTCCCTATTAGTCTCGGACTACACTTGTGTGTATAATAAGAGGCAATAAAAAAGCTAATTAGAATATCTTGGAGGTCGCAAAAGATTTTACAAGATTGTGAATAAGGTTGAAATGGCTCCCTTGGGCGCTGTAGACTGTAACAGAATTGTTTACAACGAATTAGAACAACTCATTACACCTGAACGACCTCTCTACCGTATCATTCGCCTGTCTAACCTGCAGTTAAACCGCATTTCCCGCCTAATTACCCCCACCTTTCCCGCCAACCCGCTGTAATTATAGCCTCCATAACTAATTGCATAATCCATTCCAGCCCAAAAATATCCTCGAAAAAACAACATATATTAATAACGAGAGAAGGAAGAGAGAAAAGGGGGTTACAGTGTGAAGGGAAAATAAAAAAAAAAGTAGATGGGTGGTGGATGGAGCCCATTCAAACGAGACAGCCCCCGCCAAGCGACGACCCCTCTCCCCCCTCTTTTTACTATCGCCCCATCCATCTCGGCCTTCCTTCTCCTCGCCGCGGCTCAAATGACTTCAAACACTCTGCGCTTGTCTAGCCACCGACTCTCTAGCGCGCGCCGTCTCGCCAGCTACCCAGTCTCGGCGCGATTCGTAGAGTCTATGCCAGGAGTGAACTGTTCTATCTCCGCCGAATTTATATCTCTCGATTCCTCCAAGTTTTACATGATCTCTACCATTCTTTTCGGGCTGTCTGTCGCCACGATGACTTTAAACGGCGTCTTTCTTTTGCTAACCGTCTGATTCTCTCGCCGTTTTCCTTGCTATCTCTTTACCCCATCCTTCTCGGGCATTCACTCCCTTTCTCTGCCCGATCTCTCGGATTTTCGAATGTTGTTCCGTCGCGTTATCCACTGTTTGCGCAACGTCTCGCCGGCCGGGTCCTTTCTTTTGTCGCCCCGTTTCGTCGCCCCGTAAAGTGGCGTTCCTCCCCGCCGGGAGCGGGGAGTACGGGGCGCCCCGTCTCCGCGGATGGACCCAGTTCTCCCCGTTCAAAGGATGAGCGGGAGAATGGAAAGAGCAGGGAATGTAGTAGGGTGGGTAGTGTCTTACCATTATTTATTTCACAGACAGTAGATGGGATTTGTTTTTTCATTGTGACCAAAGCAATGCCAAATAGCGGCTGTGCTGTTCAGAACCATGTATGTTACCTTTTCAAACATACGACAAAGATGTCGAAATGTTTGGTAGAAGAGTTTGATATGACAAGGCATTTCTGTTGAACAACCGGTTTTTGCTTTTTAAGCAACCGTTTGTGCTGCTTGCAAGGAGTTTTATCAGAATTATTTAGTTTCTTCCTTGTATATACTATGTAACATGTAAGTGACACATCTACCTTGTCATAACTTGAGCTTCCGTCATATTCAAGCCTAAGGCGCTATATTATCATCATAGATAATGATTATATTCCCTAAGCAAAGTTGTACTCCCTACAACACTCATTTTGACGGATACACTTTTTTCAACCCCTCAATTTCGACTCCATACAATTCTATTACATTTCCCATTTTCTCCTACATTCATTTCTCGGTTATTACACATCCATTCAACGAATCGTGCTTTTCTTCTTTCAAGAAAGCCCAAATTGAATGCAATTTTATTACATCCCGTGCGCCTTTTTTATCTCCCCTCCTATTCGTAGCCAAATTACACTCGCGGGACTGCGCTGAGCACGCAATTCATACTTTCTGTGCTCCCATGCGTGCAATCTAACAGCGGGCACTAGTAATTTACGGAATACGAGAGTAATGGCTGCATGTCGTGTTCGTTTATTGTCAAATGGCTTAAAGCGAGAAAAGACCGTTCTCGGAAACGGCGAAAAGCCCTGATAATACCATATTTCTTATGATATTGCCATTATTGCGTAAAGGATATCCTAGTAATTATTAGTCATAGAATTCGCCGAACCACAGTTATAGACGTATTGAAGTCAGCGGCCTTGAAGAATGTCAAGGCTATCGAAGACAAGCCTCATTTGGTCGCCAACGATTTATCCGTAGAACAACCTCCTCAAAGATACTGAATTTGCCTTCGAATTTGTAATGAACTGGAAAAGGGTGCTTGCGGGCTCAGAAGCCCCCCTTATTTTACTTCGTATATTGACATATACGAAGTAAAATATAAATTTAGATATCAAAGTCCGACCAAAATTGAACAATTTCTAAAAATCTTTCGGGAACACAAAACTATGGTATTTCTTTTGTACAGCGCTTGTACTATGTGCACTTAAGCAGTCACTTACTGTCATATAGCGAATTTTAAGCCCTCCCTCTTCGAACTACAAACAAAAAATGAGCGCGCTACCTGATAAGACGAGGAGAAGAAATGGCTCCTCGACAAGTTGAAACCAGCTCTGAAAAAACGTATCAGCAGCCTTGTCGACGTCTAATTAAGCTTTTCTAAATCCCCCTCCACCCCGCCGTCATTCCCAACCCGCTCTTCTCTACCCCGTTTCCCCGTCCATTCAAAGACCCCGTTTTGGCACCCTCCCCGCTCTGTCAATTCCTTGTTCCCCGTTCCGCTCGAGTGGCTTCATTTGCCTTCGTGTCGGCGGCGGTGTCGTCGCCCCGGTCTCCAGCTGTGCCCCCTTCTGCGAATGGGGCGCTTGCTCTTTAAGAGCGAAGAAAAGGATGGTTGGTCTGTCAAATTTCCTTTTGGCTTTTGCGTTTGCTCTCGGTCCCGTTTTTCTGTTCTTCAAGTTGGTGCAAAACAAAAAATTTCCGCTGCCCCTTAATTCGCTGATATTCGTTGGGATTCGCATGAAAAGGCGAAGAACATGCGAAAGAAAACAGAAAATAAAAGAAAATCTTATGTAATGGTCTGGTAATTAAGCGGGTACGACATAAACACCAAACAGATTATCGACTGGATATACACGTAGATTGACGTAGCTGACATTACAAGAGTATAGGTTTAACGTTCGAGGAAATGGTGGCTTATTCGAAAGGGGAGATGAAACCGTCAATAACATCGCCGATCGTCATGAGAAAATGTATTTACGGAGAGAGGGCATAAAAATAGAAAGCCGGACTTTAATTGAGTTACCAGGAGACCAGTAGTTTGGGGGTGGACGCAACAGTATTCCAATACATTTGAACCAAAAATTACGTATGTTATCTTTGGCAATGAAAGAAAAAAGTCAAAAAATAAGTGTTGCTATAGATAAGTACTAGTGGATAAATTACAATGTAACTAACAGTGTACGAGCAGGTTTTGTAAAAATTAATCAAATTTATTAGAATTTTTTAGTTGTGCTCCCGGAAAGGGAGAGGGTGAAGAAATAAAATGTTGACTATTTTCACCTGCTCAAATTTGATTAGTAATAACTGGTAACACTGCCAAAGCAAGCAGTGTTACAATTCGTATGAGAGGAAAAAATCAGGTGAAATTCAGCTGATTTTTTGAAGGAAATATAAAAAAATATAATTTAATGACAAGAGCTTATTATAATGTTCTTTACACATAGAAAGCCGCAGGTAATAAAACTCGGACGAAAAACTTTAAAGCTTGGGCCCGTTTCCACCGAAAATTCTGGTCGTCGAAGAAAATGAAATTTCTGGTAAACAACTCCCAGAAATTCTTTACAGACATTGTACTCTGTCACTCTTCGAAGGGCATTTTGCAAGTACAAAACAAAAGGGAAAAAGAAAACCCCTGGCAACCGATGGGCCGGTATTTTGGTCATTCAACCGGGTAGAAAAAATCGGTCAAAATTTTTTAAAACATTTTTAATTGTACCCTGGAAACAAACTGAAATTAGAATTTTCAAAGGCGTTCTAACACTTTCAGATCGCGCTTTGCAGAGCTCAACGGGATTTTAATTTTTCTGGTATTGTACTCAAGAAGTAGCATGTAACATTCCTATCAAAAATGACTTTTGCAGGTAAAATACGCAACAATATACGAACAAAAATTTTACTTTTAGTTCGTCTGAAAATCTAAAGATTTGTTAAAGCGACAAAACAGTTACTTTTGAAGTGCGCGTTTTACGGCGTGTGGAACGAAATGTCAAACAAGTTTTTTTATGTCCTGAAGCGAAAACAAAGGCGACAGAGTTGCAAACAGTAAAATAAGTATTAGTACACATGCAAAATGTCACCATTGGTTTTTTCCGTTGTTATTGGTACAGTAGACGAAGAAACTTCGCTTCCACGCCGTAAAAACCGCGATTCAAAAGTGGTTGTATCTTTAACAGCCTCGTCAGAACTTTCCAACCCACAGCTGAAGTTATCACCAATTATTGGCCAAGCGATTGAGATAACATATGAAAAATTTGAAAAAAATATTTTGCAATTGACAGATTACTGATCGTTTTTGTTACAAAGCGATAATCTAAGTAACCCGGTCCCAAAAAAGTTCACAATGCCAAAAAAAATTTTTTTGCAAGTAAACTATTGAAAGTCAGTTTTACCAAAGCAAATCCCCTCTTCCCATGCACTCGCGTATTCAGTAACCCTCTTATACTTTGCTGCCAATAACGTCCCTTTCGACGTCCGTGTTGTCCCTGAACCCTTCTCCCCATGGGAACATTCTGCGGAATGAAAAATGAACAAAAACAAAGAAGCAAACGAACGTAATCCTAGACACGTGATATGAAGGAAATGTGATAACAAATATATCGCATTTCATCGGAAACATGCCAAATTGGGGGCTTTGAGGGACAAGAATGGAAAGTCCAATAAACGACAAATAAAGGTAATGTCATGGACGAGAAGACCACTTTTAGCCTACAATTTGTAATGCAAATTTATGGAAACTCAATTGGGAAAATGTTTACAAGTAGTTCTTAAGCTTTGGGCTGATTTAAAAGTATAAATTTGAACTTCCCGCCAGATCATTAAATCCTTGGCATTTCGTTTCAAATGCCGAAAAATGCAGGAAATTGTAAAATACGCCGTCAAACACAGAGCGTTTACTTTAAGCCTCGCATTTCTACTCATTTTTTTATTGATCCATGGTGGTAACATATTTTTAATCGGAAAATTATTTTTTTATTATATTATGTATGGCGAAAGTCTCTTTGATTGGCTCTAAATAGAATATCGCATTATCGAAATAGACTTGACGTGTGTAGTTGATATCTAAAGTTAGTTAGAGCTGTTTCAAAAAAATCTTAATTCATCAAACCTCATGTACAAGGCAAACGATGTCGCCAATACCAGTAAATAAGCTACCAAAAGTCACGTCTTACCTTCTGACAAATCCCTCAAAACAATACTCTAGATTATCGCCCACCTACTCAACATTATCCATCCTAAAACGGGATGTTTCAAAACGCCAAAAACTCAATGTAAATCGAAAGAATCCTGCTTTATCAGGATGCCTAAATAAAATATTAAATGAGCTCTAATGGGAACGCGCTTTGCAATTTCGTCATAAGCTTTTGGCAAGTTTTCAGACATAAATAGTCGATGAGTTTGTTCGTATTCCCTTATCCTTTCTGGGTATTCTGTCTTTTTATGATTAAATTATTTGATGAGAAGTAGTTGCAACGGGGGCTTCAAGCCGGAAGAAAACATTGGCACGTTGTAAGCAACAAGTTTTTTTGTGTTTTGACAGACTTTTTTGCGTGGCGGGACCCAAAAATTTTTTTTGAAAGTTGTCTTTTTCCATGGTATTATGAACATACCAAATATATAACTTTATATCGTTATTAGCGCACGCCCCTCCCCTTTCAAAAATCCGACAAAGTCAATAACCGAATTCAAATAGGAAACTCAATTACACGAAAAAAACGAATCTTTGGGGGTTTCAATCCCAAGACCCTCTGAGAATTTATTTTTATATTCGAAATGACTTTTCAGGCCATATGTTTCACCCCAAACGTATTTCTTTTCGATATAAATCTTTCGCAAAAAACGTCTCGAGGGATGGTCGAGGTCTTTGAACGCCGCAAAGGAAAAAATTTAAGGAGTCGAAGAAATTGATGTCCAGTCAGATTTGAATTTTATTTGCAGGGAAAGTTGGGATAACTAAATCAATTTTTTTATTCATTAGATGGCCAGCGTATCTACTTTTGAATCGGTTTTTACGCCGTGGGGAAAACGGCTAAAAAATTTTTTTATGTCCTGCAGCGAAAACAAAGGCGGCAGGGTTGCAAACAGTAAAATAATTATTAGTAAGCATGTAGAATGAAACCATTATTTTTTCCGTTGTTACTGGTACAGTAGACGAAGAAACTTTTTGTACATGTCGTTTCCACGCCGTAAAAATCGTAATTCAAAAGTAGCTGTAATGTTCCTTTAAAGTGTCGGAAACAAATTTTCCAAAAAATTTCTTCGTGTGCTGTACCAACAAGGACGGAAAAAACCATAGTTACATTGTGCATGTTAGCAAATAATTATTTGACTATTTACAATTTTGCTGACTTTGTTTTCGCGACATAACATAAAAATCTTTTTTTGACATTTCCTTTCACAAACCGGAAAAAGCGCGATTCAAAAGTTGCTGTACTAATCGCAGCCTGAGGAAAATTCAATGTCGGCATTCTGTGGCAAGCATAGTTTACAAGAGCTTCAAATAACCCGTAGCTCACTAGTCCGTCCGTAAAGGCGCTGGAGTGATTTTTGCGACACGCACTGTAAACAAGAGTTTACTTTGCACTGTGCAATTTCTTAGTTTTTGCACCGTGCAATAGGCTTTTTTGACTATCGCTCGCACCCTGACTTTTTTGCACAGTGCAGACACCAAAAATCACACCAGCAACTTTTCGGATGGACTAGTACAATAGAAAATAGACTAGCTTTGAAGAATTTGTCATAATCAGAACTTATCAGAAAAAATAAAATTTGTTGCATTGTCAGAGGATATGTCTTCGTCTTCTATTTCTAGTTGATGTTTACATGACTCATTTGTTAAAAATTTCAATTAACATTTTATTTTATGATGATTCGAGTTTCGTATTGTTTAAAGCCGAGGTATCAATTAATGAGTATTGCCCACATTCTCAAAAATCTCCAACTTGAAGCACGGTCATTTATTTCGAAAATTATAGATATGTGAGATCTTCAGAATTCCAAAAAATAAAACAATAAAAAGAATACAATATATGGCACTTACAACCCGTCGGAAACAGAGACCCATAGAACAAAAAAACCCCGTAAAGAAGGGAAAAATATTAAAAATGCAGTCAGAAAATGGATAAAAAGAATTAACAAAAAATTCAAGTGTAAATCATCTTTTTTTGCTCTGATCTGGAGGTTCCCGGCTTTCCGACTACAATATGACCATTTTCATCGGTATAGGCCTTGACTTTGGGAGCCGTTCGTGGTGGGGTGTCTTCTTCAACAACCTTTTCTTCGACCAATTCAGCCTTCTCCTCCTTTCTCGTCAGTTGATAGATCTTGTTCATGACCTGGGAAGCAAAGGATTTCCCCATGGCCATATCGGACATTCGGCTGTTTAGGTACCCCTTGGGCGTCAGATAACGACGAAGACGGTTGACGGCAGTCACAGTTCCAACGGCAGTCACGTAGATACGATCAGTTTGACCTGAAGGTAATATTTCTTGCATCAAAACTCCAAATAAGCCGACAATTTATACGATAAAACATGTTTCATCGTATAACACGTTCCAATTGTGCAAAACTCCACTTACAATCATCAGAATTGGCAAAATCCTGTCTCCAAAAGATGGATTCACACCCCGAATGATCCTCGAGTGCTCGGACATTCTGCTTGTTCATAACTTGATTCGCTGTGTCCTTCAAAAGTTCGACCAAAAAAGAGATTCCATCTGATGCGACTCTTCCTTCTATGTCCACTTTCTCCACAATATCCGTTACCTTCTGCTTATCCTTGTCGTATGGGATAGCTGAGTAGTCATTGGTCAGGCAAATCTTGTAATACGTCTTTTCAGCAGCCTAAAAATAGCTTTTGGTACCAAAAACAAATAAAACCTCCCGCATTGGAAAAGCCTACCTTCTGCGTGTAGAACCATTCTTTGTTGTAGAATCCGGAGACATATCTCAAATCAAGAAAAGATAATTCTGTGAGCATTAGGAAATCTCGAGAAGCCATAAATCTCATTAGACCAAGAAACCTTTGGCCAAGTCCTCCATGTTGCTTCCTCAGGTCAACTCGATTCAATCCTTCAAGGTCTTCAGGCTGAAAAAAACCAATTAAACTTCAAATAACAAACATTTTATATGATCAAACATGTTTCAGCATATAAAATGCCCATTCTGTAAAAATCCTACCTCTTCAAAGGATCTTGGTGTATTGATGGTATCCAGCTTTCCTTGACCGAACAAAATGATCATCAAACAAATGTGAATCGAGTTGAAAACGGGCACACCGACCTGTCCTTCATCCATCAAATCTTTCTCCTTTCGTTCGCCGGTTCCGACCAGGATTCCATTCTTCTCGGCCCACTTCACAGTGAATGTCATCAAATCCATGAGTCCATCGTAAACCTTTAAATGCAGTATTAGACCAAATGAACAATAAAATCCAAAGAATACAAAAAGTTTTCAAAAAATCGCGTTCCACTAATTTCCCCAAATAATCGAAAACTCGCCTACCTCACAATACATAAAGATCAATTTTATCGCCTCCTTGGGTCGATACTTCTTGGCATTAGACTCCAAAAATCGCGTGAGAGCATTCTTTCGGCTCGATTTCGAATCCAAATAATCATCAATGTGAGTTGACAATCGATCCGAAACCGGGTCGAACGAGTAATAATTCACTTCTTGATTGGGGTTTTTACGTCTCAATTCAGTGATATAATCGAGTCTGACACGAGAGATGACATCAGCGCAGAGCCAGGCAAATGAGAGAAATCGTTGGTGGCCGGCTTCTATAATACAAAAAAACATATATTTTTTATCTCATCAAGCGATAATAAATGAAAAATCTACGCAACAAAAAGATGATTTTTTTATTTCACAAACTTCTGATCTTAGACGTAGTAGACATTTTATACACTTTTTGATCGTATAAAAAGTCTTCATATCGGAAAAACAAATAAATTTCTTACGCCTGCCTAATCGGTTTTTAATTATTTTTTGTTATTCCCGCCAAAAGTAAACTGTTCCCAAGGCCACACAAAAAGCCAAGCATTCCTAACTTCGGTCAGAACATATGTTGATTCACCGTTAGGCCACAAATTAGCCGTTGCTTTCTCATTTTCCAAAAAAATCACCAAAATTTCAAATTTGAACCGAATTTTGAATCGCATCAAAAGCCCATGAAAAAACAAAACCCTTTCCAAATCTCCATAACAACGCATTTTCAAACTCATTAAGACATTCAATGACTGCCATTGTCCTCTTGAAACTAAAGAACTTCAAAAATTTCAAATTTCAAAAAATTTGCATTCTATTCAAATGGACAAAAAAATTTTTTAACTGTCCAAAACTACTCCCCACTCCCTTGAAAATCAGATTTAAGCAAACTTCCTTACCATACGCCGTGTGGTAATAAGCCACAGCCAGTTTCTTCAACTCCTCTGAGGGGTTTCGGCACTGATCTCTGAGGACATGGCGTTTATCCGATACTTCTCGGGTCTCATTCTCAAATTTCGTCTCTGTGAGATCTTCAAATTTCTGACCAAAAGCTTCGAAGAACATTCTGCGATGACTCGAATAGATCTGTTCCAACGTCTCTTCGATCACTCTTTGAGTGTTGAAGAAACTCATATCGTCCATTTCCTTGTCGCTGATGCGCTTTCGTATCGCTGAATAGGAGTTGGAAAAGAGCTCCACTTCCGTATCGACTCCAAACCTTTGGAGGAGTTGATGTTCCATGGAGGCAATGTATTTTCGGAAGTGATCTTTCGCCATCTCCATGTATCCTTCGTAGCCTTCGATGAAGATTGTTGGGTCCACTTGGACTGGGGAGTTGACCTGCTCGTCAATGGTGGTCTCGAGCTCATTATCAATGGCTTTGATCCTTCTGAAATCCAACAAAATCAAAAATGATGCTCTATATGGCAACCGTTATATTATCCTTAGAGAAGCCCTATCAAATCGAGTCTAAAATCTCAATTTCTGACCTGAAAAGTCTTCCATTCAATCTTGGGCTCTCGTAGGCGGATTCTTGCGTCTTTTCCATGAAATCCGGGAAACGAGTTGCCTTTTCAGAATCCATTTCTTTGCTTGGATCGCCCTTGGCCAGAGGACTTGGTGGTTTGCCGGTTTTGGGGAAATCCACAGCTTCCATGTTCTTGACCGCAATGTTGTGACAGACTTTGCTGTTCAGGCCAAGTTGATCGGCTTTTACCAGGAACGCATTCGCAATTTTTCCAATCGAATCTTGACTGACGTATTTCACAAAGAAGTCAGCCATTTGTTCACGCTAAAAATTAAGTTACAAAACATTCTCAGCACATTTTTTCCATCGGACATCACTACATACAAAACCACACAAAATGTTTTTACACTTACCATTCTATCCTCGTCCACTTCCTCCGGGTTTACCGGTGGAGCGGTATAATCAAATGCGTCTTCGTTGCGTTCCAAGTAAAGTCCGGGGTCCCAGATCACACTGTACTCATCGCCGTCCAAATCCGAGCCAGCCATTTCGTCTGGATGAGGTCGGGGGCCGTGACGAGGGAAGACAACCACATCGCAAAGGTGATGGAGGGCCGGGATATCGATGGCGGTGAACATGCGGACGTCTCCAGCGACCACCATAGGGTTCTTGGTGATGAGGACGGGGCCTAAAAAAAATTGGAATAAGTGGAGAAAATTTTTATATTAATCATGACGCTCATCAAATAGTTGACCAAACTTAATTTTTTGTGTCCTAAAATGTCTAAAGCACCTCTTAACACGTTCCCAGCCCAAAACAGTCCATAACAATCTCAAAAAAAAAACTCAAGAAAACTCAAAAAATGGCGATATTACTGGACAAAAAGTAAAAACTGCCAGTCATTAAGAGAATATCAAAAAATTTTTGATATCCACTGTCAATTCAGAAAGTAACCTCCCTCAACCCACTTCTAAATTTGCTCACCTGTCAGAACCTCTCTTGCCGATCCCGGCCCAGGCCTCTTCTGCATGATATTCACCGTGTACTTGACAAAAACTTGACCATATTGTAATTGTCCAGTTTCATCAACCACCCCGAGCAAAGACCTTCCCGATGATGGAGGGATTTGGATCTGCATCTTTTCTCGGAGCTTTTTGAGAGTGCACCTGGCCGAGGTTCTCAATAATGCTCGAAAGAACGGTTCTGTGGTCAAATTGACATTCCTCATCAGATCAAACATGATTAATCTTGGGAATTCGCCCAATTTGGTGCGAGCCCATTTCTCATCGGTCAGAGAGTTGGCTATGCCATTCAGTTGAATATCCAGAAGTTGAAAGCATCTATTGACAACTTGCTTATGGCACTGATATGACTGCATCGCGCTGACCTGATCCAGGATGTTGATAAAGGGTCGGTTGAGACACACTGGGGATGGGGCGGAGATTTTGACGACCTCATAGTAGCATTTGTCCTAAAAAAACGTCATTTTTATTGATTCTGTGCCGTAGGACATAATGAATCTTCTCAATAATTAAATACATCTTTCATCGTATAAAAGGTCGCCTAATCGTAAGTTAAAATTCAAATCAAAGCATTCTATCAACGTCAAAAATCATCTTTCTTTTCTGTTTAGCAAATACGCTGGGTGACATTGCATACGGCAAAACGTGTTCCCTCATCGTATAAAATGTCTCCTCGTATTCAACTCTCCTTACCTTTCCGGTTCTGAACTTCTCTTGAGACGGTCGACAAAGGAGATCCAGGCCGAAGTTTTCGCCTTTCTTCCTTGCATCCAATAATCCATTTTCGGCGGCCCAAGCATTCAGCCGATCCAATTCTGGATTCACAACATGAATTCCTTTGAATCCACGAAATCTGGACTGGAAGCAACATGGTACAAAGTCTTGGTACTTCAAAAATCTGGAGATATCCTGAGCAAAAGAGTAGCTCATGTAGCCATTTCCATCAGAATAAACGAAAGGTTCCGGTGGATCTTTTTTCCGATTGTTGATGCCAACATAGTCGTATGTGCGGTCGTACTTATCTCTTTGCATCTCTTTCCCGACCTTCTGAAAATGTATTCATCATTACAAATACTTTAAATTTCGTGGGTGACGTTTTATACGATGGAATATGCTCAGTTATCTCCTGAGCATATTTCATCGTATAAAATGTCGATCTCGCTAAAAAAAATGATTTCTAATCCTTACGCAAGACTGAGTGAAGCACTGTCCGAGACGAGCCATCATTTTGGGTACACTCTTCAGTTCAAATTGGCCCAATTCACTTCGAAAAAGATTAATTTCCTTTTCATCTTCGGCTTGGATAAAGTAGCATCCTTGTTCTCGCATCTGTGAGTTGGATGAGCCGAGATAATTGAAGACTTTGGCTGAAAACACAATTTACATACCATCAGGTTGACTAGCATCCAATATTTCCTCAAAATTCGAACAAATAAAATTACCTCCAATAAATTTGCCTTCAGTTAAACTCTTCTTGATAAAGCTTTCGATAAACGCCAGTCCCATGGCACTCTGAACCCGGGACAAGTTCTCATCTCTGAAGGTGACTCGGAGGAACTTCTCGGCCGGATATCTTTCTTCGTTGATTCTGAGGACTCGATTTCCCATGATCATTTCCGGCGCTTGATAAATCGTTCTACACGGAGTGATGATAATTTTCCTCAGTCGGACATATCCCTTCAGTTTTTGCTCTTCATCAACGTCTGCTGAAACATGGAGTCCCTCTTGGGCCTTCCTGATGGCCACTTCGAACATCTGTGGAATTGGGTCCAGCTCCATGGATTCATCAACCATCGCCAAGAGCTTCTCCAACGAGTCAAGCAATAGCTAAAATATGGAGGTTAATTACTTTTTCAGTCACATGATTGCCTTTTCACACAACAATTGTCAAAAAACTCAAAAATTTTTTTCATGGACAAAACTAATTTCCAAATTTTACCTTCTTATTAGTTTTGAAAAGATCGATAATTCTATTCTTAAATGCCCTCATATAAGCAACTTCCATGTGCAATCGATCCTTGACATGATATCCCCTGGATGCCAATGCTTCAAGCAAATAAATGGTCGGGTAATCCATGTTGATGGCTTGAAGGAAGGCACTGTCGTTGTTGACATGTGGAAACTTCTTTGCAAACACCTTCTCTCCGCGGTACTTTGGATGATCAATTATGTCACGAAACATGATTGGCTTCGTTGTGCTGGCAACCAGCCGATTCAAGATGTTCATGATCCGAGTTGCCTGAAATGTAAAATAAAACAAAAAATAATTCTCACCTCAGTCGGATGGAGAACCAACTTGAAGAATGGTGATTCCACAAAATCGTCAAAATTGTTTTTGGTCCAAAACTTTTGTCGATCACCTGAAATTTTAGGTATATTATCCATCAGCAAGTTGATGTATCAAAGTACAGTTTGGCATATAAAAAACCCCCAAATGTTCAGTAATACCACAAATGGCTCTAAAACATCAGAGCACTTTTAAAATATCATATCCTAGCTTCAAATCTTCCAGAAAATTAAATTTTTCCCCATTTGTCACCTAAAACAATGTCCGAAATAGGCAAAAAATGCCAATTTCGACAAAAACTTCAATTTAAAACGCTTCATATATATTCTATATCCTATTTACAACACATATACTCGCTAAATCCTTACCCAGTGAGTACAATCTCCTTTTTGGATTCAATTTTATATTTGGTTGACCTTTCTTTTGGAACAACTCAAATTTGATCTGATAAACAATCGGAACCGTGTCCAAATGGAAATATAAGGTGGTCTTTGGATTCTCCGGATCTCCGTCAAACTGTGCAAAAACCCGTTTGATCGTACTGTAGCGCAGTTCTAACTTCGTTACTGCTTCAACCTTATCTGTATGTCCAGCTTTCGAAGGAAATCTGATAAATATTCGGCGACGATCATGTTCGAAATCAACCATAATTCGATGCTTAATCATAGGCTGAATGAATGAATCGGCTTCGTAGTATCTGATCATAGTCGACAAAGGTCCAAACCAATCTTTTGTTTCATCCTGAAAGGAATAACGAATATATTTCAAAAAATAAAGTTGACTCCATTGAGGAAAGGTTCTAAACAAATAATAAAATGACGTACTTTCTCCAAGATACAATGGTGGACGTACTTGTTGTGTTCGATCACATTTCCCAAAGACAGTTCGTCAGCTCCGAGATACAAATCAACACTTCCTTGGAACCTGAAACAAGAAATTATATTCATCATGGCATCTGATCAAAGAAATTATATTCATCATGGCATCTGATCAAAGAAATGTAAAATAATATCAAAAATGTAGACAAACCAACCACAAAATTTTCAAACTTACTGCTTCGGCACATAAAACATCCGTTTATCCCCCATGACCAAAGTTGCGGTCATTCCCCGCACTGTTTCGGACCAATTCGCCAATTTTCGGACCAAATCCTGAGCGATCAAAACAACATCGATTGGAGTGTGTCGGTTGAGTTTGGTACATCGACAGGCAGACTTGTAGACACATCTTTGATCCTCCTCAGAGACATATTGCGGCTTTTGGACATCCAATCGAACGATCTTAGCAATGTCTTGGAAGACTGTCTGAAGTAATGTCAGGCATGAGATTAATAATAATGTGGGTTCTAAGAACAGCAAACACGCATTCAGATCCTCACTTTCGCTACCTGTATGGTTATTTGCAGACATGGCAAAGGGGGCCAGGCTTTGGAAATTTTGAAAAGGGCCGGGCCCAACTCTAAACGGGCCGGGCCGAGGGCCTATCGTTTTTTTGGGCCCCCTCGGCCCCGGCCCCTTTTTTCAAAAAAAAAATTTGTCTTGCAACGAAAAATTTAGGTGCCAAGTTTTTTTTGGCATTTTGTTGTAATTTTTCCGCAAAAAAAATTTTTTGACTACGGTTGTTTAAAGTTTCTCTTTCTTTCTCTAGGATTTCGACGATGGATTTGACAATCGAGCAGCCCATCTGAAGTATTTTATTCACTCTTATGACAATACCTGTGGTTCGATTTTTCGACCTTTAAAAAAATCAAATAAACATCAAAATTTGGGACAAAAAATTTCAGGTTCTGATTATCATTTCCGAATCTTCAAATTTTTGATGTTTTTCAGCTTTTTGCATATATTTCCAATATCTGAACATCTTTTTCGCCGAAAGACAAATCATGGATAATATCAAAAAAAAAATCAACAATATCTTAGGTATAGGTTGATCGATTTTTTAATTTTAAAACGTTTTTGGACTAATTTGAGTACTGCGAACAACGTCACGATGTTAGTTTAAAGTAAAAACTTTAAACAAAAAAAAGGGCCGGGCCCAAGGTACCCCGGGGCCGGGCTTTGGAAATTTTGAAAAGGGCCGGGCCCAACTTTAAACCCCTCGGGCCCCCGGCCCGGCCCGTTTATCAGGGACCGTTTTGTTACCTATTATACGATACCCAGTGTAATACGGGCAAGAAACACAGTAAATTAGCCGCAAATATGGTCGGCTTTACTACTATTAGCACGATACTATCTTATCCAACAATCCACGACCATGTCAATCGAAATATCACTTACAAAAAAATAGATTTAGACAGTTTTTACCAAAACCTACTACTATATTGAAAACAGCTACATACAGAATCCTTTTTTCCTTGATAACCTCAAAATACATCTAAAGACCAAGCTGAACAAGTAAAAAATCCTACTTACCTTCAGAAACTCTTCAATCGCCTTGATATTCTTCTTTTTTTCATCCCTGTTTTCAGCTTGTATGGCCTTGAATTCCAGCTCAAAGCTGGAAGAACCCGTGTCCATAGGACCTAAAACAAATGAAATAAATTCCAATCAAATCATAACATGTGCACAAAAAAGGGTCGTGGGGAAATTGGTCCGGTCCGTCCGGTCGGATTCTTTTTTTGGCCGAGTTTCTTGTAAACGAAATGTCAAACTGATAATTTTTTAGACGAAGTGTATTTCAAAAAAATTATTTTATTTTTTGGATTTTCTCGAATTATTTCGTCAGGAACTTCCTAATGTACGATGCTGAGGTCGAGTAGACTAATAACACAAGCAGCGCGAGGAAAATGGTCGACTACGGTCATTGCTACCAGAGACTTTGCCCTCATGGAGAAGATTGCCCGTGATTTTGCGATTGTTCTAGGTAAGTTCAGTTTGATGGATAAAATAAATGATAATTGTTTTAGCTAGGCAAGCAGGGCGTCGCGGAGGAGCTGCTTCGCATCGGAGGCCTCTAAATGCAACCCCATCATCTTCTTCCGGAGGTCTTGGTTCATCCGGAGATAAGGATCCCGATAAAAAGAAGGATAAAGGTAATAATGTTCATTCTTATTCGAAGTTTAGATCATTCCTAGCGTATACGACTTGAATTTACATTTTTAAATAAAGTTTATATTTGTTTTTTCATCGATCTTCTCGTCCTTTTGTCTAGGATAATGTCAAAAGAACATCTGTATTTCCTGCTAGATGAAACCGTTTTGTCTAATATTTTGAAGACAAAAAATTGACAATTTGCTAATGCTTATGTTTAAATTTCAGATAAGTTTGACATGAATGAAATGGTGAAACGTATGAAAGAAGGCAAAGCGACAAAAGAAGACTTGGCTAGATTTGCTCGTCTTCAAAAGCTTTACAGTAAGTGTGATCATGTTAACAAGTCAGAGACAGCTGCAAAGGACGGATTTTACTTTTTATAGTTCTGATGCATACTTCGAATTCAAAAATCAAATTTTTTTGCATTATTTTAGATCTTGAGGAAGAATCATTTGAGACAAAGAAAGTAATGGCTTCTATCCGTAAAGCAAATGAAGGTAAAGCGACTCCAGAGGATATGAAAATTATTCGCGATGGACTGATTAATCGGTGTAAGTGTTTTCGTTTTTTGTTTTTGTTTTAGAGACATAAAGATGATGATTGTGGAAGATGCCTTCATTTTCAGTCAAATACCGGCCTTTGGCGAAGAAGCTGGCTCTTTTTTTCTTCGACAACTTCTTGGACTCTAACGCGACTCATAAGAAGGCCGATGTTTCAAAGATACGAACGTATGTGGATGACATGAAGGAACAAATAAAAGAAGCGGAGAAACAAAAAGAAGAGAAAGGAGAAGATGAAGAAGGAAAAAGTAAAAATGAACAAAAGGAGAGCAAGAAGGAACTGTTCGATAGAATGAAGAAGGTCGCAGCGATTTCTTTGTTTATTTATGGCCTGATTATCCTTCTTCAAGGTCCAGATGCGAGCAAGAATAATAGCATTCCGGACTGTTCATGGAGCGACTTTAAGGGCAAATTGATGCCCACAGGACAAGTAAGTGACTTGAGTTACGGTTTTATTACGACAGTTTTGAATTTTAGTGACTTGTAGGAAGGCGCGGACATCTTATACGATGAAAAACGTTTTGTCGTATAAAGTGTGCCTTTGTTTTGTAAAATGAAATTTATACAACGAAATGAAAGCAGGAAAACTTTTTTCATTCCAGGTATCCAAAATAGTCGTATTCCCGGAGCGAGAATTGGCCTTTGTTTATCTGTATCAAGGATCTAAAGGTCTGGATGGAATCCCGTTGGACCCCACATATCGCCTTCAAATTCCATCATTAGGCCGCTTCGAAAGAGAGGTCCGGGCCATTGAGGATGCAGTGGGACTGCCGCCGGAACATTGGACACAAATCGAATTCAAACGATTGGAAGGAATCAACAACGTTCTCGTGACTGCAGTTTTGCTAGCCATTGGACTGGGAATCTACTTTTTGGTCAAGAAATCAAATTTTAAAATATCAGCACAGAGTGTAAGTTTAGTTTTGGGACCGAATAAGATATGTTTAGTACTTTTTGGGGTTGTGAAGACAAATTTTGTCAAGTGTAATATAATTTTTTATCGGTTTGGCATTAATAAAATCGAATATCCCGTTTCAGTTCACCCAACAGTTCTCAAAGAGCAAAATCAACATTATCGATCCAAAGGTGTCCGATGGAAAGTCCAAATTGAAGATCAAATTCAAGGATGTTGCTGGTCTGCATGAAGCAAAAATTGAGGTCAATGAATTCGTCGATTACTTGAAGAACCCGCAGAAATATACGAAGCTAGGAGCGAAACTGCCAAAAGGAGCACTTTTGACCGGTCAGTGAATATTTTTCAGACATTTTATACGACTAAAGATATCCCTAAATGCGTTATCCCATAACGCGTTGCTCCACTGATATTGTGATAATTTTTAGGGCCCCCTGGGTGTGGAAAGACCCTGCTGGCCAAGGCATTAGCGGCGGAGTCGTCGGCGCCATTTATCTCAATGAATGGAACCGAATTTATCGAAATGATTGGTGGTTTAGGAGCCTCGAGGATAAGAGATCTCTTCAAGGAAGCCAAAAGAAGGGCACCTTGTATTGTCTACATTGATGAGATCGATGCCATTGGAAGAAAGAGGAGCGAGGCAAATAGCAAGTGGGTATTTCGTAAATTGTGGGATGCTCAGACAATTTTATACGACAGAAAATGTCCGATGGAAAAAAATAATTTTCTTTGGAAAGATGGTATGGTCGTTTATAATGTTTATATTTTCAGCATGGGCGGAGGTAATGGAGAAGAAGAACAGACCCTAAATCAGTTACTCGTTGAAATGGATGGAATGGATACCAATCAAGGAGTTATTTTGATCGCTTCCACTAATCGACCGGATATCTTGGATAAGGTCAGGTTTCGACTCAAAATTTTTTGATTTTTATTTTAAAGTAACAAAAATAGTATTTTAGGCCCTAATGAGACCTGGCCGCTTTGATCGACACATTTCCGTAGATTTGCCAACTCTAATTGAACGCAGGGAGCTCTTTGATTTGTACCTAAAACAAATTAAATTGAACAAAAAACACCCAGAACACTTGACCCAACGCCTGGCACAGATGACCCCGGGATTCTCCGGAGCCGACATTGCCAACGTTTGCAATGAAGCCGCAATTCATGCCGCTACGGACCTGCATAAACAAGTTGAAGTTGAGGATCTGGACTTTGCCCTCCAGAAAATTATCGCGGGCCCAGAAAAACGATCAAAGGTCCTTGTGCAAGAGGAAAGAGAAGTCGTCGCATGGCATGAGAGCGGTCATGCGCTTGTAGGATGGCTGCTGGAACACACAGATGCTCTGTTGAAAGTTACAATCATCCCGAGAACGTCGGCCGCACTTGGCTTTGCACAGTACAACCCAAGGGATAAAAAGTTGTATAGCAAAGAGGAGGTGAGTAATAGCGCCGTAGTTTTTGAAATGGACGTTGAATAAGCCTTAACCTAGCGGGTGAAACGAAAGTTTTAATTATGATACAGTTGGGCGACATTTTATACGATAAAATTTGGCTTTACGGTTGTTGAAAGATTTCGTCTATAAAATGTCGCCTTTTCGGATTATATCGGCAATTTTATACGATGGTGTTTGTATTTCCAGCTTTTTGATCGAATGTGTATGATGTTAGGAGGCCGCGCTGCTGAAAATATCACGTTTGGAAGGTGCACAACAGGTGCTCAGAACGATTTGGAGAAGGTCACTCAACAAGCCTACGCTCAGATCAAAAGATACGGATTTTCGACTCTGGTCGGACCACTTAGTTTTGCCTCAGAGCCAGGACAAGAACGTTCCGAGCAGTTCCAGAGAAAGCCATACAGTAAACAGTTGGGAAATCTTTTGGATTCAGAAGCTAGAGAACTGGTGAAACAGGCCTATTATACGACGGAAAAGCTCTTAAATGACAATAAGGACAAGCTGGATTTGGTAAGGGTGGTTTTAAAATACGTCGTAGGGAATTGTAGGTTATGTTGATACATTTTATACGAAGAAACATGCTTGCCTCGTTGGAATGTTTTATCGTATAAAATGTCGCCCTTGATGAATTACAATACAAAATTTGGAAGGATATAAGATTCTGGTGTATACTTTGTTGCGAATTAGGAAATCTCCCAAATGGGTGACATTTTATACGATAAAACATGGCTAAACTCGGTCAGAAATGTTTTGTGCTATGGCTATGACTTGGTACTAATTAAAGATAATGGTGCCCGCTTTGTTTTCAGCTAGCCAAAACCCTCCTCAAGCAGGAAACCTTGTCATACGAAGACGTTAAAAAACTTATTGGACCTCCGACGTATGGTGATAAAAACGTTGTCGATCTGGCCGATATGATCCTCCCAAAGGATGAAGACTAAATTAGGACCCTATGTAAAGTAATTTTTTTGTTGTTCATGGTTGTTATAAACGATAAATTAGAAAAATTCTGAAATTTTTATTCTTTATTATTGTCGGTTGCAAATTTGATATTGCTGTTTGAAAATGCCGCTTTTATAGGTGATGAGTTTATTTTGAAGGTTTTAATAATATTACCAAGGTCTATACAACATGTTGTTCTATGTACATACGACGAGTGTGCTGATTTTTCGAATATTATCCATGGGAAATGTTGAGTAATCGCTACAAATGGGCTATGAAACAGATGAAAATGGGAGTTATAACGGGTTACAACAATGTAAGGAGCAGGGATACCCATAGAGCCGAGAAAGAGGATCGACAACCCCATCTGACCATTTTAAACGACAAAATTTATCCATGATTAATTTGACAGGTTTCGTCGTATAAAATGTCGCCTTTCCGGACAAGACACAAATATTATGGTGCAAGACACAATATACCAGTCAGTGTATGAAGAGTATCCAATAATTGCAAGAAGGAGACATTTTATACGACAAACTATGTTCGGGCAGGTTTGATCGTATAAAATGTCCCGAGTGGTGTGAAAGCCTCTTATATTGATGAAAAATGAAATTGGGAGAAAACTTGTGATAGTACGACCTCGTAAATTGTGTATGGGTTAGTCTTTGTTCAGGCGTTTTTGGTCTCTCTTTGTACATGGCATAGAGGCGTATTTTAGTACCAGCGTCGACGTGAAAAGTAATCTGGCGATTGATCTGAAGTGTCAAAACTCCATCGTCCGTCCGATCCAAGTCTAAAAATGTCTAAATTAGTGTAAATTTTTAAAAAGGAGACATTTTAACGGCTAAACATGTTTGATCGTATAACATGTTGCCTAGCATGTTTCATCTTATAAAAGATGACTTGAAAGAAATAAGACGTTGAGAAAGCTTCTTACTTGAGTTGCTTGTGCTTGTGCAACGTTGGTGGACGAATAATGGGACGGCTTTCGGAACTAGTTGAGTTATCGCCAAGTTCAATATTTCCATCAGAATCCATATGAGTAGTGATTGTCGAATCAGGGGTTCGGCTTGACATTAGAGGGATCTCGGTTCCAAACGGGTCGCGAAAGTCCTGAGCTGCATGGTAGAAGTCGTAGTTGAGGTGGAGAATGTTTTGGAGATGCGTGCTGTCCTGTTGCATTATACGGTCGTAGTCGAAGAAATCGTCGTACGATGGAGAGATCAGGCCTAAAATATTCACACACTATCACTAGGCTCTGTGAGAAAGCTTTATTGATATAGTATCCCGTATATTAACTATGTTTCTCTTTTTAATTCGCATACTTACCAGAAAACCGGGGTTGATAAACATCGGTATTAGGCGCATTCTTATGTTGTCGATACGGGAAACTCTTCGAACTGAAAAGTAGGCAATAAGTATTTAAACGACACAACAGATGCCATACGAAACTTTAAACCCGTTTTTGTCACCGTTAACTTACTTCATGGACCGTCGCAAGAAGACAAAGTAGACCAACGGGGTGTAAAAGGTGAAGTACAAGAAGCTGGTCGCATCCGCCAAACACATCCCATCCGGACAATCCAACATGATCAAAACCGAGCCAAAGGACTGAACAATGTTTAGGGTTGCCATCAGCATGCAATACGAATGGAAAGAGCATCGTCTCGAAGCACAAACGCGACGACAACAAATCAGAGGGAAACAGCAGGCCAAGGCGTATAACATGGCGAAAAATCCAGAGGAAATCATCCAAAATCCCATACCACCATGGGCGTAGATCCGGAACGACTCGATTAGGAAGTGCTGTAATCGATTTTTAATTGGTTTGGGTGTATTTTTGGAAGTTTTGAACAGAATGCCAATTTTTGCGGGAATTTTGAAATCCAAAAATTTAGAACCAACTTTGATGGCTTAAAATGACCGCAATGGAACTATCAGTAGAGTAGATTAATTTTCAACAATTTTTGTAATTTATGACCGACTTTTTGGCTGAATTTTTTGGAAAAACTTACGTCATCCCAAACTTTGAACTCCAAAATTGCCTGCATTGCCGAATGAATCCCACTGAAAACCACAACGAAAAATAATGCTCTCCGAAGATTTCTAGTGGAATCCAGCGAACCCAGTAAAAGTCCAAACGCCAATACCGATAACTCAGCGGTTAGAACGAGGAATTTCAAGGACAGCCAGAGAATTTGATCGACAAAAGCCCCAAATGGGTTTGAAACCGAGAGAGCCATCGAAGTTCCACATCGAGTTATGTTTAGAATTGTTGTTGCATACACCTGCAATTGAAATTTAGTATCTTTTTGGGTAGCGACGTTTTATACGATGAAATCTGTGCTGAAACGTTTTAGGCTGGTTTCATCGTATAACATGTCACCTTCTGACAAATTTCTCACAAAAAGGCTTTCAAAGTCGTTGAACATCGACTTGACTTCCTAGATTTGAAAATTTCCGTATGAGCGTGACATTATACGATTAAACATTTACTTGATCATTCAGAATCGTTTCATCGTATAAAGTGGAAAAAATTCTTTCTAAATTTTAAAATTGATTTGAAATTTTTCCAGAACACGATAGATCAGGTCGTATTCGGCTATTGTTAAACATTTCGATACTTACCAAGAAGAAAAACGCCCGAAATAACGGAGAACTTGTATGTCTCAACTTTCTCCGCATGTTCCCGCATTTCATCAGCAAAAACAGTAGAAATAATAGATTTGGGACCAGAATTGCCAAATCCCAGTAGCGGAATTCAAACCCGACAAAGGGGAGTCGCTGTACGAGGACTTGTTTGCATAGATGACGGAGCTGTTGATGGGAACGACCGCCAACGAAAATATTGGAAGGGGTGGAGAGATTGTCGCTGGTTTGGTCGACAAATGTCGGTTCACCGAAGGAACCTAGACCTGAAATTAATGAGTTAATCGATTCTCTCTAAAACAGTTGCAACAAAAGGCCTTTTTAAATCAAAACAGTAACGACTTCCATATTTTATACGTTGAAACGTGTTCAAAATATTTTTAGACATGTTTCGTCGTATAAAATCGTATGGGACGGTTCTGTCCCCACCCGGGTTTGTCCCCAAGACGGTTTTGTCCCCAGGTCGTTTTTGTCCCCAGGACGGATTTGTCACCAAGACGCTTTTGTCCCCACACCGGCTTGGAGACTAAACCGGTCTGGGGACAAAACTGTCCTGGGGACAAAAAAATAAAAAAAGTGGGGACAAAAACGTCTTGGGGACAAATCCGTCCTGGGGACAGAACCGGTCTGGGGACAAAAAGGCCCGAAAAAAGCGGGGACAAAAACGTCCTGGGGACAAAACCGGGTGGGGACAGAACCGGGCCCAATCGTATAAAATCTCTCAAAAAACCATGAGATTTTTTAAATGTCATATATAGAGGTCACCTTTTGCAAATTCTAGCGCTAAGTATTCAAACTTTCGTTAAGGTGACATTTTGTACGATAAAATGTTTCATGAAATGTTTCATCGTATAAAACATCGCCATGCTAAGCAAAAAGTCTAAAAGTGAAATGGCAGTTTGAGAGAATGCATTTTCTCCTACCCAAGATGGAGTCGATGAGTGTGAGATCGTCGCTGAGCGCGGTTTCGTCGTTGATGAGCCAAGGCTCAACCCGCTGTGGGACGTGAGATTCATTTGCAAGATCGGGCAACCGGCCAAACGACGTGGTCGGGTTGTCTGGATGCAACACAGACATTCTGAGTGGTAGTTTAATGTAATATCCAAATCTCTTTTCTCAAACCATTGGACGCAATCTTTGTTGACGAAAAAAGCCGCTGACAAAAGGTTGTCGTTCGATAAGAAGTGCAGCTGATGTTGTAGAAGCTTTGAAAATTTTGTAGAAAAGTTGTTGTTGTAGCCGGATTGAAAGTCGGATTAGGTTGAGATACGATGGGAAATTGGAAAGATCGAGGAGAAAACCGGTCGAAAAATATGTTGGTCGTAAAGCAGTAGGCAATTTGATATCTGCAAAATCAATAAATATGATATATATATTCAACGTGAATATGCGACGACTACCGGTGGGATCGGAGAAAAACAAAAAATCAAGTCTTCGCGGCGGTACCAAAAAAATAAATATAAAAAACTGTGGAAAATCACCTATGCAATGTACAAAAATTTCATATTCTGAGTCCGATTATGTTTAAAAAATCACAAAAATCCAAAAAAATCGTCAGGCCATGCTTTCGTGACGGGACCCAAAAATTCAAAACTTTAAGTGCAACGTACTTAAAAACCAATTATAAACCTCCCAGAATAACAAACAGCTCAATTAAGGCAATCGACAAACTTCTTAGTCCTTCGTGCCCTCAGGGCATTCGCTTGAAAAAAGCTCAAAAGTTCAAAAAAATAGTTCGAAAGGAAATAAACGATAATTTCCTCCGGACTACTTTTAAAATTCAGTGTGTAAAAGTCAAATATCATTCCGAAAAAATGAAATTGAGGTTTTTGAATGGGCCACGGAGAGAGTGGGAGAGCGAGTTTTCGGCCCCAACTGTCGGGACAAAGGAAGTCTCAAAAAAAAAACGCTGTTAAGACGCGAAAATTGGGTGCCGAGGTAATCTTCGCTGCCGCAGAATAAAGGGTAGTTTGTCATAGTACAACGAGATGGGGATATTAGTCTCAAAGTGCATAAGGGTGCCGTTTTATACGATGAAATTTTTTTTGAAAATTTTGTAATTTTTTGTGTTTTCATAAAAAAATATCTACGTATCACAATTGCCAATGATAAATTGAATAACAACAGCTGAGAGACATAAATGCCAAGCCGAATATTGCTTTAGATTATAAACATTTTTGAATTTTTGCAAGAAAATTCAAAACACTTTTGGTCGTATAAAACGTCGCCTCAACCCACAATTTACCTCAACCCCTACTTATCACCTCGTTTTCACCCCATTATCACCAAATACTGTAATTTTACGACGCCAGACACATCAAATTTCGGAATTTAAAACAATTTCGCCCACAAAAATGTGAGGCATCCAGACAAAGCTAAAACCCTTTGGAAATCCCGTTAGAAGAACATATTCCCATAACGACAATTATCACTGCACACAGTGTCCCTTGAGGCCCTTCTTTGCACGATGAATATACAAAAAAGTGGAAAAAATGTTTTTTGATGCCAATGGAAATGATGGAAATGTGCGATAAAATGGCAGCGAGCTGCCGGTTTATGGAATAAAATAGCTGGATAACACGTCTGCAGGGATGTATGGACTTTATATAAAAAGTGTACAAAAATTTGCGACGAGCGAAGGTGTAATCTTCATGCAATAGCTGATTTAATTTTAGCCGTGATATCACTGCATGGATGGTCAAGTTTAGTATCCGCTAGCGACAAAACTTTTGGAGAATAACAATACATAAATATGGTCTTAGAGCCGTCATGCCCAAAATCGAGCCGACTTGCACAAACAAGGCCTCGGAAATTGAGAAATAAAAATGAAGGCATCAATATTGACAAGGAATTTTCAAAACTGTAAAAGCAAGCACTTAGGAGCTCCGCACTAATAAATGAAGATCTAAAAATATCCTATTTATGCTCCAGACTTAACAATATTGTCTAATCCCAAGGGATTCCAGCCAAATTTTGAAATACATACAAAAAACCATATTGCATCAGGTGTTAATTTAAAAACCTCTGATTCAACCTGGCACAGTGCTGCGTCCAGACTGTTCCTGTGGATTAGAGCGTTAACATACGTTGAGTCCTCTCCCAGAACACGCATAAAACCCCTCTAACATACTGAAAAAGCCACTGTCCTAAAAAAAATCCACCGAAATCCGCCCGTTTCGTCGGCGCGCGCTCCACTTTTTCGGCGCTCTCTCGCCTCTTGCGAGGCCTGAGCCCTTAGGGCGTGCTGTGAAAAAGCTATCGAAGAACATCTTCCGAAAAAAACTCCTCGAGAAACGTTCCGTTCCTCCTTTCCTTCCGCTTTTTCTCTGACCGCTCTCTTCCTTTCGAACACTCTCTCGTTTCTCGGCCGTTCTCTTGTTTTTCCGCACTGTATTTCGGGGGTTTTTGAAATTTCCTTCTAGAAGAAGAGTTTGTGGATTACTCAGCTAGAATATTCTATGGGACAACCGGCACTAACGTACTATTTCCGAGTACTTTCGGCCATTTAAAGCCTTTTTTGTTCATCCCTTCCTTTTAACTGTGAAGAATGGTTCCAAGAGTAGTCACGTAGGCGGAATTTTTAACAGTAAGATACGCTCTCGTTTCCTGTGATATACAGAAAAAGTTTTTGCAGTGGTGACATTTTATACGACAAAAAGTTATGGAAATTAAAAGTAACATAGAGTAACGCCTAAGGCAAATATTATAATAGAAAAAAATTTAATGGTCGGGTACTGATCTTTTCGATTCACAGAAATCAAAAAATTTCAAAGTGATACCGTTTTATACGACCAAACATGTTCATACACATTTCATGGTATAATATGTCCAAACGCGCAAAAATGATACAATGGAAGGGTAAATAACGTAGCAAAATCTACCCCGAAAGCTGTTTACTCACTGACGTATTACCACGACATGCTGACATTTCCTCAAAACCCGCTAAAAGGGGCTTATTGTGGGTCGGCCGAAATGTTTTGCCTGTTATTTTGGGGTCAACTGACTTTCTAAAAATGCGGAATTTGCGCTAAGAATAGCTGTGCGGGATTTAAAATGCAATAGTGAACTGAAATGGTAAATATGAAGGGCATATATGAGAATAAATATTCGATTTGTTCCAAATTATAGCAAATCTTTGGAGGAATTTTTAAAAACGACTTATAAGAATGTCAATTTTAAAAAAATCTAAAAAATTTTGATGTCTAAAAGACGAACGACGTATTCGGGGCACTTTTTGCAACCTACTGCGTAATTTCGTAACGCAGTAACATCCCCCGTTTTACTCTAAATTTATCCCATTTTGTGTCCCAAAAGCCAAGAATCGAAGAAAAAGTTTTGGAAATGTTTGTCCGCCAAAACGCTGTAGCCTGAGGGCAAGACAAGAGAGTGAAAAAATTTAATCAAGGGATTTCCCCTGCTTTCGTATGGATGTTGGCACCGAATTACACAGAAGAAGGTGTTCGAAGGCGCAAATCCGATTTGGAGGGCTGTTGTAAACGGGATTTGGAGACAAAGGGAATTTTTGGAAAGCATGAAAGCTAATTCGTAGGCTAGTAATAAATAATTCGTTTTGATCGCAGGACTTGAGGGCATTTTATACGATAAAAAGTTTAAGCAAAATTTTGAAGACATTTTGGCCAAAAATCTCAGAAATTACTATTTTACTCGAAAATTACTCCAAACTAAACGGACAATAATTGAGACGAGGTCGTATTTTACAAATTACAGTCTTTTTTCTTCTTCTTATGAACTGCTCTCGTCCAAAAAATCTAAATTTCCAAAAATCCCCAGACCAAAATACACTTCTGGTCGTATAAAACGTCCGCGGCCTCGAATAGAATTAGAATGCATCTGGGAATGGCCAAATTTGATAAATCCGGAATTGTATCATATTTTTGGCGATTTCATAAACCAAACACATATAAAAAAACACAAAAAAGGCCATTTCGCAGGCGTTTTTCGGGAATTTTTGATTAAATTTGGTTAAACCGCAAATTGAATGAAATTCGAGGAAATCCAACTGCGCTGGAACATTTGCGGGGCTTAATCAGAGCCTAAAAATGGTGTTAAAACTGGTTTCGGGATGGAAAACGAGTAAAATACGGTGATTTGAGAATAAACCTGGGGATAGTAATGTAAAAATCGAAAAAAAAGGAAATCAGCAGAAACTTTTTATTGTATTAAAATCTCTAAAGTATGAGGAGTCAGTTTCGATCGTATTATGAAATATTAGCGACATTTTATACGATGAAACATGTCAAAACAAGATTGGACAGGTTTCATGGTATAAAACGGGCAAAACAAGGAATCCAATTAAAAAATGAAAGTGAATGAAAGAATACGCAAAAACACGTCATCGGAACTCCAGATCACTCAAAAATTAGCAGTAAACCATTTGATTTTCCATTAAAAACTGTACAGTTCCCTTTGCAAAACTCGCGCAATGACTATTGTAAGAATTTCCTTTGAAAACTTTGAGGGTTTACAAAGTAAGACTCGACTGGGAATCTCCAAGACCTAGTAAATAAAAAATGAAGAGAGCGAAGAACACTGGAAAAATTAATTCTTCGGACGGAGGGGAAATAATGAAAATCTGGAGCGAAGAGTACTTGGGAAGGACAGTCTAGACTACAATGAAGAGTAATACGCTTTAAATGGTAGTAAATGCTGCTACAAGGCATTAGGGGTTTCTTTGAGACATTTTCTAAAAACCGGCCGGAAATGTTTTATCGTATAAATGTCACTTGTCCAAAAAAATACCACATTGTTTTTTGATCGTGTTTTTGGCTATTGAAGCGTTTTTGCTTTGCCGTGCTAACATTTTCTACGACAAAACATGTTTCATCGTATAAAATGTCACATGGCCAAAAACAAAAAATATGGAAAGTAAAGCATATGAACAAACATATAGCGGAGAATACGGACGTTTCTGGAAGAGATTTCGCCCCGATCTTCCACCTTTTCTCACTTTTTTGAGGAAAAGTAAACAAAAAACAAGTAGGAGAAGTGAGTGATAACAACGGTAATTAGTGCACTTCTGAAAAGCAAATTACGATTATTACGAATCAAGTCGAATGAAGATCAAATATTGCGGTGAACACGGAAATCACGGGATTTTCGACACGTGTCTTTCGGAACAGGTACCGAAAGGGATTTTATGACAAAGAAAGGGTAATAAGATATGGGGTATAAGGTGGAGTCAGTGGGTCTTTGAGGTCACACTTTTGCCCTTTACAACTTCAAGCGACATTAAAACGATCTAAAAACAAGATATTGGATATCTGAAAGATTTCCAAAAAATACGTCGTGATGACATAACAGAATTTTAACCATGATACAATTTCCGTAAATAAAATTTACAAACCATGACGGTCTTGACAAAAAAATTCTCGGCTAAAGAAATAACGCATAAGCGGAGTTAGCAAAATTTTCAAAAAATCCGTCACGATGACGGCTTTAGTCCCACAGAAATTTTTAAAAATCGAATTAGACTTGATTAGGAAAAATCCAGAATCATGCTCAAGAGCGTATCTTTTATATTTCAAATTAAATAAGTCATGATGACATATTTTCTAAAATTCATCCGAAATTTGGGTAATTCCAGATTCAGATTTTCAAGCAACTTTACAGCCGAAGAACACCTCCAAATGCCGTATTCCCTTTGTCCCTGCCCTCAGAACATGGCTTCTTCGCCCTCCAGTTTCCCCGAGAAACAGCTGCATCTTGTTCATGGGGGTGAGGAGAGGGCGTTCGCTGTAACGCGAACAGCGATTTGGGTTTCAAAACTCGCTGTCACAAAAATAAAATGTCATCAGCGTCATTAATTTTGTGGTTTTTTGGCCATTTCGCCAAAGGGTCTTAGAGCCGCAATGCTTGAAAAGACGTTTGCCCTGAGGGCAAATGAAGTGAAAAGCAGGGATTTTGAAAGTGTCAAACGTTCGAAAACAACATTTTATAGTGTTTCTGGCCCATGAGTTGGCGATTTATTGGGTAATTAAGGGCTGTGACATTATGCCAAGATTTCGTGGTGGGACGAAAGGGTATAATTTTTGAGCAGGAAGTTGGTAAAATACATTGACTATTATAGGACTGCGCAATTGTTAGGCTAAAGTTTTAAGAAAAAAATTTAAATTATTTGAAACAATTTTCGTGTTAAGACCAAAAAATCAAAAAATCTCAGAGAATGTTGCGATAAAAAGTAAGAAGCACAAAATGAAGCAATTGGAGAACGAAACAGCTATTTAACACTACTTTTTATGATCTATTAGCCAATTTTATTACCTTCTAATTGACTGATCAGAAGTCGAAAAAAAAGCAAAAAAAAAGAAAGCAAAAAGTTTAGACGCTAAACAATTTTTAAAATACGATGACGTTCTGTGCATTATGCTTTTGATATAGTTACTCCGTGATTTACGAATTTCCCCAAAAAATCTCAATTTCCCGTCAAAATCCTTCCCCGAAAATGCAACCCTTATCCTTCGTTTGTCCCAAACAACCGTTCATTATAATCCATCACTCAAACTCCTGTTGATTGGAAAAATAAACGGTGAGGAACACTCGTCACTTTCCCTTTGGCACACATTATTTTTTGTTTCTTATCAAATTTATATTAAATCGAAGGGCGTTTCACAAAGATTTCAACATCACAAGGGCAAAATTAAAAACAATTCGAAAAAATAACTTAAAAAGCAGGTTAAAAAATTATGTACAAGATTCTGAGGTGTAAGCAGCACAAAGCGTCGAAATGGGCGTGAATTGTCGAAAAGGAGGAAGTAAATTTGTAACCGGAAAAAGGCATGTTTAGAAATTAGTTTTGATGCAGAAAATTAAATTATTTATTTTGGAATTTGAGGGACAAAAAGTTCGAATGTGCAAAGAAATTTTTGCAGTTGAAAAAATTAATTTAAGGGTAGTGCTCGACGTCCAAAGACAGTTTCTGCCATGCCATTACAACCTCCGGTTCAAAAATATCGGGGTTTACAGAAATTTTTTTGTTAAGTACCCGTGCGACGCTCAGACTTTGTTGAAACTTGGCACATTTAGACAAATTTTTTGAGACATATTCTACACTCTTAGCTCGCGTTTTGTAGAAACAACCGAGATTTTTAGATCGAAAGTTGGCAAAGATGTGACACCTTCTTGCTTTTTATGACATAAAAACTTTCACACTTATGTTTATTGTAGAGGGTAATGTTCCCATAAAAAAATCTATTTTTTCCACGCGAACCTATCAAACATGCATATGGCCAAAAAGTGTTTTCTTCTATGACCGCTCTCCGCGTTTTGCGTATTCTCTCGTCCGCAAAGACCGTTGAATATCTCGGCGGGCTATGCAAAGCGTGAGCTAAATTGTTCAGAAACTGATGTGGCCTATGCCTGACGTCAAAGACAACGTGAACGTCAAAACTTGGAAGTCTTCTCTTGTGAATTTAAAAAACTGGAAATTCTTTCCAAAAAATCCAAAAAATCACGTTTTTAGCTATTTTTGATGGACAAATTTGAATGCACGCAAAAACCACTTCCTTAAACGTCCCTTCTTTTCTCTAGACTTTGTTTATAAGAACTCCCCATAAATCTGTAATTCGATTAACTTTTTACAACTGATAAGTGTTATAAACCCGTCCATTTACAGTCCTTCTTATACTGAACTCTTAATAACAAGAAGACAGTTGGTGGTTGTGTAAAAAGCTTCTTATCATCCTGAGAGCTCGGCCGTCTAAAAAGGAAGAAAAATTATAATGTTAAGGAAAACAGAGGCGATTCACGTAAAAATAAAGAATTTCACGCAAATTTCAAAACAAATTGCAATCTTTTAATATAAAAAAATATGGAATTTTAAAAATGAGTCGAAAATGAATTACTAATAAGTAGTTATAAAATAACATATATGTAGAAATAAGCAATATGTGCACTGCTTGCACCCTTATTAACCGTATAGAGAGAGCAGTTTCGAATACGTGATATCGAATATTATTTCAAAAATGAATGTTTTAGAAACATAATAAGCACTAACGTTTTGACAAAACATGGCTAAAATTAAGACTGAAAACTGACAATTTTCTCGAAGTGCGAGGTTGTGATTTGTTCAAATTTTATCCACATGCCCTACCCAGCCCCCAAGTCAAGTTCCTAAAATTTTGGACACTGCTTTACAGAACCAACCAAGATATACAACAACGAGAGAGTAAGTAAAATGCGGAGAGTCTTATAAAAGAAAGCGGGTTTTGGCCAATCGTATGTTGGCTTGAAATCCGCTAGAAACAATGTAATATACGCCAAGGATTCTTCATCCTGCAATAACCTATATCAAATTTTAAAATCACCAACAGAGTTTGCTTTTATATCCACCCATTCCCTGATGTTCAACAAGTCCATTGCCTGTTGAACCATGAAAACGTTTCGTTCCCTCCGGATAAATAATATCTTCATAATACGAACATGCGGATTAAGAGCTAAAACAGCTAAAAAATGGTGTTAAGCGGATGGATTTTCGTAGGAGGCTATTGGTTTAATAAAAGAGGACTGCGGTTAATTCTCAAAACGCATTTTTTGCTTGAAGCGGAAGTGAAATGGATAGGATTATGAGTGATATGAAGGTTAAAAAAGGTTGCAAAAAGTAGTGTGCAGGTTGAAATTGACGTGGGAGAGAGGCCAAAGTTTGATGGGGTTTTTTAGGTTCTCCAAAGTAAAAAAGTCGAAATTAATTCTTGAAAATTTTGGATTTTGCAGAAAGAACCGAGATAGTCCCTTTTTGTAAAAGAGGGACCATGGCAAATGAAGAGAGACGGTATGAGAAAAAATAGTTTTCAGCTCTAATATTGTCGCAATTTTTGCGTAGAAAAGTTTTATTCCTCACTCCAAACAGAAGAGCAATTTTTTATCCAAAAATTTGAAATTTTTTGATATTTTTGATTATAAAATTTTGTTTTTCATGCAAAACGCGAACAAAATATTTTTCGAATAACATAGAAACATGTAGTCACAATCCGTAGAAAAATGTAGTCTCAATTTCAGAATTTTATTACATCTTCCAAAAAACAACATCTCAAAATGTTCCATTACCACCTCTCCATAAATCCTTTTTTTTATTCTTTTCCTGGAACCCAGCCAATTGTCCAATCCAATCAAATTAGCCGTCAAGATTAGCCAGACAAAGAGGGGCTTCGAAATCTTATAAACCGACTTCTAAATAAATTTACACTTCCGCGGCTGTATCAAAAAAAAGAAAGCGAAAAAATTGTGGCCCATTGGCCAAATTTTGGTCTCCTTAGCGTCTCGAGGGGCAGTCGGATTTTTGAGCATTCGAAAACGAAAAAACAAAAAAAAACGTGTGACATTGTCGTATCTTGCCGCTGAATTTAATGGGATTTGGAACAAAAAGAAAGAAAAAAAGGAAACATTTGTAGGGCTTGGACCACATGATTTTGTCTGTGAAAATTTGAGAGTCCAAAGAGGAGATTAAAACTAATAATAGAAAAGCGCATGTTTTCACTTGGCTTTAGAAGGTCAGACATCAAAAAACACTTTGGAGTAACCAAAAGGGTAAGCAGGGATTTCAAAAAAAATGAGTGGAAAATAGAGGCAAAATCAGGTATTTTTTTGAGATTTGTAAAGTAGGCATTAACATTTATTGCAAAAAAATTTGAAAGAGGAAGAATGTTTATAAATGTGAAATACACCCATCGTTTATAAAGTTTATTTTTTTAATGAGGCTTATAAAATACGAATCGTAACCGGAAATTTTTAACCTAAGAATCTGGAGGGTTGCTGTAGGGCCGGGCAATAATTTTGTAAGTATTACCAAAAATTTCGGTTTTAATTTTTCTAAGTTTTATAATTTTTTCAATATTTTCGGAGTTACCTTTACCCCTCCCACGTTCACCCTCATCACCCCAAAAGTCATAAACTGAAACCAAAAAAACCCCTGCCCTGTTTATTCTCGCCACATCCATCCTCATTCATCCCAATCAAGCGCCTCTAAACCCGTCATCCTCAAATGACCTCAAAACTGACAGGTCATTCGAGAAGGGCTTTGGCAACAGCAAACAAATCAGCGAAAAGGGAGGTAATGAGCATACGAGGAGTTATATGGCACTCGTCTTTTAGTTTTGGCAAACAATATTTATTTAATTAATTTTTTGAATTTGCGTCCAAAAAAGAATAAAAATAAATTTTCGAAATTTTAACCATTTTTTAAAAAATTCTGGTCTGAATGACGTGAAAAAACGGATAAAAATATTATATTGATATTGATGGATCTCCGAAACTTTATCCCTCAAACACCCGACGTTTGCACCGAGTCTTCGAAAATGATGGATTAGATAAAACGAACCTTATCTATGAGCTTGAAAAAGAGTTCGGGAGTTAAAAAAAGATGAAAATTTTATGTGAACAACTAATAGCCAAAAAATGGGGAAAAATATAATTTTTCGAAAAATCAGAACTTTTTGGTGACAAGTGTTATTTCTTCCTGAAAAACTATTTTTACCCGGCAAAAATTCAAATTCAAATAAACATCGGCCGAAAAATATTTTTCTCTGACCGTCTCTCTTTATTTTGCATTATCTTTCATTTGCCAAAGTCGTTTAATATTTCGGCTGAAACTGTAAGACAAAAACTAAAATTAACAGTAATTAACATCTGTCCCATGCAAATCAAATCTATGAAAAATCGCAGCAAAACATCAAATGGTACTTTTCGTAGAACCATTCCATTTTTTCCTCCCTTTTCGTCCATTTATTGCCAAATTTTTATCTCCAATCTGAAAACTAAACCTTTAAACCAATTCCAACACCGATAAGGTCCAAAAACGAACATTTCCCGCACGCGTTCAGCAAACATAACCACACAATATTGGGGCTTGATTTGTTTATCATATCAAGAACTGAGACCCATTCCCAAACCACGCAATAAAAGTGAACGGGCTTTTAGCGGACTTGTCATCGAAAATAATGGTGGCTTAATCAACTTTGGAATTTTTATCGAATTTTGGATTATTCACTCAATTTTAGAAAAATTAAATATAATAATAAAAATATTTTTTTATTCAAAAAATCCAAAAATAAAAAATAATTTTTTTAAAATAAAAATTTCAAAACACCGCCAACGGTCTCCGAATCGGATTAAAACTCGACTAAAACATTTAAAAATACCTTTCATAGCCTGAGAGCTCGGTCTTAGTATTGTTTTTGAATATGTTATTAGTGTTGTAACAGCCGCTAAATATATGTTTGCGAAAAAAGAAAAGGGAATTACTGTCATCTATTATATAATATAAGTATACCCTTAGGGCGTTTTGTGGTTTTCTGAATGGGTTATTGGTCACAGTTAGAAAATGAAAATGTAATATGATTTCAACGGTAGTAGGAGGTGAGGATTGTTGATCAAATGCAATCTCTTTGGGACAATTCAATGTAAAATTCAAAAAATATATATATGGAGGCGGTAGGCGAAAAATCTTGGAAATTATACAGTTTTAAAAATGCAAAAAACTATCAAAACAAAAAAATCATTACAAAACATACAAAGTGCACTATGAATATACCCAAGTTGTTAATTAAAAAAGCCCTGCTCTGCATCTGACAGTTAATATAAAAAAATAAAAACCAAATCTATTCGAAACACATCCCTTTTTCGGACTTTTTTTATTTTGCACTTATAGTGCAAAGATTTTAAAGATATTAAAAAGTGGTCGACCTCGTTTTCTATTTGCATTACCGACTGTACTAAACACCCATCCTCGTTGAGGGAACAATAAGAAAGGAAAGGAAGAAAGAGGTCTTTGGGAGACGAAAACGTTTACTTACTTTGTTTTTTTTGGCGAATCGAGCAAAATTCTTTTTGATTGTAATACCAAATGAAAAATATTGTTGAATAAATTTGTGATTTAAAAAAATAAAATCTTTGAAAATCAAAAAAAAGTGAATACAATTTTCATCTACATAGCTTCATAAATTCATTTTATTTTCCACAATTCTCACTCCTTACTACCTTTGAATTAATATTATTTGTTCATTTTCTAACTAAGACCAAGAACCCATCCAGAAACCCACAAAACGCCTTAAAGGTATACTTATATTATGTTATACATGACAAACAATTCCCTTTTCTTTTTCCGAGAACATGTATTTAGCGGCTCTTACAATGCTAATAACATATTCAAAAACAATACTAAAAACGAGCCCTCAGACAATGAAAACGTAATTTTAAATGTTTTAATCCGATTTGGAGGCAGCTTTGAAATTTTTATTTTTTAAAAAATACTTAAAATTTTTTTTTGAGTTTTTGAATAAAAAATTATTTTCTTATTATTTAATTTTTCCAAAATTCGATCATATTTTTGTCATAAACATAAATAAACTCTTTTTGACCTCTAAACTTTCCAAATTACTCAAAAATTCACCCCTCTTTTCGAAACCCAGCTAATCCATCAAATTTATCCCCCTCTTTTCCCGCTTTACACAAATTTCATATGCAAATATCCAAAAGTTCGGAGACAAAAACATTTTTAAACTCCGGCGCCCACACATTTTTCAAGCCAAAACAATTCTTTAAGAGCAAAAAAATTTTGGAAACAAAAAACGATTGCCATATGGATGACAGTAAGGGGGAAAAGGAATCGTAAACTGGTTTGTTATAGAGAGGAATGGCGTGATCTGCAGCCACGTGTGGTTCTATTTAGGGAGGACTCAGATGGGCGATTGGATTTTAATGGAGATGCAATTTATCGCATAATAAATCGATTTAAAAAATAATTTTATCTGTATTTTTTTTGTTTTTCTAAATTTCAAAATTTGATTTTTGACCCCAAAAAATTTCAAAAGTTTTAAAGTTCGTTTTCAACTTTTAAAAAAAATAAAAATCCGATTACTTTGCGGTTTGAGCTTTGATTTTCGAGAGATCAAGTGCACTGTGTGGATCAGGAAAAGAAAAACAGTTTACGTCCCATTGTTGTCGAACTTTATTTGTTCTTTCCCTAAGGTACAAAAAATGCGAACAATTTTGGTTATTGCACAGTGTGAACACCAGAAACGGAAATTGCACTGTGCGGAGGTTGTCAAGGGAAATTTTGAGGGAAAAAATATTGGTCAAACAAAAACGGAAAAAATTTGTTTTAATTCTTTTATAGACCACTAGTACAGTAAATGGTAAAATACGATCATTAATTTTATATGTCAGAAAAATTTCCTTCAGATATCTAAAGTGATATCCAATTTCAAAAATCCGAAACATTTTGATTCCGAAGGTCTAGAGTGCAATATTTCAGCTCAAAAAACAGGAAAAAACGTTTCGAATGTTTTTTTTATGTTTTATAAAAAACAGACGTTTCCCGTCCCTTTCCGGCTCACTTTTACAAAAAATCTCATTTTCCAAAAAAAAATTTTTTAATTTTCAAAAAAAGTAATCACAACCTAAAAGGCGCCATATCTTTAAGCGAGCCGGTTTCGGCGATATCATGCCGCGTTATTTTCTCAATTTTGGTTCGAAAAATTTTAAAATGGCCTTGATTTCAAAAAAATCGCTTTTCATTTTCGAATTGTAGCTGTCACAACAAAAGAAAGGAGGGTATTTTGAAGAATTGACGGATGATAAGAAGTCGAGTGTAATCTGTTTTGGTCCGCTGTAACGATAAAAAAGACGGTAGGCACAAACAAAAGGATCAGATGCGAATTGAAACAGATGAAAAATAAGGACGTAAAAGGGCAAGCAGATGATATAAAATGCAAAGTTTCAACTGACTACGGGGGTGTAATAGGCTCTAAACGACATTGTTTTGTCCTTATTAGGAGAAACAGCCGGTTATCAAGAATTTAAAGTTTTTACCAAAGAAACTTTAAAGGTTGCCATGGATAACATAAATTGATGCCGTAAGGTATCAGTAAAGTAAGGAGAATTCAACGTCTTTGGACTATAACAACAAAAAACGTGGCCCAAAATAGCAGCGAACACAATACCATTTTCTATTGTATCTCTTTTTTACATCAAAATATTGTACTAGCCATTAGGTCCACCTACCTTAAAATAAACATTTTAATATCTCAAGTTAAGTTTGTAAAAATTTTCCGAAATTTTTAGAGCAACATCCACAGCCTCTAGGCGTCATAGAAGTCCAGTTTTGGCAACCTTAGTCCAAAATTACTTCCGTTATATCTATTTTGCTGACCTCTCATGGGTAAGGTAACAAATCCCCAAGAAATGACAATATTTTCAATTCCTAAGCAAAATTACATCGGCGCGACTAACTCTTGCAACTTTTACGGTATAACGCTCAATTCCATTCTGCACTTTGACCCCGCCAACATCTGTTTCTCAACCTTTTCCCAAATCCTATTAATGCAACCTGCGACCTTTCGCTTTCCCCCTCCCTTACTGCCAGTTTTTGTTGCGAGCGGCGAAAGTAAAATCTGAATCAGATGAAAGGCCATGAATAAAATTTGTTTCCTTTCGGTACGATGATTTCCGGAAAACCGTTTTCCGTTTTTTATGGGCTTTTTATATGTTTTTGGAAGAGTTGGAACGTATTACTATAAAAAATTGTTGTTTAAAGCTTTGGCCGGGAGTGTGTAGAAGGATCAGTCTTTCGGACTTTAAATTGTTTTAGGCTCAAATATTTAGAAATACGGTTTAGAGATCAAAAAATTAGAAAAAATCTGGATCCATCATGAATAATTTTAATTTTATGCATCAAAGACGGCTGGAAGGCCCGATAAAACACTTGGTTTTCTAGAAGACGTTCTTATTTATTATTTTTTAACGTGTTTCAGACTTCTGATAACTGTAACAACTGTGAGAACAGAATGTCAAATTTGATAGAGATAAAAAAATTTCAAATTTCAAAAGAGGAAATTGGAGCCACCTCAAGGCCAATAGTTGTTTTGCTCTGTTCAAGCAAAAAATTAACAAGGAATACCCGCTTTTCTGTTCCGGGCAGACCTTATATTATGAATGACAAAAATGATGACTAAAATCTCAAAAATTTAAAATACCACAAACCTAAATTCTAATACCTAACAATGCCCCAACAATACAAAAACATTATTTCAACCTCCGCATCCGCTTAAAATAAGTAATGATAAGCCAAAACTCATAATCATCAGAACTAATCCCCTCTTTTTTAATTTTCCTTCATTTTCACCCCTCTTTCTTGATCCGCTCACCACGCTCAAAAGAATATTCTTTTCCCCACACATTCTTTCTTATATTCTCTCCTCTTGACTGACCAAAAAAAAAATACAAAACACAGAGCAGCGAGGAACGTCGTTTTTCAAAAGAAAACTCAAGAGTAAAATTACAATAGAGAAAAGGAAAACAATAGGGGAGACTGACGTTGATGGGCTGGTTCTGAGGGGAACAGAGATCAGAGATATTTGATAAACTTTGAAGAGGTCATGAGAGGAATTTGGAATTTTTGAGATAGTTGAGTTTTTCGAATATTTTGAATTTTTTTAAAGTTTCTCTGATCGATTTTCTCAATATTTTCTAAAGATTTTTTTTGCAAAAATCGTTGAACTGGCTGTTCTTACATATAAACAATGGGTCAAAAGATTTCAAAAAAAATTTTTTAAATCAAATTTCTATGTAATGTTCAGTAACAAAAAGATTTACCGTTCCAGTTTGGGTAGTTCCTGGTCTCTCATCATTGATGTCATCTGAAAAAAATGACTATTGCTAAAATTACCCGAGCTTTCTCGAAACAATCGGCAATTATAAGTGCAAGCCACGGACATCTCGTAAAATTACTATTTTAAAACCCTTCCCTTCCGTTACTTTTTAAAGAATTGTTTGTTAAAACCCCCATTACTTTATAAGCTTGCGGGGGGAAATAATAAAAAAACAAAATTGTGAAAAAAATTTTTTTTATTTTTGTAATCAAAAAAATAAAATAGGAAGTAAACTGTAGTTACAATTTTGACGGTAAAAAATGAAAGGGTACTCGGAGCTTTAGATCCTATCACCATTTGTCACAAAAACTCGTGCCGACTACTGCCTAATTACTCTCGTAAATTTACTGGACCGTAATTAAGAGGTCAATGCGAAAGTTTTTTTTGTAACTTGCAGTTTTTGGAGATGACAATCAAAAGTTTTGGGAAGGTTAATTTATAATCCTAAATAAAAAAACTTTATATTCCCATCAATTTTCCTGTTGGGAAAGGACAGAGAAAAAAATTTAAAAAAAAGTTTGGGAAGGGAACATCCCTGTTGGAGCGGTTTTAACTGGAAAAAGATAAATCAAAAAGGTCAATGGAAGGAAGGAAAAGGTAATGGAGGATCAATGAGGTCAGGAAAAGGTCAAAATGAAAGCCAATGATGATAAACAATTACGGCATTGAGGGTTGGAGGGGATCAGAAATCTTCTTTTGCCCTTTTCTTGATCTCAAAAAATTTTTTTATTATTTCTCCTTCCTTATATTGTTTTTCCAAGCCAAGAGATCCCGCACGTTCTCCTGATCTCCTCTTCGTCTGATCCCCAATATTTTCCACGATCCCCTTTTCGTTCCCATGTTGTTATCAACACATCAATCCGGATCCAATTTGGACCCCTCGGATCTTTAGAGAATTTCCCAAGAAGATCCGGCTCCCCGTCTTCCGGCTATACAAAACCCGAGGGGTTTTTTATGGCCTCACTTTTTTTGTTTACCGGGTCCACAAGACTAGAGGCGACTATAAAAATCAAAAGAATGCGGATTTTTACTGTAAATTAAAACGAAAAGAAGAACAGCGTATTTTACAAAAACGACTTTTTAGGAAGGTTAATTCCCTAAATATGTATAGAAATTTAACTGATCGGAAAAGGTCTACAATTAGCCTTCTCCGCAACCTCGATTAGTCAATAGGTGGCCTCGCTTTGACTCATTTGCCTAGTTTTCTACAATACTGACTCATTCGGCGTTTCTCCTCATTTCCAATCAGGTATTATAAGCTAAAAATCTGAAAGGAATCAAAAATTTTTTTATGCAAAACACGTTTTTTCTCTAACCGTATCTCCTCATTTTCCATAATTTCTCCTCTACAAAGACTGTTGAATATGTCGGCTGAAAATGCAAAGCAAAAGCTAAGATTTTTAAGGATACGACTAATGCCTATGTAGATCACTGTGAATGAATTTCAAAAGAATCTGACATCTTGACTTTGAAATTTTTTAAAATTGCTACCATCAACTTTTAAGATTTAAAAAATGCCAAAAAAAAGTTTACGATCCCTCAAAATGAGCACGGCTCAACTAACGCAACCCACAAATGATTATTTTTTGTCCCTTGCAAAGGAAAACGGGCTCACCTTGCCCTTCCGTTTTCCATTCTTTTACAGCCATCTTCCCACATAAAAACGAGCCTTTTTTGCGCTGACCAGGCTATTTAAGACGCCTCGAATTTGCATATTCCGTTTTCGGACCACACCTTCACCGTATCCCGTCCACACCCGGCTTTTAACGACGTCCGCGCTTGTGGTAACAGCCATCCGACACCATAAAAGACTTCCTTTAACCACAAAAAATATTCAAATTTCAGGAGGGGGAAATTGGATGGGATGTTTGGGGAAAATTTTGGAATCTGGGTAAGATACGTTGACGAAAAGTCAAATTCTGGCTTGACTAAATTTGACAGTAAATTTAGATTGAAAATTTCTGAGCTTGCGTATCTTCTCTTGCGTTTCACAGAAGTGACTAAAGTTTAACTTGCTCAAAACTGTACACGGTTTTTATAAGATATAAATTTCCATTCAACCAAATCACACAAATTCCACCATATGTATTACTCTTCTCTGGACCACACGTTTCCCCGGAAAAAAATGGCAATTTTATGCAAATGCGCCTTTGTGTAACCCCCCCCCCCCCCCTTTTTTTTGTCCGACTCTTTGATGTGGCCAAAGAAAGGTGAGACCGGATAATATTCTCAAAACATTGATTCGGACACCTTGTTACCCTTTGTTTTGTTTGGTAATAAAAATGAAAAATATCGGGGAAAGGAGAGTAGTAGTCCGTCCGTAAAGTCGCTCAATTGATTTTAGCGACATGCACTGTGCGAAAACAAAATTTTTCTTTGCACTGTGCAATTTCTTGCTTTTTGCACTATGCAGTAGGCTTTTTTCGGCCGTCGCTCGCACCCTGACCTTTTTTGCACAGTGCAAACACCAAAAATTACTTCTGCGACTTTCCGGACAAATTAGTATTTAACAGTAGTAAAAAATCATTTTAATTTGCAACAAGTCCTTGCAATTTTCTAAAATTTTTTTTTTCATTTTAAAAAATTTAAAAATCTTTAAAAAATAAAAAAAAAAACCCAAAAGTTTTCACAATCTCCAAAAAACCCAATTTTGCTTTACATTTCTTGTTTCTACTCCATCTACACGTTTTTTCGCCCCTTCCCACGTCCATTTCCCATCAAACATCAGCCTACACCGATCCGTGAGAGCCGCCGATATAAATTCCCATTTTTACTCATTTCAACTCTGACGTTGCAAGCAAAATTAAAACGTTTTCTGCATTTTTCAAATTCTCTTTTTTCGAACCGTTCCGAAACTGATAGGGTAAATAGTTCCGCTCTAGGTTGGGTTACAAAGAAGGACCTTTGTTTACAGAGACAGGAAAGTAGTAGAGTGGAAAGTACTGGAAACTGGAGAGTACTTTGGAGAAAAAAGGAAAAAGTTTGGGTTTTGAACTCTCAAAGTATGGGAAAAACAAAAAAGTGGCATTGAAAAGGCTACTGTGACAACCAATTTGACTTAAAATCAAAGAATATATTAAAAACGTTCCATGTTTTTGTAAAAAGTGATTTGCTTGTACCATTTTTGTCAGACTTTCTTAAAGTTTTGCATATGTTATCTATTGCAACCCAATGCCAATTCCAAGTAATCCCATGGTTTTCAACCTCACCCGCAATATTCACCCATATTTGCGGAAGAGAGAGAGTACGTTGACGACCGTTTTTCAATCGACAAGAGAAGTGCAAGAGGCTCTCATCAGATCGTCTTGCAATTTTGCAAACATGGTCTACATGTTTGCAAAAGTTGAATATCAATTCCAAAAAACTTGCGATGTTCTGGAGCGCCTGAGATATTAAACGATCTTTGTGGCACAAAGACATAATTTACAAAATTTAAGTAATGTTCGGACAACAAAAAATAACTCTCAAAAATACGGTATTATTTAGAGGAGCTCTCCTAATCCGACATTTTAGACTATCTAGTCTGTAACATTAACCCCTGCGGTCGAGCTTTTCAACCTCTTAGATCAAAACTTGACCTACCGAAACGTGTTCCTAACAGCCTACCTCTCTTTATCCCTAAAAGCCCCCCGTTCACCGTCCACGTACTGACAAACTGCCTTCATTTGCGACCCCCAAACCCACAAACTCAACTCCCAAACTCACGCTAACCATGTAAAAACGTTGAAACATACGGAAAATCTCTTTACCTCGAGACAAAGCCCCCTTTTTTCGGATCCCAAATATCAGCCCATTCCATATTTTTGTTTCCAAAAAATAACAAAGGCGCCGAAGAGGGGGTTCCAAACACATTTCAAGACAAATTCTCGTCGCGCACGGAATTTGCATAAAATCTTGGGGGCTGAAGGGCTCGTTAACGAGCGAATGCTTACGGAAATATATTTGGAAATGGGAAGCATTTGAGGAGAAAAATAAGTTTTCGGATACTTATTGAGTATTAAAAGGGAGGTTGAATAGTTTGGAGATGCACTTGGAATCTTGGAACAATACTTGGCAGAAATATGCAAATTATGGAGGAAATTTTTTTTACACGACCTCAAAGAAGACAAAGGTCTAAATTAATTGTTTTTGGAAGGTAGAGGACGAAAAAATTTCGCAAAATTAAAAAATATTTCGCATTTTTGCACCAATTCAAAAAATATGAGACAATGAAATCATATAGTTCATGTTTAACAAATTTTTGATAATTTGAAAGAATTTCCCAGACAAATCATTCAAAAAATTTTGAAGTAATATAAAAAATTTCAGCGAATTCTGACTATAAAATCAATTTTCTCACCGCACAAACCCTAATTCTACTGTTTTCCAAAAGTGCACGCCACTAAAATCACGTAATTTCACTCGATTTGCACGATTAGCCCTTAGGATCCAAAAATTTCTTTTCCAAAATACAAGGCGTTCTCTAAATTGGCTATGGTTTGATTCATGATCGAAGAACGGAAAATGAGTTTCCCTCTCTGGGAAACGTTCGTTTCTTTCAAAACAAATAGTAATTTAGGGAATACAAAGTTCAAAGGGATTAAAATTATTTTTGTGACAAAATAAAAGAATAAATTTGATGATTTGACGAATGTACAAGGTTAATTTAAAAAATGAGTAATCGGAAGAGGGAAATGTTTGTTAAGTCATGGTTTCCGAGTTCCTGGAAATAATTTGATTTTCAAAAAAAAAATATTTGAAAATTAGTGGCATTTTCCAAAAAACTCTGACTCACTATGCAAACAACACTATATTATACAAAAAAAACAATTCAAAACGTAAGAAGACTGTAATTACCAGCGAATTACTAATTATTCCGCAGGAATTTCCACCAAAAGTAATTGCTAATTCGACTACAGAAACAATATGCAATTATATTGTATAACCGAAAAATATAATAGAAGGATATGGCGCAACAAATATGGAAAAAGAAAAAAACAGATTGTCCTTTCAATTATCGGATAATTATGGGTGAGATAAAGGAAAATAACGGCAATTTTTTTGGTTTGTTTTTCTAAAAGGAATTGGCGGTTTTCGCATTTAAAACAGGAGTCTTTTTGAGTGTTATTGCCATTAAGGATTCGTAAAATTTATTTTTATCGTACAAAATGACGTTAAAAATAATAAAATCTTATAAAATGACGGAAAAAACCAATCGCGCAAAATTCGGTAAAATAATTTTTTGCAAAACTTTTAATCGTATAAAGTTTCGCCAACCCAAATTCAAAACGTAACTCGCAAAGGCATGTTTTGAAGTTATTTTGCAAGCCTAAGCAAATATTTACCAAGGAGCTGTAGGCGTATTTTACACGAACTTATTTACTTTTATCGTATAAAACGTCCTCAAATATTTTGTGTAAAATGTCTTCAAATTATTTTTATTGGATTTTACATCACTTTTTTATGTAACTTACACGGTCAACTTTTATACGTATCTTAGATTCATATTATCAGTTTTATCGTATAAAATGTCGCCAATGTTTTTCATCTAATACATGTCCGCAAAATAATTTCATTAGCATAAAACCCCACCACATCACTACACAAACTTTCCCTTAAAAATGTGAATTAGCCCCTCGCCATTAGTGCCCATGTCCATATGCTGCTCCTTCTCTCTAAACCAACATAAAAAACGCAAATTTATTCGATTGAATGACTCAAAATGAGAATCTCTTTTCATGCAAAATAAGAAAACCAAATGGTTCTTTGTTTTTTTTTCTCGTTTCTCGACCCCAATTTTTTGAGTTATATCCAGTGATCAAACAAAAGAATCGGAAGAGACGGCATCCCGGGATATTCACCTTGAAAATGGGAGAATTTGAGAGACGAAACGACGCTCGGTAATTTAGAGACGACCAGATAAATCACCTAGCGTCGTTTTGGAACGATGAAAAAGATGGGATTCTTGATCTCGTGACATTTTATACGATAAAATATTCTTGGACATGTTTCGTCGTATAAAATGTAGCTAGGAGTTAAATTTACATAGAAATTGTTAGAAGTAGGTTGGCAGAACTAGTTGTCAATGTGTTACTGATATTTTTCAAACTACAACCATTGGAGACATTTTATACGATGAAACACGTTGCATCTTCCATTGTATAAAATGCCACCCTTGCTATGTAAAATGTAGTCGTTGCGTTGGCAATCATGTTTTGTACTACGGAAAATTGTTTTGATGACATTTTATAAAATCAAAAAAACCATTTTTGAAATATCAAAGTAAAATACGACATGCGTAAATGACACATCTTTGTGTCTCAAACAACAACGCATATCAGGAAATTCTCAACACTCAACTGACCTAATTAGTCCTTGAGAAATTCAGTGAACTGCCCAAAAATTCCCAGCAAAATCAGAATTAGACGAAAAAGCCGAGGGATTAGCGCCGATTTTCTGAATCCACCAGATTTCGAGCGGACCGAACATGATTTAAAGGTCGGCTCTAAGAAGAAGAGAAAAAAAGGTCGTTTTGGTTGAATTAATTCGGTTGCGGGAGCGGTTCGGAATATTGTTGAAAATATGCAAATTTTAAAATTAATGGATTTAAGGGGGATTAAGATTAGTAATAGTTCACAGCTGCAGTAAAAGAAAAATTACAGTTATTAGCAAAGGATGGATTCAAAGTAAAACATTATGACAAAAATTAAATAAAATTTCTGTCATTCTTTGCATTTTTTGCAATTTAAAGCTAAAATACGATGCAAATAACAGGATTAAATTGCAAAATACGAAGTGGCTCTATATATTCAACATTATGAAGCCGAAACCCACTTAAAGTTTGCACGGAATGTCCAAAATAGTCCTCCAAAAACAGATGTGGGAAACTTTTTTCTTTTTGCAGTAATTATCGGCCCTTCCAGGATCTAATTATGTAAGCGTGTGGATCTTCCCCGTATCCCAATTTGGCTCAAATTTCCTCCCAAACGTATCCGTTTTAATTTTGTTTCAAAACGAGGGAAGATTATACATATTATACTAGAGGATTCAGATGTTTGGAGCCGAAAATAGAGATTGTTAGAAAGATTACAGTATTATTAATAGCGATCCTAACTGCCGCGGGTCCAGTAGAATCAATCCTGATGAACAATTACGCTTACAAACCCGAAAAATTCAAATTTCCGCCATTTTTGGCATTGTGTTCTAGGGTCCGGAAATTAGTAAAAAGGCCAAGAAAAAAAATTAAGTGGTAATAAATTAAAGAAAACAACGTTTTAAAGTTTCCTGATCCTAATTCAATACTAAGACACCAAAATTATATTATCCATGATGATTTTTTGCCTTTTTCTAACAAAAAATACTTTTTTGTATCTCCTCGGCTATAAAATTCGTTTTTAAAAATAAAATACAGTATCACGGTCAAATCTTTACACCCACTTTGATCTTTAAGTCAAATTTTATAGTTAAGATTCCCACGCAAAATGAGCTTTTCCAACCCCCACATCTTACTCATCCCATAAAACGGCACAGAAATGTGGTGTTAATACCTTTCAAAAATCGCCTCTTTTCCGCCCAAACTTTTTTTGGAGCGTTCCGAAATAACCTCCAAAAAAGGCCGCGCAATTTTCTCTCCTTTGAACGCAATTTTTGAATATCAAGGCCGACTTTTCTTTTCGAAAAAATGAAAAAAATTGATTATGGGAATGGAAAAGGCGGATCAGATGGAAGCACAGTGAGCGACCGTCGAATGGGTAATACATAGAACCGGGTGAAAAGCGAAAATTTTTGATTAGATTACGGTAGAAGAAAATTTAAAATTTTGTAAAAAGCGAAAATAAAAGTAGAAAAGTAAAAGTAAATAAAAATGGCTGAAATAGTAAAATTTGTATATATGTAAAATACGATGGAGTCGTCGAATTGGTAAAGTTCAACAAATTTGAGTCTTTTCAATTTGATGTTCAAAGTTATAAGGAAAGTTTCTCTGTGAAAAATGGTTTTTTTTACCTCGCAAAAAAGGCAAAGTAAATGAAAAAAGTTTTTTTTACCGTTTTTCCTCATTTTTCGAAGTCTCTCACATACCAAAAATTTTTTAATTAATGAACCAAACCAACTACATTTGAATCTCGCTTTTACGGCTTGGAAGACAAAATGTCACAGAATTTTTTAGTTTTTCATGCGATTTAAACAAAGTAAAAATAATTTTAAAACCGCTGAGGGTGTGTTTTGCAATCTATTCGATCATTTTGAACTATTGCAAATTCCCTTTTACGACGAGGGACAGAAAAAATTCTGTGACATTTCGCTTTCTTAGCCGTAAGAACAAAATTCAAATGTAGTTGTTTTGGTCTTTAAATTTTTGCATACCTAGAAAAACCCTAAAGAGTATCAAAGATTTTTTTTAATTAAAAAAATTTCTAATCTCTTTCGTAAGAAATATTAAAAAATCAGTGAACATTCATTCCATGGTTCCAGGAGTACAAACTTTTAGTAAGACAAAGGTTATAAATCGGAGTGTGTCTCAAGAGCCGTAAAAATAGTAGGAGAATCGGTTTTCATGGCTAATATTTATGATCAGAAGGCTCGTAAAGCCGTCCATTTTCTGTTACTCTTTATTTTTTCGTGTCAAAATATTATATCATCGAAACGTATTTTACCACTAAAAACAAATATTTCGATAAATATTCAAGATCATCAAATTTGTTATTGATGACCAAAAAAGGCCTAGGAAATGCAAACAAAAAATGGAAAAAAAACAAAAAGCCCTGAGGGCAAATAACAAACAAAATATAATCAATACATAACAGAGGAGGGGAGACTTCTTGAGAGCTCAATGGGAAAATTGAGATAAAACAATGGGAACATATTATAGGTAAATATGGAGTATATTTAGGTATATGTGAAAGGAAATGGATCAAATTTCAGTAAGAGGGCAAATTCAGGATTTTCAACAATTATCGAGCACACTAAGACTCATTGTATATACAAAAAATACATCTAAAATTACTTAAAAGGAAATTTAAATGGAAAATTTTAAAGGGCCAGTGCAGCCTTTGAATTGCCCCTTTTACAGCTTGGAAATAAAATGTACAAAAGATTTCTTTGTCAAGAAAACAGTGGTGACACTCTAAAGACATGATTACTAATAATTATTTTGATGTTTGCAATTTTGCCGACTTTGTTTTTGCGGCAACACATAAAGAAACTTTTTTGACATTTTGTTTCCCATGCCGCAATAAGCGCGATTCAAATGTAGCCGCCATGGCTTTTTAAGGGGCATTTTTCAAATTGCGAAGAACAGATTTCATATGAAAATTGGAACAAATTTAGCATTAGTGTTCTCATGACATATTCCAGATTTCTTGAAAATCGAAGATCGCGGTTTTCTTAAAGGTTACTGACACTTATAACTTCTAAAAAAATAACGGAAATTCAAGTGTCCCATTTTATTTGGAGTTGTAATAGAAGCTATTCAAAATTTGTTGTTTTCGGCCCATCAAAATAACCAAAACCTTCACTTTTTCAGCACCTCAAAAATAAAGAGATTAATGCGGCTTTATAGCTTCCCCCTTCTGGCCGAACAATCGAATTAGAGCGGAAAACAATTTCAAATTTGGGCCGAGAGTTTTTGTGTTCGCGACAAGTTGATTGAGGGTCTTGTGCGGCCACGCATTCGTGGTCATTAAATCCCATTTTGCACACTCTCTTTATCCACAAACCGAATTAAATTATAGTAGGAGCTGCTTAATCGGTTTAGGGATCCTGTTATTTTCGAAAATTTAAAATTAAGATATTCCAATTGTACTTCAAAAGATTGCGACAAATTTTGCCTAAAAGCCTGGTATTTTACTGTATTGCATGGCCAAAAAATACTCCAAGATCAAAAATCGTATTCAAAAATACATAAGCACGTTCCGTGTCACGCTTCCTCGATTTCCACACCATTTCCGATCCGCAGTTACTCACTTTTGGGGGGATGAAAATCAACTGGCACGCGACTCTCCCTTTTTCCTTTTCATGGAAGATCGAAAGTGGTTGAATAAACTCTTTTGACGAGTCTATTTTGCAGGGAAATACCTGGAAGTTATACGTAAAAGGTCATGAAGTGTGATAAAGTGAACTACGATTTGGTAAAAACTTTTACTATCAATGCAATTTTCTCTATGTGTAAAGTCGCTTTGCAGTCATAATTGCAAACTAGCAATTATGAAAAATGAAAAAAAGTTTTTTCTCTGATTGACTCTCCTCATTTACTTAACCTCCAGGCTCTCATAAAGGTCTCATATACCCTTTAAAGCCATCCAGAATACTTCTTAAAAATGAGCATTTTCAACAACAAAAGCAACTTGTATATTTGTACATGTCATCCACGTATACTATTATTATATTACATTTATATCAAGCAAAAAAAGAACAAAAGACCTCTTCCCTCACTTTCGTATGATCCCCTCTCCTTCCACTTTATTGGCGTATCGCCCGAAAAATGTCTGGTCGGACCACGTGACTGCTCGAGGCAAAAAGTTTCCCCAAATTTATGGGCCTAACTCTTCAATTGGAATTAAATTAAAAACATTTTTTAGGATTAACAGTTCATGAGAGACAAATATTACAATACGAATTGATAGTTTGGATAGCAATGTTGTAAAAACTAATAAAACCGCAAGAGTTAATCAAAAAAAAAGCCCTTTTGTTATCTGGAAAACTCTTTTAAAATTAAAAAGCGATGACAGATGACAGTTTATTCATAAACAGCTGATAAGAGTTTCTAATTGAACCAGGTTCAATTTTTCGATAACTGGGAGTTATAAATTTTGTACGATAAAACTTTTAAAAAACGGTTTTTAAAAGTTTCATCGTATAGTATGTCTTTCAAGCTATGGTTGAAAAAAAAATTTACTGTCGTGCCGACAATAGAAAACTGAAGTAAAAATTGAGCTATTTTTGTGTCCTATTATACGATAAAACTTGAACAAAAAAGATAAGCTTAACACTCATTACTCTAAACAGCGTTTGAAGTGACAAGTATAATGAATTGCTTCGAAATACTCGTTTATTGCTCGCTTTCACGCGCTTGAACTACAATACTATGCACTTCGAGCAAAGGGGTTTAGCTTGTTTGTAAACAATATACTCTATATGTCATTGTTGCGTCATAAAAACGCAATTTACTTGATTAAAACTTTTTATTTGATAAATCCGTCATTGTGACGCTTTTTGTAAGGCGAATTTGGAAAAAATCCATCAGGATGACATATTTTTGGAAATTTGAAAAGTAAAAAAAATTTTAAACTTCTCCCATTAGACAGACCCTCAAAGAACACTCTAAAAAGGGAATGTCGCACCACCCGTCCACAAGAACCCACCCCATTTTGTCTAACCTCGTGGTTCCCATAAAAAAAACTCGTTTTACGAACGTCGAGACAGCCCCTTTTGTCAAAACCACGTGGCTTTCCCTCTCAATCCTCGGAAATCAGCTGATTTAGTAAAATTAACATGAGTTAGGCCATTTCCTGAAGGTAAATTTCCTGTTTTACTAATATGAAGACATTTTATACGATAAAAGGTGTTTGGAAATCTTCGAGGAAGTAAAATTGTTCAATTATTTACATATTAGTAAAAAAATTTCTTTGCGTATTTTATAAATTACAGAAGAAGAATCTGTAGCTAATTTTCTTCCTGTGGCATTATTCTTAAAAAATACCTAAAAAATACATTAAAAATTTTTGGAAACGTTTCAGCGTATAAATGTCCGCCGATCAATCAAGTACACATTGCAATAAAAAGGACGTCCTTTTTATTAGAAATGATTTTTCGCTAACACTGAATTATATTGACATTTTATTCGATCAAAAAACTCCACAAAACTTTTATATCATAATTTATTCATCGTGGTAAAATTGAATAATAATTAAACTACGGATAACAAGAAACTGTCTCAAATATTATAAAAAGACACTATTTACACTCCCACCCCAACTATTAACAATATTATAATAGGTTAACAACTGAAGACTAAAATAATATGAAAACTATGAAAGACTGAGCAATTTTCTTTGGAGGTTTAGAAAATAAATACGAAAGGTTATGAAAAAGAAGAATACACGATAACACTCTATTTGAAAAAACTACCGTAATACTTATAAGTTAAGAAGGTAAACCCACGACCAGTCGTAGTCAAGCTAACAAAACACATCTATATGTACAACCAAGCAAAACATAATCGCAATACAATAAGCGCAGCAGATACCAGTTAAAATGTCGCAAAACAGTCAAACGACAAGATATGTTCGCTAATAATCTCATTTCCCAGAGATCGCAGATGTTTTGAGGCCATTCGAATATGGATCAGATCCGACACCACTGTGCATTTGGCGCTGTCCGAATGATCAGAGGGTATCATTGAGCTGCAAAGAATAATGTCAAAGAATTCTGGGGCATGACGACATCTTATACGGCAAAAACTGCCCAATCTTTAGGAAATACTTTTCGTCGTATAAAACGTCACTTCTTGTCGGCAGTACAGTATAACTACTCATATTGGACTATGCGAAAGGACACTTGAATCTTCAAAACCTCTTAGGCCAGTAACATATTATACGATGAATTCTTAAAAAATAATTTGTCGTATAAAATGTCTCTACAAAATCTTTGCAAAATATGGTGCATTATCATTTTCTTACATTATCATTTTTTGCACTTCCTTAGGTAGTTTTATAAAACCTTCGAATATAACAAAATCTTCTTCAAGGTCTTTCTCTTCTCCCAAATCAATCCATTTCTGATGAATATTGCGTTCAAATGTCCTTAAAATATAATTCTCGTGTTCTGGACGAAGAGGAGCGGTTCCAACTGGATGGGTGTGCACATAATCAAAGGCTTCTTTGACGAAATGAATTGCCTCATGATGAGATGGGAATTTGTGGCGGAAAGAGACGTGCGTGGATTGGAATTCGGATAATTCAACCTGAATTTTTTTCAAGGAGTTACATGAGGAAAGTTAAAATACGATAGTTTCAAATTTAAACCCAAATAGTCAAATTTTATAGGACATTTTTCATCGCATAAGATATCTCTTTTGCCTAAACAATAAAGAAAGAATGAAACAATTACCTTTATGTGCATGTCGACGTGACAAATGTGCAGGATCTCATCTACGGCATGCTGAATCGCTCGGAAGGCCGTTTTGTCCATTAGAAGACGGTGATGGGCACAGTCGAAAACAGTAGCCGATCTGGCACCAATCATAGTGTAAGGTGAGTATTGTCAAGCTTTGGAAGCTGAGAGGAGGAGTTGCTGGGATTCTGAAATATAAAAAAAGTTTCAATAAATCGACGAATTTGGCGTAAATTACATTATTTTAGGTAACACTGGACTAAAACACGGAAAAATGATAAAGTTGTGGGAAAAATGTGAAGATATTGGTACGAAGGTAAAGCTCAGTCTTTCTGCAAATTATAGGATCCTGTTTTAAGTTAGCTGATATCGGATATGGGAGATTTTTTGTTCATTTTTATTTTTGTTACCTAAAATTTTCGAAAATTTGCGCAACTCGCCCGAAGCTGTTGAAAGCACATTGAAAGCGGCTTTATATAGCTGCCTTTAGAATTACAGTACCCTAATCGACCTTGCTTGCATCAAAACAAGTCCATTCCCCCACCCACATAACCTAAATTCCCGCTCACCATCAGCTGCTCGACATGGATAAAACAATGCAAAGAACTGGCGAGATTCCGCCCAAAATCATCGCGGGATCTCGCTGCGAATCCGTAAACAAGGGTGTGCGCTGCGCTCGCCGGACATCGCTCCCATAGCCGGACGAGCGCCGCCGCGAAAGATGAGATTTTCCTGGTGAATGCGTGCGTTTTCCCTCGCGAATTTTTTGCATTTTCTCTATTCAAATGGGTCATTTTCGCGAAAGCGGGGAATAAAATCGGGAGCGAGCTAGAGTGGACACAGCAAAGTACGGGTTTCGCACGCGGAACGACATGTTTTCGGGAGCTGGTCAGCTGTTCGAAACCATGAGAATAGATGATGGATAACATGTGAATTGGAGGGCAAATTAATATTTATGACTGACAAATTGAATAGGCGATTCGAATTGAAATTTCTTGGGTGGTAAAGAAATTATTGAAACCCGTTTTTCGAATAACGATGACTAAAATGCAATAGGCGACATGTTATATGATGATTCAAAATATTATGGCTAAAAATCAAGAGATATACTGATACACCGTATTTTACAACTGTCAACATGACTCACAAAATTTTTATGCCTGTTGCATTAGGTTGAGTGACTATGCGAAAATGACGTTTTTTATCGTATAAAATGCGCCTTTCTTTTACAAATTATAATGAAACAGTGATGATAAGTCTTTGTTACTTTGCTTGTAATGTTATTATGAACCAATTCCCACCGAAACACATTTTATACGATTAATGTCTCTGCATGTTTCATCGTATAAAATGTTGGTATTATTTTTTTACTTTGATTTTCGACTTTTATAAGTCCTTCTGCAATTAAAAAAGATATTACTATGATTTGTCCAACTTGGTGAAATTTTATATCGTGAAAACACCTCATACATGTCTCATCGTATAACTTGGTTTTTTTTGATTAATCAAAGTTGACTTTTCATTAGGTTCCTATCATTTCGGATGACATGACACCTTTTGTTTTCCTAGTTCCTACTTTTTGTTTGCTCTTGTATTTGATACAACTTTAGTACAAATCTTATATACAACATAAGCAAATAAAACTCAAATTTTTCTTTTGTTTAAGTTATTTTTTGAATTGCCGTTCCATCCAATTCGATCCTTCGATTCGAAAATTTTTGCAACATAATTGAAAAAATATAAAATTTCAAAAAACGATGTCTGATAAAGCTATAATAAATCTTTGGCTTATATTCGAATTCAAAGCAGTGTTTGCCAATTTCGAGATTTTTAAAGGTCCCATCAAACAATACGAGGTCGGAGTGCATATTTGACGCTATGTTAAGTGGTCTGCGTAGAACAAGAGACGTCTTTGTAATATGATACGCCTCTTGTCGTAATTGACAGTGCGTTGAAAGGTGGAGGGAAAGTGGAGAAGAGCAATTTGCATTCCAGTACCAGTACGGTAAAAGCCGTGGATTAGCCAGGAGGACGATGAAAATTAGAGTTTTCAACGCGCGGCGTTCAAATATTCATCTCAAAATGATGAAAAATATGTAGAAAATATATAAAAACTAGGGTTTTTAGCATAAAAATATTGTTCATTGTCGCTCATTACTCATAATTGGAACAGATCCGTTGATCAGCCTAAACATTTAGCGGCTGTGGGGCATTTATACGATGTAACATGCAAAATGTTTCTCAAACATGTTTCATCGTATAACTTGTCTGTTCGGCCTCATTTTTCAAGATACATGAAAAATTTGTTAAAAATCTCGCAAAGGGTAAATCGTCACCTGTTTAAGGCTACATAGGGCTTGCCAGACCTCGTAGACATTACCAACTTAACACTACTACTTGATATATATTGTTCATAATGTAATCAGAGTTAAAAATGCCCGGTCGATCTTTAGTTTCTGAATGTTCTCGTCGAAAGTGATTGTACATACATTCGATGGATCTTCGGTAACTGCAGATTTGAATTATTGTAAAAATACTTGTTTTAATGGTAACAAAAGAAAGCCTATTTGTCTTTCAAAGATGTACAAAGTCATCGTGCATGCTATGACACCATTAAATAGCTACTGCTCTGCAATCTTTGTTTGACCGATCACACCTTTTCCTACTGTACACTGACCATGCTTATAAAATCACTTCAGTTCGTCTTTTTCAGTCACCTTTTCCCATCAAATTACCTCATCTCACCTTCGCATGGAACTTTCAGGCCACGGAGCTCGGCCGGAAAGTGCAAAGAAGCCTCCGCTCGGACGAAATGACAAGAAAACAGAAGAGAGGATCGCGGGTACACGATTGGGGAAGAGGAGGGAGGAAGAAGTGCGCGGACACGGCTTTTCTGGCCTCGGGAAATCACTGCGAAACAACACGACAAACACTGATCGCCCCGCAGGTCTGTCATTTTTTTCGTTTTGTCTCTCAATTTTATATCAAGAGGCTAATTAGCGGGGGAGGGTAATTACGCAGAATCACGTCAGATTTTAGAGTGCGTATCGTCCTGGGACTGGGTGTGAATTTTTGATCAGATAACCGAAACCCCCGTATTTTATCTCAAATTTAGACGCAAAATCGGATTTAAAAAATTTTATTTTGACTTTACGACATTTTAAAACCTTTTTAATGGAAATCAAGGTCAAAAGCGACCTATAAATTTTGACTTGGCCTATGAAAGTGGTCATGATCGGGTCCAAATTGCTCAAAAAATAATTGGCTTACTCACAGCTTTTCTATGACATGAGAGTACTTTCTGCAGTAAGTAAATCGAGTTTCACGGAGTAAAATCCGTTTAAAACTCTCAAATCGCAATTTACGAAAGTGGAATGAGCCATACATGAAGTTGTAGGCCTTGAGCTGGTTGTTGGGAAAATTTTGAAATTTCTTTCGTATTTTAAGAAAACTTGAAGCGTTTTTTCAAGGAGTATTTTACAAAAACCCTTATTTTTTTGCGATCTAAATCTTCATTTACGCCATAAAAAATGACTTTCAGGGAGACCAAGATAGTCCAATATGAGTGCTCATATTGGAGCCGTTTCCAGTGTGAATGCCTTGATCGGCAAAGTATTCACTCAACCAAAGGGTGACTTGGTAAGTTTTCGATCTACTCTAAAGGGGTTAACAATGGGAACCGTCGTATTCTACAATTTTCACTCATTTTTTATATTCTCCTTCCCTACTCTCCCAATTTATAAATTATCGTATACTTCCAGGCCGGTCGTCTAAACAGTCGATTCACCGTGGCCATATTGGCTGTCAGCGCGGGTCTTTTACTGTCCACTCACTTTTGGGGTGACCCGATCACTTGTTGGACTCCCGCGGAATTCCCTCGGATTTGGTCGGATTTCGTAAATCAATTTTGTTACGTGGAAGGAACATACTTTGCAAATCTAGACGAACAATTAGAATTTAATGACAATCATAGGAAACGAAATTTCATTAGTTATTACCAGTGGATTCCATACTTTTTGGCCCTTCAGGCATTTGCGTTTTATCTGCCGAGATTCGTTTGGAATGTTTTGGCGAGTTTTTCTGGATTTGATCTGGGTGGATGCATCAAATATGTGGACTCGGTATGGCATAAGATCCGAGGAGGCAACTTTCATGGTGAGATTTTTAAATTTTTATGCTGCGAGATTTTATACGAAGGAACATACATGCTTTTTTAAAGTTTTACACGTTTCGTCGTATAACATGTTATTTGTAAAATACGAAGTTTTGGCTTGGATCAGGTCTTAAATATTTTTTTGAATCTGTGACATTTTTTTTGAATGAGTGACATTTTATACGATGAAAAATTCGAAAAACCTTCTCTGCATATTTCATCGTATAACTTGTCGCAGCGATTATATTTTGCCTAAAGCAGTGTAATACATATTTCAGGCCGCATGGATCTCCTCGAAAAACAAGTAGGAACTTACGTTTGGGATGCCATTAGGTTAGCAAGACGTCATAAGCGCGGGCGAATGGTCTTCTACTACATTATCTACGGCTTAATCCAAGCCGCCAATGCCTGGCTGATGTTCTATTGGCTTAATGATCTCATTGACAGTCCTCTCTATTCATTCCATGGTCCTTCAGTAATTGCTGACCTGATCTCTGGCAAGAATTGGCAAGAAACTGGACATTTCCCAAGGATCACTCATTGTGACGTACCAAGAAGAATGCTAGCCAATTCACCGGTATGTTTGATGAAGGCTGAGAATTTTTATTGGGCGTATTTTACTAAGCTCTGGCTATCTTTCAGGTTATTGATAGTTGCTTGTCAAGTGTTTCTCTGAAAAACGGCATTGTTTTTGCTTATTTTAAGATCAATTTAAGCACTCTGAAGACGATATAATCACTTCAAGTCATTTTACACACCTTGCCGTAGCTGTTAAGACTATTTCCAGCCAAAAGAAACATTTGACCCATTCTGAGTCAAGTCTTTCCCTGACTAGAAAATCAACAAATTATAAGTTCAACCTCATTTGGATGACATAGTATAATAAATCAACTGATTTTCAGAAGCAAACAGTCAACTGTGTCCTCACATTGAACATCTACTACGAAAAATTACTGCTCTTCCTTTGGTTCTGGATGCTCTTTGTTTGTTGCGTCAGCAGTGCGAACTGTATTAGCTGGGTTCTCACCATGTGTACTCCAGCTCGATCTCAGGAGCGGATTCGGGCTTATTTGGCATGCCATGCGGGATCAGTTTATTTGGACAAGTTCTTTAGAGCCCTGGGGCATGATGGTATCTTTGTTTTGCATCAAATTGCTTTGAATATTGGAGATCTACCTGCTAGGTAGGTTTTGCGTGTCAAATACGAAGCGAAAAAACTTTGTCAGATTTTTTGGTTTTCGAGACATTTTGTACGATGAAACATGACCAATTAAAATTCTTTAGTTTTGGAAAGATTTTTCCGTATAAAATGTCGTTAAAGTGGAAAAACGGTATATGTTGTGTGAAATACGCTTTAAACAGCTGAGGACTCATTTTATACGATGAAACCTGCTCGAAAACAGAACTTTTTTGCTTGGGCATATTCCATCGTATCATATGGCACCAACAATTTTTAAGGCAAAAAATTAAAATTTATGCTTGTAGTTACGTGGCAATGGCATTATACAATGTGGTGATTGAATTTGACCACGAAACGACAGCTTTATTGGAGAAGTCCGGCGCCAAGGCCGTCTGACTATTCATCGATGAATATTCAATCCACGACGATTGAACTGCGCATTCTAGAAATATTCTAGTCACGATTTAGAAACGTCTCTCTGTTTGTTTTTTATTATACATACATCGGTCTGCTTACATATCAGCTTCAATTTAAAATTTTATCGAATCTCTGTGAAACTGCCAATGAATTATTGTAATAAAACTCGGAAGAAAACTAAGCTTCGCACTTTTCACTGTGAACAGAAGTTACAGGTTTCCTTCATTACTTTTTTTGAGCTCAGTGAGCGACATTTTATACTATGAAAACGTATTTAGGACATTGCCCATGATTCGTCGTATAAGACGTCTCTGAGAACCTAATTCTTGGCTGAGGATGTATAAGTGTTGCAAGGCATCGTAACTGCTGTTTAATGACATTTTATACGATGAAAAACGTTTTTTTGAGAAATTTTGTTTTAGACAGGTTTCATCGTATACAATGTCCCCACACAAAAAATAAATAGCATCTCGGGATTCTAAAATACGGTAGTCTTCAGGAGCCGCTTGAAACATTTCTCTAAACATGCAAACAAAATCAAAATGCAAATCGTATAAAATGTCGCTCATCGCATTAAATTCTCTTTTTTCGGCCGCTCCCTGTGACCATAAGGACAAGCAATTTTGTCTCCCATTTTACGTGTGAGCTCTTCGGGGCGTTTCGAGGCCGCTTTTTCGCAAAGAAAATTTTGGCGCCGCGCCGAGAGAGCGCGCCCAAAAGAAGAGGGCGGGCCCGAGAAAAAAGCGTCCCCAATAAAACGGACGGGGAGGTCGGAGGCCATGGAATTGGGAAATTGTGGCAGTTGGCGCGAATCCTTCCAAAATATTTAAATTGCAAAAATTTTTTCCGAATTTTCGCAACTTTCGGCCGCTTTTTACGATTTTTCCCTTGGAAGGTTTGCATTTTTGTAAAATAATTGTGGAAAAGCAAAGTCCCACGACAAAGAGGACCCAATTTCGGGAATAATTTATGTCTGACGTCACGTCGCTCCATTGTCCGTCGGGGTTTTTCACGTTTTATCCGCCGAATTTTGGCGTTTTCGGCCGAAATTTTCGGTTTTGGCCGAATTTTCGGCTTTTTTTTCCAAAAAGGACTTTTTTCGACGGACATGTTTATTTTTGTTTGGCTAGCGGGAAACATCTGTCAACTCTGACATAACCTGTCTAATAATCCATTTTTCAAACATCGCCTCAAGGCATTTCCGAGTTTTATTTGAAGAAAAATCATGCGAATTGGGAGGAGACTTTTGCGAATGGAATCTCATTCCAGTTGGAAATTTTCTCATCAATCAAAATCGGCTTAAAATATTCGGCCCGAGGGGGAGAATGAGACAAATTATACGAAGAAAACCGTCGATTGTTCTCTTGGGTATTTTTATCGTATAAAAGAAAATGTCTCTTTGAATTAATTTTTACATTTTTGCATATTTCTGCGGTGTGTATTAATTTTATTTTAAGAAGACGACAAATTATACGATGTAACATGTTTAAACTAATTTTAGCATATTTCATCGTATAAAATGTCGTCATATTTTCTAATGTGATGTGAAAATACGATAAATTTTCTTTAATTTGTTTGTAGCTTTTCTGGACATTTTAGACGACGAAACCTACTCTAACTTCCATAAAAACATTTTTCGTATAAAATGTCACCCAACCAAAATATTTCCTAAACCCTTATTTAGAATGCCCCCGGATACCGAGTACTTCCATTCTTCACTCGGAATTACACAAAATTCTATCCATTACGCTAATGAAAACAGAAGAATTTCAGGCCATTGTCCAGCTGAAAGTTAATGTCAATTCTACCGCCCGGTGCCAATTGCAGTAATTTCGTATGCACGAATGAGACACGATGCGTGGTCAACGACTTCGAGTGAGTCTCCTTGAGAGTTGCTGAGGGCATTTCATTAGCCTAGAGTAAGAAAAGTCGGCGCAAGTAATTAGCTTGATTTGGAGCGCTAAATTGGGATAAAACATGAATATTTGAAAAACTTCCAATTCGAATACTGCTTGAAAATGCCTTTTCGAGGACAGGGAATCTATAATCGTAAAAAAAATATTATCACAACAAGATTTGGACAGATTTAAAAATATTATATTTGATGACCAAATACAATGTTATGAGGATTTTACGTTAAACTGATGTCGTTGTTACTGGAAATGATTGCAAATGGACTGAACAAACCCCAAATCAATTTTAACCTCAAAGTCGTAGTTTATTAGAAATTCCAGAAAATCCGTAATCGTGACACATTTCCAGGCCCAAGATCATTAGTACTTTGTTAGAGATGCCGCTTACATTAGTTTTTTTCCTATCTCTAAAATTTTTTAGCCTTTCCAAAATTCCGTTGAGACTCTTTTTTACTCATCGGATGACGATTTTCTAGAATTTTGGTTAAAGAATGATATTTCGGTGATTTGAATTAACAAAATTACGCTTATTGACTTATAATGAGTGAAAAAAGACGCCTGCCGTATTTTACAATCCACTACACTTTTTTTGTCACATCCAAAACTAATTTAATTTTCGTATTTTAGCCAGGGATTGGGCTGTTTTCTCCCGCTCGTCCGCTTCCAAGAATACACAGTACCTGAGCTCATTCTCTGGGGCTTCGTCAAGCTCTGCTCCGCCTTCACAATGCTCTCACTTGCTGGAGCGGCCGTCTTGTTAGTGATCAGTTGTTTATATGCCTGCGGCGAGGGCACTTCGTATTTGGCGCGGAAGTATAGATCTCATGTACAGAACTCGAATCCCCTCCCTTCGTATGAACAAGCCATACGAAATGCAAGGCCGAAATAGTCTGTAGATAATTTTATTTGTAATTTATGATTTTTTTTTGATTATGGTACCTTGTTATACGACGAAACATGTCTTCCTATTTTTGAGGATGCGGTATTTTACAAATATCGATCAGAATAAACAATCTAATTACTGATTGGAGCCAGAATACCGATAGGTTGAAGACCTTGTACGTACACTACCACCATTATATTCTACATCAATTATTATCGCATTAAAGCCAAAATTTATGTCGTTTCTTGAAAAAGGAGCAACCTGCGGACAATATGATTGTTCGATAGAACAGCGATGCGTAATAAAGAAGAATGGGTAAGTTATTTCTCTATTTTTTACAGTATTTTTACATAAAGAGACATTTTATACGATCAAGTATGCCACATATTTCATCGTTTAAAATGTCTATAAATGAGCTTTCAACTTTTGGCAAAATTGGGGTTAAAGCTATGGTTTTTGACCATTTGTAAGCTGGAGCCATTTTATACGATTAATTCTGTCCTGAACAAAAAATACATCTTTGATCGTATAAAATGGCACTGAAAAATCTACGTATGCAAATTTCAGGGAAATAATTGGCTGTTTCAAATACATCCCCGAAGAATTAACATCAGCAGACTACTTTTACTACGCGTTTTGTATCGTCTACACCATGTCAATGCTCCTCGGAATGGCAATCTACCAATGGAAGAAGTTCATGGCACGGAAACCTGACACTTTACACGATCCTGATGTCGGAACACCTCCTCCAGTCTATCGCCATTGATCAATGCACTCAACAATTCCAGATGATTGCGTAAACTTCCATAATTTATAACATTGTGAGTTGACGAAGGTCTATGGATAATTTTACGACCACAAAAGCCTACGATTTATCCACAAACTTTTTGTCGATTGTAATTCTACTGGTAATTTCTTCGAAATTCGAATAAAATGCAAAATTTCAATGGCAAGTTTACTGGTTCAGCGGCAGAATCATTTCTTCCGTTGGCTTTCGTCTTGCGTGTCAGGTAGTTCGGGGTCTTTCTTGAGGGAGACCACGTTTCGGAGGGTTTCATCGTCATCCTCGTCGTCGCCCTCATCCTCGTCAACGTTTCCGTCAGTTACTTTCTTCGCTTCAACCTGAAATTGGCGGGTCATTCCTATTTTTCTAATTTTTAGGATTTTTTTTGTGGAATGGCACACAAAAATGTCATATTTTCGTGGCGAGACCTGAATAAATCTGTCTATAGGGGGATAACCCATATTTTACAAAAAGCTGAATTACAAACGTGTTTTCGGTCCAAAAACAAGTGACATATCCAAAAAACAAGCGTTCTAGAAGTCTTCGGGTTTTCGTGGTGGTACCCAAAATCAAAAATCGTAATGCTTAAAAATAAATCAAAACTGCAAATGCGGTATTTTACCCGTGTTTTAAGACCCAAAATTATTTTTTTCAAAAAAAAACTGAAATGCAAACCTTTGGCTCTGATTTTTTGTCATCCTTCTTGTCGGCGCTATTCTTTTCCACTACCTCTGGTTCCTTCTTTATCGACTTGATTGACTTCTTCGACTTGGCCTTGGACTTACTCTTGGATGCATCCATCTTTTTAACTGCCTCCTCTTTTACCTCCTCCTTCTTTTCTTCTTTCTTTTCATCTTCTTTGTCCTGTTTTCCTTGTTCTGTCGGCTCGGTCTTTGTAATACCCGTCTTGAGAGCGGGTTGCTTATCCTCAAAAAACAATAGTTATAGCATTTTTCATTTTCATTTAAGCGGCGACATGTTATACGATTAGATCTGCCTTTAGAATAAAAAACATCTTTTATCGTATAAAATATCGCTAAAGATTACCTTGTTCTCGCTGTACTGATTAGAGAGATTGCGCTTATTCTGATACTGATACTGGGCCTTCTTTTTCTTCTTGCCGCATCCCACCAAGAATGTCCAAGCTATCCCGATCACCATGGACAACTAAAGATATAATAAGCAAATTACCACATAAAAAAATGTGATAATCAAATGCATCCAAGCAAAGCACGTATTTTACAATCAACTGCTTTTTATACAAAGTCATTGGCAAAGAGAGAAAGACTTTACCCAAAAATTGAAAATGAGTCAAGTCTTTCCCTCCAACAAAAACTTACCTGGATCGGCCAGATCGAGAATCCCAATTCATCCATGATAGTCGTAGAGGGCCCAGTCAACTTTCTTCACCTTTTCTCGTCCAATTTTTAGATTTCTTGACAAAGTTTAGCGACAAATTTCAGATCAGCCAAGAATTCGAAACCAACGAGAATGCTGGAAAATAAATAAATGAGAGCTGTTTCAATACAATTCAAAATTTCTATATATAATAAAAATGCGATATTGAAGTGTACCTGAATTCCCGCCGTCCAATTCAGTTCAAATTTTGGAGGCCAAAAATTCGCGGAGAACCACCGACCGATTTGGTAAGACAAAACTTGACCAAAATGAAAATCAGTTTGCAATTCCAACGCCCTCATTTTATCGAATTTACGTACCAATTGACATGAATTTTTAAACGTCAAAAGAATACAAAAAAGATGTGGAACATGGCTTAAAAAGTGTTATGAATTCTTTGGAAAAAGACTTGTTTCAGTCCTTACACCATCTTTGGCTCTGTTAATGATTTTTACAATTAAATTTGCATTATTGTAGTGATTTTCTAGAAGTTCCGCCACGAAAACAAACAATGCGAATGATTTCTGGCATTCTGTATTAATGAGGATTTCGGTAAATTTTGCGAGAAAATAACTGTTTCAGACCTCTGGACGGAGTGCGTGATTGTTGCTTGGCGTGTTTTATGGTATTTTACTTTTATATACGCGGATTGCAGTATCCTGGATTTCATGGTTATATTATCCTTGAAGAGGTTTTTTTAGAAAACTGTAGTTTTTAACTAGTGTTGTATTCCAGGTAGAAAATGTCCAGATCAGATATTCTGGCACCCTATCGATGTATCGGGAGAGTATTTGGCACAGTTCCAGCGGCGTACCAGCCAGTGGACAAGAGTGGAAATCTTGGATTCTTGACGGTCCCAGTGAACAATTGTGTGTTGAATTACTCCATTAGGCCGTTTCGACTTATTTGGAGCTCAGATCACTTTGAGTCGGAGGTTCTTCTCCTTTCTCGGTATGCTTTTCTTATATTGCGCTTGTTATTTAGGTGTTGTCCATGGAGAAATTATAAAACGTACCAAGTTTCTTATTAAATTCTACTGATTTGATTGCAGAAGCAAGAAAAAGATATTTGCCGCCTTGTCAGATCGTATTGAGGTTCTTCACCACACTGGATCATGGTTGAAAACTATTCTTAAAGGGAAGACAGTCAAGTTTATGTTGAACATGGGAGATGTTCTCGTTGCTCTTGATGACACTGGAAAAGTTTTGGTTGTGGACTGGAGAGACGATCAAGTTCTCGTCGAGTTCGATGCAACTTCTGGAGGATTTGAGCCGACTTTTATGATTCATCCAGATACTTACTACAACAAGGTGAATAATCTTTTTTTTTATTCTTTATTCCGAATTTAGATTTTGTTAGCCGGAAAGGACGGTAGAGCTCGGCTGATTAACATTAATACAGCCAAATTGATTCACGAGTTTCCAAATGACGGTCAGTTTAATGATAAGATCACCTATGTTGAACAAAGTCCGGCTAAAGACGTTGTTGCTTTTGGACTGGCCAACGGATTCATTCATTTGAGGCATCTGAAGACAGGAAAGACCCTACTGAGCTTCAAGCAAGATGGTGCCGTCACTGGATTGGCTTTTAGGTGCGCTTTTTTAATTTTGAAGGTATACTTTGAAGTTAAAGCTTTATTTGTTTGGGTCAACTTTTTGATAAGGGCTCTCTAGGGCTTTTTTGGCTTGTTCTTACTTTGTTAAAAGTATCTTAGAATACGTTAAATTGTGTGCCACTTTAGGTCCGATGGATATGAAACCCTGACCTCGAGCAATGCTGATGGCACTATAGCTTTATGGGATTTGAAAGAGCAAAAGTTGGTCGGCCAAAAGATCAGAGCACACGATAACATGGTCAACACTATGGTTTATATTCTTGGATCTCCATTTTTGTTGACCGGAGGTATTGATAACAAGATTGTGATTTGGTTCTCTGAAACTGAACAAAGTCTGCCAATCCCAAGGAAAATTGTTGAAGGACATTCTGCACCGGTAAGATAGTTTGTTCAGTTTTTGTGACTAGAGGATGGGCGATTCGTCTTTGACCACGACGTTATTTACACCAGTTTTTGAATCGTAGGAATTTTATACGATGAAATATGCCCGAAACTTTTTATGTCTTATGTTATACTGCCTAACATAATAGTTTTCAGAATGGTAAATTTTTAAAGCGTTTTTAGAACTGTATATTCAGGTCACTGCTTTCCGGTTCTGCGGCCCGAATTCCCTTATTTCGGCTGGTTTGGATGGAGTTGTCCGCAAATTCAATATCCATCGAACTGATCTTATTTCTAGACTGGGAATTGCCAGAGAAGTCAAACCGTAAGTCAGTTACGTCCAGTAGCCTCTTTTGCACTATTATGTTGTCATTTATGTCATTCTCTTTCAGTGGAGAAGTCAGCAAAGACCGTTTTCAAGATGTTCGACTGGAGCCCATTACTGACCTCAAACTCGAGCTTATGAGAGAACACTGCTTTGACAACATTGCTTGTGCTCATAAAGACTCAATCCTTGTGTCGTCGTGGTCATCTCGCCGAAATACCAAGGGCTCCCATCTATTCCATCATGAGAGATTTTCAAAAGACGCGAGATTTTTTGGAGCTAAAGTAACTTCAATGGATATTTCCAATGACGGCAATTTGATCATAATTGGATACTCTACGGGACATGTTGATTGCTTTAGCATGCAAAGTGGGAAATTCAAATTTACACTGATCGATAAGAGCTTGAGGAAAGAGGGCGAGAAAAAGAAGGAGAATCCGAAAAGGTAAGGAGACTTTGGGGTGATAGAGGGGATAAAAGAAGGCTGAATAGATTAAAAGTGGCAAAGAAGTACTATTATTTACTTCATTTTGTTTTATGTTTCGGCAAAAAATTTCAAACTTTTAAGTGCGATTCGAACTTGCGCCAGATTACGACGCAACCAATTGGCTATCAGAACACAAAATTCTTTTGGTCCAGTCATAAAAAATTTAATTTTAGTCATGAAGGCCCAGTACATTCAGTCCATTTCCAACTTAACTCAATCGATATGATAACGATTGGTGCCGATGGTAAAGTTAAATGGTGGACCATCGAACAACTAAAACCGAAATTGACGAAATTTAATAAGTTACCAGCGGAAGAAGTCCCACAAACAGCTCAATTGGACAGAGAGTCACAGCTTCTGGCCATCGGAATGAGCAATGGGACTTTGAGGATTTTGGATGCAAGACTTGGGCAAACAGCTCGAGTTTTTCCCAAATTCTTGGGAGAAAATGTGAATTTCAATGTTTTGGAGTTTTCACCGGACTCTTTTTATCTTCTAATTGGCTCATCAGAGGCGGTTATTAGGGTGAGCTGTGTTTTTGACAGCTTTGGTGAGCGAGGGAAACACTTGACCCACCTTGGGTCAAGTATCCCCTTCGTTTAGTTCTGCCTCTTGTATCGTAAAATAAATTTCCATTACATTTTAGGTTATCCATCTTCAATCTGCCTTATGCCTGGGCGCAGTTCGCTGCTCCACGCCAGTCGTGAAAGCCCAATTCAGCGAGGATGGCCGATTTGTAACGACGTGCAACGAAGGCCAACGAGAATTGTTTGTATGGACAAATCGGCTGCTTCTCACAGGATTTTCTGGAAAGAAATCAAAGAAAGTTGAGGAAATTCCTATCAAAAATATGAAGGATTTCGGGGCGGTTAGAGTCAGCTATGAAGATCAAGCCATGTTCGATTTGGACTCGGATGATGAGGAAGATGAGGCGCAACAGAATAGTGAAATCATCAAGACTCTAGTGATCGATGGAGATGAGACCGAAGAGGAAGAACAAGTCGAGAAAATGGATGTTCAAATGAGTCAGGTGGTAGAGGTAAGAATAAGGTCGTTTTTTCATGGGATAGAAAGTTTTGTGATTAGTTGTGGCGATATCAAATCTTTTTGAGCTATTTGTAACATTGGGCCTCAATTTATGTGACTTGGAGGACATTTGAAACTGAGCAAGGGGCGCAGCTCGCCGAGATTCGATGTTAAGAATTTTTGGCGATTGACTTGAAATATGACGTAGAGAGGTTTATAAGGCTATCTAAAATTCGTATTGTTAATGAGGACATGATTTATGTGATATTTTTTGCTATTACATTTATTTGTTTTCAGCTGCTTGGATCCGACCTCCTCTCAATTTCTGGTCAACCATCACATCGCTGGTCCACGCTGCCACACATCGAAAAGATTAAACAAAGAAATACTATCAAGGAAGTGGTAAAAAAGCCAATTGATGTGCCATTTTTCCTCGAATCTACCCCAAATGAATCAGAAATTATTGCCGAAGCCGGAGATCAACGCCGCTTTAAGGCCGCGCAAAGATCGGATGTGGACTTGCTGACAGACTGGGCACAGACATTGATTCACGCTACAAATGAAGCGGCGTTGAGACAGGTCTTCAGCGAATTAACTAAAAAGGCCACCAGTATCATCGACTTTGAAATTAGAGCACTTCCAACCAATTCATTGCCAAAATTCATCGATATGATATTGTTGAAGTTGGAGCAGAAGCAAGATGCCGACTTTGTACAGGTAGGACTGTTTGGAATAGGGCACAAGGGTCTTTAATCAATTTTTGAGAGAATTTTAGGAGTTTTTGAGGTATTTTAGAAAAAAGGGGAAAGCTGTATGGAAAGGGCTGGGTTTAATATTATGCAGAGTACTTATTAGTAGTCCTCTTAATGTCGGGTTTAATTGGTTTTTTTAGAGTATCGGATTAACTATAGCCGTTTATCGTACTTGATAAACAATTTGCTGCAAAATGTTTTAAAGGAATTAAGATTTTGCCGTTTTAAAGGTATTTCTGTAAAGAATAGTCGTTTCAGGCAATCCTCAACACCTTTCTCATGGCTCACAACGAACAAATTTGCGATGACGCCGAGAAAGAAAAAAAAGACGATGATGAAGATGGAGAAGATGAAGATATCGCTGTAACAGCGTCGGATCTAACCTCAAAACTTCGGAAACTTCTCCAAACGGAAGTTGAAGAAACGGAACCCTTCGAGAACTTGTACGATGAAACCGCCACCGTCCTCAAGTGGATCAAGTCGGCCGTTCTCTAAATTAATATACGAATTTTGTTGTTACTCAAAAGTTACTGTTATTTGTTGATTTTTCAAATTGTTTTTGGTCTTGTTACTCTTGATAAACCTTGTTTTACAGTATCTTTAGTTTTCCTCATTTTTACCCAAAATGTTTACTTGAAACACAATGCCAAACTCCTTGAAAATCAGGGAAAGTCGAGGAAAAAACGAAGAAAAAGAGAAAAAAGAAAATCTTTTTTTCATCCATGGATGATGTGGGGCGGAACCGGATCTTCCTTTTACCCTCCTTCATCTTCAACATGCACTTTTTCAATTTGCCTCCATCTCAACATTGCACTGGACAGAAGTCGCTTCCCTGTCTGATTTTTTATCTAATTTTGTTCAAAGTTGGGCCGGCCCACTTAGCTTTATTTCACTTTTACCAAAAAGCTACAAGTGGTTTAGAGCAGTTGTAGTACTGGGTTTGAGAACTTCGACAATGAGAAGACATTTTTAATGAAGTTGTATGTTTGAGACTTTCGAAGGTTTCGTAATAGTTGTTTTGGCTGGAAACGGGTAAAATACGAAGAGACGTGGACCACATAAAGTTATTTTTGTTTCGATTTCTGTTAAGATTGTCATTAAAGGCAATTATCTTCCGAAGTAGGTTTGCTTGATACCAAAACTTAAAAAACTGAGGATCCTATTGTGAAATGTATAACAAGGTACTGAAACAAAGCGAAAATTTTGCCAAGTGGTTCCTGAACTCTCCTTTTTTTCAGGTTCAAATTTGGCCGATGACTTCGAGTTTTTGATGATTTTTCAGGTCCAACTCGTGACGTAAGGACACTTTGATTTTTCTGTTTTTTATTTTTAGGCGATTTGAAGTGTGGAATTTTCGCGAAGAGCTCACTACAGAATTGTTGATTAATAATGATTAGTTTTATCTGGAACCGTAAAAGTGCTTCAAATGGGCGAAAATATTGTCTTACACATTAGGTATTGATGGTAGAAAGAAAAGTAGTTTTCCGGTAAAATTTGAGGTTGGAAGAAGATGTAAGTAGCATCATTAGATAATAGTAAGCGGAAAGATTGTATAAATATTAATTTTGAAACGTCTATTTTTCATTTTTTCGATTTTCCTTGATTTTCATTTTCCCCGTGCTTCGTCATGAATAACATCGCGAAAGGTCTCATTATCTTTCGGGTTTGGTATTTTCACGGCTTTTTTCTATGCGTTTATGAAATTTATTTTATTTGCTTAATTTTAGTTGTGGTAAAAACATTGGCACGACACTTGGGTGAATTTTTTCATTTGAAATTTTGGGAATGACGGTGGCGGCTGAAAATAATCATGTTCATGCCGGAATCAATTATGAAGAGGCAAAACAACTTATTGATGCTACTAAGACGACTGATCTAACGTCTGGAACATACTGGTCAGTATTTTTTGGTCTTTGTGTCTTCTGATTTTAGGATGAGTAACATTTGGAAGAACTATCAAGGTTTGACGTATAAAAGTAGGAATTAGTGAGGACTTTTCCTGAAAAGATATGATAGACAATTTGGGTCGTTCGCAGAATGATTTTGCGTGTTTGTAGACGATTTCAGGCCTTTGAATTCAATTATATTCACTTAGACTTTTCTTCCAATTTTAAATGTAGTTTTTCTTGTGCATTGGCTCCTAATATCTTTTATATTTCAGGTATTTGATAGACCAACACTGGTGGAGTAACCTTCAGCAGAATTATGATGTTCATTCCAAATCACAGGACCAATCTCTAATCGATCTGGGGCCTTTGGATAACAGCCAATTACTTGAAAGTAAGTTGGCTGAATGTTTAGTCATAATAATGAAGCTGCGTACTGCATATTTTGAAACTTTCTTTTGCTTTTACATAACAAACTGTGATATTGTTTTAGAGGAACCCGGAAGCGATAAAGTGCGGTTAAAACAGTCCCTTGTCGAAGAGCTGAACTACTCGTTAGTTCCCGAGCATGTCTTCGAAGCCATAAAGAACAAGTTTGGGTTGAAAAATGGAGAAGCGGATGTGATTAAACGGCCTGTTGTTCAAGGTACCGTTCTTCAGAAGGATGCCTTTGTCGAGGTTTATCCACTACAATTACAGGTAATTTTTAGTTTATTTTTATTTATTCGGAGACATTTTATACGGTGAAAAATGCGAATTGCACCAGGGAATGTTTCAGCGTATAAAATGTCGCGTAATGCAAATTTTAATTGGTCAAATATGACTTCATTGCTTTAGGTTGCTAAATTGAACGCCAAAAATGACATCAAAATCCTTAACGTTTCATACGCGGACTCCTTTGACGAGCTGAAGAAAAAGGCCTTTGACCTACTTCAAATTCCCGAAGACAAGCGAGCCGAGGCTCAAATCAAGTTTGAAAAGAACAAGAATGATTATGAGACCATTAATGAGAAGGTCAGCACTAATTTGGCCTCGATTTTACGAATGGACATGGTGTTTTATGTGGATGATAACTCTGTTCGAGTCACCAGGTCGAGTTCACGCATCGAAGGAATGAACGGCGGCTTGTCACCGACGAAGAGGTACACTGGATACGCGCCGAGGTAAGGACAACTTTAAAACCAGTAACTTTTATTGGAAATTTTGAATTTTTTAAAATTTTTGACGAAAAATTGGTCGAATTTTAATGTGTCTACGATATTGGAAGGTTTTTTGGATAAAATTGTAAAATATGTATTGACAATGGTGTTTAAACTTGTATTGGTTAATTTCAGTTCATCCTACTCGACGGAAACCCACACTCCTGGCATATGCGGCCTTCAGAACTTGGGCAACACCTGCTTCATGAACTCGGCCCTTCAGTGTCTGTCGAATGTCCCAGAGCTCACGGAATACTTTTTGACGGATCAATACCTAAATGAAATTAATTATGACAACGTCCTTGGCACGCATGGGAAGCTGGTTCAGGCATACGCCGATTTGATGAAGGAAATTTGGTCCGGAAGACATTCGACTGTAAAACCTTATCAATTCAAGGTAAGAAATGAGTGTTTGTAAGCAAAATTATCGGGTAATCGGGTGGGGGTTTAAACTTAAGAGAAACAATTTGTTTTATTGTTTTGACAATGCAGACATTTTATACGACGAAAATTATTTGAGAATATTGTCGGACATATTTTATCGTATAAAAATGAGATGTGTAAAATTTAGGATTGCGAGTCAAACGCTGCGAGAATTCCAACTTTGTAATATTGCAGTGGCATGTTATACGATGAGATATGACATATGTACTTTTCACCCTATAACTTGTCTCCCTTGGACTATATGAAAATAAAGCTAGTTGGAATGTAATTTTGGATTGTTTCCAGTGTGTCATCGGCCAACACGCACCTCGTTTCAACGGATATGCGCAGCAAGATTCTCAAGAATTGATGTCCTTCTTGTTGGATGGACTCCATGAAGACCTCAACCGAATTGTGAAAAAACCCTATATTGAGGAGCGGGAATCCGACGGGCGAGCCGATGGAGTGGTGGCGGAAGAAGCATGGTCGGATTATAAGAAGCGGAACGATTCTGTGATTGTTGATCTGATGCATGGACAAATTAAATCAACCCTTGTATGCCCTGTCTGTGACAAGGTCAGCATCAAGTTCGATCCCATTCTCTATCTGACTGTCCCAGTCCCACAGCGAGAAAAGAACGGGAAAAGCACGGTGGTTGTATTGAGGCCCAAACAGAAATGGGCTAAGGTAAGATTAGAACAGATAGTATAAGTTGGTGGAGTAAAATTGACTTAAAGTTTTGTAAGAGGCGCAGGGACATGTGGTGTTTAGTTTTCCGCGGTGTACAAGTTGATTTAGCTGTATTTTTTGGGCACAAGGAAACAGTTGACTCAAAATTGTATGTTTTGGCCAAGTGTTTCTGTCATATGATATTTGTGGGTTTTTTGTGATAATTTCTCGAATGGTATTTTAGTGGCATTTTGATTATGAAGTAATTGTTTTTTCGCATGAAAAATACCTACTAAGTGTAACATAAAATTTTAGTTCACGATCGCACACACGAACAAATCAACCTTTGACCAATTGAGTACTGCCGTCAAAGAGAACCTTAAAGTCGGCCAAGACACCCGACTAGTCATTGCCACGGGCGGATTGACCCCAGCGGCCTACGAACCGGACCAGCCAATCCCGGTCATGACGTCATATTATAGCTCCTGTCCTCGTCAATTCTTTGCCTACTTTTGCCGTCCGGGTCCGCTCATCATTGTCTCCAATATGGTAATGAACAGCTTCAACAAGAGTTTGACCTCGCCTCTGATTACCAATTTTGACTTCAAGCTCACCAGGAGGGATATTGTGGAAAAGGTGAGAATTTTATTTGAAAAATGTCTAGTCGGTTGTTGATATAAAGGTGTAAAAGAACCATTGAGAGATTGTTTATGGCTGATGTATTTGATTTCTAGGTACTCCCCCGAATCTACGAGCACTTCAGCAAAGAACACACGGTCTCCGCTTCCAACAGTGCCCCCGATGAGTCGAAATTTGGCGGGGCTGGTGTCCGATTGGGAAGATCCGAGGGGTCCAGTGACTCGGGAACCTCGATGACGGAAAGCCTCAACGCCCCACCGGAGCTGAAGGACATTTCGATTGAAGTGAACGGAGACTCGAGCAAATTCCCAGATGACCCGGATGAAGAGGTCGAGTTGCCCAAAGCTATCAATGTATTACCGAAAATCTTGTTGCGGTGGGAGCAGAACGATCTGTTTGCACCACCATCGGTTGCTGAGGTATGAAGAATGAGAATTGTAGGGATTGGGATAAGTTATACGATGAAAGGTGTTTTTTAAGTATGGATTGTTTGCTAAGGTTTTTGTGGATTGAATGCAAAATTTGGGAAACTATGGATAGTCGATAGGCTTGATATTCTGATTTGTTTTGTCTTTTGAAGCCTTTTGACACGACGAAACCTGCTTGAGGACGAAGTTTTTTTTGAGATTTCATCGTATAAAATGTTTCCTCGATTATTTGCTGAGATAATGGTTGGCGCTTTCAGACCCTTGTTGACCGCGAACTCAATATCCAAGCCCCGCAGAAGGCGGGTAACACCCTAAATGATTGCTTGGACATGTTTACGGTCAGGGAACAACTCGATGAAAACGACTCGTGGTATTGCCCTAAATGTAAAGAACACCGACGGGCATTCAAGAAGTTGGATTTGTGGAAACTGCCCAGGATCTTGATTGTCCACTTGAAACGTTTCAACTACAGTCGTTACAGCCGGGAGAAGACGGACACGGAAATTAGTATTCCAGTAAAGTAAGTTGGGTTTGGAAGTGTAATAAATGGGTGGGTTGTAGAGTAGAGGGAGCACGGAGGAGTTTTAAGTAATGTAATTGTGGAACGGAGGGAATAATAGTTGATTTTCAGAGGATTCTGCCCGACTTCCATAAATCCCAATCAAAAACAGGTGAAATACGATTTGATTGGAGTGTGCAACCATATGGGAGGCCTGGGATCTGGTCATTACACTGCCAAAGCTATCAACAAAACGTGAGTTTAGAAATTAGGGAGGATATGGCGTATTTTAAGACGCATTGATAATGAAAACGATTTTTCAAAGGAACTTTTGGATTTTCGGTTCTTTTTGGAGGAATTTTGGTTATTGTGGTAATGAAGGGTGTACTGTCTTATGAATACTGACTTTGTAATTCGTATTTTAGGACCGGGCGTTGGGCCGATTTCAACGACTCTTCGGCGTTTTTGTGCGGCGAAGTGAACGATCCACTGGTCTCGCGGGAAGCTTACTGGATGGTCTACCGGCAGCGAAGGGAACCCACCCAGTCCAACTCGACCCACCAACGAACTCATCAACCTCCACAACGAGTCAAACGAATCACGGAATCCGAGGCCATGGAAGAAAGCGACTAAATATTTTAATGAAATTTTTTGATTGTGAACTTGTTAAAACCCGGTGAGGCTATGGAGTGCGAATTGAGTGGATAGTTTATGGTTTCTGATAATAAGTCCGAAGGGTCTTCAGCAACTTTTTTGAAAGTTTGGGTGACGTTTTATACGGCGGGACATGCTTAAGAACGTTAATTGTTCTGAGACATGTTTTATCGTATAAGATATCTCCAACAGCAGATTGTGAGTATGAAATTGCAGAATTATCCCTCGTATTTCATAAAAATTCACTCAACACTCACTTCAGGAGTAGCTCACGCTAAAAACTCGAGGTTTTCTTTATTTATTTCCTCTGTGTCTTATTTCTCCAAAGCCCCGATGAACCCCTCTTTAAATCTCCGCTGATTGTCATCTAAATAGCCCACCACACCTAAATCTGGCTCAATTCATTGAGTTGTATGCAAATTTAATGCAATTTTTTGTCTTATCTGAACGGGAATTTTTTTGAGTTTTAATCTGGAATTAAATAGTCGATTTGAACGCACTGTGCCGATAGCTTGGCCTCTAAAATGGTGGTACCAGTAACCTGAAATAACTAATTAGTATTTGTGTTGTGTCAATCTGTTTTAATGCACCTTTTATTTTGTCTTGTAAAATTTTGAGGAAATTTTTTGACTTTACGTTGTTTATCGTCTTATTTTTGCTCTTGTCAATTTCGTATCGTGTATTGATTAAATGGGTTAAGAATGGATATACTTTGGATAGAAATTATGTTGGTTTGGAAAAAAATTTGAAAAGTTCGGGTTGTTTTAGATGTTCTATCCAAAAAGTCCCTGATTTTCGATTTTCCAGCTCTGAAAAAAGGTTTTTATAAGCACCATTGGTTGTGACAATAGTTTTTTTATTAGAGCGCGAACTACTACATCTCATCTAAAAGTGTTATTGAAATGTTCATGTTACAGCATGGAGTACATGTCAACAGGCTTTGTCCGAACACTACTGCATTCCAAACTCCTCACAGATGATGATCGTATACTAGTCCAAGACGCATTAACTGATTCGGCAGTGAAATTCCCATCAAATCAGAAATTTTTCACGTTTCTGTTTGGATTTTTTGCAATTCTGATTGGATTAATGAATTGGGCAGAACAAAAGGGTAAGAAATCTTTTAGATTAGGAAAGCTTTTGCGAGATTTTCGACGGGTGGAATAGAAATAGGCACCTTATACGATGAAACATGTCTGAGACAGTTTTCATCGTATAAAATGTTCTGAAGTAACCATCTGCCGACAGGATTGTGTAATTACTAACCTACGACTTTCAGATAACCTCCTGCTTTACAATACCATCATCGGGGTGTCGATTGCTTTCATTTTTATCATTTGTGTTGGACTTTTTCCTCTCCTATTAGTGCCTCTAATGAGCTATGGAGTCAGAAGTTGGAACAACGCCGATCGCACAGTGCATCTATTTTTGGCTGGCCTAAAACGAAGGCAAACTTACATTTATGGGTAAGTTAGGCCTTTTATTAGTCCATAATTTATTTTTAAACGTTTAAATTCTCTACATCAAAGCCCTTAAAGATTACAATTCTTCAAATATTACCACAAAATCAATTAATTACAACTTTCTTTAAAAATTTAGTAGAGATCATTATCCGATTACAAAATTAGCAAATTACAATATAGCCGAGATTCTGATTTTCCGAAGTTTACCGGTATTGGAAAGAGGAATGACGGAAGTACTGGGATTGAAAAGTCGATGATGCTTCGTATTTCGGTCTGAAAAAAAACAACCCGAATAGATAGTACAACTAATCAATTCCCACAACCTACGGTAATATTCATAACGTTTTCAATTTTGAGACTAAATCGGAATTCATGTAAGGCGCGGGTCGGCCGGCGCTGGAATACTATAGCCGGAAAAATCGTTATGATCAATCATTCTTCGGGAGTAATTCTCGGGCGCAGCCTGCCATCTCTAAAATACGCTTCAAATTTCTATAAAAATCATTTTGATGAGTAGTCTATGCTCTTCTCCTCTCCCTGGTTTCTTTCCCCCTTATCTTCATCAAATCCAGGGTGCCGTCTTAAAAATTCCAGAAACTTCTCAAATTCCCCAAAAATCCTCACCGTTGAAACATTCCACGCCCAGTATTGTTATTCATCGGCCTCAACTTTGCGTCCTGCAAGGGCAGAAACTTCTTTTTGGGGGGTGTGGGTGGAGGCGGTGGGGGGATTAATGAGATCAAATAATCCGAATCCTGAAAAATCTGGCTGCTTTGTCGTTGAGGTAGATAAAGTTGGCTGCCTCTTCTCTGTGGTAAATACGACTGGTTGGTATACGATATTTGCTGATCATATAATTGTTTTGGTGGATATAAATGTGGCATTAATTCGGAGTGCGGCATTTCCGTGAAAGTTCGAGTCTGTGATTCGTGGTAAAGGTCATTAGAAGAGATGTGTGGACGGCTATGCATATAGGGTTTGGGGTTTTGTACAACTGGAGGCTGATATGGATCTCTGGGAAGTTGGTACGGCTGATATGGCAGTTCCGGACTCTCGGTCTTCACAACTTGTTTTTCGTCGTAATACATATCGTAATCTTCGTTTACTGTTCTTTCTTTGGGTTTGTCCCAATTTTGGCTTCCAAACGTCATGATTTTGGGATGTCCGTTTTTTTGGCCAGAGTGTGGCCTAAAAGTTGGGTTACGACATGCGTAAGGAAAAAAGATTTACCGTTTTCTCGATGAATTGCTGTGATCTGAGCTGCTTGGGCTTATGAAAGCGGTCGTCGTCTCATCATGCTTCCTGCAAATTACCCATTATTTTCTCAAACGATAACATTTTATACGATCAAAGCTTTCCGATAGCCAAAACATGTTTGATCGTATAAAATGTCAGCTATTCTCTGAAATTAGGTGATGAAGACGAGCAAATGTTACACCTTATACGAACAAAAATATATAAAATTCATTCTACGTATTAAATGTCGCCTTACCGAGGAACTGGTGACCGTGGTCGGCTATGTGGTGGCGAAGTGACGACTGTTATATCGTGATCACTTTGTATTTTCATGGGGTTTGATTCATAAAAGTTTACATCAGCATCAGGCCCTCCTGGTGGCTTTACTGATAAAACTTTTTGTGTTAGAAGTTCCTTTTTGGTTAGATTATGATGTTTCAGACGTCTGGCAAAGTGTTCTTTGTTCCCGTATTCGCATATGACAGCGGCAAGAGCTGTGGCCATTACCTAAAAAAGGAAGATAAGAATACTTTGTAAAAAAATTAATATTTCAAGGTGAAATGGATCTAAAAAAGAAAACTTCGTACCTTAAGAGTTTTTGTTGGAACTGAGAGGACTTTCTTGATCGCTTTTCTCATATTCTCATCGATTTCTTTTTGTTCTGTGATTTCTCCCTTTTCTCCATAGATATATTCAAACAAGTGAGCGCTGTGTCGATAGTAGGCGCACATCAATCGGATGTTATACAGACTAAATGGCTGTCGACGATCGTCTAGCTCCAATGGAAACTGAAAATCCCCAAATTTGTAGTAAAACCTACCTAAAACAATATTTTCATAGCAAAAAATATTTAAAACATTACCTGTATAATCACAATGACTCCATTGGCGCTGGCAATCCTTAGCTTATCAATCAGTGCCTCGAGATTCCTCCTTTCTTTTCGGTAGAACTCAGCGTTACATTCTCTTTCGCCCTCAACATACTCGAAATAGTGATCATGAGGAGTTCTTCTTTTATCGTAGATTGCTCGTTGAAGGAAAATACTGCATCGGGTAAAATGGTCGACGTTTTTTAGCTTCTCCACGGCTTCACCAGGGGTACGGAAGCCAAAAACTCGGTTACTATGGACATCAACGTCTTCCGGCCAATCATCGCCAATCACAATGGAGAAATCACCTCAAAAAGGGGAATTCGTGGCATATCTTGGCTTAGAAATTACGGCACTGTTATAAAGAAGAAGCACGGTACCTATATTAGCTTTAGTTTACATATTCACGCAGTTGAAGCTCCATGCTTACCAATTTTTCGCAATATTTTACTGTAAGCATACCAAGTATTGCGGAATGGCTGACATAAGCTAAGTCAAGGACCGTAAAAAGCCCCAATCACTCTCCAAGATTAGTTTACGACCCGCAGCAGCTTGTGAAAATTCTAAACTTGCTCATGAGCAGGCCCAGTCCTTGAAATAATCAGATATTAAATTTAGACCAAGTTTAATTTCCCGGGCTCTGTCCTAAACGCAAGAAAAACAAATAAAAAGGACTTACCATGAACAGGAATGTCGTAATCAGTGTCAAATTGAAAAACGGCTCGCGACTTCTCAATGTTCAGATTGGCAATGCTCATTTCATACTCTAGACTGTCCAATGAATCGTCCAACGCTCCATCTGAAGAGACCGTCGTGATGTTTAATGGTCTAAAATCATCAAACACCAGGACTGGAGCTTTCGAATGACGAATTCGATCCGGATCAACTGAAACTCCAGTATTATCCAAAGTATAAAAAATCCTCAAAAAAGACACATTTGATCCCTAAAACAACGTCATAAATAACGTAATTTACGTTGAAACTCACTCAAATACAACTCGCGAAAGTAGAACAGCTCCATGTTGTTCATACTGCTGAGAGTCAACTTTCTCCTCGGCGGAACATCACTGGAACCCGATTCTCTGGATCCATGTGACGTCATAGCTAAAATAAGATATTATTTGGCCCGGATTAGCAGGTTTTAAACACCAAAACACACGAAATAATATGATGCAATTTAGCATGCTTGAGCTCACGAGCAATCGCAATCGGTCAGAAATTATTTTCATTTGCGAGTTTAGCCACGTTTGGTGTTTTCGTGGTGGGACAAATCTGAGGTAATGATGGATGTTACAATTGTCCGTGATTAAGGACTCCACGTCCGGTAAAAAGCGCCAGATAAAGTTTTAGGTCGAAGGATAGCACTATTTTTGGGGAAAATATGAGAATCAATCTAGCGGTAATATATATCATCTAATCTGCAATAAACACATTTGATCGTATAACATATCTACAAGGGTATCTTTGACAAAACCAGTAACAACTTGTTTTTCAGTTTGCAACAGTCCCTTCAAACTAGTGAAAACTATGTTTGTGCTCCGCAATCTCGTCTTCAATGCATCTCCGAACTCCGCAATGTTATCCATCATTGTCGTGAATTCTCGGAGAAATTTCTGGAGGAATTGGACCTAAAATCTGCTGATGAGTATGCCAATGATGCAATCTTGGAGATGGCTGACGAAAACCAACTGGACATTCGAGAAGATCAGGTGGAAATTCAGGCCCTAAAGGTAGGTGGTATTGCTAAAAGCTTTATTGATTTTTAGATAAAGTTGAAGTTGTTTTGGGATGAAGTTATGTCTGTTACATAAGTCACGACTCAAGCTTCCAATTTTAGGCTCTCTGGCAGTTTATGTTCATTCACAGATCAGAATCACTTCGAAATTTGGCTTTGAGTCACCTGGAAACCATGAACAAGTTGATTTCCTCATCTAGATACCTATCGGCCACGGCCGCAGCAAGGTCAACTCTCTTCCAACTGCTTCGACACGTCTTAAACACCAAAAAAAGCACAGTAAAGCTTGAGGATGTTGAGGTGAATCGTGAAAGTTACGGCGAGAAGTCAAACATTCAAAAAGTCTTTGAAGGTGGAGCGGATGTTGAAGATTTGGAAAGGTTGAAAGCTCAAACAGAGTTTATGTTGAATCAGTAAGTTGGATTTGGTGTTTTATTTTTTTTTGTTATTGGATTTGACAAGTTTTTTGGGAGAATTATTGGCTTTGGGATGTGTAATATAAATTATTTTTTATAAAACGTGTGACACCTAAGGGCAAAAATCATTTGGAATCATTGCTTGTGTTAAGACAATTTGTTTCCAGACTCTATCGCCTAAAGAAACTCCCAGAAGACCGTCGGTTTTTGATGAAAATCCTCTGTGAAATGGCTGATATCATTGGCAAAGACGCCAACGAGTCTCCCAAGAAAACTAAAAATCTGAAACCCCTCAAAGAAGAGCTGGAAGGCGATGTTGATGGTAATGAAGATGACAAGGATCAAGAGCAACGCATCAGTTATGACTTTGAAGTTTTCGAAGGTGAAATTGGCGATCAAGTGGAAGATGAAGGTGACATTGGACCCGATATAGAGGTGGACATCATTGCGCCCATGAGAGTGACGTCATTGAGGGCGGAACTCAAGGTGGGTCGCGGTTTTGGGATTGTTCTTTTTGTTTTTGGTGAGTGTCACAAAAAATTTTGGATTTCTGAAAATTTTGGATAGAATCTGAATATGTGTGGTAAAGGAGAACGGAATTGTTGTAGATTTTACACAATTATAAATTTTTATTTCGGTTCTTCCAGGCCGCGCTAGCCAAACGAAGAGACGACTTTGATCAACGTCAGCTCGCCGCGTTGGCACGACTCAGAAATTGCACTGTCGAAGAGGTTATTCGGCAAGAAATGGAATGTAAAAATGTTGCGGTTCCAGTTCAACCCCAAGAACGGGTGGTTTATGCACCACAACGGCGACTGAACATATCGGCGGCCGATCTGATGGCCGCGATGAAAACTCGTCCGAAAATTGATGAACTCGGCGATATTGAAGAGTAACATACGTGTTTTAGCGTTGGATAAGCCTATGTGATATTGGCAATGATCTTGTTGCAAATTGTGTTCTCAATTTTTTTGGAATTTTTTGAAATAAATTTGTACATATAACATAAATTTTCCTTGTGTCATTATACCGAGGCAATATATATCTTTTGTTTGTGTATTTCTCGGCTTATTCTTATCTAAATCCGAATAATGGCCGCGTGGTGGAAATTGTCCGAACATGTCGCATCGTATCTTTTTTTAATGATCTGGGAAGTTAGTGGAGAGGTTTTCTATGTTGCTTAGTAAATACTGTCAAAAAAGTTTATTACATGTTTGATTATTAAACAAAATGATCAGTAGTAAAGGTAAGACTAATATAATTACATAAGACACAAAAAATTGAGCGTAGTTGTTGAGTGTTGAAATCACAATATACATCTATACGATTAAAAACAGTCTATGACATGTTCTTGGGCTTAAAGTTTAAAAAAATTAGAACTACCCATAATCGGTATATAGGAAGCGCATAGTTTTAGGGATGTCTAGATATATCTAGTCTTATGGGTAATATTTAGGCCGTAACCGGGGGTTTCTTGGTCGATATATTCCAAAAATCATCTAAATGTGCCTTATGTGACACATTCTCCCCTTGCTTACTAACCATGCGCTTGAATACAGGAATTTTTGCAAAAAATCATCAAGTTATATTACACTAGACAATAGCTGAAAGTTGAAGGAAAGACAGACGAAGTAATCCTGCTACTACAATATCTGCAGACAATTAGCTGTAATTTAGTCTAATATTGCTAGTTTTTGGCATCTCATTACATGTGAATGCCGCTTATATCATATTTTACCTTTTCCGTTTTTTCAAGTTGAACCTCAACTGATGTGGATACGGTGTCTCCACTGGAGGCTGTAATATCCGTGGAGGATGTGGGATCTCAATGTGAGGTGAATTTAAGTGATTCGTAAGCATTGGCGGCGGTTGTAGATGGTTCATGTACTCTGGCGGAGGATTTAGCGGAAGTGGCTCGATCTCTGGTATGATTTTATGAGGTGCTCGGTAGAGAGTGTCATGAGGGGTCTCAAAGATTGGTCGATTAGGGCGAATATGCTCTGGTGGTGGAGTATTCTGCGGTTGTACTGGAACGGAATTAGAGTTTGAGGTGTTTTGTTATATTATACTTGGGTTAGACAGGTGAAATTTCAAAGAGTTGACTGTTTAGTCAAATTGTGCTAATTGTAAAGATAACTTAAGCTGCTGTAATTCTGAAAGCTCTCTCAAAAGTACAAGTAGTCTATTCTATGTGTTGTTTCATTCAAAAACCCACCTTTCTCATCCTTTTGTGGAGTCGGTGCCTCTCGCTTGGTATTACAGCACAAGTAACAGCAACAATCGCAACACCTTCTAGGCCGTTCTTTCCTCTCCGGATTAACCTTGTTGTCGTTGATGAAATCTCGTTGGTAATCTCGATGAAATTGCTCAAAGTCATCTTGTAATGGGAAGAAAAAGTCGAAAATCTTGTCCGAAAGCGTTGGATTCTCTCGTTTTTTCCGATTGAAAAGTTGTTGGAAGAATCCGTAGGGTCCCGTCTGTTGTTGCCCATAGTTTCCGCCATACATGTTTTCCGCACCGGGCTGGTATCCATTGTAATTCATGCCGTAGCCTTGAAAATCTTGAGGGTTTCCGTTGAATGCAGGAAAGTTTTGCCCGTAATTTGCTCCGCAGTTACTAAAGCCACAATTACAACCAGAATTGGGTTGTTGTCCAGACGGCGTCTCTCGGTTTTGCTGTGTGTTTAGCCATCTCATTGCATTCTCAACGTATTGACAGTCTTCGGGAGATGGTTCGTTATCGCCATCAGCAGTTTGAGGGGCCGCTGGAGTCTGAGGATTTTGAGTTCCCATGCTTTGGGGATTCTGATTGCCCATGCTCGAGCCAAATCCTCCAAAGCTGTTGGCGAAATTCATGAAAGCGTTGAGTCCTCCACCTACTCCGTTATTCGGTGTTGTGCCCATCGATGGATTCATTGATGCACCTGCTGGGTTGTTGAGGTTATTCATGTTCACATTCTCGCAGTTACAAGGCAATGGATCCGGTAATGGGCATGGTTGAGCTTCTTGGCCATAATTGGAGCCACAGCCGTTGCCTGTGCCAAATGAATTAGTCTGAGAGCCGAATCCAGCGTTCGTTGGGTTAAATCCAGGAGTTTGACCGCAAGGACAGGATTGGCAAGGGCTTTGCGCCGAGTTGAAGGTAGTTGGATCACAAGCACAAGGTCCATTAGGTGTGGCGTAGCCGTTTGGATTCCCTGAACCAGTGAATCCATTGGTATTTGGTCCGGTGTTGAAGGTGTTTTGCGTCGAACTTGAGCCGAATTGACAGTTGGGACTGTTAAGACAGCTTGGTCCGTTGGCGCAGTTGCAGTTTTGACAACTTCCACAATTTGTAGCCGTGCTTCCACTTGTCGTAAATGTTGGATTTTGTGTGTTTGTGCCGTAGTTTGGAGAGGCTGGACCATAAGCGGTGTTCGAATTCGTATTGGCAGTTCCGGCACTTCCAAACCCACCAGAAGGATTCTCTGGACAAACACATTTGCACTCTTGGCCTTCGGGGAATCCGTGGAAGTAATGATGATGGTGATGATGATGGAAGTAATGGTGATCCTTTTTCTTTCCCTTTTTGTGATGGTGGAGCGGTTGAGCGTGAGGATCCAATGGGTGAACCAAGGGAAGAACATAGTAATCCCGACCATGACGAGCGGCCCTGAATGTCGTTGGAGCTGAACGTTTGCGTCGTCGAAGTCTGAATCCACCGTCGCAGTCGCCGCCACAACAACAGGGAGAACAGCACATAATACAACAACAGCAAGGCTCGCAACAACAGCACGGCTGACAACAGCATTGCTGGCAGCAGCAGGGCTGACAACAACAACAACAAGGCTGGCAGCAACATTGTTGACAACAACAGGGTTGACAGCAACAACAAGGCCGACAACAGCAGCAGGGCTGACAACAGCATTGCTGGCAACAGCAGGGTCGACAACAACAAGGTTGGCAGCAACAGGGTGAACAACAACCGCAACAACAAGGTCGAGAGGTGACTTGGCATTGACACATTGTCATTGTTCGACGACGGCAAGGAGGTGCGGGCCCAACTGGTCGAGCGTCTGGGAGACATGGCTGGTCGCAACAACCTGAATTCAAAAAAGCATGATTGAAGAAACTTTGCAGCGTTAACTAACGTTACTATAAGAAAAAAGCTATGACTCGACTGGAAATTTGCTAAGTTACAGTGAACAAAATACAATTGGCAACTTCTGCGAGCCACCAAACTTACATTTAGGCGCTGGTGGTTGTAGAATAATAGGTGGCGGGTCGGGAAATGAGGGCTTACAACAACAGCAACCACATCCACAACATCCTCCGCCATCAAAGAAGCCGTCGGAATGGGGCAACATCATCAACATTGCCATCGACAAAAGCTTTAGGTCAAGGTGAAACCACATGGCTCTAACCATTGTGGAGTTGAGGCCTGGAATGGCCTGAGCGGAAGGGGACTGAAAAATTATATTTATACTCGAGTTATTATTGAGCAATTCGTAAAATACGTCGCCTTGAAAGCACAGTTTATCAAAAGCATAAAATTATAAAACTAATACAATTGGGGAGATAGCAACGAAATACTGAGCGAAGTACAACATGTACACCACGGTTAGCCGACTGTAGCCGGCTCACCGCGCAGCTCACAATGAGCTTTCGCAGAGCCCGCAGGCCCAGATCGTGGAATATCGCCCGCGGCTCTCGACGCACCGACTCCGCCTCTCGGTTCCCCATTGTTGAGAGCCTCTTTCTATTTATGGAGCAACCAAGCCCGGAGAGTTTTTTTTTAATACGCGGACATCTTCAAAAATCGGGAAATCGGCCATACGCAACCCACGTAAATAATAAAATATAATAGATTACAGAATTGGAGTTGAGATTTTTCAATTTAAGAGTATTAAGTAGGAACAGAAAAATACCGCCGTAACGACGCCAAGGATTATCGAAATCATTTACAGAACCTTGCCTTCTACTAGGAACAACAGTAAAATATGGTGATAAAAGGAATGTTTCACGCTCTGAGTTTCATTAAGTTCTTCATGCACACAGTGCTTACCTCGCCTCTCAATCCTTGAAATTTGTGGCTTGTGCTTTGCAAACATAGCCAAGAAATTCAATTTTTTTGTAAATAAATTAGGCTTTGGACGGACGGAAGTCATAATTAGTCATATGTTTGCAATTGATGATGTTTAAAGGGCCAGAACAGATATTTTTGCGATTTTTACGATGCGGAAACGAAATGTTAAAAAGTTTTTTTATGCCCTGCAGCAAAAACAAAAACGGCAGAGTTGCAAACGGTAAAATAATTATTAGTAAGCTTGTAGAATGTTACCATTATTTTTTTCTGTTGTAATTGACACAGTAGACGGAGAAACTTTATGGACATTTCGTTTCACACGCCGTAAAAAGTGCAATTCAAAAGTAGCTGTAGTGTCCTTTCAATAGCACATGTACTGGACGTACGCTGTACTGTTCCTTTAATTGAGCAAAGTGCGACATAAAAATCTAGAAAACTACTTGGCAAATTTCATCTAAATTTGTGCCACAAAGCCATAGTTTCTATCTTTGTGAATCCACGGTTTATGGGCAAAGGATTCGATATTACCGTAATGGAAAGAAAATGAGGAGCTCCGCTCTGTTTAACTTTTCTTTTCAAATTTGAAGGGTACTTCACGTAAATAGCCGATATCCCAGTTTGAAGCTCGATCAGCTCGCGAACAACGAGTGATCGTAGTGATGTTTTTGGGACAAAAATTTTAAAAAATTTAATAAAGACAAAGTAAGCTGAATCCTGAGACAGATGGTGGTAGTGTAGGACGAAAACCCGAGAAGTCGAGGAATAAACGACAAAGTCTTGGAAGTAACTCTTGCTTTTAGGGTGTATTGGAAAGGTTTATTTTTCAATTTACATAGGGAAATTTGAAAAAAAAAATTGGCACTATTTAAACTTGAGCGTGTCTAATAAGTCCTGTGCGAAATTTCATCTTTACCGAAACACTATGACTTTTATCAGTTTTTTTTTCAGTAAATTATCAGCGAGTGTTATAAAAGGAGTGGTAACAAAGAAAGAAATCCGAACTTGAAAAAATTTACATATTGAAAATCATTAGTAACCATTCTACAATTTAAACCAAATAATTTAAAATCATCAAACAAAAATACCACAAACGCAAAAAATCGATAAAATTCTTGTTTCAAGAAACAGTAGACCTCCAAAAATAAAAGTTAAGGATCCATTCGGGAGAGAACTTCCGTATCCGCAAAAAAAACGCAAAACACTTTTTTCTCGCGTGCATCCCTAAAACGTCCACAGAATTTTGCGCGAGAATGTTGGGGGGAAAGGGAGCAAATGCGCGACTGGCCGGATCTCCGGGAGATCGCTTCTGAATCCCCTCAAACTCTTGGAGGCGTTTTCCGGTGTTTGCGTTAACGACGTTGAAGGCTACGACGCGAGAAATGCTTGGAGTTTGGAGTCGAGGAAGGGTTTTAAAATGCGATTGCACAGTCTCGCGCGTCTTGAGCCCAATTCTTGGAAAAAGTGCACTCATCATCATGGACAATATAATTTGACGATTGCTCATGGTGGTATGGTTAGTTTGGTGGTTCAAATAGATGGACATTCCCTACGGGGTAATTTTCATTACCTGAAAATGACAAAGACGCTTCGTGTTGAGATTGTACTCCTCCAAAAACATCAAAATTATCATATTCTACAAGATAATCATGGATAATATCATACAAAAAAAACGCAGATGTTGCATACTTTAGAACAAAAAGTTTATTCGTTTGTACTAATCGCAGCTATCTCTTCTTCTCAAAAATAATTGGTAAATATAATATATTTGTATGTGCAATGTGGTTAGGCTTAGTATACATTTCCCAATTTGTTGATTCGCTTCTTGCCGGTTTGATGGTCCAAGCCGGGATAACAGCTCTTCAGACAGGAATCAGTGAAGCAGCAGGTCTTCGAGATGTCTCCAAGCGAACAACCTTCCTTACAACACTTGTCCTGGACTGAAAATAAAACTAAGTTGCGCTTTTGTTTCAATAGGTTCTAGGTGACATTTTGCACGAAAAACTCAACTGTACTGTTCAACTGTCAGCTTATTTTCACAAAAATCGATTGAAAATCGATTTTTCGTTACCGTACAATAACCTTTTCAAATTTCCGGCATGGAGACATGTTATACGATGAAAAATGTTTCATCGTAAAAAACGTCGCGCTAACTTCCACCATTGCAGAATAGTCATGCATGACAACGCTGGTATAAGCTTGTAGCCTTAACGACATTCTAAACGTTCAAAAATACCACAACAATCTCAAGACAACCCTGATCCCAGCTCCAAATACCAGCTCAAAAACGGCTTACTTTCTCGGTTCAGATGTGGCCCTCCCAAGCAGGGTGTATCCTGCTTGTCGTAGGTGCACACTTTCTTCTGCAATTGATTGAATTGCCCGCCACAATACTTTTTGGCCTCCAATGTGGCTAAAACCAACAACAATACGGTAATCGCGAGCTTGAAAGTCATGACAATCGTTGTTCCAACTAAATGAGGAGTTCATTTTTATTCAGCTTTGTTTATCTCTATAAACAGCCATGTTTAGATGGAGGGTTCTCGGGAACGGATGTTTAGAAAATCAGAAGAAAGAGGTGCAAAAAATGAGCCCTCATCGTCGAGATAAACAAAAATTTTTGTGATTTTGCGGTGAACTGCAGAGGTCATCAACCAGAATTATTGACGCAAATGTAGTATAAAGCAGTGAGGGTAACACTTGTCCCATAATTTAATTTCTGACAAAGACTTGACCCATCGCTCCCAAATACCTTCGCTTGTCCTCAAACAGGCACCGGAGGCTTCATTCTTTTCTAAAGCGACACACACATAGAAAAAGTTAATAATCGGCTACACAAATTACGATCTATGCAACTTAGGTCTCTAGAATCTAAATTGAAGCTAAAGCTCAGGCGCATCTCACGTTTTGAATAAAAATTTTCCAATTTGGCCTTCAGCTAAACTAACGAAAAGATATTTTTCTCCAAAGTCAATCTATTTAAGGCGACATCTTATACTATCTAGCTTAAAAAATTTGCTTACCAGCTTCAATGTTTCTTTTGGCGAAAAAGCACAGCTCTTGATATCGATAGTCAAATCTGGACGCCAAGATTCCCACACATTTCAGATTGGGCTCACATGAATGATTTACCCATCGAGTAGTATATATCTACTATTTCTAGGACAGCCCCCGCCCCCTTCCCCCAAAATTTATTTTACACCATTTTTTTACAGTTTTATCTTCAACATCAGACAAAAATTGCCAAAAAGGTACCTTTTTAGTCCCAAAATAGCTAGAACAGTTACTGTCCCACATTTCAAAACACACATTTTATGCCATTTTTTCATTATTTTCGTTCATAAATGTTCAAAATTATCAACCTTCAAATCTAACAAATCTTGGCAAAAAAATAATATTTGAAATGGTTCCCACAAAGAATGAGACATTATGCCAAGGCGTTATTTTTTCTTGTTTGTTGAGAAAAACAGTTTTCTTATGCATATTTTTTCAGTTGCGTGCTTTTCTAGCATTTATTTTCTTCATTCATTAATGATGTTTAGTTTGATCTGCTTTTCTCTTCCTCACTGTCAAAATGTCGGATCAGCACAACAAGGTAAACGCTTTACTTTTACAATTTCTTCATTAATTTAATTCGTTTTTAGTCCTCTTCGTCGGATGAATGGCAAAAATTGGACATGCCGTACGATGAGTTCGAGGTTTTTGTCAATGATATTGACGAACATGAACTCGAATTGGTAATTTATTCTGCTTTATTTATTAATTTTTATTTTGCTTGATTTTAGATTGGGCAAACTTATGAAATCGCGAATTTGAGTGCCGGCGTTTTCACTTCTCCGGCTTTTCCGGTCAACGGCCATATCCTGGATCGAAACTCGCGTTTTATGATTCCGTTGGTCTGCCAATGGGCCGGAAAGCCCAACAAGCCGAGCGTCAATGTCTGGTTCCTCGTTGAAACTGGCTCACCGTTCACTTGTCTCACTATGAAGGCGATGAAGGCAATCTTGGGCGCCAATAAGGAAATTTACGAGGATAGCCGCTTTGAAATTGCAATTCAGGTTTGTTTGTATTGATGAATAATTCAAATTTGATGAATAATTCAAATGTTTAGGACCAGGATAGCTCAATTCAATGCCAAGTCTCGAAAGCCCATTTTAAGGAAGTCAACATTTTGGGAGCGAATGTGTTGCGTAAATTGGAGCTCTGGATGCATGGCAATTGGAAAAACGATAAATTCTATCTCTACAAGCAGTAAATTTTGTCTCTTGTACATTGTAAGTCTGGACTTGGTTCAACAAATTATGTTCTGTACTTGTTGGATTTGTTATTTGGCGGGGGATTTTATATTCTTGCTATTGTTTTGAAAATTTTGTAAATTATGTATAATTATAAATAAAAAGCATTCATAAAAATTCGTTCAATCAACTATTAATTTTGGTCAATTTTCTTTCTTTATAAATGGTCTATTTCAGTTTAAATTTGACATCTAGTGAGTCCACTTTTAAATACTCATTTCCTCACGAGTTTTTGGATAAAAATTTTAAAGTAGGAGTGGTGAAATTGGATGGAATTTTTAAAATTAAAAATAAAATAAAAGCAGTTGACAAATTTGGCGAGAATAATAATGCTTTTAGTGAAGAAGAACTTACAAGAATTGATAAACAGGTAACCGAACACAAACACAATTCAAAAACCATTGATAATATTTTTGTATGGTGCAACTTAATTTCTGACTCTTATGTCAACGATAGAAAATTAAACTCAATTTATAGATTTAGACCTGATTTTGACGAAAGTTGTGTCTTTATTGAGCCTAGTCAAGCAGTAAGTATATCATACAATTATTAATATATCAAATAAAATAACTATAAAATTAGTAGATAATAATAATGAATTGATTAATTTTGACAATTGTGATTTATTCATCGAATTGATTATGAAAGAGATAAAAAAATGAAAAAATTAAATAAATCAAGTATTAATAAAATGTATTAATAAAAATATAATATAAATATGTAGAAATATAAATATATATATATATGAATATAAATATGTAGAATATAAATAGAATACATATGTATATTCCATATTTCCATAAAAATTATAAAAAATATTAAATAAATCGAATCAGAGATGCAATCTAGCACTTACTGATTTAATTTCAAACTTTATAATTTATAAATAATTTTATATCTTATTATTGTAATTAATCGTCCTAACTTAATTACTTATGAATAATTTTAAATCCTGAACCAGATTTTATTGAATTTAAGAAATCTTCATTTTCTTTTTTTATTTGATTTTTTCTTTTATATTTTTTGGTCTATTATTCTTTACTATTTCTACTCTTTCGCTATTATTTATATTTCCGTTGTTATGATGATTGCCAGTATTATTGTTCAAATTGTCATTATTTATTTTATTATTCGCTAAATGTGTATTTCTTTCAAAATTATTAGTGAGGTGAGTAATATCTTCTAAAAGATCAGTTTTTTCTTTTTGATTTTTGTTTATAATTACATAGTTTTTAATATTTCCACCATCAAAAATTTTTAAAGGCATTTATTAAGTACAAAATTTTATTAACTATTCTTCACTTACCTATCGTTAAGTGAAATTGAAGAGGCATAATTATCTAAATGCTTATTCTCCTCAATCGCCAGGGGTGGTTAGCAGGCCCGGCGGCCCGATCGGGCCAAGATAAACAAAAACTTTTGTGATTTTGCGGTGAACAGCAGAGGTCATCAACCAGAATTATTGACGCAAATGTAGTATAAAGCAGTGAGGGTAACACTTGTCCCATAATTTAATTTCTGACAAAGACTTGACCCATCGCTCCCAAATTCCTTCGCTTGTCCCGCAACAGTCACCGGAGGCTTCATTCTCTTCTAAAGCGATATTTTACCACGAATATATTACCTGTATTTTATTACTGTTATGAAAATGAAAATAAAAACCGTCTATGTAATTAATAAAACCACAGGTATTAGTAAAAACAAACGAGGGTTAGTAATTAAAGACCCGAATTCTGAGTTCACTGAAATTTTTTAACGGAGATCTTTGAATTTAGTAGGCACGTTTCGTAGGATTTCTGCATTTGGGGGCTCCACAGCGACAAGGATTTAGTTTGTGGCCATAATCAATGAGGAGTTCTTCGCCTGAAAAAGTTAATAATCGGCTACACAAATTACGATCTATGCAACTTAGGTCTCTAGAATCTAAATTGAAGCTAAAGCCCAGGCGCATCTCACGTTTTGAATAAAAATTTTCCAATTTGGCCTTCAGCTAAACTAACGAAAAGATATTTTTCTCCAAAGTCAATCGCTCTCTTTGTCAGTGAAGTGACATTTATACGAAGAACCCTATTTAAGGCGAAATCTTATACTATCTAGCTTAAAAAATTTGCTTACCAGCTTCAATGTTTCTTTTGGCGAAAAAGCACAGCTCTTGATATCGATAGTCAAATCTGGACGCCAAGATTCCCACACATTTCAGATTGGGCTCACATGAATGATTTACCCATCGCGCTTCATTTCCATAGCGAGTAGCATCGATGCAAAACACCGATTCATCGGAGCCGCACGTGTCCATGACGTATTGGTAGGTCACATCAACGGGAGCGTTGACACATAAATAAACTTCGCCAATGTACTGCATTACAAATTGGTTCTTCTGGATACTGACGGTGGTTCGTAGAGACCAACCTCGTTCGGCAGTTCGGAAAAGGATTACTGGGACTTGCCGGCCTCTCTAAAAAGCCAAAAACAGATAATATTGCATGCAACAATTTATTTTATAAAAGACTGGTAAGGTGACATTTCATACGACAAAAATTTTTAATCGGATAACATGTCGCCATTGTTAAAATATGGAAAAAATAAGGGTACTATGATGTAACCAAGCGATGCAAATTAAATTTTTCCCAACTAAATATTAGGTGATATTTTATACGACAAAACGTCGTATAAAATGTCCCCAAAGTCGTCCAACCCCTCTTGACCTACCTGAATCAGCCTGGCCGGGCATTCTTTGGAACAAATGCATCCTACTGAGCATTCAATGGCATGGTATTGCACCGTATCCAGCACCAGGATATTGTCCTTGTATGGCATGCCTTCTGAATGTTGCTAAAACCAAAAAAATATCAGATCTCAAACCGCAGGTTCCAAATTAACTCACCGTTCCACAACAATTCTTTCGCGTGCACCTTACACCGCATTTCTTGGCGCACGAAAAGTTTTTGACACTTTTATCGTTGAAAATTGCGGCCGCCGCTTCCGTTATTCGATTCCGTTGGCCGTATTGAAAATTCAATGGTTCTCGAGCGTCGTCGGCCCAATTCTCGATCCAAATGTTCGCAATGCCATGCTTACTGTTGATATTGTTCAGGAACGTTTCCCATTCCGCGAGCTTTTTGAAGTGCTCCAACCGAATCTGACTCAAGGTTTGACTTCGATAGTATGGATAATTTATACGCTCCCTGTAGCCGACTTTTCGTTTTACTTTGTCCATAAGTTCCATTCTACGATCGAATTCTTCAATCTGCAATGAATTTGAGTCATTTTAAGTTTGAAGGTGAAACTTGTCCCAAATGTGTCGAGTGTTTCCCTTTGCTGACACAGTCTCCTACATATCCAGTAAACCAGTCACGAAGATTTTACCACTAATAAAAAGTATCAACACACAACCAGATTTTTCCTATTGCCAAATAATTCCCATTTTATGTAAATTTATAATAGACATCATAAAAAATCTCAAATCTTTTGAAGCTTCGAAAAAAACCCAAAAAACATTACAACTTACTTTTAAAGGTGCTGATTGGACGTCTTCCTCCGTTTGCCAAGTCAAGTCATCCAATGGCCATCCTTTCCAATGTATTAGGAACCACAAGACCTTAGACCGCCGATGATATTTCCTCATCAAAATTCGTTCAACTTCGTATTCATCCGACTTCCCTGTTGGTCCGGGTTTTTCCGACACATCTGCCAAAGCTATAATTTAGAATTTTAATGTCAACTCCTTGCCCTTGGAACAAATTCGAGTCAACTTTTCCCATTGAGTCAAGTCTTCCTCTCATTCAAAACCATGAAAAAACAAACTTCTTGACTTCCGTCGTTTGGCCGCAGCAGCCTTTTCAGCCAATTTCTCATCTTTCTTTCGCTGTTTGAAGATCGCCGCCAACGCCTTCCCCAGTTTCTCCCGATCCTCGGCCGATAACGGGTTCTTCTTACCGATCCGTTTGATGTCTGGCAAATTGTTGACATCGTACCGTTTAGTCAGCATCTGTTCCCGAAAACTGTCGGCATGTGCCTCCCACCAAACCTGAAATTTCATGGATTATAACATGTCTCAGGACGCCAAATCTGACTCAATTCTAAACTTACATGACTCGGCAACTCTGCTGATATAATTTTGACATCACCTTCGGGTATGGGCTTCTCGCTGGCTTGTTCCATTTCCTCCAACAACTCAGGTTTCCATAGCTGGTCTCGCCGCCGAAACGGTACTCGTTTCTTTGGTCTGACTGAGTTATCGGAAGGGGCCGGCATTGTGTCAACGACATCCTGACTCGGAGCACGACTGTTGCTTGATGATGACGGCTGCTCGGACTAAAAAAAATTGTACTTGAATAGGTGATAAAAACAAAAAAGCTGTAAGAAATATAGCAAAGTAACGTTCAACTGTTATAATTAAACTTTTTGAAGCTTTCGGAATAGCTCCAATAGCATTTTTGCTTCAGTAACCAGCTATTGGGCATTAAGGGAAAACTTGACTCCTCTTTCTGTCAAGTGTTCCTCTTAGCAAAGATAAGTCAACTCGGTGGTTGTACACCGTTCTTAGTGGTCCGTCACGACTCCTAAAGGTCTTATAGAACCTTTAGTTAATAAAGGTTTCCTATAGTACCTTTATTAACTCGTTCTTCTACTCTCTACCTAAAATTCGATAACAACAAAGACAAAATGGACTTACACTTCTGCTGCTAACATCCACCGAACCCCGCGTTCTCATCGGCCGTTTCTGCACCGACTTTGGAGGACTCTTGACTGGCGTCAAAGATTCGGGACTGAAGGTTAATGTGTAGTCCTTCTTCTCATATGATTCACGAAAACGCTGCCGATCTTCAGGTGGAAGTGAAGCTAGTACTTTTACCACATATTCAGGTAAATTTCCGTTAAACGTTTCTCGAGTTGCGCCTAAAGTAATAAAACAATGATGGAAAAAACTTACTCTGGTTGGAGGAACTGTCGTCTGGCATTGTCCAAAAGTCTTTGAGAATGGAACGCTCCACTTCCGAGTCGCTGGATAAGCTCGGCGTCTGAAAAAGCTCATAACAGACCAAAAAAGTTTTGAAAAAAATTTATGAGAATAAACCATTAACCCAAACAAATCCCCTCTGTGAGGTCAATATCATATTGCACTAGATGTTAGGCATGAAACTATCAAAAACTATTTTAATACATCACCAGCTAAAACATGCCCGAAAATCGCCAAAAAAATAATTATATTTTTCTTTTCAACAAATATTATCGTTATCTATTATATATAATAACAAAAACCAAAGGAATCTCCTCGATTTTCCAACAAGATCTGCCAAAAAAATACAAAAAAGTAGAATGCCACGTGTTATTCCATAAATTCTACCCTCCTTTCCATGGCTAAAAATTAATGCCATGTGTAATATCCGCAAATATTTTTATTTCGAATTTATCAAATTCCCGCGGGAAACACAGAACGACGCGATAAATTTGGCGCCTCAAGCGACATTTCTTTCGATCAACAAAGTTTCTACGGCAAGAAAAATCGCGAGGACTTTTGGCAAAAAAATTCAAGGTAAAATTACCCGAAGTGGCTAGCGTCACAGTCGCTCAAGACGTAACACTAGTTTCAATATTATTTTTCGATTTTTCAAAATTTTTTGCCATTCTTTGATATTACCCATGATTATAAATCCAAAATATTTGAACTTTATCTGTATCATTGCTTGAAATATGATAATGGCTGTCTAAACATCAACTTAAATAATCATAGATACTTACTCGAGACATTCCGACTTTCAAATGTCGTGATTTTTTTCTTCTCGGAGCCATTGTTCCGGATACCTCATAGAAATTTGATTTCTATTTAAATTCAACAGGTTTGACCTCACAGTAAGTTTATAGAGCCATCTTGAGCTCCACTTATGTTACTGTTGGCTTTTTTCAGCGATTCGATTGCTTTTGCAAAAGCTTTGGCGCGAAAAATGAAAGAATATTTTCCCGCAACCTGCGCCCGAGGTTATTGCAGGTTGCGGATTTCTTAATGTTGCGGTGAAGCATGACAATGCAATGTCTTGAAATACACAACTCTAAAAAATGGCACATGTACTAATAACGCAGTAATTTACAATTGCAACTCATAATTTTTCATCAAATTATTGATTTAGGCAAGTATAAAGTAATTTCACTATGCAAAATTCACGTTCTTCAAGACTTCTGCTTCAAAATATGTTAATTGCATGGCACATTTGTGGCCAGGGAGGTGCCGGCAATTATAAACATCGTCTCCAGCGGCGTCGTTACATCGACTCTAACAAAAGAGTTAAAAAAGGAATGCTGATGTGTGTTTTCTCCCAAAACATCTGAATTAGTTTTCCGAATGTTCCGGAGACAATCAAGTACTGCTTTTATTTTCTGTGTTAGTGCTTTCACATATTTATTGTTTTTAGACATCAAAATTAAAGTTTTGTTATCAGGTGTCAGGTGCAACATAATTGATGGGTTGTTCCTCATCCCGGTGTTGTCGTTGCTGTCGAGCTCGTCATCGGGTCCTCCCAAATGGCGTTTTTGTTCCAAGCGCATTCAAAAAAGTGGATAGTAAGTCCCAACTAAAGAGTCAGAAGTTGGAAGTCAAAAGTAATAATGATGACAAAACGAGCAAAGAAAAGGACGAAAAGGAGAAGGAGAACAAAAATGAGCGCAAGAACAGCACCTTTGACTACTTTATGAACACAAATATTAGTCTTGAATGGCTGTTGGAGCAGATTGGAGAGAAATTTAAAGCCGAATTTACTTCGAAACCAACGTGGATCATCGAACGGCTAAATCAATATACGGAAAAAGGTAATGCTGGATTTTCGAGAAAAAATTTGACAAAATTGAATTGCGGCATGGATAAAGGACGCCTTAATGGTTTTAATAATAATTGTCATCTTTTACAGACATCGATAAAACACTGGTAATTCGAGTGACTTTCGGTTGGGACCACGAAAATCTCCCGAAAAGTGTGGTCCTCAAAATTTCAAACAAACGGTTGGACAGCGAAAATCAATCGGAACGAATGGCGGCGAATTTATTCAAGAAGTAAGGAGAAATACGCAACAAGAAAAATTTACTGAAATTTTTGAACTTCAGAGAATGCAAGACCTACGAATGGCTACAAAAAGCTCGAAGAGTAAAATTGCCGATAGTTCATTTGATTAGGGTAAGTTTGTAAGATGGTAAATGATATATTTGAGTCATGAGGGCATTTGTGGTAAGTGGAAGTATTAGTTTGCAAGAGAACTTCTTCATAGATTTTGATGGAGTTCGGAATAAATTCAAGATAAGGCTTTTCAAGATGTAATCAAGATTTTTTTGTAATTTTCGACGGAAAATTAATACAATTTACAAGTAGAAAGTTGAGAAAAATTCGAATATTTCAAGCGATTTTCAGGGTGCGAAATTGGTTGACTTGTTTAAAAATATTTTCTCCTAAAAATCAACTTTTTTATAATACGAAAGATCGCAAACATTTTGACTAAAAAGTTGACATATTTTTAATACATTATATTAAAAATTCCATATTAAAAATTGCAGTTTATTTTTTTTTTTCAGTCAAGTTTCACTATGGCCAACGAGGAGCCTCTAATTTTTATGGAGGACCTTACCGAACGTTCCAAATGCCTTGAGCTTGAAGAGTCCGTCCACATTGACCTAATCAAGGACCTTCTCAAACAATTGGCTCAAATTCATGCCGTTTCGTTGGTGAAGAAAAGCGAATGGGCCAAGGAAATTGATCCAAATCCACCGCTTTTCTATCAAGAGCTCGCAGAACTTGTCCAACTCTCTGCTCAAGGCTGGAGTACTATCGGGGAACTGCGCTATAGAAAACTGCTGGAACTGAGTTCTGGCGAATACATGAATAAAATGGTGAATAATGCCTGCGGGCATTTTGGTGTGGACAGTTGTTTGGTTCATGGGAATCCAATTGCCAGGAATTTCTTCGCCTCTCATGATGACAAACATATTGTGGCGATTGTGGATTGGGTCCGTAAGTGAGGGTTTTGATGAGAGTAGAGCGACGTCGAGAATTGCAGAAGCTCATCCAGGCTGTTTTGCGGAAGATGTGACAAAAGCGATTTGTTGGAATCTATCGCCCAAAGAAAGACATGCTAATCAACGGAAGCTCCTGGAACATTATCATTTTAATTTGTTAAAGTAAGAGGGTTATCTACAACCTACAGCAGCCACTCCTGAGAGGAGCGGCTGCTGTAGGTAGGCTAAACTGAAACTTTTTACCTTGGAAAACAAAATCCATCTTATTCATTCCAGATACAGTGAAGGCAAGGCCAAGAAAATCACAATTGAGGTAGTCGAAGCCGGCTTCCGTTGGTTTCTCCCGTTCGCTGCTGCTTGTTATCTGATCTATCTGCCGGATGATCTTTCTCATGCCTCGATCCAACAAATGGAGCGGGCGCAAGCTCTATTGGACGAGGGCTTGGAAGAGAGCTTTGGAATAGCTCCAGCGGCAGCTGTTCTTCAAGGCGATGGCGAGGAGGGGGAAGTCAATACAGAAGAAAAAGAAAACAATGAGAGTGTAAAGAATGTTGAGGAGTTGGCAGAGAATGGTAATAAACATGATTGATGATTCTAACATTCGGATTACAGTTGCTGGGAAGAAAGCATTAGAAGAGGAGGACAAACCCGTCGATAAGACTATGCAAGATGGGAATAATACAGTAATAGACGAAACAATTGTCACGCCGGATATTGTGAATGGTAAGAGAAGTATTCGTTCGAGCTCGGGGTGGCTATAGAGGGTGTCGATGTTTGCCCGACCGATCCTGTTCACGTTTGGCATATTAACCATATTTATCAAGGACAAAACTTTCTCTTGGTCACTCTGGATTATCCCTCAAAAGTTGAACGGGGCCCAGCTCAACATCGAACCTTGAAGTGTAAATACTTTGTAGCTCTTTTCAGAAGATACATTCATAAAAGCCGTGGCAGAAGTGGCCCACGAACTTGATGCATCATTATCAACTCCTCACGACACTCAGGACTTAGAAGCTGCAGAAGATTTAGAAACTAATGCAGATGATATGCCTTCTGACATAAAAGAAAACATTACATCAACAGAAGACACACCATCTTAAAAACGTATGGTATAGTTTTAACACATGGTATAATTGGTCAAATAAAAAAGATTTATGTAAATAATTTGCGCTGAATGGTTCGGTAATCTTTTTGGTTGTCAAGACTTGCAATGTTTGCTGTCAGAAAGTAAATGGCTAAAAAAGAAAGAGCTACAACTTAGTAAAATCATGACCATGTGAAACAGGCAGTGTTTAACTTTTGTAATGCGACTATTGGAAAGCAATTACGTAGCATATTTGGTAATTATTTTTTGGCATTAGCAATTTTTATGAATTGTTTCAATGTCTGGCATCCTCCTCGTTGAAGCCATAGTAAGTCAATTCCACGTTCAGCTGAATAAAAACGTCAAACGATGATTTGTTGGAACTGTAAGATTTACGGCCCGATCCGCGCTACTTTTTCCTAAAACACTTGACAATATATTAGGTTGGCTAAAAAGAAACGGCGGTTTGCTCCAAAAACAAGGTTTATTATATACTGCGCGAACAAAGTTTTGTCCCCCCCCCCTCTATCTCGAATACCAGTGGACCAATAGGTACCAAATTTCAAACTTAGTTTATTTAAAACGTACAAACAACTAAAAACACACCGGGGTTCAATATATTACCGTAGTAAAAAATTTTGATGCATTTTCCTAAAAACACCAAGAAAACCGGGAATAAAGTTCTGTCCCCCTTCAACAATAACCCAAATTTCGGCACCAAAAGCGGCCTTCACCTTCTCCAAATGTCTACCCATGCCCGAATACAGATCTTGAATCATTTCTTTGTCGATCCTTTCAGTGCATTATTCCAAATTCTATACGCCTAGTGCGGTTATAATTTGTTAAAGTATAAACATTTCTGATTAACGATGAAGCAGCTTCTTTGTTGCTGTAAGTTGGTCAAGTAAAATCGATTAACATAGAAAAACGTCGTTGCATAGCCAAGTGATTCTTAATATTCAAACAGTCGTATCTGAAAATTGGAAAAATAATACTTACCGTAAGTCGAACTCTCGCTAATCTTTATTTCTGAAAGTCATAGCAAAACCTATATATATATGAATTACGTTTTTTCACGATGAGGTGTGTATGACCGGTTTCTAGATAAGCAAAAGCAAAAATAATAAATACAAAAAATATATGATATTCCCGTTACGATACGTATTATTGACGATGAATATAGAAAGCAAATATCGTGATTTTTATGTTGTTGAAGTTTTACTCCAAACCTGAATTAAACAATAGAATATGTAAGACTTGCCGAATATGAGTCTTCCTTGTCTTTTAGTACTTAATAGCTAAATACTTGGGAATTGTTGTTTAGCATTGGTAATTTCTACGTACCTTTTCCTGATAAAAACTTGACAATATTTGAGCGATCCAATATGTCAGGAAGTAATTGAAGAAAACGGCTACATTTAATTACGTGCCGTCCGTATGTGATGTATGGATTGAAGCCGAGTAATTTCTTTGCTCTTGTAACGGAGGCTTTTGTGATTTTTTACGATCGAAGTCCTGCACATAACAACTCGCATCAATATAACTGATCTAACAACTCGCATCAATATAACATTGCAATAAAATTATTCAACAAATTATGAGAATTAGGCAAAGCTACAAATTATATACGCAACACCATGGATTATGCACTGCTGGCGCATGTTGCGATATTGTCAGGTCAGAAGTTGAAATTTCAGTTGTCATGTAAAAAGCTTCTGCACTTACGTTAAATTAAAGCATTTAGAGAATAAGCTTTTCTGGACAGCATTACGTAATTAGACATATTTGCCCATGCACATGTTATTGATGATCAATGAAGCAGTTTCGTTGTTTCTGATAACACATTGATTTCCTTCACAGTGTCTTCATCGTTTTGCATTCCGCCGATCCTCTGCTTAAAACGATTTCTTTCTCTTAGTTAAGTCGCGGGCGGGTTGGACTAATCGTTGAATCTGTACTGAAGCTGCAAGCGTAGCGCAAGTCTAAATAAAACCCACTTAGAATACATTCTGAATCACTTTAACAACATAATATACTGTAATCAATATAGAACCTTAAGATATTAATGGGGAAACATTTTGAATATAGATCGGCAACTACAATCTAACTCCTTTACCTTTTTCAATAAGACGTTGCACCGTCAGAAGAGAAACTTAGTGGACTAATTGACTTATTGATGACGGATTGTAACCTCTTTTATATTTAGATTTGATTTCAATCAAATGCTTAAAGATGAAAAACATGTAATTTCTTTCATTTGTTTATTGGGGCATGACCATTCATGCGAAAATACCATCTAAATTACGCCCAGGCTTGTAATTACCATCATAGTGCCATATTCTATAATGATGTCTGTTGTCATACAAATTAAAATATGCCAGTGTTGGCGACGTTGAATAATTCATGTAATCATGTAAAAACGACTATGCAACAACGGTTGTATGCATCTTTTATGTTGTAATACTATATCTTTTGAAAATTATCAAGATATATCGTCATTTCTTATTTCTCCTTCTTGAAGTCTTTGAATGAAGATTGATGTTTTTACGTTTGTCTCGTCCAGTACGACATGGTCTAACTGATGACGGTACATGGCGTTTCGTTGTTTATAGCTATACTGTAACGGTCTGGCAATAACACTTTCTAATTACGGTGAATAGATAAAACATTTCGTCTGATCCAATCAATAAATCCTGTGTGATACATCGACATAATCTTTTGTTTTTTATAATTTACGTTCGTTTCGTCTATGATTATGTGGTCATATCTACTAGTCTGCAATTGTCGTAAATTACGCCACATACTCATCTTTTTGCTTGTTTTTAGTATACTAGGAAAAGTAGTATAATTATTATGCCCCCCCCCCCCCCCCTACAACGCAAAATCGAAGGGTTATTTCTCAATTTTTTACGTCGAGATGTCGATATACGATCACATTCGTCTCTTGCGGATGCAGTTTTAGTTGAGACAAGTGTTGTAGAATCCATGCTTCTGTGCATTCTCAAGATTGTTGTTGAAGCTAGAGCTCCGGAGTCGACGCCAGTCGTATCTATCCAAATAATATATGCTTCATATAGGGGAGGGGATATTTATTCTCCGAGGGCGAAAAAAATTCACGAAAAACCGTTCATTTTCAATTCTGAACTATTTTTGGCAAAAGTAGTTCACGGGACGACTTTTACGAGATTTTCTCAAAAATCGTGAACTGATTTTGGCAAAACTAGTTCATTTTGTGAACTCGAGGTTGAGTTCACGGCGTTGTGAACTAAATAATTCACTGATTTTGTGAATTAATTCACTTTATTTTCTGATTTGTCCACCGAGTGAATTTTTGTGAACAGAATTCATTCAATCTAGTTCATTCTGTATCTTGAACTAGTTCATTTCTTTGTTTAAACTGTTTCATTGCAAACAAGTTCATTTTTTCTGTTTTTTTCTGAACTAGTTCAGAAAAAAAATTTTTTTTAGGATTTCGTGAACTGAATTCACCAAAAACAGTTCACAAAGAATTCTGAATTAATTCGCGGCTTTCGTGAACTAAAAATAAAAACCGGTTCATATTAGCTCATTTTAGCACTTTTTCGTGAACTGAATTCACGAAAACCCGTTCACAAAAGGAAATGAAATAATTCGTTTTGAATGGTGAATAAGTCCGCCCAGCTGAACTTTTTTTGAAAAACCGTGAACTACTTTTGCCAAAAATAGTTCAGAATTGAAAATGAACGCTTTTTCGTGAATTTTTTTTCGCCCTCGCGCCGGAGAATAAATATCCCCTCCCCTATATAATTTCCTAGCCGACCTGGTGGCTCAAACCACAAAGCGTCTGTCAGCCGATTAATTAAACATACCGAAATAAAATACAGTTTTCCACAATAAAATAGAACTAGATGTAACGAGAAAAAGCCCTCGCCTTGCTACTGAATGTGTTTGTAAAAACAAACGATGTACGGTATATAAAATTCCATATATATTAGCCACGATACAGTCTTTTTAAGATTCGTCCTTAGAAGCAAATAAACTTAACTCAAATTTATACACGCTGAGCTTGTAAAGTCGTCACAAAAGTGGTACAAAAAATAAAAGCAGTTATTATATATGTATTATATCTGATATATATATATACAAATAGCATTACGCACATATGATACATTTTGTTTGAAAGAGTTATTATATAATAAACATATTTTAATAAACATTAAAATTAAAACATCCACAAATATTGTCAAAAACTTGAAAATCCCAAAAAAAATCCCTTTTCGAAAACTTATTTTCCTCTTTCTCTCTATACATAAAAAAGAATTAGAGGGAGGGCGAACGGACGAACGACAAAAAAAAGTGAATTTCTCTTTCATGCTTTCATGCGGGAAAAGCAGAAAAAGAGGGAGTCTTTTTCGCAGAAAAGTATTGCGTTGCGTTCAGAGGTTGAGTGGAGTTGATTTCCCGGTAAAATAATTAGATTTTAGAGGTGTTTGGAAGTTTCGGAAAATTCGGATTGTTTTAGATTTTTGACGGTTGTAATTTTTGGCCACCCTTCGTTTGAGGCAGATTTCATTTTGGGGCAGACCGTTTATCATTGGTTACGGACGCCTTGAATCGCTAGCGAAGTCGTTGCAAGTAAAGGCTAGACCGTTTTTTCTGCCCCTCTCTTCATTTTCCGTTCTCTCTTGCATTGTAAAGATGTATTGGCTTCGACTGCAATCGTATTCTTTCAGAGAATGATACATGGCCTAGAGAAGCTATTCAGGTGAGAAAGAAACTTTCGAACATTTTATAAAATTTTTGATTGTATGATTCAAATACACTTCCTTTATTCGATCCGCACATATAGAATACATGCAAACAAAGGTCCAAAGAAAGAAGAGAAAACACCAACAGGTCACAATTATCGTTATTAGGACGTAATCAGAATCCAAGTTATTGATGCAATGTTTATCTTCATTGACGAGCTTCTAGACTGCATCGTAAATTTGCATGACATAGACAAATGGCTGAGATGGAAGGAGAGGAAAAATAGATCTTGTGTCGACGCTTCTGATCGCTGAAAATAAAAATTTTATGATTTTGAAGGCAATACGAGTTCGAGAGAACATTTGATCCAAAAATTTTTCTATTTGCGAAGCGATGACATTTTGTCTTGGTTATCAATTAAAAAATGAAAGAAAAATATGTCTCACAGTTTCTTGAGTCAAGTATTTCTCGAAAATCGGTGAAAAAACGGAAGACAAACGTAAATTCACAGTTTACTCACCTTGAATCAGCATTGATCAGTCCAACAAAGAGTCAGAAGTATAGTATGTACTACTCGGGCCATTAAGTCCCGACAATTTTATCGCTGCTGTCGCGCACGAAAAGTGCAGTGCAATCGCGGAAAAGTGCATGTCGCTTGGGTAAAAACTGGAAATCTCCGCGACGGCCGCCGAAAAAAAGGAAAATGCCCTGTGCAAAATTGTCGGGACTTTATGGCGCGTATAGTATAGTGGAAGGTTTGATAGCTTCGGGACTGTCGAAAGACATCAAATAATTTAAAACTGACAAAAATTGAGACACCATGTTTTATCGCATAAAGTTTCACCCTAGTCAAAGATGTCAGAAAAGAACCGCAGAACATTTTTTAATTACATATTTACTGAACTGCATGAAACAAATCATCATTTAAATTGAATCCAACCTTTATCCAACCAAAAATCTCAAATATCTGTCAAGGCTACCGTTTAAATCATCATTCGCCTTGTAAAAGAAAAAAAATTATATAACAACATCTTGGAATATCCACAAATCGAGTGATTACAAGGTTTTCTTTTAAAAGTTTTAATTTTAATATTTCCAAAGAACGTTACAAATAAAAAAAATCTATTAATAAAGTTTTTATAATTGACGTATAATAGATAAAACATCAATAACGTCAAACCGCTCTAAATTTGTCATCTGGTGTTTAATTTAGCTAAGAGTTCCGTGTAGTGTCAAAGAAATTATTCCCAAGCCAATTTAGGAACCCAATTAGTAACTCGGACAAAATTAAAACCCGGTTTTTTGGCAGTACTTGTTTTACATGCACTTGCGCTCGGAGAAAGTAAATGTTGAGCAGTTCTCGAGGTCTTGAAGAATTCGTAAGGCCAAAGGACACTTTGAATATCCTTATTTTTCTGGGTTTTCTGAGCTGTCTGTCTAAGAGCATATTTATGTGACAATTTTAGGTATTTTCGTATTCAGCAAAGTTTTCTAATGCGATATTGTAATCATAAGCTGCCGGATTATCGCGGTATTACATTTTGTGTTGCGTGAGGTTACGATTCACGAATTCTTAAAGACGATAAGAGTACAATGGTAAAGCTCTATATTTTTATCCAGGGTTTTTTATAAAAATTTCCGTCTTTTACTCATTCTGAAAGCAGACTCATGTGAAAATTGTTTAGATTGTACTTTGAATAAAGGAGCGATATTTTTATGTTGAAATTTTGTTCGGAAATTCGAAAGTTTCGACTTTTGTCATCTTACAAACAAGAGAGTACGCTGGAGGAGGGACTTGTTTTGAATCAATTAAGTTGAGAAAAGAACTCTTTGAATTGGCCTTTTTCGTCCAAGGGTTTATCAGCCAAACTGGCCAAGAAATCGGTCAGCGTTTAGCCCGCTTTCCAGTCCCTCTCGCAAGAAAAAAATTTGTACGCTTTCCAATTCACTAGTTTGCAAAGACTGTTGAATCTCTTGACGGTCTCTGCAATATTAGGAACCCTATGCAAATTTTTGATTACAAAAAAATTGTCCTCGAGATTTTTTTTGGAGTTCATGTTTCGTAAAAGAGAAATACCGTAATTTTCCTGCATTAACTTTACAGTTTGGACTCTTACAATGTTTCGTGACTGTTTCTGTCCAACTGAAATATATATATATATATACTCTCTACTGAAATGTCATTTTAAAATACGCGCTCTTCTACTTACTTGTGAGATTGTATTTGTAAAATAACATTGTTCCTTTAGATCGTTAAACATTCCCGTCATGCCAGTCACATTGGAGCCGCATGAGGAACGTCGAGGATCGATTTACGGTAGGTTCAAAATTTTCCCTTGAAGTATGCAGCTACAGTAAAACCTCTGTACAGCAAAGGGCAAGGGCCAAAAAATTATTTGTTGTAGAAAGCTTTCGTTGTACGAAGTTTCATTTTGGTCTAAAATTGACTCTTGTTACCTCTGAAATTTTTTGTTATATAATACATTGCTTTCGTTATCTAGAAGTGCGCCGTACACCGTAATTCCGCTGAAATTTTATTGAAGTGCAATTACAGGTTGCACTGTAATTTTATTGTCAGAAGGTGCAAAAATTTACGAATTTTTTTAAGAATATCATCAGTAGATGTCCTCAATTTTAACTTTTGTAAATCCTTAAAATTTCAGCCCTATCCAACTCCTCGTCCTACTCTAATTTGGCTGAGACTTTCAACCTGCACACTGAAATTCTCCCCAACAAACCTCATGAACCCACCTTCAAACTGGGCTTAGAGCCGATTGATGGGGCTTGTTTTCGAATCGATCAGAATCATTCCGAACCAGCTCATATTCGAATTTTCCTGGAGAACAATACAGATCAACGGCAAACTTTCAAGGTGAGAAATCTCTTTTTTATGATACTTTACAATATCGTAATGTGCAAGAAAAAAAAATGCTTTCACAGTGCGGTTAAATCAGGGTTTCTGCACAGTGCGAAACAACAAATCGCAAAGAACCAAAAAAATATGCGTTAAAGAAGGGTTTCGTTGTAAAGAAGCCTAAATTAGGCCTAATATCGATTCTTGAGACATTTTGCAATTGTTACTTATAAAGAATAATTACCGCACTGTGCAATCAAACTTTTTGATTATTTTTTATTTTTCAGATTAAAACAACTCTAACTGAGAAGCTCCGAGCTAAGCCGCCCCTAGGCATCATTGAACCACACTCCGAGCTCTCTATCCGCATTTCCTATAATGCTAAAGAGATTCCAGATGGTCTTCATTACATTGCTATCTACCACATTAAGCTGACCGATCAAACTGATGAAGAATTGAAGGATTTGAGGGAGTTTTGGAAGCAGAATCCGAATTTTGATGGTGTCCGAAGAATCGTGCTGAATTTTGAGATCGACTTTGCTGAATAATTTGAATATCTTTTGGAACTTGGAAATTCAATAAATTTTGGAGGAATTTTTTTTATTAAAATCGGATTTCTTGGTGAAATACGGTAAAGTAGGTTCGAAAATGCTAGCCATTGATTAATAAAGCTGCGAAATAACTTTTTTTGTGTTTGGTGACAATAACTTTATGAAATGACGTCTTTTTCTCTTCTGCGCATGTTTTATCCTGGCTTAGTGTACTAATGTCTACTATAATACCTGAGTGTCGCAGATTACCAAAATACTGAAACGCATATCAAAAATATTCCTCATTCCTTCTAATTCCCATCGCACTTGAAGCCTCTCATCATAGATCATCTGAATATTCAAATTCCGCCACTTTCGTCCAACCGGCCCCGTTAATGCCCAATTAACCGGCAATTAATCGAATTTGCGCGCATATTTGTGCGCCGAAAATGAGCCGCAATAAAAAATAAAAAGTTCTGAAGATCTATACATTCGGATGACCTTCACACCAAGCCCCCTTCTTCTCGATCGTCCGTAAATTTTTTTTATTTTTCAAATTCTGAAGGCCGCGGCTAATACCGCAAATTTTACGGGGAATCTTGTCGTTTATTTGGCAGTTCTAAGTCAGGCATGATATCTGGGTATTATCCATGATTGTTTCCAATATTAATTTTCAGGTTTTATAAATATTTTTTTATAAGTTATGATGTCAAGTACAATATCCGATGTTGGTCAGCCTGATCCGAAAAGCTCTTTCAAACCATGCTGTTTTCCGTCCATTTCCATTGGGCTTATTTAATTTATCCGAACAAATTGAGTCAAACTTGGGGTTCTTTGGGGACATCCCTCTCTTTTTGGACCTTATTTTCCAAACTTTTTACGTCCAAATCATTGAAGGGAGACGTGCGCTGACAGATGCTAATATTATATTTTTGGACTTTGAAGAGCTATACTGAGGTTAAAAAATAATTTGCAATAATTGTTGGTTTCTAAGGTTTTTCGATCTTGTTGGCTGCACTGCGCGGAAATAAAAAATGGGTGTGGCCTTATGCAGAACAGGAGTGAATTTTTGACAATGACATCCGTTATGATGTTCAGAAAGATTATGCATTACGATAGAAATATTGTTAGCACTGCAGCATAAAATTCCAAAATTTTCAAAAACGACTGAAATGTATTATTCAGAGAGATCCGTTAGACTGAGCATAACTACTATGGTTACAAAAAGAGCAGTTATCCGAATTTTCCGAGGATCATTTTCGAGGGGAAAAGGCTTCGGAAAAGGGAGGGGAATTGGCTCAATCTGGTTGCAAATTGGTGAACTCGGACTTGTTTATATTTTTGACTATGCGGAAGAGCTGTGATGAGGGTGGAGGATTTATTATTTTTGAGATTATCGCGATTCTTTGAAATTTCTCAACAATTTAAAAATTTTTAAAATATTTTTTGATCTTGAATTGTAATCGATTTGAATTTAATGAAAATCTTTAAACAAAGAACCAATAATAATATTTTTTTCTCATCTTTAATTTCGAATTTTTCAAAAAATCCAAAAAAATTTCCATTTTATATATTTTTCAGTAAGAACTTATAATTTTCTTTTCAAATTACTGTATTTTGCCCCTCAAAATTCCCCTACGTCACTATTTCCCGATGATTCATCGCCGAATCTAAACGTGGAAACGAGAATTTACCGTAGAACTCACATTCATCCATTGCGGGTTGTTTATCGTATTTCAAAACCATTCTTTTCGCTTCTTTCCTCCATTATTCCACTTCTTTTTGACTCTGAAGGGGCTTCGAAAGGGGTTATGTCCAGCGAATCAGAGAGCTGTTTGGGGCGTCTTGGAAATTTTAGAAATATTAGTGGACCCCAACGTATTTTATAAAAAAAATCTGCTAAAACGTGAAGTTGGAAGTTGTACAATATGCCAAAGGTAAAGATCTGTTCTTTTCCAAAAAAAATCGGAATCAAAAGACGTAGAAATTGCAACCATCTCCATCTTATTTTAGATCCTTTTAAAAAATCCATACTATCACTTTTAATATTATCAGTATCAACCCTAAATTTGAAACAAATTTTCAGCATTGGTCCCATTACCTCAGGCAATATAGATTTTGTAAGGTTTCCCTTTATGAAATCCCCATTTGGCCCTCGTTTTGCCCAGAGGTTTGAGCGGACTTTCACGCCATTTCCCTCGAGGGCATTAATTGCCTTTGAAAAACTCAAAGGTGATATTGATTTACTGACCCTCTTAAAGCGTTGTAAGCATGATTTACTACTTTTTCAGTCGCTAATAGGTAGTAAAATTAGTAAATCAAAGGAAATACATATCCCAGGTAGGGGAAATGTTATAAAATTCCGTTTTAGCCTCCAATATCCAAGGTTGTTTCCCACGCCGACTGTTTATTTACCTTCTGCAGGTCGGCCTTACTCTTGGTTATTATAATCCCGACATTTCCCGTCTCTTTTTTAGGGACGCTCGAGTGGTTTCATTGTTTGTCCGCTTATTAGATTCCGGACAAACTTTTAATGCGATCCGAACGTGAAACTGTAGGGTCGGGTTGAAAATAGATGTTGATGAGTCATTTAGGTCGAATTTAGGCCATAGTTTTTATTCATTTTGTAAAACATTTTTGTCAAATATGCAAAAAATAAAAACCGCGTATTTTACCTTCCTAAAACCGCTCTCCTGGGCTATGACCATGAGATTCAACTAGTCATCGCTTAATTCTCCTGTGTAAACCTTTCCCGCTCAAAATTTTGCACTGTGCAGACGGTTTAGCCTTTCTTTGTCCCTCAAATAAACAATTGCATTTTTGGTTTCCCTTCGTTGCCTTTGGGGGTTTGCTCCGGATTTGAAGAGCATCCGAAAACTCTCTTTCTTCGCCCTGTCCAATCCAGACGCCAAGAACAAATAGAAAAAGGAAGGTTTAATTAAAATGGATTTCCTAAGATTTTAAGGGATATTTTAGTAGGTTTTGCTTGCTACCATCCTCTATACCCATTCTTCTATCTTTTACAAGCGTGAAACTATTTTTCTGTCAATTCCCCTATCTAAAATGACTCTTTTGCCCTGAGGCTAATTAGAATTCGATCTCAAATTTCTCTCCACTTTACATTCTCGAATTCAGCCCCATAAATACACAGGCTGAATGAGTCAACGTGAAATGTTTGGGAAAATAACTCTTTTCCTTTTTTATCGTCATAAAAAATAAATTTTAGGTTGAGAGAGCCCGAAGGTGCGCGGCTTTTTTACAATCAATTTATTTTCCTTCTCGATGAATCAAGTTGGGGTGTAGATCGGAAAGGAGTGTTATGTTGTTATTGGAAGGGGTTGATTGGATTCAAAACAGTTTCTTAGTAAATTGCTGGGGTTTGGGATATTACATTACACTAGGTATTTAATGTGAAAAAATTTCAAACCGTGGGTAGCATGCTTATAAGAAAAAACTAAGAACCGAAGGGGCTTTAGACAGCTTAGGACACTATGGGATAAATCATCACCTTATTTTTGACAATTTTTGACTAAAGTAATGTCGCCCTTACGACATCAAAGATTATAATACAACGCTTTCATAAGAAATTTAGACATCTCTAACCCGTTACGAGCGGGCCATCGCACCATAACCTTCCTGCTATCACCCCTGAATCGTCAATTTTTACTTTATCCTTCATTCAGTTACCTCCGATTTCAAAAACGTCTAAAATCCGACTTATAGCAGTCCAATTCCCATTCCAAGATAACGCCTTTGTCATCCGAATAGCATTTCTGCGGGGTTCCGCATAATGTCAGAACGACATTACGTCTCTCCTGCCTACCAATTATAATTTTATTGCGCATAAGACCATTTTCTTCAGTTTTCCCTCAAATCCGTAGCTCTCTGATTGCGTGCTCGTAAAGAAATTTGTGGAAAACAATTTATTACTCTTACTTCTAGCCCAGATGGTCATAATTTAACGAACCTGGGTTAATAAATTGAGTCAGCCAAAAGATTTTGGGACTTTTTTGCGGGAAATTACCGGAAACTGCGAGATTTCCGGGAAAAACGCAAGACGGAGAAAGTTTTGACGTCTATGAAAGTTATATTATGCTCGGATAAGTATATTCTAGCTTTCACCATCGACGTTTCCCCAAAAACTGAATCGCCTTTAGCAAATTTTGGGCATGGCCTAGGTTAATACCTAAATTCCGTGTAAACTTGTGCAAAATTAACGGTTTATTGGTCAAACTAGAAACTAAAGGCTGAATTCGCGTCGGTAGGACCTAATTGTATCGGCTAAACGCGTTTCATACCCAAATTTCAACAAAAACATAACAAAATAATATTACCTATGACCAATACAATTTCACCTCGGCTGGGCTGTTTTCTGTAGTGAATGAAAGTCGAATAATCCCAAACCTACCGTGAACTAACGCAGTATCTACCACTTTCCGAGATCGGATAGCTTTCCATTTCTCGACGGAAAAAGTCGATGAGAACAGTTGACACGTTCTCGTTCGAGTCAACTGTCTCTTCGTCGACGAAAATCTGTCGACTTCGCGAAATTCTTTGTCGTGCATGTTTTTTGATGAATTTGTTTTCGTGTTGATGCAATTTAGAGTTTATTTGCACATTTTCAGTGGTAGTTTTCTTCGATCTCCCTGAAAAACTCCTTTGGTTTGGCCGAGAATTTCATCATGAATCGAGCTGAAACTGCTCGCGAAGCTGCTATATCCGTTCTGAAGGATAGTGGATCAAAAGTATGGTTTCTTTGTTTTTTTTCGATGTTTAGAGAAAGTCAAGAGTTCAGAATTTGTTCGGGATAAAATTAGACTAAAGACAGAGTTTGAGCTGTTTTAGGTAATAAAATTAGATGTTTTTTATTATGGAATACTGTCTGAGGAGAGTTTGAGCTGGAGAAGCAGTTTCACAGTTGTTTATGGTAGTGCTCTCAGTTATTTGACCTTTTTTAACATGGATAATATAATTAATTCCTAAAATTTCGATAAAAACTACCTAATTTCTCTCTCATTTACAGGTAATACTTATGATCAAGGTTCCTGGACTGAAACGACAGAAATCCCTGATAAAAGCTCTTCTTCGTATATTCAAAAAGCCGAATGATCCTTTTTCCCTCTCGACGAATGCCCAATTTGTGAATTATGCGCTCACAAATGGTTCGCTCGACTTCTCAGTTGATGTCTATGAAACTCCTAAGGCACTGAAAGATCGATCAGAAATCAAACAGAACTATTTCTGCAAAATCAACCAGTTTCCATCGAGGATTAACCCAGAAAGTGCTGAGTTTGAGGTATGTATAATATTTTATATGATTTTTGGTGTTTAGGTATTCAAACGAGACATTCTGAGGGTGATTTATTCCATTATAATCTTTTGACAAATAACCTCTGGCTGTTTTTGTCACGAGGGAAAGAGTTGACTCAAATTGAGTTGGTTTGGGTCAAGTCTTCTTCTTTGCATAAACTTTCTCAGTTTGATGACGAAATCATGCATAAACTAATTGATTATGTTTTCAGCTCGTAGAAGGTGCCTCGGGCGATTGCTATTTCCTTCTCACCGCCATCAAATTGGACAATTTGAAAACGAATTGGAAAGAATTTCAGGCCTCGAACGGTACACTGGATGTGGCCGAAGCTTAATCTCACCCTAATTATTATCAATTCATTATCGTTTTCTTTGTTTTGCTATGTTTTTTCGACAATTATCAATAATAAATGGCGAATTTGATGATACTATTTGGCGTGATGGGATTGGCTACTGATAACACTGTTGGTAACAGTGAACGGTAGAAATAACGTGGGAAAACGTCTTTGTTACGTTATCACCGCGCTTTGTTACATAATCGATTGCGGGTCGAACGAAAGCAACTTGGTTGTTTTCTTTTGTTGTGTGATTCATTATGGGAAATTCGCTACAGCTAAAGTCTGATTGAATTCAACGAATTTTTGGGGGAGATTTGCCTCGGGAGTAGTTTGAAATTTGGTTGGGAGTCTATAGAACATCAGAATGGACAAGAAATTACGGGAATTTTTGAAGAAAACTAGCAGGGTAAGTCGGAGACAATAAGTGGAAATTTTTTGATTTGAATTTTAAAAAAAGATGAATTTCTTAGTGAGCTAAGCTCAGATTCGCCTGAAATTTTTTACACACCCACTGTCTGAGTCATTTGTCAATTCCAGAAAATTTTAGATTTTGAATAATAGGGGCAGCAGAGTTATTCAACAATCTTTGCAAACGAAAGACTACAGAAATAGAAGAGAGTGGGTCAGAGAAAAAAAGATTTTCAACCAAATCCTTTCCATTCGGCGCGATAAAGAACGTTTTTGTAGAGGCGTTTCACTTTACGTTCAAAACGGAAGGCTAATTTTTCAACTCAAAAACGTCGAATTTCTCTGGTTTTTGCGCAGCCTAAAAATTACCTCGTTTTGTTCTTAAAAGTTTTGGCATGGCTATATATTATATCATTGTCGAAAGTGTCACTTTTTTCCACGAAAGACGGTCAAAATAATCACCGTTGTACCAAGGCTATCTACACATGGTTCTTCAAAGATATACTCTTTTAGATCTTCACGTTAATATGTGCCATTGCCGACATCATGTTCTTTGGCTTCATGCTCTGTCAATTTTATTTGTCGGTAAGAATCGCATGTCGTCGATTGATAACGTGTCTCTTACTGTAACCTTTATCTTTATTCGTTTTTTTGCAGCACAACGAGAACTCGTTCAATACGCTTTGTTTGAATAATTCATGTGTTCAGTTGCATAATTCAGGTAGGCAAATTGACAAGTGTTAACTTTAGCGTCTGTCTTCAGCAATCTTTTATTTTCTGGCCATTTTTGTGTCATTTGTATTGATCTTTGGCTGGGTGATAAGATCATGGATGTTTTACATTCCATATGTTGTCGTACGGGTAAGTCGCAGCAGGTACGTGAAAATGAGCTTTGTAGTGGTGCAAAAGTTCGGAAGCATGACGTCATACATGTGTACTGTAATTAAAGATGCGCTTATTAATGCAAAAACTTTGTTCCAAGTATTATATTTTCAGCTTCTCTTCACCGTGTGGTTTACAACTCGAAACTTCTATCAAGCCTTTCAAAAGCCATTTTCATTCGAAATGATTATTCTACTTGTTGCTTTGATTCTATATCTGATTCTAGTTTCAATCGCAATTACAGCTGTACTATTCGACGCCAAAAGCATTAGAAAACTGGGAAGCAAAGCTAAGAAAACAACAAACAGCGACCAGAACGTTCAATGGAAACAATTCCCCAGCGAAATCTACCATTTACCTGTTTTGGATTTGCGAAATTACAGAGTGATTAGAAATGATCACAATGATAATGTTAATGGAGGTATTGCGGTACCAGATCGTCCGCAAATTGATAGTTCAGTAAGGCGGAATAGTAAGGTGGAGGCTCCCAAGAATGGTCCGAAAACCGTCTATTTGAATATGAAGCCGGATGCCGACGAAGATGTTCTTCAGTGGATGGATGCTGCTCAAGGATTGCCGACCGTTCAGGGTAGGTCTTTACTGGATTACAGTTTAAGACAATGGATTGTAGGACATTTTTAACCATTACAAATGTAGCTGTACTGGCTCTTTATCACAACGTGTTCAATCGCTTTTACTGCAAAAAATTTTTTTATAGAACACTATAGTATTGATGAAACTTCGTCAGCCCCCTCCTCTAGCAGCAAACCGTCTGTCAGGAAGCAAACAGTGAAGTGCGAAGCCGAAGAAAAACGGCCAAATCACTCGCTCATAATCTCAATTTCTCCAGGCAGTTGTCCAGATATTTTGACCAGAAACACGTCGTCCACTGATGACGAGACAGACGACGATGACGACTATGTTGATTTTATTGACTTTAGTGAGCAATTCACACGCAATTTTTTTTATTTTATACTTTAGGAAAGCCAAGTAATGAACAAAGCTCGCCAATTGAGCATAATCAGGTTAAGATTGATGTTGAAAAGCTGGATCAAGAGATGTTGGAGATCGGGAAAGACCTAGTCCGAAGGAATAGTGAATATGGAATTGAAAGAACAACCTTTTGAGCGGACACAATTTGTTGCTTCTTCTCTTATAGATACATGTTTATGCACCGCGCTTTCAAATAAATGTGTCATATCAATTGTTGTTGTCATAAATACTCGTCGAAGAGCAAAATACGAGCAATACGTTTGTGTCCGCTGCCCAAGAGCTGTTCTGAAGGTATCAATAAGCATGTTTAATGCCTCTAGATACTGAATTTTGGCTGAAAAAACCTATTTTTTAGGAAAAAATTGTTGCTCTCAGCGAGTTCGGAAAGTTAAAGGCATTGAAAATGTTCCCTGAAAATTTAAGCTCGAGCTTTTTAGCCGCAACTGAGATATTGAACGATCTTTGAGGCCGAGAGAGTACGCGAAGAGCTGAGAGCTCACAGAGAAAAATATATCCGTTTAGGCCATATCTTTGCCAGTTTCGTGCAGAAAAAATTAATTTTTTGTGGAAACATTACTCTCTACGATTGAAATGTACAAAAAACTTTTTATGCCAAAACTTGCAAAATATAGCTACCACACATCTCGGTCGTTCCTGCACAGCGTAAAAAAAAAAGTTTGCAAAAAGTCTATTTAAATTTTTTACAAATTTCATCAAAATCTCAGCGGCGCACTTTGAAGCCTTCCCTTGTGAGCCTTTTCTGACGAGAACCCTGTGCATGAAGATGAATTTCATCACGTTTTAATCATCTAAATATTTGTGATGACTAATAAACTGATGAGAACACATCCTTATAATTCCCTTGAAAAGATTCAATTCCTTCTTGAGGTGGATTTCATGGGCAGTCAGAGCAATGACCAAGAAGAAGAGGTTCGAACTCTTCAAGAGGTTTAGGCATCCTCATGTAAGCCATTCTTTATATTGTTAATCAATCTAATTCAAAATTTGTATGGATGTAAAATACGATTTCTTCAAGTGCTGAATTTTATAATTTCAGACGCAATCTCTTATCACTGCTATTAACGACATTTTTGGATTTGTTTTCCTTATGATGCTCACTTGTAACGTTCTCTACGAAGACAACGGCAGCTCAGAGAATTGCCTTAAAAATGGATTTTTCCACCTTTATCTAGCCGGGCTAATCTGCTCAATACTACTGTTAATTGGAGCCATTTGCAAAGCAATTGCCCCATATTTCATCTACATTTCCTTTAAGGTACTTATTTTCAAATTTCCAACTTTGAATTCGATGTTTAGATAGTATTTATAATCCAGTTCCCGACTCAATTGATAAACAATGGAGGTTACGATCAAGCTGAAAATTCTGATTATGCTTTAGCACTCTTCTACGGAGGCTTGGTATTGTTCGTGCTCTTCAATTTTGTATCAATTATTGTGGTGATTCAAGGAATCCGGTATCTATTGGAAAAGCGGAAGAATGTGAAAACGAAAAAGATTAGTGGAGTCAGTAGTATTAGCACACGCATGGCTGAGAAGAGTATTGAATAAAGTACTGTTTAAATGAACTGAAAAATACTTGTCGATTTGAATCAATTACATTTACTTACTATCAGTTGTGACTTTATTTTGTTATTTTACAAGGAACTACACCAAGTGTACCCATCAGATTTTCTTTAAGTTTTCCATACATTTCGGCTATATGCTATATACATATCAACCCTTGAAAATTTTAGTTTGCGCTTTGCAGGGGCAGCCGAGATATTCAACAATTGTCTCGGCCGAGAGAGTACGCGAAGCGCTGAGAGCTCACAGAAAAAAATTCTTTATGGCTAAAAATTTGCCTTGATTATGCTTAGGATTGCACGAAATTTTGTCTGCGTGATATGTGCAAACCATAAATACATAAAAATTAGAGCTCACTGTTTGCATGTGCTGCCGAGATATGCAACGATCGTTGGAGTCAAACAATCTTTGGCATAGAAATAAAAGAAAAAACCCATTATGTACATATTCTTTGAAAACGACCGCTGAAAACTGTTGATCCAAAAATAGAACTCTGCTCGTCCTAAGTGGTCATTTTTTACAATTTCCGTACCGGTCATTCCCGCTCATCTCACGATATTCGCCTTGCAAATTGTTTGTCCAACTGCTCCAAAGCCCTATAAAGGCGAAGTCCAAAAAATGAAATTTTGTCAAGTGAAACTTATTACTTCAACCAATTAGAATACTTTCTCCTTACATTACTTATTTTTCTAAATTACTACTTCATTTTTATTATGATTTTTGGTTTTACTATTGCCGCCTTGTGTTTGGTTGTGGTCTCTGGACAAGGCGGATTGGTAATTTAAAATACGAATAATTCAGATGGATCTTTAGGGAGTTTGTGATAGAGGAGATTGTAATAATCATGGAGAATGTGTGGGAATAAAGAAAGCTCCGATTTGCTTCTGCGAAACGGGATATTATGGAACGAGGTGTGAGAACGGTATGTGCATAACTTACTTTTTACCCAAGAAATAGCTCAATCAACCCAATTTAAAATTCCAGAGCCCTGCGACAGCAAGACGGGCTGCAACAATCATGGTCTCTGCTTGGGGAGCAAATCCAAGTTCTCCTGTCTTTGCAATCCCGGTTACAGAGGTCCTTACTGTGGCAAGACCTCACTCAAACCGATTAAGAAGCCTAAAATCCCATTGTTCGATAACGCTTGCACTCCTGAAGATTGCCGGAACCGAGGTGTTTGCGTTGGCTCCAAAGATCAGCCAACTTGTTTGTGTTATCTCGGATTCAGCGGAGACAAATGTCAGAATGCAATAATTGAGACGCGTAAGTTAGCGGAGGCTTTGGAAAGACTCTTGAATGCTTCGATGGAAGGATCATCTGGAATGGGCTTCTTCCATGATATGATGCAAGAGCTACAACAAAATGCGGTCTTGGAGAATCTCAATCTTGAACATGACAAAAACAGCGAGATTTCGGAGAAAAATAAATAAAATATTTACAAGGGATGTACCCCAAGTACGACGCTCAGACTTTCTTATAATTTAGCACACATGTCAGACACAGGCCACATATTAATTCCGGAAATATTTAGCTCGCGCTTTGCAGGCGCAGCCAAGATATTTAACGATCTTTGCGGCCGAGAGAGTAGGCGAAACGCGGAGAGCGGTTACAGAGGAAAGCACTTTTTGGCTATAACTTTGCCAGTTTCGCTTCGAAAAAATTATTTTTTTGTGGAAACATTACCCGCTAAGGTAGAAATCGGCATGAAACTTTTCACACCTAAATTCGCAGAGAAGTGTCACATTTTCTCTAACCTTCAATCTAAAAATCTCGGTCGTTTCTGCAAAGCGCGAGCTAAAAGTGTAGCATGTGTCTTAGAAAAAAATTGTGCCAAGTTTTATCAAAATCAGACTTGGGGCACTTCCCCTGTTAGTAAAAATTGAAGATTTTGGATTGTTTTCGAAATAAGAGATTTAAAATATTATACTATGTCAAGGGTCCCTCCAAATTCACAATTTTCAACGCTGTTTCCGTTGAATCTCTAAAAAAGTAAAAATTTTTTCAGTCGACGCCCAAAAAGGAACTTTCAACCCATGGACGTTATGTTCTGCTTCTGATTGCAATAACAATGGAGTTTGTTTGGGAACCAAGAACAAGTTTGTCTGCATGTGCAACTTGGGCTTCAGTGGAAAGCAATGTGAAGAAAGTAGGTCGAAAATGACATCATTACGTTGAGTTTTAACAGTTGGAAAATGACTTAGGATTCGTTAAAGAAATATAACAAAAAAGATCTTTAAAAGTGAGCAGCAAGGCGACCTCTGCTTGCAACAAAAGTTAAGACATTGTATTTTAGCCTGGTACCCGCTCTGCGATCCTAGCGATTGCAACAACCATGGGTTGTGCGTTGGAAATAAAAAGAGCTTTGTTTGCGCCTGTCATCTGGGCTACACAGGTCGGCATTGTGAGAAAGGTGAGATTCGACCACCTTCCATATCCACAAATCCAATATACTCTCTTGTCATGCTGACTTATCGCCTTACTAACCAAATCTAATTCAGTAGTTGGCACGTTATGCGACTCCTCGGACTGTAATAACAACGGAATGTGTGTTGGAATGAAAGGCTCGGAGACATGTGTTTGCAGTTTGGGATATTACGGATCGAGATGTGAGAAGCTTCTTGGCGGAGGTGGTGGGATTCTTTCCATTACACCTACCGACATTTGCACCTTGGGTGATTGTAATCACAACGGGCTCTGCATTGGAGCCAGAACTTTGCCGATTTGCCTTTGTAATTTGGGATTTTTGGGATTGCGATGCGAAATTGGTAAGCAGATGGCATCAAAATTGTTGCCATAATAATTCTTTCCAACGTATTTTACAAATATTCTAGAGCCCCCTTGCAACTCGCTCCTTCAATGTTCCGGAAATGGCCTATGCATTGGGACAATGAAGCATTTCAGTTGTTCTTGCAACATTGGCTGGTCGGGCGCTAATTGTCAAAGCTTTATTGGAAAGTAATCGCATTTGAATATATTTAATCTCAATTTATTGAACTCCTCTCTACTATTACCAATGTATTTTGCTCTATTATATGCAAAATATAAAATAACACTGCATAATTGAACACATGAAAAGTTCTGTCCACATTTTTTCATTCTCCACACATTCAGGCGCAGCCTACAAACTCTCCAACAGTTCCCAACACCTGACCTTACAAACTTTAAGGTTGATTAATGCAGAGCTGCTTCGAAACTTGTAATTTGAGTATTACACTAAAAAAATACAGGGCTGTATATTTTCGGTATCTATTCAACTGCACGTATACATATTATATAAATTATGCACTTATTGGGCTCGTTAGCATCAACTATGACAACCTAATGTCATTACAGTAGTCGGCTTTTATCTTTGGCTCTAATTAATCCGCTGAAGCAAACTATTCAAATTTCTAATTGGACATTATGGCGTTGGCGTGGGATGAAATGTTGTAACCAGAAAAGAACACCACTGATATGACCGGCATTGTAAACGTGTTTTAAAGGGACAGTACATATACTTTTGAATCCTTCCTTCAGCAATACTGCAAAGCCTCTGTTAAAAGGACAGTAGTTGAATCGCGCTTTTTACGGTGCGGAAACGAAATGTCCAAAAAGTGTCTTTGTCTACTGTACCAATAAAACGGGAAAAACGTAATGGGGACATTTTACATGCTTCCTAATAAATATTTTACTGTTTGCAATTTTCCGCCTTTTTTTGTTGCAAGACATAAAAGCCAACATCACACGTCAAATCCAGGAGAGAACTCTTCAACTTGGCATTTCGTCCAAAGATAGATTTATCGGAAAAATTATATTGTAAACTTTTCTTCCGCGTTTCCGATCAAAACAAATCTCAAAAAATTCAGGGAGCTTGAAAGTGGTCAATTTTTGTCAAAAACGACCTGGATTTTGTCAAATTGGACAAGAAATCGATCAGAAAAGATTTTTCGGACTCCAAATTTGTGACGAAGTGCCAACTTGAAGAGTTCCCTCTCTTTTGCCTTTTCGATTTGACGTGCATCAGTTTTTCTTTCTCCGTGGTGCTTCGTTTGATTCAAATTCTCCGATTTTAATTGCAATAATCGTTTTTTTATCCTTGATAATATCGAAAAAGTTTGTGCGGCTTCACAAAATAAAACAACATAATGTGTGTGACCATTTTTCTATCCAACGTAATGTTGGATCGTTATGACAATCCTATTTGTAGTAATATCTCGACGCACAGTTTTGGAATTGCCAAATAGTGCCCCAACATCTTTGCCTTTGACGCCACTCATACTCATCGATGACAATGTCATTGCATCGTTTTCTGGCTTGCCAGCTTCTACTCCATCTGTTAAAGACTCTCCGGACTCGCTGAACTTTCTCTTGTCCTTTATAATCCCTTTGAATTCGGATGATTCTTTTAAAATATGGTTGAAAGTTATGACGTTGCCTCTCCGTCCACACTTGCCAACCCGCTTCGATTGAGATAGTAAGAGAGGTATTTCCGCAGTAGTTGTCAATCAGTAAACCATAAAGCCTAGAGCAGTCGGCTGAACAATAATCATGAGGATCAAGGGTGGGTTGAAGTGGGGCTGGCTGGACCGTTGGTGTCGAAGGCTTGTGTGGCGATGCCGTACTCGTGTCGCTGTCGCAAGGAGCCTCTGTTTGTGGCTCTGGATTCTGCTTGTTTGTTGTTGATATAACTTTTGAATACTCATTATTACACGGCTCGCACGGTTCTTCAGTTGGAGAGGATCCTTCGTTTTCACCAGGGCTTGGAGAGGATCCTTCGTTATCACCAGGGCTTGGAGAGGATCCTTCGTTATCACCAGGGCTTGGAGAGGATCCTTCGTTTTCACCAGGGCTTGGAGAGAATCCTTCGTTATCACCAGGGCTCGGAGAGGATCCTTCGTTTTCACCAGGGCTTGGAGAGGATCCTTCGTTATCACCAGGGCTTGGAGAGGATCCTTCGTTATCACCAGGGCTTGGAGAGGATCCTTCGTTTTCACCAGGGCTTGGAGAGGATCCTTCGTTTTCACCAGGGCTTGGAGAGGATCCTTCGTTATCACCAGGGCTTGGAGAGGATCCTTCGTTATCACCAGGGCTTGGAGAGGATCCTTCGTTTTCACCAGGGCTCGGAGAGGATCCTTCGTTTTCACCAGGGCTTGGAGAGAATCCTTCGTTATCACCAGGGCTCGGAGAGGATCCTTCGTTATCACCAGGGCTTGGAGAGGATCCTTCGTTATCACCAGGGCTTGGAGAGAATCCTTCGTTTTCACCAGGGCTTGGAGAGGATCCTTCGTTATCACCAGGGCTTGGAGAGAATCCTTCGTTTTCACCAGGGCTCGGAGAGGATCCTTCGTTATCACCAGGGCTCGGAGAGGATCCTTCGTTTTCACCAGGGCTTGGAGAGGATCCTTCGTTATCACCAGGGCTCGGAGAGGATCCTTCGTTTTCACCAGGGCTTGGAGAGGATCCTTCGTTATCACCAGGGCTTGGAGAGGATCCTTCGTTTTCACCAGGGCTCGGAGAGGATCCTTCGTTATCACCAGGGCTTGGAGAGGATCCTTCGTTATCACCAGGGCTTGGAGAGGATCCTTCGTTATCATTAGGGCTTGGAGAGGATCCTTCGTTATCACCAGGGCTTGGAGAGGATCCTTCGTTATCACCAGGGCTTGGAGAGGATCCTTCGTTATCACCAGGGCTTGGAGAGGATCCTTCGTTTTCACCAGGGCTTGGAGAGAATCCTTCGTTATCACCAGGGCTCGGAGAGGATCCTTCGTTTTCACCAGGGCTTGGAGAGGATCCTTCGTTATCACCAGGGCTCGGAGAGGATCCTTCGTTATCACCAGGACTTGGAGAGGATCCTTCGTTATCACCAGGACTTGGAGAGGATCTTTCGTTTTCACCAGGGCTCGGAGAGGATCCTTCGTTATCACCAGGACTTGGAGAGGATCCTTCGTTATCACCAGGACTTGGAGAGGATCCTTCGTTATCACCAGGGCTTGGAGAGGATCCTTCGTTTTCACCAGGGCTCGGAGAGGATCCTTCGTTTTCACCAGGGCTTGGAGAGGATCCTTCGTTATCACCAGGGCTTGGAGAGAATCCTTCGTTTTCACCAGGGCTCGGAGAGGATCCTTCGTTATCACCAGGGCTCGGAGAGGATCCTTCGTTATCACCAGGACTTGGAGAGGATCCTTCGTTATCACCAGGACTTGGAGAGGATCCTTCGTTATCACCAGGACTTGGAGAGGATCCTTCGTTTTCACCAGGGCTCGGAGAGGATCCTTCGTTATCACCAGGACTTGGAGAGGATCCTTCGTTATCACCAGGGCTCGGAGAGGATCCTTCGTTATCACCAGGACTTGGAGAGGATCCTTCGTTATCACCAGGACTTGGAGAGGATCCTTCGTTATCACCAGGGCTTGGAGAGGATCCTTCGTTTTCACCAGGGCTCGGAGAGGATCCTTCGTTATCACCAGGGCTTGGAGAGGATCCTTCGTTATCACCAGGGCTTGGAGAGAATCCTTCGTTTTCACCAGGGCTCGGAGAGGATCCTTCGTTATCACCAGGACTTGGAGAGGATCCTTCGTTATCACCAGGGCTCGGAGAGGATCCTTCGTTATCACCAGGACTTGGAGAGGATCCTTCGTTATCACCAGGACTTGGAGAGGATCCTTCGTTTTCACCAGGGCTCGGAGAGGATCCTTCGTTATCACCAGGACTTGGAGAGGATCCTTCGTTATCACCAGGGCTCGGAGAGGATCCTTCGTTATCACCAGGGCTTGGAGAGGATCCTTCGTTATCACCAGGGCTTGGAGAGGATCCTTCGTTATCACCAGGGCTCGGAGAGGATTCTTCGTTATCACCAGGACTTGGAGAGGATCCTTCGTTATCACCAGGGCTCGGAGAGGATCCTTCGTTATCACCAGGACTTGGAGAGGATCCTTCGTTATCACCAGGGCTCGGAGAGGATCCTTCGTTATCACCAGGACTTGGAGAGGATCCTTCGTTTTCACCAGGGCTTGGAGAGGATCCTTCGTTTTCACCAGGGCTTGGAGAGGATCCTTCGTTATCACCAGGGCTCGGAGAGGATCCTTCGTTTTCACCAGGGCTTGGAGAGGATCCTTTGTTATCACCAGGACTTGGAGAGGATCCTTCGTTTTCACCAGGGCTTGGAGAGGATCCTTCGTTATCACCAGGGCTTGGAGAGGATCCTTCGTTATCACCAGGGCTTGGAGAGGATCCTTCGTTATCACCAGGGCTTGGAGAGGATCCTTTGTTATCACCAGGGCTCGGAGAGGATCCTTCGTTATCACCAGGGCTTGGAGAGGATCCTTCGTTATCATTAGGGCTTGGAGAGGATCCTTCGTTATCACCAGGGCTTGGAGAGGATCCTTCGTTATCACCAGGGCTTGGAGAGGATCCTTCGTTATCACCAGGGCTTGGAGAGGATCCTTCGTTATCACCAGGGCTTGGAGAGGATCCTTCGTTATCACCAGGGCTTGGAGAGGATCCTTCGTTATCACCAGGGCTTGGAGAGGATCCTTCGTTATCACCAGGGCTTGGAGAGGATCCTTCGTTATCACCAGGGCTTGGAGAGGATCCTTCGTTATCACCAGGGCTCGGAGAGGATCCTTCGTTTTCACCAGGGCTTGGAGAGGATCCTTCGTTTTCACCAGGGCTCGGAGAGGATCCTTCGTTTTCACCAGGACTTGGAGAGGATCCTTCGTTATCACCAGGGCTCGGAGAGGATCCTTCGTTATCACCAGGACTTGGAGAGGATCCTTCGTTATCACCAGGGCTCGGAGAGGATCCTTCGTTTTCACCAGGGCTTGGAGAGGATCCTTCGTTATCACCAGGACTTGGAGAGGATCCTTCGTTTTCACCAGGGCTTGGAGAGGATCCTTCGTTTTCACCAGGGCTCGGAGAGGATCCTTCGTTATCACCAGGACTTGGAGAGGATCCTTCGTTATCACCAGGGCTCGGAGAGGATCCTTCGTTATCACCAGGACTTGGAGAGGATCCTTCGTTTTCACCAGGGCTTGGAGAGGATCCTTCGTTTTCACCAGGGCTTGGAGAGGATCCTTCGTTATCACCAGGGCTCGGAGAGGATCCTTCGTTATCACCAGGGCTTGGAGAGGATCCTTCGTTATCACCAGGGCTTGGAGAGGATCCTTCGTTATCACCAGGGCTTGGAGAGGATCCTTCGTTATCACCAGGGCTTGGAGAGGATCCTTTGTTATCACCAGGGCTCGGAGAGGATCCTTCGTTATCACCAGGACTTGGAGAGGATCCTTCGTTTTCACCAGGGCTTGGAGAGGATCCTTCGTTATCACCAGGGCTTGGAGAGGATCCTTCGTTATCACCAGGGCTTGGAGAGGATCCTTCGTTATCACCAGGGCTCGGAGAGGATTCTTCGTTATCACCAGGACTTGGAGAGGATCCTTCGTTATCACCAGGGCTCGGAGAGGATCCTTCGTTATCACCAGGACTTGGAGAGGATCCTTCGTTATCACCAGGGCTCGGAGAGGATCCTTCGTTATCACCAGGACTTGGAGAGGATCCTTCGTTTTCACCAGGGCTTGGAGAGGATCCTTCGTTTTCACCAGGGCTTGGAGAGGATCCTTCGTTATCACCAGGGCTCGGAGAGGATCCTTCGTTTTCACCAGGGCTTGGAGAGGATCCTTCGTTATCACCAGGGCTTGGAGAGGATCCTTCGTTATCACCAGGGCTTGGAGAGGATCCTTCGTTATCACCAGGGCTTGGAGAGGATCCTTTGTTATCACCAGGGCTCGGAGAGGATCCTTCGTTATCACCAGGACTTGGAGAGGATCCTTCGTTTTCACCAGGGCTTGGAGAGGATCCTTCGTTATCACCAGGGCTTGGAGAGGATCCTTCGTTATCACCAGGGCTTGGAGAGGATCCTTCGTTATCACCAGGGCTCGGAGAGGATTCTTCGTTATCACCAGGACTTGGAGAGGATCCTTCGTTATCACCAGGGCTCGGAGAGGATTCTTCGTTATCACCAGGACTTGGAGAGGATCCTTCGTTATCACCAGGGCTTGGAGAGGATCCTTCGTTATCACCAGGGCTTGGAGAGGATCCTTCGTTATCACCAGGGCTTGGAGAGGATCCTTCGTTATCACCAGGGCTTGGAGAGGATCCTTCGTTATCACCAGGGCTTGGAGAGGATCCTTCGTTATCACCAGGGCTCGGAGAGGATCCTTCGTTATCACCAGGACTTGGAGAGGATCCTTCGTTTTCACCAGGGCTTGGAGAGGATCCTTCGTTATCACCAGGGCTTGGAGAGGATCCTTCGTTATCACCAGGGCTTGGAGAGAATCCTTCGTTTTCACCAGGGCTCGGAGAGGATCCTTCGTTATCACCAGGACTTGGAGAGGATCCTTCGTTATCACCAGGGCTCGGAGAGGATCCTTCGTTATCACCAGGACTTGGAGAGGATCCTTCGTTTTCACCAGGGCTTGGAGAGGATCCTTCGTTTTCACCAGGGCTCGGAGAGGATCCTTCGTTATCACCAGGGCTTGGAGAGGATCCTTCGTTATCACCAGGGCTTGGAGAGGATCCTTCGTTATCACCAGGCTTGGAGAGGATCCTTCGTTATCACCAGGGCTTGGAGAGGATCCTTCGTTATCACCAGGGCTTGGAGAGGATCCTTCGTTATCACCAGGGCTTGGAGAGGATCCTTCGTTATCACCAGGGCTTGGAGAGGATCCTTCGTTATCACCAGGGCTTGGAGAGGATCCTTCGTTATCACCAGGGCTTGGAGAGGATCCTTCGTTTTCACCAGGGCTCGGAGAGGATCCTTCGTTTTCACCAGGGCTCGGAGAGGATCCTTCGTTATCACCAGGGCTTGGAGAGGATCCTTCGTTTTCACCAGGACTTGGAGAGGATCCTTCGTTTTCACCAGGGCTTGGAGAGGATCCTTCGTTTTCACCAGGGCTCGGAGAGGACCCTTCGTTTTCACCAGGGCTCGGAGAGGATCCTTCGTTATCACCAGGACTTGGAGAGGATCCTTCGTTTTCACCAGGGCTTGGAGAGGATCCTTCGTTATCACCAGGGCTTGGAGAGGATCCTTCGTTATCACCAGGGCTTGGAGAGAATCCTTCGTTATCACCAGGGCTTGGAGAGGATCCTTCGTTATCACCAGGGCTTGGAGAGGATCCTTCGTTTTCACCAGGGCTTGGAGAGGATCCTTCGTTTTCACCAGGGCTTGGAGAGGATCCTTCGTTTTCACCAGGGCTTGGAGAGGATCCTTCGTTATCACCAGGGCTTGGAGAGGATCCTTCGTTCGTTGGATTGCTCGGAGGCGCTTGTGTAGTTGGTGGGCTTTGAGTGAATCCTGGAGGTAGCGGTGAATTAGTAATTTCGTCCTGGCAAGGGCAGCAGCGGCCGACATGTGGATTGACGTGCAGATTTATTACACCTTCGGCTGCATTTTGTGAGGCAAGCAACATTAGAAACAAAAGACCCATAAATATAATTCCCATTTTGAAGCTTGTTTTGAACACAACCGTAGCTTTCAATTTCGAATGGAATTGGTGTCAACAGTTATATATACCAAGTTAGGAATGTTGTTTACGGGGACTTTTAAGCCATTCTTAGGTTAACATATTTAAAATCTGTTTGTCAACTGATAATCCTAGTGCAGGATGACAAAACTACAGACTTTTTGACATAGATCGTCTTTTGTTTGTGCTTGGCTGTAAAGTACTAAAACTTTTTACATAAATGATGGATAGGCTTTACAGTAGTTTTCAAATGAATTGTCGATTTCTGAATTTTGTGAAACGAAGAGCGTCGTTTGAAGATGCGGTTTAAACCTAAGAAATTTTATTTGATATCGATTCTAGGAATGGTAGGAATTTCAAATATTTTGGACAGCGGACTACCAATTGACACATTTTAAGGCCAACGGTTTATTGAAGCCGTTTATAAAGGCTCTAATACAGAATAATTCGTGCCTAGCAATCAGAGAGTACGACCGGTTTCCGCTACGCCTTTAATTTCTGTTGCCTTCCCTGGGTTGATCACTTGAGGGTAGACCATGTACAATGTAAATGTTAATATGAGAGCCTGAAAAGCCGAATACTTGACGTCCTCCAGATTAAACGCAAACTCATAGCCTTGAGATCAATTTCACTTTACTTTTCCGCCTTCAACATTTTGCTCAGCAGTATTTATTGCAAATCCCAAAAAAGAGTTACAACTTCTTTGCGGTTATATGTTATCATTTACTTGGCACAGCTGCAGAATTGTTTAGCCTTTCCCCATTTCGAGGTCTGTTTGTTCTTTTCACAGTTGTAGATGTCAATGTCATACACTTTTTGTTTTGCTGTCTGATCTCTCGACCAGTTATTGAAGACCCTGACAACTTCGTTGATACAGTTTTGTCCAGTGTATTCTTGTTGAATCTTGACGATTCGTTTGAAGTACGCTGAAAATCTCGATTGATCGCTTGTGCTCCATTTGGAAATTGCATTTTGCAGTGAGATTGTTAAGGAAGTGTTGGAATTAGAGCCATTTGTGATAAGTTTGGGCGATGTGCTGCAATCGCCAGCGGAGTCAAAGGAAACGTTGGCTTCTTCTTCCTGAAAATAAAAAGCCTTTCGGCAAAGCATGTAAATAATCTTCCCAAATCCTAAGTTCTTTAAAGCCCTGTCTAATCTCAAACACTTACAAAAGCACAAGCCGCGACCAACTGTCCAATCGTTCCATATTCACTCAACTCCAAGCTGTACACCACTTTCACCGACCATTCTTGCAAAATTAAGAATTGATAGAGCTCCTCCTTGATGATACTGACGCGTTCTTTGATGACAGTTGTCTTTTCGAACTTGGCAGTGAGTTTTTGGACAAGTTGTTTTATTTGAGCCCGCTGGCTCTTACTTCCAGTTGACTCCTTTTGGTAGGCTTCAGTTAGCTTGGTGATAAGTGGGCAAGAGCTTGCTTCTCCACCAATGACTTTGGAGTAATTGGAGATTCTCCAGTACTGAAAAGATATGATCGTTAGAGAGGTTTGGGCCTGGAAACTGTAAGGTCTTGTCTACATTTTACAGCAATGGACCTACTCTTCTGTTAGCTCCTTTGTAAATTAACTTACATAAGACGCAACACTACAAAACACAGAGATTGCTCCATATTCTTCGATCTCTCCAGCCAAGATAGTCGCCTTATCTGCCGCATTAGTCTTGAAGAACTCATAAAATTGGGAGTAAACTTCGACCAGCTTCGATGAGCTGGACACCGACTTCTTTAACGTCGTTGTCAACGATTTTATCAGCGTCTCAACCTTTCCTTCCAGTTCGGAATTCCCTTTACTGGCATTTCTCAACGCCTCAAACAATGGGCAGTCATCATTGCTATCCAGTTCGATAACAACATCAGTTACTGTATATTGAACATCTACCGCCAGTTCCTCCAAGTCCGCGACGTACCCTTCCCATTCGTCAACGTAAATGTATTTGATTATGGCGCTGGTTTCGGCGTATTTCGCAATGAAAACGTCGATTTGGCCTTGAATTTTGACCAATTTTTCCTCATCAGATAAAACTGAGTCGAAAATGATCTCTTCTTGCAATTGGTCGATAAGTTTTACCCAGGCGACTTGAGTCTCATGTCCGGGAAGGTCTGGAGTGATTTTCATGAGGGACTTGAAGAGAACACAAAGGTCGGCTTCGCCGTATTTGTCGCTATAACTTTGGCCAGAGCAGCTGCCGGAGCCATGATCGTCGGAACCTAAAAATTGAATCAAAAAGATTGTTTTTTCGTATCTTGCATAGCTCATATTGCAATTCCACAAAGTTTGGTTGCTGTTAGACAGGGTATATTGCCTATGGCTCTATAGTAAAACGTCATTAATTTACCTGATCCACTTCCATCCACATTGTCGCCATCTTTCCCTTCGCTGTCACAGTTATCCGGTCCTTTCACCTCTTTCTCACTTTTCGCCCCTCCTTCAAGCAATTTCCCGCAGTTATTTTGCCTAGTTTTAGCGTCCGCCGCAAAGCTTGAACCCGTCTTTACATATGTCGCAACGCCCACTGTGGCCAATAACAATAAAATACCGTATAACCGCATAGTTTTATTTTATGGGGAAATTAGTTAGGGAGTATTTACAACTTTGATATCGAGAACAAAGTCGGTTTGATTGAGATCGGAGTGACAGTCGTTTTATATAGCAACGATATGGTCGATTGCGGGTCAATCCCATTGTTTATTGGTTCAGGATTTGAATAGAGGGATTAGAAGGAGGTTGTTTTTGTCTGTTGATCCATTAACATGTGGTTTTATTGAATAATATATATAGTAAAACAAAGGTATTAAAAAGTGAACTGATAGTAAAAATACGCATGCTTAGCTTATACACCTAATGTCTTTTCCGAAGTTCAAGAGATCCACAGAAAAAGTTTTTATCAAAACAATCTATTATGTACATTTCAAAATTGAATTCTGAACTTGTTGAGCCGTTTATGATAGAGTGACGTTGGTCATGACGAGCGAAGGCCCACTCATTTGAAAGTCTTTGCAAAAACAGAAGGGTTTGACCTGAAAACACGTAACATTGCGAGGTAAATTTCCGAAATCAACCCGGTGCCGTCTTATAACCGATTTTGAACTAACGAAAAGCAGGCTACAGCCTTATAAATTTCGTTTGCTTTGCGACCAACAATTAAAACCATCATCCAAGCTATTCTGGGTTAAAGTTTCTATTCGCTTTTTCTAGTGGCTCCAAACGGTGAGCAGCTGCGGAAAATGTCTTACACCTCTTGTACGATCTATCTCCATGAAGCTGTAGTACGAATAAAATACCAACAATGATCCAGTACATGTGCTATTGAAAGGACACTACAGCCACTTTTGAATTGCGTTTTTTACGGTGCGGAAACGAAATGTCCAAAAAGTTTCTTTGTCTACTGTACTAATAGTAACGGAAAAAAATAATGGTGGCATTCTACATCCTTACTAATAATTATTTTACTGTTTGCAATTTTTCCGCTTTTGTTTTCGCTGCAGAACATAAAAAACTTTTTTGACATTTCGTTTCGCACATCGTAAAACGCGCAATTCAAAAATAACTAGCCCTTTAACTCCTTCAACTTACATAATTATCCTTGCAGCAAAGAGCAGTCTCCTTATACGAATCCAGTCTTGCCGGTCTTTCCGAGATCAGACTGAAAGTCACATCGGTACTATTCAATTCTCCATGTGCTTGAATGTATGCCCAAACCCTGCCACCTCCTGGTGAGAGTCTTACAGTAACCTTAAAGGCGTTGAAATGTTGATCCGCTTCGAATTCCTCAACTTCGATTGGAGTTTCGTAATGTAACCCTAACTTTCCGCAAATTGAACTTTGATTGTGTCTTTCTACAGCGCTATTCATCCAATCCACAAGGAAATTCGCAATTCTTTCGGTCGAATTTTTGTCGTCGCTTCGATCTTGTTGTTGAAATTGGCAGCTACAAAAATCGAAGGGAATCCGTTGGTTGTTGCAGTTCCTGGGCTTGTCGAGTTCATACGCGTGTAAGTAGCTCTCTCCGATGATTTCGAGGTCATCATTGGGCTTTTTGAAGCCGTTAAAAGATGAGTTGGTGTTGTAGGAAGGGGAGTTCTGAAATTTAAGTCTGTTTGAGACCAAACTCATGGCAAAAATTACTCAAGAGGCACTTCAAGTCAAAAAATTGCGCTTCGAGGTCCCCTTGTCATCTTACATGAGCAATATCCACCAACGTCGCATACGTATCGTAATGAGTTGTTAAGTGTTTTGAATTCTTTTTCATATTACTCCAAAGCTTTTGATTTGCCCTTAAATGTCTGGGAACAACCACCATCAACAATGGGTTCTTCTCTTCAGCCTCTCCAAGTTTGGTGTCTCGAATCTTGTCGTAACGATTTCCATGATCTCCCATTATGACTATGTATGTGTTGGATAACTAAAAATACAACATAATACATAGGAGCGTTTGGATTTACCTTCTCCTTATTTTCTCTGAGGAACTTTCTAAAGTACATGTCCACGTGAAAGAGGGCGTTCGTATCATCATGCGCAAGATATGCGAACCAATTGATCGAAAACTTTGGCTCGTCCGGATAAGCGTTCATAAAGTCCGAAAAGTAATCCATTTGATATTCATGCGGTTCTCGACACATCTCATCGTACATACGACGACGAAATGTGGAGTTAAATCCTTGACTTCGCATCGACTCAAGCCGAAGTTGAAAGGGTCTATAAATTACATTTTCTTAGGCCTCTTATGTCAATTTGTCGAGATATAAAGTTTGTAAACTTCTATGGAACTCAACTTGAATGGGAACTTTGAGCTGATCAAAAAAATATCTGAGCTATTGGCTTTGGAAAAAGGGTAACAGGGACATTTTAGATGATTGGTAAACAAACAAGTTGAGGGTGGTGAGAGAGAATGAAATTTTTTGGAATATTTTGTAACTGCGCAGCACAAAGCATACTGTGGACGGCTTCGGACAGCTTGAAAGTCTCAAAATTACATGCAACAAGATAACGTACATGGAATATTCAAATTTCGTACTTAATGGGTCAAGTCGGTTCGCAGAAAAGAAGATAGAAGTAGACGAACTCCTTTGAATAGTGAAAGATGCCAAGATTTTGGTTTTTTTAACTTTTTTTTGAATTGTGGATATTTCTCAAAATACATTTTTGGCACACGTTTTATATTACATTAGTGCATGTTAGTGTCAAATATGACGCATTTAGATCGCCAACCAAAAAAGTTACAGCAATTTTAAAAGTGGGGTTATAATTTTGACAATACTCTACAAAACATATGAAAAAACGAACTGTTAAATACGAAAGAAAGTTGTCTTGCTGGCAGCAGTCTTTGCCATCTCTTACCTCATGTAATGATCCACCGGCGGTCTCTCAAATCCCTTGCAATTCAGCCAATTGAAGACCCCCATGTCCCAATCCTCCGCGAACATTGTTTTATATCCATTCTTCTTAAACTCATACCCAATGAACTGGTCGTTGTCCAAGTATCGTTTGTTGCAAATCTCGGACGCATTATACTTTGGTCGATATCGATCATTTACCGGAGACTCTTCCATTTCGTAGACTTGATGCCCAAAAAGTAAAGCGTGCGCGTTCGGCATGCTATTGATCCCGACCTTGTTCAAATGCGGGAAGAGACGGGCGTCGTAGTCGTGTCGGAGAATGTTTACCGTAGCCGACATGGAACGCATAAATTGAGTGGACGCTACAGAGTCGAACACGATGATATGGACATCTGGCCGAGGATTGGAATAATTTGGAGAGGATTTGGATTGATACCGCTGGAGATCAAGTTTGTCGGGAGGAGTTGTTGTAGCGAAGTTTAGTTGAGATTCTGAAGGGGTTTGAGATTTGTGGGGCGAGCTGAAAAAGGGCAGTTTGATGCTAATTTTGACTTCATTGTTTTGCGCTCTATATATCCTAACAAAGAGAAAAGGATTTTTTTTAAATACGAAGTAAATCTGACCGCTGTTATTGAAGGATTCGGAGAAGACTTACTCTTTTCGATAGATCTGAGTATGAATGATATTGTAATTGAACAAAGGATCATGTTTACGAGAGCAATTTACTTCCAGCACATCGCAATCCGCCACCTCAGATATTGGCAGCCAATCTCCTTGAGTGAAATTGTAATCGTTCTCTGGATACATACAACTGAATTTAGACGTATCAATTGGCAAGACAGGCATTAATAAAATAAATTTCCGAAATCCTACCTAAAACTGCATTCAGTGCCATTTTTAATTTCGTCATCATACAAAATAACTCTTCCATTTTTCATAAACGACCTTGTCTTGTACTGCACTTGACAGCCAAACATTTTATTGTTGCTTTTATCGATAAATGGTAATGCTTTCTCGCTCCATGGATCCAAATCCGGCAATTTGCATTCCATGGATTCGACGCGGGATAAGTTTTCGAAATTTGTTTGAGTCGTCCAATTTTTATCACTTTTTGTGTTGTTAACGACATCCCGTAGATTGGTGACGTAATGGTCCACATTGATGAGATTTGGATTCAACATTATTGTCATCATACTGCTAAATCCAAGGAGCATCAAAAAACGAGAAAAAATGGCGAGGAATTGAGGCATTTGGCAGTGCAACTAACCCTAAAAAACGTAAGCAAAAATTTGCAAAAATTGACGTGTACCCTTCTTGGATCGCGGGTGCAAAAGTAGAATGTTATAAATCGCGATGTTTTGGCTTTAAACATAAATGAACTATTTAGAGGACCAAGAGAACTACATTTGAATCTACCCAAAATTCTGTGACATTTCGTCTCCCATGCCGTAAAAACCACGATTCAAAAGTAGCTGAACTGGCCGGCCCTTTAACAAGCCACTTAGAACACACTGAATAGCGATCCCCAAGCGAACCCGCACTCTTTCCAAAAAATTTGTAGCTCTATTTCAGCTCATAAAACATTGTAATGAAACAAATCCCATTCAATGTTTGCCCAATATTAATATATTGCCATATATAGATTTTAAGGACGTCAGTAGCGGACGAAAACTTGGACCAATCATAAAAAGTCTTGATCTATTGTTTTGTTAAAAACGTCGCGTCTGAATAAACAAGTTTTTTGTTGTATTGGCCCAGTCGGATGACCGTTTCAATTAGATGAATGGCAGCTGGATAAAGGATCCTGTGATATTCCTGAGGAAAAAAAGGAATTCGTGTCAAGGCTGGGAATACATCGGAGGTTGGGAAAAAGTCAGAGTTCGAAAAATGGAGAAAATATTTAGTGGTGCACGTCAAATCGAGAAGGCGACTTTTCAAATTGGCTTTTCGTCCTAAAATTTATCGGAAAAATTGTTTTGAAGTTTCCACTCAAGGTTTTACCGGTCAACACAGGCCCCAAAAAATTCAGACAGCTTGAAAATGGTCAACGTTGGCAAAAGGACCTGGATTTTAAGAAATCGGTCAAAAAAAGATTCTCGAAGACCATATTTGTGACAAAAAGCCAACTTGAAGACTTCCCTCTGCTTTGCTTCTTCGATTTGACGTATGGTGCACTAGGTTCAAGGGTTGGAGTTTAGCAAATATCGTCGAAAATTTTGACTTTCTCTCAACTGTATATATAATTGGAAAGTGGTCAATTCCAACTATGCCTGCAGCAAGTCCAAAGCAAACAACAAGGAAACAACAAAGATATTTCGCTTACAAAATTATTTGCTGGACAAGTCCAACAAAGCAATTTAAATTTTGAGCAAATCCGATGCGTATTACATTGTGTCCACATCTTTGGACTTTGTTTTATGCAGATTCAAAATTCAATTTTCCTTCTTCGATTGTTATGTATGTATTATATTTACGTAAGCCGAAGGGTAAGAAACCACAAAGTAATTGAGATGTAAACGGGATGGAGGTCATTTCTGATGTTTCAGGGGCTTGAAGGGTCTTGCTCTAGTGTTTTGTACAGTTAGACATAAGAATTTTTATAATTTTGATTCCAATTTTGAATACTGATTCAAATCTTGACCAAATTTTTTATTTCTAAGGCCAAGATATATGGCTTGGATATAGCCAGAAAATGTTTCTTTCTCGAATGCTCTCTTTATTTCTCATACCGTCTTGGCAGCAAAGGTCGTTGTGTACCTCAAAAATTGATCTTTCATTTTGCCCTTCCATTACCCTTCGGCTATAACTAGAAAAACATGTGAGATATATGACTGAACAACAATAAGATTATGATAATCTTTGTCTAAACCTTGCTATAAAAATCGGCCCAAAATGACAGAAAAGTCACTCAAGCAGATTCCTTGTATCTTCCTATACAAGAATCTATCAATCAAACCAGTTCTTTCTCAAATTTCCATTTTTCAAAATGAGATTTCTGGCCATTTTTACCATTTTTGCAGTGATTATTGCTGCAACTAATGGATTCTTCTTAAGAGATGACAGAGTTCAGAGAGTAAAACGAGTCTTCATTGGAATTGGAGGCCCTCCAGCGATCACCGACAACACACCCACCAAGAAGTGATCCTACCGTACTAACCGATGGACAAAAAAATTGTATTTTGAAAGCTCTTGAAATAAATGCTGTGTTAATCCCGTTTTTATTTGTGGAAATCAAAATTGTCTCGAGTTTTGGGAAGGTGATCAACATTTCAAGGCTTATTATACAAGGCCAGCTGATTTTTTGGTCTGTTCAACTATGAGGCCAGCCAGTTGGAGGTTAGAAAGGTAAAATGCCGCTCTCTTCTTTCAAAAATGGCTTACAACCGATTCATTGGTCGAGAATCCAAAGTTTGGGATTCGTCTCCTGGCGGCTTAGTCTTGATCTTGAGGTTATGATCAAATTTTGGTATAACATATTTCATACAAACCAACTCGGACTTAAAGGGACAGTACAGCTAGTTTTGAATTGCGTTTTTTACGGCGTGGAAACGAAATGTCCAAAAAGTTTCTTTGACTACTGTAGCAATAACAACGAGAAAAAATAATGGTGGCTTTCTACATGCTTACTAATAATTATTTTACTGTTTTCACCTCTGCCGCCTTTGTTTCCGCTGTAGAACGTTAAAAAACTTCTTTTGACACTTCGTTTCACACACCGTAAAAGCGCAATTTAAAAGTAGCTATTCTGGCTCTTTAATTACGAGGCTGGTTAAGAAAATTAAGAGCAATCTTTCCAATTTAGTCAACGTTAGTCAGCATATGTATGTAATGCAAAATGGGGAAGTGTTGCGGTTCTCCCGTCAAATGTTTTAATAAGGTTTAATGGTGAGAAATTTTGATTTTACAACCACTTAACAAGGCCGATGGCTTCCTTTTTACGTGTAGAATTCCAGTTTCAACGAAAGCTTTGAAGATGTGATTTTGGAAAATTGTTTAAAATAGATTCAAAGGGCATGTGATTTCTGAGGTTTTAGCGGTTTCGAGTGTCAGCCAGGCATCAGCGCTTTTATAATTTTGAATGATATTACTTTAACGATTAGATCAGATTTTGATCAGATATTTTCAAGGTCAAATGCAGTTATCCAAAAACAAGCTAGATCTTTACACTTGTTGGGTCAGCGACAACTCGGATCGAGCGTATATTCGTTATTAAAAGATAAAAGTGTTGACGACTTCTGGGCCCCGGCGGAGAGTCGGCAAAGGCTCCACTGAGGCTCTTCAAACTAGAGATTGAAAAAATTGTTTTTTAATGATGTCTACTGTATTCAAAATACTGTGGGTCGGAAATAAAAAAATAGACGTTCACTTTACCGAGTCTCCTCCAATTAGCAAAAATCTTTACCGATTATGCATCAAATCTCCGCAGACCTAATGTGTAGCATTGTGGGTCAGAATTATAACTTCATATAGTATTAAAAATTGCTGTAACTTTTATGGTTGTCAATATAAATGTGTCAAATTTTGCATCAACATGATTAGTGTAGACACTATAAATGGTGTGCTAAAAACATTATTTTGAAAAGTTCTTATAATTTGGGGAAAAGTTGAAAAAATCAAAATTTTGATGGTGACGTAAGTTTTGACTCGAATTGCCGCTGGATCCGTCAAGTCACTGGAGTGATTTTCGTTGTTTGCACTGTGCAAAAAACGGGTGCGAGCAACAGCCAAAAAAAGCCTATTGCACCGTGCAAAAAGCAAGAAATTGCACAGTGCAAAGAAATGTGTTGTTTTTGCACAGTGAATAATATTGCACAAATCACTCCAGCGACTTTACGAACGGACTAGTACGTGCAATTACTGCGTGGACTCATTCCGCCAGACAGCGAAAACAAATCGCTCATATCACTTGACCTGTTTACGGCCCTTCTCCGTTGATTTACAATCTGTGAGCAAAACATTTTGCTCCAATTTGTAAACTGAATTTATACCAAAATCAATTTTTTGTTTATTTCTAATTGAGATTTTTTTGAATATTGACTACTTTTTACACAACTTTAATTTTTCTTTTTTTGTCAGACTGATGCAACGACTTTTACGCCCTGTTTTAAAAGTGTAACAAATCGATGATTTATGGTCATCGATATAACGGTCAGATTTTTTGGTCGACCTTTGCTTATCAGATTATTTTTGGAAATGCTTTTTTTCAAATTTTACACGTTTAATTTTCTAAACGATGTTAACTGCAATATTATTTTAGCACTTGAAGACAGTTTTTATTCTATAGAATAATTTTTTGACGTAAATTTGAGAGATTTGATTTTTTTAGTTTTAAAAAGGAAAGCATTTCTGAGAAAAAATGAATTATGGCAATTTTTGCGTTTATTTGCAAAATCAGAGTAATTCAATCATTTTTATTGGTATACGAAGAGTTAAAGAAAAAAATTTTCCCATAAAAATAATTTTTTGGCACTTTTTGTCCTAAAAACTTTGGTCACTTCTGCAAACCACGGGATGCAAATTTTGTAAATCTTTTAAAGGGCCAGAACGGCTACTTTTGAATTGCGCTTTTTACGGCGTGTGAAACGAAATGTCAAAAAAGTTTTTTTATGTCCTGCAGCGAAAACAAAGGCGGCAGATTTGCAAACAGTGAAATTATTACTAGTAAACACGTAGAATCTCAGTATTATTTTTTTCCGTTGTGATTGGTACAGTAGACGAAGAAACTCTTTGGACGTTTCGTTCCCACGCCGTAAAAAGCGCGATTCAAAAGTAGCTGTTCTAGCCCTTTAAACAACTAAAATTTTGAATTGTTCCAAGTTTCATTTAGATCCGAAAAGCCTTTCATATGGGATTTTTTACGTTGGTTCTGAACAAACCACAAATTATTATCTGAATGTCTTGGCTAGCAACTTTCAACGGTCTCTCAAATGCCACTTTGCGAGAGAAAACGCAAATTGAGGATCGGTCAGACAAAGAACGCTTTCTGCCTATGACTTTAATTTTCCTGCCCATAAACATTTGAATTTTTTGTAAACATGTTGTATGTGTAATAACTAATTATGTAATGGCTATATTTTTTATTTGGTATTGCAACATTCCCAAAAAAAATTTTTAATTTATCACCGCTCTAACAAGTAAGAATTATTTCTTATCACCAAAATTAAATAAACACTCTAATAATCGCATTGACATCACTTTGACAACGTCATTCGTTTGCTTGAAATCTCAAATTTTCGTTTTTTTTCTCTCAAATATAAGTTATCAAAAAAAAAGTCGCGTGGATTCCAATGGCATGTGATTGCACCCTCTTTCTTCTTCGACCCCAACGGTGGCTATGGCGTTGGAAGTGTGATAAAGAAATTATTTTTGCGTTTCTTTCCCCTCTGACCCATCTTATGCCGGTTGTAATGGATCCAGGAACTGTTGACGGAACGACTGCTCTCTTGGAGACGGGATTTCTGGTTTTTGGTTTTTTGAGGTGTATGAGAAACGGATAGTACTTGATTTTAAGCGCATCATGGGGTGATTTTTCTGAAGGCAGAGTTATGTTTACGCAAAATTAGATTCGAACATGCAGAAAAACCGTCTCTTCAATTATTTTAATTTTTAAATTTTACAATTTATTTTTTCAGAGTCTAAAAATGTTCTCAAAGTTTAGCGCTTATATTTTGAAGTCATGTTGGCATTTTGCTCAAAGGAGAAAGAAAAAATTTTCCATAGAGTATTAACTCTTTACGATTAAAAATCACAAAGATACTGCTGTGAAAACATGTTGTTTTTTTTTGATCAATGAGTTATGGTCATAACTAGATGACCTTAAAACAGATTTTTGTGGTAGTTGATGTAAGTTAAAAGCCCAGTACAGTTACTTTTGAATTGCGCTTTTTACGGCTTGAGAAACAAAATGTCAAAAAAGTTGTCTCCTGCCACGAAAACAAAGCCGGCAAAATTGCAAATAGTAAAATATGTAATTATTAGAACACACGTAGAATGTCACAGTAATTTCTTACTGGTACAACAGAATTTTTAAGTAATTTCGTTTTTCTCGCCGTTAAAACGCGATTCAAAAGTAACTACACTGGCCTCTTAACTTACCTCAAGTGTCATAAAAATTGGTTTCAATTTCATCTAGCTATCATAATCATTGACCACTGTTACTCCGCGCGCTCTCCCCTCTTTACTCCGTCCCCCACGCCTTGAAATACGATTACGTAGGATCATAAATCTTTTTCCTTTTCTACCGTTCCAATCTTCGCCCTTTTTGCGCGTCGTTCTCGACATTGATGGAGCGATGGAGACGTTGGTGGAGTAGACAGAATCAAAATTAGTTTTTTCGATCAGTTTTTTTGGCTGCGGTTATTTAACGCACTTTATTTTATATCACAATTAAAAGTAGTAGTGTTTTGTTAACTCGCGCATTACAGGCTCAGCCGAGATTAAGCCCAATTTTTTCTATGTTATAATTTCATCATTATCTCCATTTTTTTGCGAATTTTTCCCGTTTCTCCAGGACATGAGAATCGGCATGACAAAGCCAAATATTTAGTCACCATCCTGCAGAATTAGCTAAAAAGTGGTCACGAAATAATTAAAGACGTATTTTACGCTACGTTTTAGGCAAATTGCTTATCGTTGTGACTGTATTAACCTCTCGCGTAAGCCGCTTTTCTCGAGGTCTATTGTAATATGGCGAAAAGCCGGCTCCAGGCTTTATTTTTGGTTTCAAATATAATAATAAGTGAAAGTGTGTACAGTTAAAAGATTTCAAAAATCATCAAAAAATTTTTTTTATTTATTATATTTTCCGAACATTAAAGGGCAGAAAAATTTTTAATTATAAAATTTTTTTTTAAAATCTTCAAAGCCCAACTTTTTGAACCTCAATTTGCATGATCTTACTAGAAATATTTTAAAAAATAATTTAGTAATAACAATAGTTATAAAAAACAACTCTAGCTGCACTCCTTTTACACGCAACATTCAAATGCCGTATTATACATCAGACCTCCCAGGTGGGGATTGCGAATGACCGTTTCTCCGCTAAAAAACGATCCGCCTCACGCAATCCGCCAATTAGCGGGCTTGGGTCTGGGTTGTACGGGGATTTCAGGGTTTAAAACGTTAGTCAGCGGATGGGAATTGAGTTTGGATACGTCCAACAGAGGAAGTTCTTTGGGAAGGGCGCTTTTTTTGAAAGGTTGAAGGTGTGACTGCAACTGTAATAGCTTCGTATCAACTCTTGACAGTTTTAGCTCTTACTTTTCAGCGGCAGCCGGCGTATGAAGCGGGTTTATAGTAGGATTCACTTCGAAGAGCACCTCGTACAATTTCTGATTTCTTTTGGAAAGAACACGCGGAGTGAGGAGTGTCGGCCGGTCGAAAAACATCTTTTGCCTATTACCGTTTTGGTTCTAAACGGAAAACATTAAATTTTTTTGGAAACATTATACACCGCGCTGAAAATTGACCCTAAACTTTATAAAGCTCAAGTAAAAAAAGGATTTGTATGTACAAAAGAAGCCTCCAGTAGTGATTCTGCGTCTGCAAAGCTCCAGCTCACATCAAACCGGAAAGCAAAAGAGAGAAAACTTTTCTAGCGGCTTTTCGTTACAAATATGGGTCCGAGAAATCTTGTTTGACCGATTTTTGTCCAATTTAGCAAAAACTAGGTCTTTTTTGGCAACGTCGACCATCGTGAAGCTATCTACATTTGTTAATGCTTATTTTGATCGGTAAAACCCGGCGAGAAATTTTCAAAATAATTTTTCCGATAAATTTTAAGACAAAAAGCCAACGAAGAATTTCCTTCTCGATTTGACGTCCAGCTACGATCAAAATCCAAAAATACACTGTTTCAAAACCCCTTCCCCGAAATATTTACAATCCCACAAATGTGTCAAAAAAACGCCCATTTTGTAATTACAATCTGACCAAACTTTTACAATCATTGTTAATCCGGGACTAAAAATAATCCCGCCGCAGAGAGTATTGTAATTATCAGCGGATTCCGCCAAAAATGGTCGCGGACTTTGGCCATTGCGCAACACATTAATGGATCCGTTGTTTGTAAACAAATATAACGCCGGGTGAGATCATGTGCTTCGGATTAGGGATTTGGTGAGCTGATTATTGTTTTGGAGGAGATACGTAAGTGGATGGGGATGTTGTTTCTGATGTTGGAGGGACGGGATCGGTCGGTGGTTTTTGGTGACTTTTTGATGGGCACGGCGTGTTATGATCGCCTATTTTCTCTGTTATATGACTTGCTTAAAAGCTTTAGACCGCGACCGCGGCTTGTTTCAATTCCTGAAAAATTTATCCTACGCTTGTTAGATGGTGGCTTCATTCAGCGATCCTTTGCAGTCCTCAAGAAAATCGGCATACTCTGCTTATCCAGTAGAATAAATCGACAGAAAAATTTTTTCAAGATGTCGATTGCCCACAATAGGCGAGCTGGCTAGATAAGACATGCAAACTTTGAGAAAAATCTTAGCACCTGCTTTCTGAACTTTGCACATTCATAGTATGCATACTATTCCATATCTTCTGTTTTTTTTTATCTACAGCCTCTCGGCTGCTAGAACATCAACATGACTACCCGCCCTGAATCGGGCTTCCTCAGGCCAGCAACAAAATTGATAAAGGTAGCCAATTCCTAAAGGTCCTAGTCATAGTTCGTATCTTATGATTCTTCTCTGTTGAACCTTTGAAAGTCTCATAAATCAACATTCAAAAAGAAATCCGCTTTGTTCATGTTTCGGGGGACCAAATTCGATATTCAAATTTCCAACCAATGGTTTGTTGTCCAAAACTTTTTTGGCTATTGTAAAATAGATCTAAACTGTTTGTTTGTTGTCCTTTGATCTCTTAACCGTTAAAAAATCTTTTAATCATTTTCCAGAACTCTAAATTGAACAGTTGTTTATTTACAAGTACTTTAAGGTCTTGCGCAAGCGGCATCTCCATGTTTGGAACGGTGGGCTTTAAGCGGATCAGCAAGCCGCTTAACGCCCTGCGGCTCCATTAAGACTAAAAGCCTCTATTGAAATGTCGCCATGTCAATTTGCGAAATGCGAATTAAGCGCCAATTCCCGGGGATCATTTTGAAATATCCCGCGTTGAGGCGATTATTGTAAAATGTTTATTTTTCAAGCGCTTATTGTTGAACAAATTGTCATAATTAAAAAATTGGACAGCTGATATTTCAGCGGATTAAATGGAAATGTTTGTTTTGGCAAGGTTCGGAGATTGTTGAAGAGATATTATAATTGCGATCATTTTTGTGTTTTGAGAATTTTAGAGGGGAGAAAATTTAGGGAGAGATTTGAAGCTAACAGGTTACAGTGTCCGTATTACTATTTACCTTCCTTAATCTTACAATGAGACCTATGTACAACGCTTTGCATGGGAGTGGAAAAAGTATTCGTTATAAGAAAGACTTTATTTTACACAGATTTGTTTGCGCTTGAATTTGGCTCTTGTAACCTCTAAAATTATTGTATACTTGTTCACATTTTGCACTGAAGTTTGCTATAGAGAGACAGACCATTGTAAAAAATTGCAATGGATTTCAGTACAAGCTGGCTTCACCAAGTCATTCGCTATTCACTATACGTTTTATCCACCAATTGATTCATGTGCATAATTAAAGTCGCTTTTAATTTATACATAGCACTACGATCCCGCAATACGTATTCTACCAATGTTTCGATTTTATATATTGCCCCAAGAATCCTTACATTTCTCTGTCATCTGTTAAGTTTCCCGTATTTGATTCCGTTCTTTTCGTCAATTCATAATCTTTACATATCTTTTCCCACTCTCCAAAACCCCTCCTATAAGAGTCTTGGATGTTATTTGTGAAATTAATTTTTCGCCTATGATGACAGAAAATACCGTACCCGAGGGAAAAGATAAGAATAGCTTATGACAGCAGAGACATTTCAAACTACCGTAAGAAATGGGTTTTTGATCCGCCTAATGGAAGGCAGATTTAAAATGGATATTTTTGGTCTACAGTATGATTAGTAAAAGGACCTGTAAGATTTTAAAAGATATTCTTGAAGCTTTTTGATAGGATTTCTAGACAGTAACGCCTTTTATGTATTTCTACAATTATAAATAAAGGCATTGATCAAGCCGAACAAACTACAAACAACATATGCGAGGTGATAGATCAAGTCGTTATTTATATAAGTTTTTTGGGTAAAGGCCATGACAATTGTTTTTAATAGTAACTTTTGACTTTTGATTTTTTTGCAAGCCTTATGCAGTCAGCCATGAGATTTTAACGTTTTCTTTACGGTAGCTTTGGTTTTTAGGTACAGTTAAACCTTGTATTGTTCGGAGGTTAGTTTTGGCTTACTCTAAAGAACTACAAAAGTTTTTGTTATAGGCGGGTTGCACTATACGGCAGTTGTGGCACATAAGTTCCTCTGTATCCTCAAGAAAAATTTGCAAAGTTTTGCTGTAGCATTTTTTGTCTTTGACTGTTAGTATCTTGCCTTTGACGACCTCGGCCGTGTCTATAAAGAGCAAGCCAGTAATTTAAAGAACTAAAACGACTACATGTGAATTTTGCTTTTACGGCATGGAAGACAAAATGTCACAGAATTTTATGTCGTTCCACGACATAAAATTTTCAAAGAAAGTAGAAATAATTCTCAGGATGTAATTTGCAATATACCAGATCATTTTGGACTCCAGTTCCGTTTTACGTCGAGGGAGAGTACAAATTTTGTGACATTTTGTTTTCCAAGCCGTAAAAGCGAGATTCAAATGTACTAGTTGTTTTGGTCTTTTAAGAAAACAAAACATAGCCGCCATGAGCCTGGTAAATAGAGTTTGAAGAAGTATGTCTCGAGCGTTTTGCGTCGAGTATCGTCATGAATGTAGCTCGCATAATACAAAAGTTTTTTGTCAGAACCTCTCCAAAGAACACTTCTGCAGTTTGCTGTAGACAGAAGTCGTTGTGTAGGAAGATATTGGTCTTCCAACTACACATCGCTTGTTATTATTAAGGTCAGTTCACCGAGTCCTCACGTTATCATCATCTGTTAAAAACAACCAATATCTCAACCACACAGCTGGTTTACTGATAATCTTTGTGGTCCATTTTAGCCCCAAAACAACGGGTTAAATTGATCGGAGACGTTAGTGCCAACCACGTAATACTTTTTTTGAAAATACGGTCATGTGTTGACTGTTATTTGTTTGAACTCTTAACTTAACTTTGATTCATTCCCCGATCTTTTTACACTTTTAAATTGGAATCGCGGTCAAGGAGCAATGGTCTTGCTTTGCGTTAAGTGGAAGGGCGTGAAAGCGAAAGGTGTGCAACGAAAGTTGGCTGTGTTCGGCTTGAAGATCAATTGTCACATATCGTGGAAACAGGAAATTAAAAACAATTGGCAACTTGTTGTAAACAAAATGTGGGGTGAGCCTGGTAGCAATGATAAATTAAATAGAATACGTAAAGCGAAAACAACAGTGGGCAAAATTGCAAGCAAAAAAGACTTGTTAAAGGAACAGCACAGCTACTTTTGAATCGCATTGTTTACGGCGTGGAAACAAAATTTCCAAAAAGTTTCTTCGTCTACTGTACCAATAACGACGAAAAAAAATAATGGTGACATTCTACATGCTTACTAATAATTATTTTACTGTTTTCACCTCTGCCGCTTTTGTTTTCGCTGCAGAACGTGAAAAAAACTTCTTTTGACACTTCGCTTCACACACCGTAAAACGCGCAATTCAAAAGTACCTGTTCTGGTCGTTTAATGCTTGTACCTGTATAAAAACCTTTACAACCAAACCTCTTTAGCATGAACAACTTCGGAGGTCACAACATTCACTTCAAAGTCAAAGTAAATCTCAGTACAACCAAATCCTCCTATGACTTGTACTATTCTTTGTCCACTGTGATTTGTTTAAAACGTCAATACAGCTAATTTTTGAATTTAAGGCGTGCGAAACGAAATGTCAAAAAAATTTGTTATGTCCTGCAGCGAAAACAAAGGCGGAAAAATTGCAAACAGTAAAATAATTATTAGTAAGCATGTAGAATGTCACCATTATTTTTTCCGTTGTTACATATTAGTAGAGTAGACGAAGAAGCTTTTTGGACATTTCGTTTCCACGCCGTAAAAAGCGCGATTCAAAATTAGCTGTACTGTCCTTTAAACAGAGGCTTTGCAGTATTGCTGAAGGAAGGAAGATCATTTCGGCGGCCTAACTTCTCCCATTCTGCGTATACAACTCTAATCTGAATTTACATCATCAAAATCGGAGCCCCTCAATTTCTCTTTTATTGTTAGTTTACTTTACGACACTTTGCTTTACGACATTTTACAATTTCATTTTCACTTCTAATCTGTCATCTTCTCCTTGTCGAACGAATGAACGATGGGTTCACGGGCTGAAGCGACGTGTTGTATATGCAGATTTTGTCTCCCATGGTTACAACTGCACACCATCCAACTTCTGAGTATGATAGTCATTGTAATACCGTCTTAGTACGTGCTGCGAATACATACTGTAGATGAGTCCGCTCATCACATTCGCCTCAATACATCACTCTCAGAGGAATTGCTTGCGGGTATTGGGGAGAAGTTTACAGTTTATGCATAAGCGACTTATCCATTTGCGTTACACCCACCCTCCGCGTGCCCGCAGAAAATATCGAGATTAGACCGGAGGAGAGAGAGGATTGCTGTGTGTTTGGTGGCGTAGTTTTGGAATTATTTTTGGCGATGATTCAGAAACGTTGGAGTTTCGGAAAGATTCTGGTAAAATTGGGGAAATTCCTGGGGCATTTGGCATAAGAAAGCGACGTCAATTGGAAGTAAAAAAAATGGAAAGATTCCGATAAATTTAAATCCAAACAATTAGCCGTTGTTAAGTTCAAAGTTCTACACATTTTTAGGCGCATATCTTACCTAAGCCATTTGTTAATTTCTAAAAATTGTAGCTCGGCTTTAAGAGTTCAGACGAGATATTGAGAGATCTTTGTTCCTTGCACTCAGGGTGTCCCAAAACAATGCAGATAGTTTTCATGGGTCCGAACCAAAAAACGCCAGGGGAAAACAAAACTTATTCGTTATTTTGTTGTACGAAGATCTATTTTGGCTAAAAATTTACTCCTCGGGAAATTTTTCGTTGTAGACAGGTGTTGTTGTTCATAGATTTTTGTACCTAGTGGTGAAATAGTTGCATTTACGAAGCTCTATGTTTATTTTTCATATTTTCAAACCGTTCATGTCAAATTGAGAAGGGAACTCTTCAAATTGGCTTTTCGATTTATCGGAAAAATTATTTTAAAATTTTCCCGCTAGGTATTACCGGTCAAAAGAAGTCTGAAAAGAATCCATATAGCTTGAGAATTGTAAACTTTGTCAAAAAAGACCTGGTTTTTACCAAATTAAACAAGAAATCGGTCAAAAAAAGATTTCTCGGATCCCATATTTGTGGCGAAATGCCAACTTGAGGAGTTCCCTTCCTTTTGCTTTTTCGATTTGACGTGCGCTTATCGTATTTTACCGTTCTCCCCTTCTAACTTCTCCAACGTTCTCGATTAATTTCTCCCAGACCTAACGAGACACGTCCGCAACCCAAAAAATTGATAGATCAATAATCAGAGCGACGTTTTTCCCAGACATTTCACATCTATATTTGTTGACGAAGGCGGACGAGGAATTTTTTCGATCATTATTATTTCTCGGAAATTTCGATCAAAACGGTTTTCAACGGGGGGAATTAAGATTCTTGAGATCTTTTGATGACGTAATTAGCAGAATTTTGAATTATATACGCCTTTTTAATTGTTGATGAGAATTTTAACTTATTTTAAGCTTAAAATTTAGCAATAATTGAAGTTATATGTATGTTTTTTATTTTTTTCCCAAGATTTTCATTTTTATCATTTATAAAAAGGATGCTAGTTAGTGTCACCTTGCACTTACTAGCTGTTACTTCCGATAAAAGGACCTTTCAACACTCCAAAAATACTTTATGAAAATCCCGTCAAAATTTAAATCGGCTTTTGCCACACTTCTTTTTCACCGATCTTCCCATTTTAATCGATTTAAATATTCTTTTTCATTTTTTGGTGTTTACATTGAATTTCACGTGGTTATACGACTTTTTTTTACGACTTTATGATAATTTTTTTGGCATACTGTAGTCGAAAGGGTTACTGTAGATTAAAGATTAATAAAATGGGCGGGGTTTGCAAATATGAATAAAAAATTCGCGGAATGTGAGTTTACGACTATTTAAGAGCATGTCATCATATGGATGTCTTCTTGTTAGTTTAATTTACAGATTTTTCTTCTTTTTTATTTGCTGATATCTATGCAACATGGAGAAGATTGGCCGACAGCTTTTGGTTTTTGGCTTTGCAAAAAGTGTAGAATGTTGTGGAATGTTCCTTAAAGCGTCAACCGTTATATGTGATAAAAGATTGGTTTCTTGGTTTGTCGGGGCCCTCTGGGATTAGCTATATTATACTTAATATTAATTCATATATTTGCGATTTTTTCAATTTGACTGTTTTTTTGCTAAAGACTTTGATGGACTCTATCATTACCGCTTACGTATTTTACTGTCTCAGTGCAATTTTTATGCTGTAGACATTTTATACGATGAAATATGCCCAATTTTTTATGGTACATACATATTTCGAGATTATCCTTGAGGAAGAAAATTTTTTCCTTCCGTATTTTAAAATCTACGTCTCACAGTACAATGAAAAGTGCAAGAAACTTTTGACAAAATCGCTTAACATTATACTGATCCCACTTTACAACCTAAATTTTGCAATTTTTTGGATTTTCCCGTCATTTCTCCCCATTTCATTGATGAAATCTTTATTGGTTTTTTAACACCCGCTTATGTCGTAAGTCCTTTTATCCTGGCTCCAACTGTGTCTTGGAGTCATCGGTCAAAGTAATCGATTTAATGTGGATTAACTCGCGTTGAAGCGATTAGTTGTCGCGACCGGTCATTAATGGCCAAAAAGTGGCTATTTTAACGTGATTAGTCACGTGAAAGGGATTGCGAAATTAACATTGTCATTTTTTGGAGGTGTTGTTTTGTATACTCAGTTATTTTTTGGTTCAAAAGATAGGGTGACAAGTTATACGATAAAGCATAAATTTTGGAATTTTGATGATTTTGGAGAGAAAACTTTGATTTTTGGAAAAGGTATAGATTTGTAATGTCGCTAAACGAGACGATCTTGTAGTATGCGCAATTTTAAGGTCATTATTGGCCATTAAACCCAAGAATTTTGACCGTTTTTCCCAATGTTTTAATTTCTTTACTTTTTATTCTTCTGATTTTTATTATATTTCAAAAAAAAGACCCTTTGCGTATTTTACCCCCACCGAAGACTTCGTTATGATATCATCTCGCAATGTACTATGCACCGAGCGGTCAACCGCAATCAGCCCCTCTCTTTTCTCTCTAATCCCAATCACTTTTTGATTTGTTTTTATTTTCAACTTCCGAAAAAAGTTGCCCCACTCTGTTTGCCTCTCTCGCTCTCCGCTTTCGACGCAATGTCTGTTCTTCTCCTTAAGGGTCGAGAAATTATCAACGAAGAAACTGATAAGCGAATGAAAATTACGAGAAAAAAGGGTCAAAAATCGTTATTTTCGCCCCGACCCCACAATCAAAAGTTGTTTTAAGCCATCGACTCATTGTTGGTTCTATCTGAAAAGTTGAGTAGCTACTTTCTTGTAGTATATACAATACTTAGAAGTAATCTCTAGGTTGTTTCGTGTTAGGGGTTTCTCATTTGGGACATTTTTTTTCTGAAACTTGGTTTGAAGGTTAAAAACCGTCGGTTTTCAAAAATTTTCTTATATTGGTCGATTGATTTTTTATTGGTCAGAAGGCTTGCAATTGTTGGCATAGTTTAAGTCAAATTGTTTTGAAAAAATTCAGTTCTTCATTTGATAATCATGGGTAATACTTCCGTATAACGCATTTCATATTACTTTTTTATACTGTTACGTTGCTTTAAGTTATATAGAAATGAAAGGTCCCCGTATTTTACATTGTGAATTTAATTAATTTTTATCTTTTGACATGGTTCTTTGCCCTTTGAGTTGTTTGCAACAGATAACATGATTTTTGCGTCTAATGTTTAAAGCTTCTGGCTCATCGTATTTTAAAATCCTTTGCAATTCATTTTACGACTTTTAGGTGGCATGACAATCAAAAGAGCGCCGTTGTTTTGAACTAAATTTTGGGTGCGCAACACAAAATGAGCAGCAATCCTCGGACCGGCAACGCCGCGTTTCAGCAAGACATTTATGAATTTGTAAGTGTTTGTTTCGGATTGATTGAACATTTAGGACACCCACTGATAGTTTCTTAAACTTTGTTTTACCTTTTTGAGCCAGAGTGAAACTTGACCCATGGGTCAAGTCTTCTTCTTTGTCAGAAAAGTCTTGAAACGTTTTGAACTAAACCACCAAGCGTTAATGACGTATTTTACAGTTCTGCATTTACCATCGAATCCGAAAACTGGCCCCAAAAGAGGCCACGAGTCCAGCCAATCAGAACGCGGCCGAAGAAAAGGTGACCAGCGAACAACGCGGCCAACAGCTGAACCGTTCGCTGTATAAGATCCTAAATGAAATTGAAGGCCGTATTGTGTTGCTGCCGTCGTCAGCAGAGCCTCCAACCGCCGATTACTTCGATGAATGGGCATTTTTGACATGGACATTGTTGTCGATAATTAATCGATTGGAAAAGGAGGCCGATGAATTGTGCGGATTTTTGGACTACGGAGGAAAACATTTCCAGGTAAGGATCTTTTTTGGGATTATTGAAAATCTATATTATATAATTTGTTGTCACTTGGGTCATTTTAACTGTTACCATTTAGGGTAACAGTTGGCCCGAAAGGGAGAAACTTGACACTTTATTAAGTTTTGATTCCTCTAAACTATTCATAGCAACATTAAAGCTTTTGTCCTATAATTTTTGCTATTTAAATTCATTCTTATACCATGTTATGTTACAGAGAAACACTTGACCCAAAATTTTCATAATCCAATAATTTCAGGAAAAAATCCATGCGGCTCTTGTTGACCTAGTCAATAAAGCTCAACGAATGCAACCACCCGTTGGAGTCTCTAAAAGTGACAGTAACTTCGATCGATTTTACCAAGCCTATGTCACATCTCTAATATCCCTCCACGATCTTTACACCATGTGTCAACAGAAATACGTCACTCCCGAATTTGAGGCTCAAATTGCATTGTTCAAGGATCAACTGATTAATTGTTTCCAACTTCAACGGGAGTTTTGTAATGCGGTAAGTTATGGTTGTACAGTAAGATAAATCGGTTAATTTTTATTGAATTTTATAAAATCAGAGTATTAATTTTACGTCTTTAGCATGGTTATTACGTGTGGAATCAGCTGAGGACTACGCAAATCCAAAAAATGACTCGATATGGCTTCAATAACAAAGGATTTTTGTCGGTGGCCATGTCATTTTACAGTCATATGTTGTACAACCTGGGTGTGTTAGCAGCAAGGTTGCAAGTTACTTTGGTGAGTGTTTACAGGCAGTGCTACTAATTTGAGCTGCATTTTTGCTATTTGTATATACATAGGAATTTTGGAAAAACTTGATTCAGATGTGTCAAGTCCTCCTTTTGGCAAGTACAACTCGACATTGACTAGAAACCGGATAGGCAACACGTTAAATTCTTTTTTTTGTTACGCAAATGTTTATATGTATCCTAGACAAGAGTATGATTTATCTTTTATTGCGAGGGGAAGACTTAACTCAAATTTTTAGAAAGGTCATCTTCTAATAGAAATCGGTTCTTAACATAATTTTATACAAATATCCGTGGTGTTGTCGGTAATTTTGACTCGATTCAAATGGATCGAGGCCGATGAATTACACTCCATTATCAACTTTGAGTCAAGTATTTCCCTAGTCGAAATTTGTTTCTGTGACATTGAAAATGGACTTGAGAAAAACGTCGACGATGGTTTTATCATATATATATATTTTACCCTGAACTCTCGTTTTTGTTGCAGGGTTTTTGTTATGGTGCGAGGGCAGCGAAAGGAATGGCCAAGCCAGAACTAATCTCTCCACTCCTCAAAATGGTCTACAATATGGTGGAGATGCTGTTGAGTGACTCCATAATATGCATCGAACCCAGTCAGAATGCGATTTTGGTGACGAACAATCTTTTTCCGACAAAAATTGCTTCGCTTTGCCGATGCACCTTGTTCAAGGAGTATTCGCTGCAAATTGTTAGTGAGGAAGGTGCGTAATATGAATATTTTTAAAATATATTTAAAATATTTTATCTAGTCTTGATCAATGGTATATTTTTCAATTATTTTTGAGTTGTTTGCCCAATAATTTTGATAAATTTCAAACGAGTGAAACACCTGACCCAATTTTTTTTTCAAATTGAAGTTTATCAATTTTTGTTTCCAATGATATTTTAAATAGACTAAGATTTATCTCTTTAGCGGCATTTTACAGACGGAGGTTACAAAATTTTTCGGTCTGAGTCAACTCTTCTCTTCGTTTTCAAAATCAACAAAGGCAGCCATAAAAGTTTTGAAAAATGGTTTCATTTTGCTATGAAATTATTCTAATACACTTTTCCGTTTCAGTAGCGCAACAAATCCAGCAAGAAATGCGTCATCGAAAGACATTTGATCCTCCAGTCGCTGTCCGCCAAACTCCTTCGGCTGCTCTGTTGGCCATGAAACCTTCAAGTGGAGTCAAACGGAATAACGCCACAGCTTCTGATGGCGGTGGAAATACGGCTCACAAAAAGAGTGACGTCAACTCCAAAGAGTGGATTTCCATTCCGCCTTCGTTTGATCCAGAATACCAATCATGGATTGCAACGTATCCACACTTGTTATGTACTACACGGCAGAAAGTAAGGATTGGCTTTCTGTTGAGAGGTCTTGTAATGGGTTTTGCATTTCTTGGTGTGGTTGTACAGCTTTCTTTATTTGTTTTTGGCATCTTTTACGCAAGGGAAACAGTTGACCCAAAAATTAAGGTTCTGCGCATGCTGAAGGATGAATACTACGACAAATCCAAACTAGGCGCTTTATCGGTATTGTCATGCTTTTCTGCAATTTTCGACTTTGTTATTCCTGTTTGAGACAAGTCTTTCCTTCAGAGAAAAACTTGACACAAGATCTTGTAAGGTTAGCTTATGGCCGAACATCATATTTCAAGCAAGTGAAGGACGTTTTAAAAAATAGTTTTGGACTTACTCATTTTTTGAGCCATCCTTTTCCCTCACTTTTCCAAATTCTGTGTCAACTCTTTTCCTCACTGATTTCTATCTTTCCAGGACGCCTTGCTGGACTCACGGTCTGCTGGTCAGACCGGAAAACGTCCGTTGTTCTATTTCCACGTGAAAGCCGAGATGTTCAGCTTCACTGGGGGTCTTCAAACCGCTCACACCTTATCCATGCCATTTGCGATTGCAACCCGACGAAATCAAGACTGTCAAGTCCAACGAATGATGAGTTCGTACACCGCGACTTGCTTCTGGATGTACGGAACCGCCGCATTGGATGGGTTACTACTTCAGTGGTACGATAATTCGATAGATTGGAAGGCATTCAAAGATTTGTATGCGCAGTATTTTGCGATGAATGCGGAGGTGAATAGAACGTTGACTGATGAGGACTTCTTGATCTTGAGGAACAAAATGCATTGTCCGGAATGCAGTGAACGTAAGTTTTTGGAAATTTCGATTAATTCTTTAATTTCGAGTCAAGTGTTCTCTTTGCAATTTTAATAAGGGAAACAGTTGACCCGAAAATTTTAACTTTCTAAAGTATTATGAAAATAAATGAAATACCATTTATGATTTTAAAATTCATTTTTTAGCTCCAAAATTTTTGTTTCGGGTCAAGTTTTCTCTTCTTTAACCTATTTAAATCTTTTTAGATAACACTACTTACAACGCCTACGAAGTCCCCTCAATTGCCTTCCGCAACGTCCTTTGCCCCCATTTACATTACTCCGTAGGCAAAACTGATGTCAAGTTTAGTGTTTGGAGAGGAATGTTAGAGCTTCTTCATTTATTCAGCGACCAACGAACCGAGATCAAGACTCTTTGGGAAGCCGGCTTACTCAATGGGTTTATGGAAAGGCAAAAGATTGCTTTGCAACTTTCGAGGATTGATTCTGGGCTAATAATGTACTTGTCGTTTGTCATGGGAGGCTGTGTTTGCTTCTCAGTCAAGTCTGGCACTCAGATCTTACATTTGGAACCGTTGGATTTGAGGAAACTGCAGGTAAATCGACTTTTTGCGAATTTTTACGAAATTTAAGACCAGAAACATTTAAAACCGTTTTAAAATACACCTCAACTCTTGAAAACTTCTTTTCCACAGTTTCCTCACGATTTTACAGCAAGTGGAACACTTGACTCTACCGAGTCAACTGTCCCCTTTAATACAAAAATGAGTCCGATCACTCATTTTTCATTTTGCAGGCCAAATCCCTTCACGAATACCTTCGAGACATCCTGATTGCCGAGAAAGTGGAGTACTTATACACTGCCAATCATGAATGGATGCTGGTTTCCGAGGCGATGAAAGAATGTCCCAAATCTTCCGATTTCTTCTCTCAAGCTCAGCCAACTCAACGAGAAATCACCTCTAATTTGGTTCATACAGAAGGAATCGACGTTGAGGAAACTCAATGGTAAGTTATTTTTAGCCGTTGTGCGATTTGTTTTGGGCTTTGAGACAAAGCTCTTTATCGAGGAGCACAGTTGACCCAAATATAAAAAGTGACAATTACAAGCGTATAAGCATTTTTTGTAAACGTAGACACTTATTGTTTGGCTTTTACCTTATCTCCGTTTGGGCCAAGTGTTGCCCTCAAAAGAAACAGTTGACTCAAAAACGAGAATCAATTAGAAAATAGATTCAAATGGAATATATAGGCTTGAAGAAGACGAAAAACAATATATTCTTTTAGTTTCACTCCAATGCGAGTTGCTGTAGTGACCTGCAAACAAGCGAGCTCCGAGAACTACAAATTTGAACATGTAAGTAATTTTTAATCTGAAAGTTTTCCAAAATTGCAAGCCCGGCCTCAGTTGTGACCTAAATTTTAATTTCCAGGACATTCCATCGCTCAACAACGGCGAAGAATTCGAAATCGCCCTTGAGAAACTGATGAATAAATTTGGAAAAACACGAATTGATGTCATCGATGTTTTGAATCGAAAGTCGGTTACAGCGGCAGCTTCAGTCCCCTCAACGGTTCATCCGCCAGTCAGTCTGGGCTTTGGCGGCACAACACAGCCTCAGGCATTCTCCAGCACTCATTCCAACACTTTCTCTGCACCTCAATATCACTACGTGGAGATGCCACAAAATCCGCCCAGAATGCCGTTGAATCATCGATGGACTGCACCTCCGGGCGACGACAAATTCTGGCCTCCTTTGACGTTGCATTGGAGTGGACATTCCGAACCGGACACCACTTATAGTAACAGCAATGGCGTTGACATCATATCACTCATGCCTCCAACGGTGGACTCTTCTATAAAGTACCCATAGATATACTGGTAATCAAAAATTGTTTTTTCAAATAATTAATGGGCCCTTTCTGACCCTTCAAGGGAACTTTGAGGTGGTTTTCAAATGGGGAGAGTGGTAGGGAGACATGTTATACGATGAAAATCAAAACAGTGGCCTTTGACAAGTTTCATCGTATAAAATCTCTAAAGCTGCAAAATTTGGAAATTGCTGCTGTTGTCTGAAAGCTGTTGCTGCTGGCTGGCTTCTATGATGTTTTTTACGAATTTTTCACAAAGCGGACACTTTATACGATGAAAATTGGAAACCCGAATTTTGGTATTTTTCATCCTATAAAACGTTTCTGAACTCAAAAACTTGAAAGGATAAGACATAAAATTTACGCTAACGTCGTATGTAACACCTGGTTACTCCTTCTCCACCTCAATTCCTTTTCAATTTTCCTCAAAATAATCAATATTCGAATCATTTTTATCCCCGATATACCCAGTGCTTGTTGTATGCAATGATTCTATTCCATTATTCAAATATTCACTCCTTTCTCTTCGATCACGTATTATATATCAAATTTCTATTATTACTCTCAGCTTCTATGATAGTATCGATTCGATTTCGCGCATTTTTGCCACAAAATGACATTTCCAAAACCATGATGTTAAGTTTGCAATCTCATCTAAAGTATTCGAAAACACATCCATTTTATAGCCATAACGTTTACATATTTCATCGCCGCACCAACTTAAGCCTCTAGAATAGTTGTTTGTTGTCAATTTGAAAAGAAAATAAAAAATTTAAAATTTTTTCTTGGAAATGTTTCAGAGTATGAAACGGTCGAACAATTAAAAAATCTCTTTTACATTTAGTTATGGCCAAAAGAGTGCGTTGGAAACCAAATAACGGTAATTCCCGGCGTTAAACAACCGCCTTTATTCAGAGAAACACTTGACACAACCGAGTCAACTCCTGCTCGCATTATCAAAACTGACTTAAGATAATTCAAAATACAGCGATAATGTTAGAAGGCTCTCTGTGAACCACGATACTTCGAGTTGCCACAGTTCTTGTTTGGCTAGGCGGCGCCAGTGGTTGACGCACAACCTTTGATTTCCAAAATTGCACTTGCTTCCGAAATAACTCGTTAAAATAATAGTTGATGAAAATATGAACCAATGAGATGAGACCAGTCGTAGAGTACGTCAAAGAGACTGTAATGTCGGTAGGTGCAAAATATTGCCATTTCGCGCCTAGCATGACAACCCCAGGAATGGTGACTAACACAATATCCATGGCTGTCATGACCAGAAAAACCGAGAGTTGTGTTTCCGCTTTTGTATTTCGACAGGCCATGAAGCCTTCTTCATATTTTCGCCTCTGAAATTGAATAATTTTGGGTTTTAGACATTTTATACGATGAAAAGTTTTTTTGATAATCTTAGAAAAATTATGCTGATAGAGAAGATGAGGTACTCGCAATACTTAATTTCAGTCAGTTTTGTAACAAAAATAGATAGTTTTCTTTGTATGTGACGCTTTATACAACAAAAAAAAGTTTCTAAAATTTTCATCGTATAAAATGTCACCAGCTGATTTTTTTGTATTCCTCACCTTTGAAAAATGATGAATCGTATATAGCGAACAGAAACTCAACGTGTATGCCATTACAATAAAAAGAAAATGGAATGTGCTGAAGAATCCAGCCGTTGAACTTATAATTGCGCAGTGCTTATCAGCGTTTACTCGATTATTATTCCATGAAGAAGTCGCGGCTGTTGATAAAATAACCTAAAATTAGTTTTAATGTAGGTCATGCACTACAATAATTTCTATTAGCCGCAAAACCAAGAGCAAAGAAAGTTTTGGCACTTTGGGTCAAGTGTTTCGTCGGTGTTTAGAGGATCGAATTTAAAATGCCATAATAAATAAAATACAAACAGAAAAATTTAAAGCTACTCTAAAACTTGATTACATTTTATTATCATTGCAGCTACAGTGCAACATTTGACCCATTGAGTCAGCTTTTTCTCTCGTTGCTGATTTTGTTGTTTAGAATTTAAAAATATAAAAAGAAGGTTTTACAAAGAAAACGAAAGACCATGCCTACAATTTGAATCATTGCCATTCCTGCAATCCATATTTTCTTCCGATCCGCCGCAAACAATTGATTATAAGAAGAAGGTTTTTCCACAGCGATAACTCGCTCCGCACTTTGCAATAATGTCATCAATGCGGGAATCTCTGTCCCAAGAATCAAAGGAATTGGCCAAAATTTGTGGAAAAAGCAATCGTGGACGGTGATTGGCTGATCGTAATCGCCGCGCAGTGCATGGATTCCTCGGCCAATTCCAGTCAAAACATACGAAAGACCATTGATCATCTCACCAAAATCTAGCACAATAAAGAAGACGTGATTAGTTCGAAGATCTCGATGAGTGAGAAAGATTAAGAGGTTTAGAAGATTGGCTATCATCGCTGCTGTACCTGAAGGTAAGTTAGTATAAAATATATAAAAATTTTACAAATATTATTATACCAGTGATATTTTTAGGATAACCAAGATATCTTAAGCCATGAAATACTTTGTTTTTCCCGGACGATGCAATGAGAATGCCAGAAAAAATGAAAATTAAATTAATCATGGGACTTACCAAGTGCAATGTACAATGTGCACATAAAAAGGGTGTTAGAGATGTCATAAACAGTGAAATCAGCTTCCACATGGCTCATCGTCGTCTAGAATTCAACAGAAACAAATTTTGTACAACACGACAACAAGAATACATAGTGTTTTATACATACATGTATAATGATATAACCTCTTTAGTATTAGTAAAATGATATCAACAAACCACATGGCTGATGAAATTAGCCAAACTGATTCTAAAGCAGCAAAGTTCACACGCAAATTACCAGGACTATACCAAACTCGAAGATGAGGCCGCACTGTGCGCAAAGCATAAATTTTTGATCGCACGGTGCGACCAAAAATAAAAACTGACGATTGCACAGTGCGACGCAGTGAAAACTTTGGCTGCACGGTGCATATCACAAACGAATATCGCGGCCGCACAGTGCATTCAAACCAAAGAGCATTTCTTTGCACAGTGCGGAGATTTTTTTCGAGTTTTCTAAAACCGCACAGTGCTAAGAATCGTTTTTTTGGAACGCAAACTTGCCAAACGCACCGTCAAACCTTTAGTATCAACAAATTTCGTATTCGGTTACCAAAAATTTCCTTCCTCACGACTGTTTTTCACATTTGTTTTCTGCCTCCGAAATGAGAATTCAATTCATAAATAATCTCCAAATACTGTAACTATATGGGAATGTGGAATAATTTTAATTACGTCTGGGACTCAGAGAGTACATATTTGGGCGAAAAATTTGGTTGGAGATGAGATAAATTATTAAAGTAGCCATATATATAAAGCCGAAAGTCCGAAATTTTAATATTTCGGTTTTAACAACTTCCAAATTGCTGAAAATTGTAATATTAGAGCTGTTTTTTCATAAAAAAGCTGAAGGTTTCACTTGTGACCGTATTTAACCCTCAAGGGATTAGACTGTAAATAACACGTAAGTTTGTTTAAATAGTCAACAAAGTGTATGTAAATGGTCACACGTGGGCTTTACAGAACATCGATGTCATAGCCAAACATTTTGCATGTGATTTGAAAACTTCCAATGTTCAAAGAATGAAATTATTTGAAAAAATCAATAATCCGACGAAATGTCAAAAAATATTATTTTGGCGCCCATTCGCGAAACAAATAAGAAATTATCATTTTTTCGTTGTTTTAAATGCTTAGCTTCAAATTTTGCTAAAATTTTTATCAATTTTACCTTCATCTTGTTTTTGTTGGTATTGAACCAAAAATTTCTCTGTAAATCCTTGTTTTTATAAGATTCTATGTTTCAGATTATGTCTCAGGAAAATCAACGAATCAAGGTCCCCTTTGAGCATCGCTTTGATCAATTTTACTATGAAGAGGAGGACAAACAAGCCGATCTTCAGAACCGGCAATATTTTCGATATTATGATAGCCGAGTTCAAGCTCTGAAGGGACGAATTTTGGCTAGAGCAAAGGAAGAAATTAGTAAGTGGTTTCATTTTGTTGTGTTTTTGATTTAGAGAGGGATTGAGGCAGAATTTGGATCAATCCAATTAGAAATATTACCTAAACATTGTACTAGGTCTGGATATTACCAAAATTCTGCATTTTTGTACCTAAACTAATGGTTTGGGTTTTATACATACGTTTTTATGCTATTCTCAGAGTTGTTATTTAAGATTCATGCTTGTTTGTCCTTTATGTTAACCTTTTCCAGGCAAAACCATCAAGGTCACACCTCTTTCCAAACTCGTTGCCAATCAGCCTGCGTTAATCTGCGGTGTAACAATAAAACGATGTAAAAATCGACCCAGTGTCTTTGATGAATTCAAGAAGCCTGATTTTGACGATGAGGATGAACTTTGGGATCTGGAGGACGCAGAAGAAGAAGCAGAACTAAATGCTGAAAATCCATATGCCAGAGTTGACACTTTATGCTCAGCTGCTGATACTTTTGAGGTTGAAGATGATAAGCAGCGACTTCCTTTGGTTGGAGTCGATATCAACAAGGTATGTGATGTTTACTGTTGTTTTTTCGGATTTTAGATTAAAAATGATACTTGAGAAAACAAGGACTTTTAAAGACGCTGAACATACGAACTTGAGTTTGTTCTGTCATCTGTTTGCTTTTAGGATCATTTTGTGACTGGAAACATCCTCGGATTTTACGGAGCCAAAGATGTAAACGAAGATTTTATCGTGGAAAAAGTGATCTGTCCCCAGTTGGCTCCGCAAATCCCCTGGCCCTCCAAAGTCTCCGACTCGTAAGTAAAATACGCCTTAAAAAGTACTGTCGGCTTTTAGATATATAATGTTCATATCGGGGTTCAATTTGAACGCTCAAATTGCCAAAAACGAATGGAAAATGGCGGCGTTCCATCAACTAGCCGACTTTCTTCAAGGAAATTCGTTGGACCCAGAGCAATGTGACCTTGGGAGAAAAGTCGGAAGGGTTATATTTGTAGGGGACACTTTGAGGATATCGACAAAGGTGGGTTCTGTTTATGTGCCATTTGAAGCTAGGGGCGGGATCTTCAATTTGAATACCAATTTCCCCATTTTAGGACTACACTCGTTACATGGTGACCAAATTGGGACAAAGTCAGACCTACGAACCTAATGGCCTCGAACAATTGGATCGACTACTCCAAGATATGACTGTAAGCTGGGCCGAATGTTTTTAGAAGTTGTAAATGCATTTCTTGTTTAGATGACAGTCCCGGTAACTCTTGTGCCCGGTCCCAACGACATTTGTGACGCCCTGTGGCCTCAGCGACCAATTTTGAAGAAGTCTTTGTTAAGAAACAAAAAGTATTACAGTAATTGTGATACTGTAACGAACCCGTATTCCTTTGACTATGATGGAGTTAGATTCTTGGGAACTTCAGGTTGGTTTTTGGTCGTTTTTGGAACTGGGAGACATTTTATTCGATGATTTTTTAGAATGCAAAATTTTGTCTAAATAGAGTAATATTCTTGTGGTTTTTTATTGAATTAAGGGAAATCATGATGTTTTGGGTTTTTTGAGCCAGATAAGATGTTCTTAAATGTTTTAATTTAGACAATATTTTATCTCAAGGAATGTTTCATCGTATAAAATGTCACTTTTGACAAACTCATTGATGATTGTTTTAGGTCAAAATATTGATGATATGCTCCGATATACGAAAGGAAAATCAACAATCGAACTCATGAAAGATCTCTTAGAGAAGTCCCATCTCTGTCCGACTTGCCCAGATACGATTGATGGTCATCCTTATGTTGGAAAAGACCCATTGGTCATCAAAGAGACTCCTCATGTCTTCTTTGTCGGAAACCAACCCAAGTTTGCATCGGAAATGGTTAAATTGTCGAATGGATGCAAAGTTTTATTATTGTCCTTACCCAGGTTCAGTCAAACTCATGAGGTAAGTTTTTATGAACTGTTTAGATGGATTAAATGGTGATTATTACTTAGAATAGATGCTAAGGATGTATTATTAAATCAAACGACCTATCCATACCTGTTTGACATTTAGGTGTATCTGTTTAACCCTAAAACCCTTGAAACTTTGCCATTCGAAGTGTTTGTTGATGGAGATTTAATCGAAAGAACTCATTTTGAACCCGATGACGAAGAAGTTCAAGCTATGGATGTTGATGAATGAATTTGTTCACCTCTAAATTAAATTACATATCTTTTATTCCCCGATTTTTATCGATTTTTTTTGGATTTTGAAACCTTTTCTATACAATGATCTCTAATAAAATTTGAGTTAAGTTTAACGATTTCTAAGTAATAAATGGTCCGATAGCACATGAAAGTTATTTCAGAATACGACGTAGACAGCGATATTTTTTTCACTTTTATTACAATTTTTTAAGTTTTTGTTTATTTTTACAACTAATCAGACTATTTGATACAAAAAAACACTCGATTTATCGAAAATTTTGAAAGAATAGACGGGAAGAGGCAGTAAATTATTTTAAAAAAATACAAAGACAATACAGTAACCTGTGAAAAGTGGGTAAAAGCGTGAAATTGTCATGAAACAAGTCTTTTTGATTGTACAAAACCTCTTGGGAAGAGCTGAGATTCTCGAGGATAGTCATCGGAATTACTATTTAGTAGCGACAATCGACGAATTGAAGGATGCGACCCAAAACTGTCCAAGTGTATTGACTACCGCCAACATTCGTGCACATGGCCAGCAAACTGGGCGAGGATTGAATGGAGGATCGGGACTGAAATTTAGGGAATATTATGTATAGTCGTCATAATTTAAACGTGGACGTTTATACGATGAATCGTTTTTTGTTTAAAAAAACCTTTGGTCGTATAAAATGTCGCTCAAATGTAAAATACAAGTATGTGCCATCAATAAAAGTTCTATATAAAAGGAGTGTATCACAGCAACCTGTTTATACGAAAAGTTTTTTTCAAAAATTTCAAAACACATTTTCGTATAAAATGTCGCCATAGCAATTTTTATTGCGAAACACAAAAAACAGCAACGATGTGAGTTGTTATGGTCATTTTTACTATCTTAGTTTCTAAAAGTATTCGAAAACTCTAACAAAAAATTTTTTGTCACTCGTTGTTATAGTAACTTCTTTTGTTGTTATATAGCACAACAACCGAGCGGCACGGCGAGAAAAAAATTCTGAAACGAAAATTGACCAATAAGTCCAACTAGATCAGTTATTGCCAAAAAGAAGCAATGAATTAGCTCTTGAAAATAGATTTAAATTGGAGGCGTATCAATGTCATGAATAACATGAAAACGCAAAAATTAGTAGATCTGAAGGCATAAAAGCATACCTGATCGAAACCTTCTACCGTTGCGGGCTGTCCATTGGCTGTGCAGGTTATTGCGACCGTTGCGCCTTGGGCGTGGGTGTTTCCAAAAGCCACATCGGAATAGTCGAATCTGGAATTGTGTCATAAATTATTTTATTCTAATCGTTTTGGTCTATAGGAAGTTCTAAATTCCATGCGAATTGTGAAAACCGCTTACCGATACTGATCTGACTGATCAACGGCGTTTACCGGATACAATATTAGGTCGGAACAACGGGCATTCACATGGGCTAAAATAATATGATTGATTAGTCGAAATTGGAGCTGTTAATAATATAGAAACGGTTTAAATGTCAGCAAGTAATTGGTATCTAATTTCAAGCCAAAAGGGACCGTGTTTTGCTATGGCGCAGCTGGTAGTGAGCTTGAGTCCAAGACTCGCAGGTTCGATCTTGCTTAGAAACAAATATGTAGATATTTTGTAACCCCCATTGGGCTTGCATTAACATAGTCTTTAGATAATTTGTGCAGAAATGGTACTGTCAAAATGATATTTGTGGGATAGGTTTTGGACTTTTTATTCTTTTTTGCAACATCTTCAAGTTTTTTCGACATTCTTCCTGACAGTGCGGTAATTAAAGGTCATCCCAAAGAGATTATTGCTTCTGACGTCTTCGTACCTTCTCACGTCAAGGTCGGTCCAGAAGAGGAGCACCGCGTGAAAGGGTAATTTCGCCTGCGGACAAGTCAAAAAATTCGCCGCCGATTCTCCTCCTTCATTGTATTCAATATCCAGTTTTTGGCGAGCGAAATCAAGGTCGAAGAGGGCTCTCACGCAGGTTAAGAGCGAATATACTCTGAGCGGCGACATTTCATACGATGAAACATGTTTTTGTGACAAGACATGTTTTGTCGTATAAAATGTTACTGTTTTGGGACGCAACTTACCAGGATCTTGACTGGAGATAAAACCGCCGATCCCTCCACCGGGTTGAGGGGGACATGTGTGGATTACTGGCCAGATTGCCAGAAAAGTCACCACTAATAGTTTGGGGATCTTGAGGAACATTAGTTTGTCCATAAGGTGGCCAACTAAAAAAATGGGAATGTAAAATACGTTCTGCATTTGGCACATAGAGCGTTGAAATCTTCGAAGATTAATTAAAACAATTGCAAGATTTTTAAATATAAGAAAAATTGGGTCTTTCGGATAAAAATGAGATAGATTAGGGTAATAAACATGATCACAATGCCGTAAAAGATCGAATTCTGAAATTTTAGGAAAATGTGTCCGAATGGCGTAACTGGATTTGAGTTGGCCTGGGAAGAAAAAGGTAGTACGTTTGATCCCAGCCAAAGAAAAATTAAGAAAAGAGTTGTATCAATAGTTTTGGAGTAAAATACGGTTACGCATGCTTTGTATAGATTATGAGGATAAAGGGAGCGGAAAAGCGGATATATTGGCTTAGAAAATTATGCTTGAGGTAAGCAGTGTCTTTTATAGTTAAAACAAAGAAAATTTGAGTCTATTTTGAACGAATAGAACTTCATCTCCTTCTTGCCTATACTGCAACCCAAGAATCTTCCAAAAAACCGTCTCAAACCCCCAAATCTGGTCTCATTTGACATTTTACAGGTAACCGCTCACCTCTGCTGCAGAGGTTACAAAAGGTTTCCCAAGCACCAACCAAAGCAGTAGCTTTTTCCTTGCGGCGGCAATTTTCTCCTTCTTACCGCGCTGGCTTTCCAGGATACAAAACAGACAGACCCCCTATTATTAATAATGGAGCTGCGCCGAGGGATGGAAAAAGGTTAAATTTCGCTGCGAAATTCAAGGTTGGAAACGAATGCAGATAAGCTTCGGTACTTATACGGTTCGCAGGTACGGGAAATGGGATGGGTTATCCCAGATTTTGCGGAATATGGAAATTTTATCAGCCGTTCGGAGGTAAAGGGAATAATAGATAATATTGATGACAAATTAGATGATTTAAATGGTAATTAAGATTATTTAGATTGTAAACAAGATAAGTGGAGGTAAATAAGATTAGAGTACGGTATCTTCTAGTCAAATTTTAAAGATAAAGTGAAAATTTTGAAGATTTTTGGTCGTTGTCCTTTACTTTTTTTCAATTTTTTGGTCAAAATGATGCAATCTTTAGGGGTGACTGGTCGCAAAATATTTAATATCTGCTATATATTCCGCGTTCACTAAAATCCAACAAAGTAGAAAAAAAACTATGTGCTATATATTTCAACTGGGAAAGGGGCTCGGAAGTTTTTATCGAATTTGGCGATTGTTCGATTCCGGCTTGATTTTTTTAACTATTGTAACCAAAAATTTTCCAAAAAAATCATCGAATATTTCGAAATTCCTTCAAACTACCCAACCTCACAATACGAATTGTCAAAAAGCCGACGAATGTTGAAAAACATCTATACAAGCTTTGAACGAGATAAAATTCGGGCCCGAGCAACCCCCGCGGAATCCCGCCCGGTCGCTGTGGAGATTCGCACTATATACCGACAAAAACTGGTGCAGAATCTTGAAAAAGCAGAGGAAAACAAAAGGATGAGGAGGAGAGAACGTAATAGTCATGCTAAAAGTAGTAGTGCTAGGGAAAGTTTTGTATTTTTAGAAAGAAAAAAAATGCAAAGTAAGGGAGAAATTAGTGATTTTTGTGAGTGTTTTGAGGTCACTGAGGCATCCGGAAAGGTTTTGATGATGGAAAACGGATTAAAATAACATGAACAACTGTTTTGAAACGGACTAAGCTTGTGTGATCGTATAGTGCAACTGGTTATGAGTCTGGAAAAATGTAATCCCAGTTCGAATCCCATCGGAGGAAGCTAAAAATTTGATCCGAAAATTATAGAACTTGAGCATTTAGACCAGAATAAAGTGTGTGGCGAGAGGAGCATCTCGAAAGGTATTACAATAGCTTATCCTTTTCCCGTTCCTAGCTCAAAAATCCAAAAAAATTGCGAAAACTCCCGCCAAAGGCGAATGGATCAAACTTCGCTTTACAAATCACATCATGCATCAAATAGCACCACCGCCGACTGAATGGAAGACGAGCCTCGGCAGAAGCTCCAACCGGATACGGAAAGGGGACCCGTTAACCGGAATAATCATCCTCTCCCCGACTGTAGACGAAGAGAGGACACGGTGCAGGAAGTCCAGAAAACATTGTAAACAGTCTTGTTATGACGTCAAACTGAGAGAAATTTTGTTTTTTGAAGAATTAAAGTTTTATGGATTACGGTAGCTACATTTTGCAAATGTCAAAATTTTATGGTTTAGGGCATTCTTGACAGAAAATAGGAAGATAAAGGGCAGTTAAAACTGGTTGGATATATTGTACTTTAAAATAGACGCATATAAAAAAATTATTGTAATATCGGACAGCCGGTATCGAACTTGTAACAAATTAATGACTTTAACTCACTACCTCTAGGCCATGCGGACACGTGGCTTAGAACTTTTCAAAATATCTCAAAATGGAGTAATGTCGCGTTTAAACACTTATTCATATGTTTTAGCAACCATTTTCTATAAAAAGATGTACTCTAAAGTCGTCAAATTACAGTTAAAACGAAAAACTTTTACCTTACAATGAAAACGAAAAGTGTACAGTTGGAAAATCCTCGCTCATCGTTTTTTGACAGTAATATAAAAGCTGTATGGGAGTTATTATGAGCGCGGAATTAGGCGTGAAAAGTGATTTCGGTGCCGAATCAACTGGAACGGGACTCGCTCGCCAACTTTTTCCCCCTCTTCCGAACAAAGCCTGCGTTGAAAACGGCCCGTTTGCAATACGCAATTGGGTCCAATAACGTCATTTATATGTCAAAATGGGATTTCGAAAAAATTAACCGTTTTAGAATTATATATAATCGGTTTTGGTGGCGTTACACCAGGCTATTGGAGTAATGGGAAATTTAGCGACAAGAGGTGGACAAAAGTTGTCTTTGTAAGTTTTAACGAGTACAGTAAGGTCTGTTTAAAATCGTTGAAAATTGGCAGTTTTTGCCGAAATTGGGATTTGTTGGAAATTTGATAATTTTAGTGATCCATTCCAACAAAAACGGTGTATCATAATTATAAAAAGTTCTACTGGTTCCTCCAGAACACCTTAATTTGATTCTTCTTGTTGTCGACCAACCGTAATCGAAAATGCATCAATAAATGCATCAGCATTTTTATTAACCCACAGCCACTATACTACATCGGCACGGGGTGCAAAAAAATCTCTTTTTGGCTCTCTGACTACCTTAAAAGACCCAAAGTTTTACATTTTAACCGAAAATTTATCGACCGGTCGATTTTCCAAAATTTCAATTTTTCAAATCGCTCAAACCTTATCTAGATAAAATACGATCTGCCTCCGCTCATAAACAACAACAAAAACGTGCGGACAACCAATCTCATCGTCCATTTCACGCGGATCTCGATTGCGAGTGACGGTAATCCCGATAATCTCCCCCGCCCAACCGGAATACGAATGGACGGCAACTGAGATTGCACAACATAAAATGAAACACAAAAACTGTTATTTTTGACGGGACCGGATAGTTTATTCAAATCCAACAGACCGTCAAGCGACAAGCGGAAGTGGATGTAATTGACGAGTTACGCGGAGACCAATTGACTTTTTTTTTGATTATCCGATGATCAAGTATGTTTTTACATTCCAGAAGATTCGCTGAGTTGCGGTAAAAAGCAATATAATACCTCGTTCGATGTGAAAATGTAGAAGAATGGAAAGCCCATCCAAAAAAATCCCAATAATTATCCTCATCGAGCCGGGATCGAACCCGTGATATATTTCATTTGCAAATGAAATTACTGCCACTGCGCTAAATCGTCACAAAGTCGGTTTTTGCCGTATTTTACCCAAAAAACCGGATGATTGAATAGAGGTTGCTGTCTTTATCCCCTCCAGAAATTTTCGCATTGTTCAAAAATAAAAAACAACGTCAAAAATTCCTTAAAAACATTAAAATTAATTCCAAACTTGATTCAATAAGGTTTATGATAATAATATTCTAGAAACTTTTCAAAAAAAAGCTTCAGACTGAAGAACAAGGGGTATTAGACAAAATTACACTTCGGATGGGGCGATCTGTTGAATTGGAGCCTAAAATTTCGAGCCAAAATATACATTTCTAGATGCCGCGCAACAAAAATACTTAATAGACGAGTTAACAATCTGGGAGTTTTAAAAATTTGCAGAAAATCGCAATGAATTCCATCCAAATTCTATGAAATAAATCGTGGTTAGCCATATACATACGCGGTAACTACGACGATAATAGGAGGGGTAACAATACAATTATAACGACGGGATAATAATCGGAGTAGGTCGGGTACTATATAACATGGGCGTTAATATCGATGCTATAAAGCTGAGAGCCGTTTCGCGAGTGCACGGTGCGAAAATCGTTCTTCTGAAAAATGGGCAAATTATTATAGTACAACATTAAAAAATAAAAGTTACAAAAAGCTCCAATAAGTTCTCCAAATTACCTTCTCCTTGTTATTATCCTACTTTCGTTTAAAAGTCCCACCCTTTTCGCCAAAGGAAACACTTGTCTCAAAATCTCGAATCAGGGTTAAGTCTTCCCCTCGCGACTAATTTTCTAACCCAACCTTTCCAAAACTGTATCTACCACCTCGATCAAACACTTTCACCTTTAAATCCCAAAAATTTTGATTAAAATTTATTGATCCATTAACTTACATGACTAATAACAATCGCTTAATCGAACTCCAAGATTGGTGGTCGATGATCTCGTTTGGAGGGTTCCTCGGGTTCCATGGCATTGAGACGGTCTGATAATGAAGTCCTCATGCTGGCCAGTCGTTTTCGTAGGGATTTTGGGCTCCTTATTCCCAGACTTTTGGCTGATCTCGGCGGTGTAATTGAGTGGGCCATTTCCCATTCTTTAGCGATTAAGCGCATTCTTTCTTGGTCTTCTGGGGTCACCGTCGCCAAGATGTCCTCATCATCGTCAAAATTGCGATTGAAATCGCTGCTGACATTGGCCAATTGAGACAGATGAGCTGATCCTTGACATTGAGGTGGGGTATGAAGACCGGCGGGTTGGGAATCCGATGTGGAGGCGTTCGCCGATACTAGGCCAATCATTTGGGCTACTCGGTTCAGCTTTGATTGCTAAAAGCAAAGATTAAAAAAATCAAAGAATTAAAACAGAAAAAAATAAAATAAAAAATCTTACCCATCTTGTGCAAAACCTGTGCAGTGTTCGGAACGCTGTTCTCGACGTTATTGACTTGGATGTTAAAATCTCTTCCGCTGTTGGGCGTTTGCTTGGGTCGGGGTCCATCATTCGGAACAAGAGGTCCCGGAGCTCTTTTGATATACCTAAAACAACATAAAAATAAAATCAACACGTTTCCAGTTCCCACATAATCTCGACTCCTCTTTTTACTACCCATTTTGCCTGAACACTCATCTTCAAACTTCGATTTTCACCTAAAGCAACACTCCAGTCTTGAGTCAACTCTTCCCTTGCTTTAAAAACCCCTAAAATCTCACCTGCTGTGATGTGCTCATCGATTTCCAGATTCCTCAAATCATGCCATCGTTCTGTTCCGCCATTCGGTGGGTAGAGATCCGTCGCCAGCTGAAGTATGGTCAATCCCAAGGAGAATATGTCCGACGCAAATGTCGGTATTCCAGTGAGGACCTCCGCTGCCAGATACTGACTGTCGCCTTCTTTGGCTCCATTCTCAGGAGTTTCACTGTTCAGGTCAACGGCCATTCCGAAATCGCCAAGTTTGCAAATCCCGTTTTGGTCGATGAAAACATTCTCCGGCTTGATGTCATTGTGGATCAAATTGTTCGAATGCATGTGATGTAGGGCCTAAAAAAATTTGAACTAGTAATTTGCGACGGCATACATGCTGACACCCCTATTACAAAAACCATTTTCAACAAAGATAAAACTCGACCCTGTGTCAACTCTTTCCTTTTTCTAAAAAATAGATCTGAATCGCTTACATTGGCCATATCAATGAGTGCATCCCACACTCTAGCTTCGGGGACGTCTCCATCCGACAATTCAATCGCTTTGGCCATGGTGAATTGACAAAGTTCGGTCATTATGTACAATTGATCCCATTCCTCCCATGCCATTTTCAGTTTCAATATATTCTCATGATTGTGTGCCTTCTCGTGTAGTGACACTTCTCTGATCTTTTCTTTCCGATCTCTAATTCCTCGATAAGGAATGGTCAAACATTTTACGGCCGATTCTTCCCCGCTGACCTTGTGTTTTACATGATACACGGTGCCGAACGAGCCGTGCCCAACTGTTTTTACCTTGTCATAAACTTGTTCCAAGTATGTCATGGGAAGGCTTGGATCGTAGAGCGGGTCCAGCTGAGCGTCTGTAAGATCGGCGGAGACTATTCGAGCATGAGGGTACTTCATTACAAGTGTCTCAAGGGTCCGTTCGGTTCGAGGCTGGGTCTTCGTTAGTCGACTTGCGGATTTTACCAACCGAGGTGTCCTTTTGAGCTGAAAAGAAAATACAATCGTCGAAATCCTCCAAAAAATATGTTTAACTATGTGCCAAGGACAAAAAAAATCAATTTGTACAATTTTTCCAAGCCAAAGTACAAAACCAAATAGACTTAAATTATCAAAATATATCAAAATTTCGCTAAATTAACAACAAACCGTCAGAAAATCAAAGATCTCATCGATAATATCATCAAAATCTTTCTATTTAGTTTCAAATAAAAATCAACCCCCTTAACTTACCGCTTCTTTCCGTGTACTCAAAGGTGGCTCCATGAGAAACCTCTGCATGGCACAGCTAGGTGACAGTGGTGATTTCGTTGATGTTTGTTCAAAAGCCTGAGGGCTGCGGTGCTGGGCGAGGGGACCGTTCATGGTCCGATTCACTGAAATACTGTAACAGTTACTAATAAAGGTATAAAAGGTAAAATCACGTCAATTAATCAAAATTTAAAACAACTAAATCCAAATAAGCAATCAGATGTATCTCATATCCTGCTAGAATTAAATGTAAAACGAACTTTCATGCCATAAAGCCAACATTTCACAACCGCCTGGCGCCAACGACAAGCGGAAAACCAAAAATTATAAAAAAGTCTATCGAATTTTTTTGATTACAATCTTAAAATACTCCAGCTAAAATATTCCCTTGACTGGATGGAGATAGAAAGACTCGCAACACCGGCACTAGCAGGAGGATTTAACACACAATGACTGTTCTCGACGTATATGGACGCTACAAGTAAAGCAGACAAAAGACGGCAGAAATGATAGCGCAATATTCCGTGCAATGCAACGAGAAAGTGTTTAAGATTAATATTACGACGGTTATGCAATTCTTCATGTGATAAGAATACCATCCACAACCAAAATCCAACCAATACCGCACCCACAAATTCCGGACCGTTTGCCAAGTATAACATGCCAAAATTATATATCATCGTTCCGAAATCCGACGCCACAAAGATAAGAACATCAAGACAAATATGCTACACAAGATATGGCAAGGGGCGTTCCGGCATGCAGAAAAACTCGCTGGAAATCAGCTGAGTCACAGAGAAATGGCGCGTAAAACGTCGCCGACCCCTGCCTGGTCCAGGCGAGAGTTCGCAAAGTTCGCGCCAAAATTCGGACTCGCGTAAGGGCCCGTTCTTTGTTTGTTGGGTGCTGTTTTTGATCCGAGGTGACAGATTTCGACCTCCACTCGCTTCGATTTCAAGTCAATCACAAAGGACGAACGGCAAAGCGAACCGCGGACAAATCTGAGAAAGTTGGACGGTCTGAATAATTAATGAGAGCAGGGTCAGATCGAGCAACTGAGGGGCAAATGCGGAGAAGCAACAACAAAATACTATAACAGCGGTCTTCAAGGGCATTCGACGATTTTAAACCGTAAAACAAACAAAATAAATTTCTTATGGGCCCAAAAAGATCACAGAGACAACCACTAACCAGGCCTAAAAGAAGCAAGCAGTCCCTCAGACCCTTGCAAGGCATCTATATATTACATATATACAAACTTGCCTCATGAATAACACCCACCTCCAAAATACAGGACCATTAACCTCTGATCGGATCACCGATTGCCCTGGGAAACCGTGCAACAAATAAGTCGGGGTTTATAAAAACCACATAAGGGAAGCAGCGAACGTTTTATCCCATTAACCTCGGAATGGATTACGTTGTTTACGAGGGAGGTCAGGTGAGAAATGCCCTAATTTTTTGAATTTCAAATTTGAAAACATTTTTCGAATTATAGCCAATGGCTATTAGAATTATTTGAATGGAGTTTCTTATCAGTAAAAGCCACTTTTCGTGCGAAAAAGACCATAAAATTTTGAATAACGGATTGTTTTATCAATAATCACCTGTTGATAACAATATCTTTTGTCTCGACAGAGGGCAATGGACGAATGCGACAAGAATACGAATCTAGAGCCATTATGAAAGTCAGGAACCGACAATTCAAACATAGACCATAACAATATGCAAGCCAATTTGATACCAACATCTCAGAAAACGGAAACCGAAATTATGACCTCGAAAGACCTTCACGCGTCAATACGCATCTTCAGGACGAACAAAAGTGAAATTCAAACCAAGATGATCTTGTCAACTTCCAGCTGAGACTCTTCAAACCCAAGTGGAAAGCTAATTCAAGGTCAACGGATATCATAAACAGGAAGGATGGAAACATTTAGACGCCTTACAATACATGACATCTCTATATCCTGACTTTATTAAATTCTTTGTCTTTTTTGTTGATAATTACGTTATTCTTGAAGGACGGCAAATATATGAAGACTATACGTATTTTGCTTTAATAAACGCCAAAATAACCGTACGTCCCCATAAATATCATCAGGTCCCCATAAACGATTAGAGAAACACTTGACCAATATTGAGTCAAGTCCTCCCCTCATCTCGGAACTTCCCGTATTTTATCCCCAATTCTAAATCAACAACAAACAAATCAAAAACTTACCCAAAAATGAGGAGTTTCAATACCAACCAAACTAGGATCACGATCAGGACTGTAGTACACCAAATAACAACCATAAACTATATCCTTTTGTGTACAACAGCGCTTTCAATAGAAATCTAAACCGTATTTTCTCTAAAAATAAATGTAAACGCAGAATTAAGTTGACAACGTGGTGTTAAAATATTCAGCGATCCAAACACTCTTTAAAAACAAAATGAAACAAAAAAAAGTGTCAACAGCAAAATCGCCTAAAACAATATCTCGTTCAAGTATAATTTCTTGAACCAAACCTCGAATAAATAAGACCTAGAATTTAACTAATCACATCCTCCCCTCTAACCTGAATTAAAAGTAAACCAAGCGAAGACATTCTGCACAAAAAACCAAAAAATTGGTCTGATGGTCGAAAAATAAGATAAATTTTTGCCAACCAAACTTTTTCAAAATCCAGAAATCGTAGTATCAGAAGATTCAGCACACTGAGCATTGACTAAGACAACAACAGAAGAAGGGTTTTAAATCTCTTCTGACATAAAAATACTCTGTAATAATATTCTGAACACGTGGGAGTACTAACCTTATACTTGCTAAAACAAAAAAAAAATAAAAATCATCCCAGAAAAACCTTGAAAAAACCACGAAACCGGCACAAGACTCTTGATCAGAGTGCAGGAATTTTCGCGCCAAAAGAAAAATGTTTTTTCGAAGCATTTTGTTTGCGGCTGCTTGTTTTCGTGGTGGGACCACCTCGCACGTGCGGCGAATGAAAATTTTGACTTTTGTGAAGAAAAGGCGCATGAAAGTGTGAATACTGGTTGCTTTATAATTGTTTAGCAAGTATTAGTACGAAACTAGGACTTCCAAATGAAAGTTTTAAAAGAAAAGACATTATACTAGAAATCAGCTGGCCTCTCTGCTGTTGTTTTTCGCTGATGAAATGCCGTCGCGCAGCTGTCACGTGATGAGTCATTTACCGGTCACTCAATTGATGGCCGTTTCAAGGCCAAATTCATTCTGAAATTCAGGTTTCGAAATAACATCCAGAAAGTAAACATGTTTTTGATGGCAAATTTGAGGGTACATGGATTTGAAGCGATTTATACATAGGCCAAAAAATTAAAAATATTCTTTGGTTATTTCTAATGAGTTGCCAATCATTTTTGAAAAAATATTTACTTAAATAATCTACAATACGATGTTTAACACGCTCTTATTCATTTTTTGGATGAAATTTTTTGTAAAATTGAGTAAAACTTGAGATTCTATTAAATAATAATTGGAAAACAAGTTAGAGTACGACATCTAGAATGAGCCATTGATCCTGGATTCATCGTCTTCTAACGAGTCCACTTGCATTATCAAATCCACCAGCATGTTGATCACCTTGTCCCCGAAAATATTGGCTGGAGAGCGGAAAAGCATTGATCCTAAAATATCACACACATCATACTTTTGGCCTATGAGTCAGGGGGTCTCTTTAGCATAGCTTTTTAGACTCAAACCGACAATAGTTTCCAATAGATTATATTTTACTTGGCAAAAATCATGTAAACCGGGTCTAGAATTTATTACCTTTGAAACTCAATTGCCCCAAATTGTTGGCATCGGCCTCATCAAACATTGTGTCTGCCAAAATCACCGCGGTTTCGATCGTATCCCCGTCCAGTTGACTTGGGGGAAATGCTACACTAATCGCATGACGAACAAAAACTCCCAACTCGGAGCGATCCAAATAAGAATCCTTGTTAAAATCAGATTTTTGGAAGATTTCCTGAAGTTTCTGGTAGTACGTGGGCTCTTGAGATGAGACAAAGGCAAATATTAATAATGATGACACTAGTTGAATTGAAGACGTCATGTTGGTCTAAAATAGGATTATTTTTATAATTTCTTTTTTAGCAAAATCTAGAGAAACTTTGCGGCAGTATATTTCAAAAAGATCCCTCGAATCTGAGAAAAAAATAAACCATTATGTCATCTATTACAAAAAATCCCAACTGTTAGTCTTCGAAATGAATTAAAATTGTCTAAAACACAACAAGCAGCATTTCTTCCAAGACCGGATGGCTCTCGTTACCGCGCTCACCTTCTTGATGAGCTCAAAAAACTGCTTGACGTAACCCAATTTCGAATATTTTTTCGTTTTAATTGGATTCTTGACGAAAAAACCGGAGCAGAGGGAACAAAGAGACCTTCCGGAGGTGGGGAATTCAGTTATTTTACAATTATGACTACTTTAACGGCAGTGTAAACAAAAAAATCATAAAATTTTTCAAAGAAAACACACAAAAATTAACTCCAAATTACGATAATAGTCGAATATTTATTTTAACTTATACAGAATAAAATCCGTTTTAGATAGATTACTGGTGAGTTGTTACTACTCTACTGGATGTTGTTCAATGTGTTTGGGGAAGGCGGGATAAACCTTGGGGACCTCGAATTTTGGGAAGATGGGAGATGCATCTGGACGGTAAAGTTCTCGTTTGGTACCGTTTTTATCGATGATGGCTAGACGAATCACACCACCGGAGGAGCCGTCACGGTACATGGCAAGACCAACCGAGTTTATCACAAGCTGAAAACAGCATTTTAGAAAGGATTATATCAAAACTCGAGTATTGATACCTAAAATAATATAAAGAAGACAGTCAAAGATGGCTAAAGTAGCTTTACAAAACATAAAAACTTCATTTTACCGTATTAACCATCTAAATCCACCAAAAGTCCCATGCAAAATTATTTAAACTCATCTAAAACATCATAAAACTTACATTCTTAACCTCGTCTAAAGTCATTCCCTTCTTCCATGACTTGTCCATGAACCCGGTAACAAAAGTGCTACCAGATCCACTAGCAGTAAAACTCTGTCGTGTAGTGAAACCACCTAAAGGAATGGCATAGATTTGTCCTCCTTCTGATTCATCCCATCCGGCGACAATAACACTGGCTGAGAGCTGATCACGGTAGTCATAGAGATATTTTCGGAAGATTTGAGTCGATCGGTAGACAGTCACGGGCTCATTCTCCATAGTACTAAAATCGAAAGATGTATGTCATGAAAGACAGAAATATCAATCCTGTCTTTAAAACAGCAAATAATCCTTGCCTTTTGAAGATATAAAAATCAAGAAGATCAAAAAAATCGAAAAACATACCCATAAAGCTCGATGTGATACTTGGCAATGTCAGCAATAGCCTGGGTATCAGCAGCGCTCCCAGATCGACAGACAACAAGATGAGAATTGATTGGAGTAATCTTATCGGTAACTCGGGAGGCAATGAAGCTTCTGAAAAGAAAAAAATCATCAAAACATTTGATATATTAATTTATATCATGGTGAAAGATCAGCATGAACTGGACTTTAGAATCAAGAATATAAACTACATAAAAATAACAAGTTAACGTTGTGAGAGCTAAAAATGTTCATTCCTTAGTTCTGAAGTTTGAGGAAATAGCATTCCCTATCAATTGTGGACAAACCCCTAGTCTAACAACAATTTCTTCAAACTTCCCAAAAATACGCATGCAACCACAAAAAGCAAACAGTTCGTTAGTTGCAACAGATCAAACTGCAACTCTAAATGCAATACTTGTTGAATTTCATAAGCTTCGCTTATTCTATACCTAATCTTCGCATGAGCCTAGAAACAGAACAAACAATAAATGAAATTCCTTACCCAGCACTCGTTCGAGCATCAGTACCAACAACAACTCCACCCTCGAATTCACAAGCGATCAAAGTGGTCTAAAATTTGAGCAATAAATTTTACAAGCAATTAAACCACTAAGAAAACGTCCATAAATAACTTACACCAGTGGAAATTGGCTCATGTGGATAATATCCGATGCCGGGGACGGCTTCACGCTTCTCCAAATTCATTTCCGCTACCATTCTGTAAGATGTTCTACTAGAAACTTACAAATCCACAGCGAAAAAATAATTTTTTCGGACGAAAAAAATAAAAAATTCTTTGTAATCAGAAATTTGAAATTCCCGCAATTCCCTGAACTTTTCGCGTCGGAACCATTCCCACAAGGAGATCGTAACAAATTTGGGATTTTTTCGCACGCGGTCTGATCGGAAAGCGTGCCTTTTCTGTTGTTATGTGAAGATGGGCAAGGGTTTTTGGTGTTGTTACTGGTTTATATTATTTTAGACATCAAATTGTAATGTTTTTGAAAGTATCGTGTTATCGATTGTTATTCAAGAGGTTTTTGTTTTGTGCCTCTCAAAAATTGCTCAGTTTTGTTGTTTATTGGACATGAATATTCAATTTATCTCTGTTTCAGCCGGGTTCGCGCGTTTTATATTGGTTTAGCCAATAGTGTAATTAAATCGAGATTTTTTCCGAGTTTTACATTTTTACTCAAAGTTGTCATTTTCAGTGGCGTGTCCTCCTCGTTTTGCAGTGCGCAGGCTCTTCAATCAATAGCAGTCCAACCAACATGCCTGGAGAATGTTATCGTTGTCATGAATCGGGACACTTTGCCCGCGAATGCCCTAACTCTGATGGTCAAGAACAGCGCGGTGGTGGTGGTGGCCGTGGTGGCGGCGGTAAGTTGTTTTCCATTTGATGCTTTGGTTTTTAGGGCAGGAATTAATGACTAGGCAGTGTTTAGAGTAGGGTAGAAGACTTGGCTCGTAAACAACTTTGGTCAAGTCTTCTCCGTAGGGTTGAAATCTATTTTTCACAAGGTTTGCCCTAGGTAGTATATGTGGGGAATTTCTTGTTTGTTGAGCTAAAATTTTAGTCTATTAGCAAAGATTTGAACTTTATTGGTGTGGAGTAACTTATTATTATTATTTTAGAATGCTACAACTGTGGTCAAACCGGACATATGAGCCGTGACTGTACTGAGCCCCGCCGCAGCGGTGGACGCCAGCAAGGTGGAGGTGGCGGATATGGTGGTGGTGGCTCCAAGTGCTACAACTGTGGAGGATTCGGACATTTCGCTCGCGAATGTACCGAGGCTGCCAACGGTAAGGGTTTTTTTTTTTTTGATTGTTGGTTTAATAATATAAGGAGTGTTGTGTTCTTGATATTAAGTTAGTACAAAATACCAGGCTAATATAATTCACAAATTTTTCCTTTTAGACCAAGGACGCGACTCTCGTGACAGCGGAAGGGGCCAAGGAGGATCCAAGTGTTACAACTGCGGAGGCTTTGGCCACTTCTCCCGCGAATGCCCCCGATGGACAATCTGGCCGTCGATGCTACAACTGCCAGCAGTCTGGTCACGTCTCCCGTGACTGCCCCCAGCGCTCGCGCTTAAACAGCTATGGAAGAGTGGAGGATGTTGACAGCCCTCAATACTTTGTTAATCAATTCTTCCCCATATTATTTTGTTGTCCTTTTTTATTTTTCAAAAAATGTTTTCTTCCTTATTTCTCCATTTCTGATCGGCGTTCGAATGCAAAATCATTGTTTTTGGTGGGTTAATAGTTTATGATCTCGATCATGATTTGCATTTGGTTACCGTATCTGAACTCCTACTCAACTATTTGTGACGTGTAATTAGATGGATTCCTCCGTTTTTACACCTTGTCTTTTAGTTCTCCCATTTATTTTGACTCCATAATCTGTAGTTGGGCCGCGTTATCTTCTCATAATTATCTCTAAGGTAAGATGTCATCTTATTTTAGTTTTATTTTGGATGATTTAGTGGCTGGTGAGGAAGCGCCGTTTCTCTACTTGGATTTTTTGTATCTCCCAAACACTTATTAACTGCAACCGACGTGTCCTACGCTTGTCGGCTCTTATTTGTCTCTTCTCTCTAACCCCTCTAAAGTTGTCTTAATTGGTGAGGTTGGCCGTCGGGAACGGCGTGAAGGTGTTGTGTTGTTAAAGTTGTGGAGGTTGTAGCATTGTTAAAGTTGTGTCGTCATTTGTCGGAGAAATAAAGTTGTTAAAGATGAAATTTGTCGGCTTTTTGGTTATTGATTGTAGTGTTTTGAATAATCGGTGCGCTCCGTGAGACAAAGGAATGAACTTATGACATAAGTTTATGTACAATAAATCGATTCAATAACAAATTATATTACACTTGATCAATAGTCCTTATAAGCTATACATCGATATGTTTCTCCATCTGCTGTTGGTTGACTAAAGCTGGAACTGGGCTGAGAAGTCGGAGTGGCACTTGTTTGAGGTATTTCAACATTAGAAATTGACAATCTCGAAAGCTGGCATGAATTGTCATACACACTCTGGGCATCTTCCATTTTGTCGGCAACGATATGAAATGCTGAGGGGTTTTGGTATATAACGTGGAATGTCTGGTCAGCTTCGCGAGGAGCTTGGTCACCGATTTGAATGGTCAAATTGACTTGGATTATGAGGGAAGCTTCAGAATGGTCCACTACATCGTACTGTTTGATTGTTTGATGATTGAACGGAAAGAGTTGGAGCTCAGACTTGATGTTCTGAAATAAAAAGGGAGTTGCCGCTGGGATTGGAGAGCAAATCATATAAGAAATTGAGTTGAGGTATATAGAAAGGTAACCGATTATGTTACCCTGAATACAAATGACCAAAAAGTGGGATCAAAGTGATTTAAAAAGGTGATAACATGCAAGGCCTTGCGTATGGAAAATTTAGGTTTGCATTTCCTCTAATATATAATCCAAATTTACCTTATCCTTTCCAAAACTCCCACTCAAGTCGCAAAAACCCCGTTTTTGCTTACCTCGATTCCTCTGACTGGCGCTCGTTCGAACCTCTGAACAGTGGATTCGTCATTGTAACAAGCCAAGACAGTAGCTGGAGCAGACAAAATATTTCTGTAATAGAAGTTTACAAATTGTCCGGCAATAAAATTTCCTCCATTCGGGTCGAAGGTCATGTTTCGAGGCAAACCCACCACCAAACAAATAAATCAATGTGCAATAATTATTTAGCGCTCCTTTTGCGAGAAGAGCGCAAGGGAAGGAGCGCTGCGTTGACCCCTCTCAAATGACCGCAGAGAGGATTTAAGTTTTGAGCAGAAACCTTTTCTGTAGGACAGTTTGAGTTTCACCGGACGTTCGGTCATTTGTCATCACTGAGCTCGCGCTGTGCAAAGACAGTCGGGATTTTCGACGGTCTTTGTAGATAAGAGATCATGGAAAATGAAGAGAGACACTAACAGAAAAAGTGATTCAAAAATTTGTGGGCGTTGGGTCATTTTGTTATCACTGAGCTCGCGCTGTGCAAAGACAGCGGGATTTTCGACGGTCTTTGTAGAGAAGAGATCATGGAAAATGAAGAGAGACGCTAACAGAAAAAGTTATTCAGAAATTTGTGAATTTTTGACGAAAATGTTTCCTTAGGTCTGAAAACATAGCTCAAATACTTCAAACCCGCCGTACTGGAGATTCATAAGTCCAGTTTATCAGCTGAGGTTTCAAAAGTGGGGCATTAGTCTATTGTCTCTTATATTATACTTGAGCTTGAGGTCACGACCATCCCCCAGATCAAGTTAATGTCATTTAGCGATATGGAATTTTGAGATATTGTGAAAAGCGAGATAGTGTGAAATTAATGAGAGAAAGAAAAAGAAGCAACGGGATAAAAATTTCCCACAGTTTGAGAAGAGACAGAAGAAATGCACAGCGCGGCTAAAATTTGAAAAAAGTGAAATTGCATGGTGCAATTAGGAAACGAGAAGCGATCTGTGTGGATTTTTCAACATAGGCTTGTGGGATCTTGGTGGTTTAATGATAATCGGATCCAATTTTGCTGAAATCTGACACCGCTGACTACCTATAATAAAACCTGCCTTTACTATGTGATATAGATTGCAAGGGACAAGAAAATCATTACGAAACTCTGGCAATTCTTTACCTACTGACCCTCTGATTGTGGGTTGAGTGGGGTTTGTTATGCCGAATATTTACATGATTTTTTCATTAATTGACATTAGGACTTAGGACTGTATAATGTAAAATACAAAAATTTTTGCCTCAATATTTTTCCGATGCCTTCCTCATGTCGTAATCGGTCCAAAAAATTTCCACCCCCTGCCCTTCAACTCCTTTTGACCTCGAAATTCGAAAGCTTTCTTATTCATCCTATTCCAAGAAGGGTCCCGCCACGCAAACAAATGCGTGCAGAAGAGCGGCGATTTTTTTTGCCGGTCCGGAATAATGAAGAATCCGGGTTTTCTGTAATTCGCAAATGTTTCGTATTGTTCCCTGTGTTCGCCAGAGAGCAAGGGCATTTTCTGCGACTAGATTTGTTTTGGGACTCATGGATTATATAAGTCTAGTTCCTTCTTTGTTGAGGAAGGGCGGGGAATGGGGAGTGGTGGTTGAATAGCCTTATTATGTCTTACAAAACAGTTTTGAAATTCTCCGGACAAACAATTGTTGCTTCGAAATACGAGTTGTTGTTTTAGACAGCAGATGAAAAATTTGTAAAAATCTGGAGATTTAAAGGTTTTGTGTTTACGGTGATTGTTTTAGGTAAATAGGCAAGTCTGAGATTGTTCAGACGATGAGTGGCCGAGTTATTTAGCATAAAAATTTGCGACTCTTCCGTTTCGATTTTAAAATAATGTCGAAAGATAATTTTTTTCGCTGTGTTTCTCTACGAATTTGCTTCGGTTAGCTTAATTACTAGTTGTTTGTCCTCTGCAGTCGATCTTCGCGCTCTTCTTGTTTTTATTTATTTGCCACCTGATTTTATCCATGCCATTGCCAAGATAACTACTGTTTTCCGTATGGTAATTACCTGTCCCGGTCTCCATGACTACCATGGAGTAAATTGGAGGAGGAGCGAATTACTCCACATTTTGACGGAGATTCAGCTCCATTTTATCGTATACGTCGGAAAGATTTTCGAGTTTGTATCTTATTACTGAGTTGTTATTTTGTTTGTTTTCAGGTGAAAGTTCAGCTTATCTCAATGGAGAACAACAAGATCTATGAGCAGATCGATTCAAAGGTGGTCGCCACTCAGTTTATCCAGTTCTATTATCAGGAACTGCTGAATGGTGTTCCAAATGTGTTGAAGTGTTATTCCGAAGATTCGACCATCAAGAGATTTGGCGGCGAAGATATCAGCGGACTTGACGTGAGTTTTTCCGTTGTTTTTGCAACTTTAGGTAAAAACCAGACAAATTTCCATCTTGTTTTGAAGGTTTAGACAATTTGTTTTTCTGGTGCAAGAATCATGAATTTATCAAGACTCATTTTCGGGAAAATTAAGAAAATATATGCTTTTTGAGTGTTATGTATTTTTTCTAATTTCAGAATATCCGCGCTGAATTGGAGCGTTCTACGCTGACCAATGTGAAGATCTACAAGATTAACTCGGTGTACTCGTACCACAACTCGGTCTTCCTTCAAGTTGGGGCTGAATTGACAACCACTGCAAGCGTCGAGAAGATCCAGGTGATTCACAACGTTCTCCTGGTCCCACGTGGTCCGCGCTCCTATTACATCCACTCGGACGTTGTTGATTTGGTCAACAATCTCTTTGACGATGGCAAGACCAAGCCCGTCCAGCCGTTGAAGCATCGGAATGAGGTTCAAAAGTTGTTGGAAAGATCGGCCCAGAATGGTATTACCAAACCCCAGGAGCCTATCGAGCCTCAAGTAAGCCCTGTGAAGCCGGCTGCCCCGTTGTCGGCGGCTCCAGTGAGCGCCCATCCGCATGCTGCGCCCTATCAAAATGGAAGTCATCCGAAGCCCGTGGAAGCCGTTGTTCAACCACCCAGCCCTCGATCTCCACCCAAACCCATTAAAGAACAACCCGAAGCCCCACCCAAGCCAACCGGTCCCACCACCTGGGCCAAGTTGGTTAGTGGCGAAGTGAAGAACAACGGTCTTCCCCCACCGACGAAGCCTGTTGAGCAACCAAAACCCGTTGGATTCCCAGCTCCAAAGGGTCCGAAGCCTCAACAGCCTCAAGGTGAACGCCAACAACAGCGTAGAGACGATAAATTTGAGAAGAATCCAAAACGACTGCACTTCAGCTACCTTCGGAGACGTCAGAACACCACTCAACAGGAACTGGAACAAGTGATTAGACAGGCATTCGAATGTAAGTTTGGGATCGGGTATGCATTGAGATTTTGACGGGATTACCATAGATAAGCCCTGACGTTTTTTTTCGAAAAATTTGGAGAACCTTTGTCTAGTTTAATATACAATAAAGCTAAACTTTTATTTTCAGTCCTTGGTCTGATCGACAAGGTGAACGCTTTTGGATCTGACAAGTGGGTCAATGGATACGTCGAGTTCAAGGAAGAATGCTCGGTGAAGACCGCTTTGGACCTGGTGGACAAGGTAAGACATTTTTATTTGGTTTTGTTGGCCTTTAGGTGTCATATGATGGTATGCAACCAATAAAGGCTAATAAAAGGTTCATTGAATCTGAAAGATGTTGAAGTAGTTTTTGAGTCTATCACTACAAGGTTTTGTGAAAAATGACGGAAATTTTGATAGTTGTCATCAGAGATGTTAACGTTTGACTAATAGTAACATTCTGTCCTCTGATTCTAATATTTTCTTTGATTTTAGAACACTGGAAAGCCCGGTCTCCAGCTTCAAATCGAGATTCCCGCTTGGAACTTCAAGGAGCACGTCCAGATCTCCGAGACTCCGCGTTCTTCGAGCGGTCCTCGCAACTTCAACAACCGTCAAGGAGGCCCAGCCCCGCAGAACGGTGGCGGCAGCAACGGTGGCTGGAACAACGTTGGTCGTCGCGACAACCGTACCTTCCGCAAGCCCCTCAGCAACCCCACCCAGCCGGCCGGAAAGGCCCGTTAAGTTGGCGCGTCACAACCGGATATTCCCGATATTACCCACAGATTCTCGCAACCAAATCCCACTGTTATTGTTTTGTTTCAAAATTAACCTATTTGTTTCCCTCCCCTCCATTCTTCGTCTTCTTGGTCCTCCCGCCTATGGGTACTATAATATAGACGTCGAAAAGACACCTCTCCTGTTACAGTACACACCTACTCCCAAGTCTCCCAATCTGCACTTTAATTTCGAAACGTGTCTCTTTTTTGATAAATATTTTGGAATTTCAAGCGTCTTGTTTGGGGTTCGGAAAGGTTTTGTCATATAAATGGTTGATTATGGAATAGAGGCTTGAATAATTGTTTCGAAAAAAACACTGCTAAGACTAATGACTTGATCTCGTTACGCTTTTTCGAAACCTTGAATCATGAGCCTTGGAGAACCGCACTGTGCAGTTTAAAAATCTGCACAGTGCAGATTCAATTCCGTTTTTTTTCAATTTCAAATTTGAGAAAAGAAGATAATAAAAACGACTGGACCCTTCTTCAATCCTCTAAATTTCCACTTTAGCTGTGCTGTTATCCTGCATCTCTCTTATTTTACTTTAGGTGATCATTTTGAAGAATCTGGCGAAAATTGTATTCGATCATCTCCATTTTGATAAGCTATGAAAAAATAAACCTTTGATTTTCTACTAGTTGCGACATTATTATCCGTATATTACAATTTTTATTAGTTAGAAATCAAAAAATTTGCAAAATCTCGATTAAAAATTGTCAACATTTATAAAATTCTTGTTCCTGATGATGCGTCTGATGGCTTGAGACGATCCCTGAGCATACGTGAAACCGGAGTCAGTTATGGAATCGAATATCGACCCTTGATTTTCAGTGGATCGGCGTTTTTGTTCTTTATTTCCTCCCATGATGGCATAAAGAGATTTCGGAGCCTCTTTATTTGGTTCTGCTACTTCCCTATTGATTATTGTTATATGCTCGTCGGCGGAAGCTCGGATTCGCCGTTGGCGGACTTCATTGTTCAGGATTTTCATCAGAGTTGAGGTCATTTTAGCTTGTTTACTTGTGTAATGGAAGCAAACCAGTTGATCGACAGGACTGAAAACAACAAGTAGTCTCTACGATTGCTTGCTCATATATTCACCTGTTTTAAAATCCTAATTCTCGGCGGACATTTTTATACAATAAAAAATTTTCAAAGTTTCCGGATACTTTTCGTCGCATAAAATGTCGCCAATCCCCTAATCCATAAAAAACCTACGGGTCTAAGGCCAAGTTCATGACTCCTTGATCAAACTTCTGAGCGAATCCAATACCAAGCGCAACCATAATATCCGCCACTCTTCCCACTGCTTCTTTGTCTACATTATTCAGCATATTCGAGTTCTGGCTCTTCAATGGGATGTTTATAATGGAGCACACATAAGGGAGAATGTGCAATAGTAATGTGTTTCTTGTTCTTCTATTGTCAGGACGTTGATTTTGCTCCAATGACGACAAAATCTCCCGATTTTCCTTTTGTTTGTCGGAAAATGCCTAAAAATTGTATTTTAGATCTTTTAAGCAATGAAGTTGTGGGTTTACCATAAAGCTGAGACTGTATGTATGCTTCGTAGTACTTGGCGTAGCAACTGTGAAATGGATTTGCATTGCAGCGGCCACCAAATATCTCATGAGGGAGAAGTTCTGGGATCGTTGGACAAATCGGTTTATTTCGTCGACGGCAATTAGGGACCGGCAAATTTTCAAGCGCTATAATTAAAACCACAATTAAAACCACAATCATACTTCATTTTTACTAAAAAACTGAACCCGGTCAACATTTTATATGACAAAAAGTCCATAAACAAATCACAATAATCTTTCACGGTATAAAATGCCGGCAATGACAAAAAAAACAACCCACAAAACACATTGCCAGCTTTTCAGACTCACCTGGAACATTTTCAATTTGAAAACAGTGGGAGCATTATAAAATACGGCCGTGTAAACTCGATCCAAATCATCTCTTCGACTAAGAACTTGATGGATGGTTTCGGCGCGTTGTTTAGGGGACTTTATGTGGCCCCGACTGAAAATAATGAAAATTATACCTTACACGCTGCAATCAAAATAAAAATTATATTTAATTTCCGCAAAACCAAAAACTCTTTCAACATAAAAAATGTCCACCTACGCATCCAGATGATAACTCGTGGTCAAAATTGCGTCCATCGCGTCGAAAATGCTGAATTCTTCGATTCTACTGCTGCATTCCGCCTGAAAATAGGCAAACGTTTGAATGAAACTTGCAGTTTCTTACCGAAACAGCACTTCCATCTCTTGAAGTGCTCGTTAGAAACTGAAGATTATTCAACGTGAGTCGCAGATCTCCTCTGCACTGTTCGAAGAGCTGGACGATGGTAAAGCGCTTCATAGTGAGCCCTTCATCTTCGCATATCTAAAACATTACAATATTCAAGAATTTGGTGGAATAAAAAAGTTTGAATGTCAGGTAAACTAAGCACAATTTCAATAAAATTTTGTGGCAATTAGAAAAATTTTGTGATAATTTATTTTGCATAAAATTTACACTAAGTCAACAAAAATCTCAAAAAAAATATGCATATTCATCATCCAGGAGATCTAAAGTAAGGTAATTTAGAACTCATAACACCAAATTCTCAGAAGTTGGGACTTTGCCAAGGCGCATCCTAAGAATTTATTTTATTACCTTGATCAATTTCTTAACAGTCCTATCCTTGTTCAGTCCACTACATTTCACGACCAGCGCCGCCGATCTCAACGTTTTTATAGCGTTCGAGAAGGCATTATTACAGGATACAATCATCGGTCTTCTGACAAGTTTCTTCTTCTTTTCGGTTACATAAGTCGTCAGAAATTTGACAAAATCACCGGACGCTCCATCCAAGCCTTCGATTATAAAGCAAATCGGCTTAGCCACTTTCGGTCGATCGATTCGCGTGTAATGATCCACGGAGGTATTGCCGGATCGCTCATAGATCAGGGATTTGAGATGAGCAAGGGAGGTGATCTCACTGAAACAGCACTGAGTTCAATTAACATTGATTTTTGTCGTCAATGTCATATTCTCGATCAAAAATGTTCCGAATTGAACAAAAAATGAGAAAAAACAAAAAACTAACGTATTCAAAATAACTTCAACGTTTAGATTGAACCATTCCCCGTCAAAAAGTATCTTGGAAAACCTTAAAAAAATCTTCTTCCCATGCCGGGAATCGAACCCGGGCCGCGTGGGTGAAAGCCACGAATCCTAACCACTAGACCACATGGGAGACGCTACGAGTTCTTTTCTTTCCACTTTTATTTCTTTCGGTTGGAGAGAGAGAGCGAGAAGGGAATTGCGTTTGAAAGGTTTTTAAATATTTTCTCAAACTTTTCGCCGGGAAAAGGTCTAAAGTATCAGGAAAATTATAAAATAAGTTTACCCTAGGTTCACAAAGAATGGTTCGTATCCTGCTGTGGCTGCACAGACTTTAGCGAGGGTTGATTTTCCACATCCACTCGGACCATGTAGAAGGAGCATCTAAAATATAACAAAAAAAGGCTAAAAACGATAAAACGTAAAGTAAAATATGTTTAACTAGGAAGGGATAGTATGTAAACTCCCCACAATTTTTGAAAATATAAGTCTCCTCGACTTTCTTGACATAAAAAACATCAAAGTTACCTAAAATAAGGTCAAAACAGGAATATTCATCCATTATTCTTCTTTTGCTATCAAAAATTCAAAGATTCTACCTTCATCTTAGGCAGATTAGGTCGTTCTTCTTCCACTTCAAGCATTTTCATGTGGTATTCATCTAGCAGCCCATCGATCTTTACCTTCTTGTTGAAAACATACCTATCCCACAATTTCAACCAAGCCAAGACCGTTTTATTCTGACTGTCATCGCTTAGGAGATCGAAGTAAGACTTCGGCTCATACTTTGTTGTCCACAGAGACGTTTCCACACTCGGATTTGCAGTTGATGGTTGAGGAATGTCAACCGTTGTTTCTGCCAACAAGTCCATTGTTGGCTGGCTTAAATCAATATCAAAATCATTGTCGTCGGCGTTCATAAGCTCAGACTCGTTGAGACCGAACTGACTGAGATCGACTCCATCGATGAAATGAGTTCGATTCACCGTTGAATTAAGATTTAAGGTTGAATTGAAGGTGGTATTGACTGTCGCATTTGGTCTAATTTGACTATTTTGTGTGTTATTCTGAGTTGCAGCTGGCGGGGGCTGAGCTAAAACAGAGGATACTTACGCAAAAAAATGTAAAGCGAATGTAAACCCCCCCCCCCCCCCCAAAAAAAAAAAATTTTTACCTTGACCTTGCGGTCTAGAACGCCCAATGTCTTGTATACTCTTGCTGATCATTTTCTTGACCTTTTCAGTCATCCAATCATCTAGACTGAGACCCTCCAACTTTAGAAAGCCTTCTTCCAGACCATCTGGATCGGAAATTTTGACATAATTCTTATCTTCACCATCAGGTATCTCCTTCAAGTATTTCGGCTTATAAACCTGGTTCTTCTCGTCATTCTGTCCAAAAGTCTTCAGAGATCGTCGACGCCTTTCTTGAGCTATCCTGTCAGCCAATTTACTTGTTTTCAAATCCAGATCTTCACGTTTCTTCTTTTTGGCCGCTGCAGGATCAAGGTCCGATCGAAGAAACCAATCTAAAAATCAAATAAATATAAGAATAACAAGCCGTACCTAATGGATGTTCTCCTAATGGCAAATTCTCTTGCTCTTTCCGTCGTTTCTCCCGAAGTTCAGCATCGCTCACGGGTGCTGGAGGAGCGGCGAATGGATCTCCACTAAAATCTAGATCATCTGCAAACAAATCGTCGGTATTTGGAGGATTTTGTTGTGGATTCTCAGGCTCATGAACTCTTTGCTCTGCCAAATACATCTCCGCTTCTTCGTCAAAAGCACCGGCGTCTCTGGAACAATTTTAGGTAAGGAAAAATGATTCTTGTGATATCCGTCATCGTGATATCCGTTAACATAACCCTTGTGATAACATAACCGAAAACATAACTAAAGAAGAAGACAATCTTACTCTTCAATCATAAAATCATCATCATAGGCCAAGGAGTTGAATGCATCGTCTTCCATGGCTAGAAACCTGAAATAAAACCGTCCGTTATATTACCCATGGCGTCAAAAGCACAAAGCAAAATTCTTCGAGTACTCTTAAAAACAAATGTACTTTTTACACTCTGCAAAAAGGTAAGTACAAGTTTACGGACCAAATTTGCGAAAAAAATAAAAATATTGGTTTTGAAAACTAATTTCCCGCAAACGAAATGTCAAAAAAATATTTTTGTGTTTTATTTTCTTTCGTTTGATGGTCAGCGAAGTTGTTGATTTGCCTTGTTTATCATTTGATTGCAGCAATGATACGAAGTTTCCTTGGTGCTAGAGTAAGGATGATAGACGTTGTCAGGTCCTCGACAGTTCAACGGTAAGATTTTCCAGGGTTTCTCTTGAATTTTAGGTATAAACTCGGACAAACAAGTGAATAACATTTTTTTCTTGTTGGGTGACGGTCTTTATAGTGCTTAGAATGCTGGGATGTGTCCTCTGACGTTGCACTAAGCTCTGGACCCGTTTTTTGGTTTAGATAGTTTGAATTCTGGAGGGCAAAAAATGGGGATAAAGCGAAATTTTTTATCAAAGCTTGTTATGGAGGGTATATGAAGTTGCAGTTTTTGTCAAACTAGTAGTAAACTTCAGTGATTAATATTCTCATTGCGGATTGATTATGCCATTTTACAGATTTCAGTGTTGGAACTGTTCGGAACATCATAATCATCACAAACTCTTCTGTCACAAGTGTAATGCCATTCAACCACTTCATCCCAAGGTTGACTTCTTTTCATATTTTGGTTTAAAGCGACGATTTGGACTGGACGATAAGAACTTGAAAGACGATTTCCGAAAATTACAGTCACATGTTCATCCAGATAAGTTTGGAACAGCGTCTGACAAGGAGAAACAGATCAGTGAACAGCATTCCAGCTATTTGAATCAGGCCTATAAGACGTTGAGTTCACCGAGAGAGCGAGCGAAATACCTACTGAAGCTTCTGACAGAGGGTAAGTAATTTTTGAGTTTATTTTTTTAAGGTTTAGGCAGAATTTGTCATGGATACATACTTTTTTTCAGAAAATCAGGATGATGTAACGACTCCAGACTTTGCTGCCGAAATGTTTGAGTATATTGAGGAAATCGAAGCCGAAGAGGATGAAAATAAACTTCGCAAACATGTAGATCATGTGGACAATGAGATTGAGCAACTTTTGATCCAAATCGAGAATGCCTTTGATAAAAATGAACCACTCACCGCTCGAGCTTTGTTAACACGTCTTCGGTACTTCGATAGAGCCAAGAATATACTGGTGAACAAATTGGGAATCGAGTAATTACATTTTTTTAATATACTAGGTATGTACAGTATTATTTGTTTGTTTATTCAGAGATTTGCATGAATTTTAATTGGAATGAGCTTGGGAATTTCAAGAGCGGTCTTTTAACAGCAGTTGAAAGTTGAGTTGAGAATATTACAGACCAAAAAATGTGCAATTTTATACAATAAGAAAGAACTTGATGACTTCATCTTTCTTTGGGAAGAAAGTGTTCCATTCGTAATACACGCATTCAACGGAATTGGTATTTGCAAGAGCGGTTCCTGTTGGAAGCTCTACCTTGCCGAATCCATAGAATCTCAAGAGTAAGGTACCCGCAAATGGCGATGATTTCAAGTCAACGAAAGACTCAATGTTGTCCACAATGGAGAAGGCAAAGTAATGAGTGGATTTCTCACTGAAATTTTTAATAGTGTAGGGAGTAAAAAGGTCCAAAAATGAGATTGGGTAAGGTTTAGACAAACTATTTTATATCAAAAAGCATTAATGAGGCGAAAAATTGTTAGTTTTGAAGAGAAAGAGATGTAAGCCGTTATAACCCCCCCCCCCCCCCCCCCAAAAAAAAATTGCAAAAACGCCCAAATGACCGTTCACCTTCAAAAAAAGACTTTTTCGTCTGTTTGATAATCTGGGACTATTTTTGATTACTGTTTTAAATAAAAAGGTTTAAAACTGTCGCTTACTCAATCCGTTTTCGAATGTCGTCTTCATTTCTGTGATACCATTCCCTGGCTCTACGGTAAATCTTTGGATCTTGGCTCCCCGGATTTCGGATCACCAAAAACGAAACACCTCCCAAGGTTTCGAGGTAGCATCTAGTTGGTGGGCAATCAAGATGAAAAGTTGATGGGGGATGGCCCATCTGAAAAATTTGCTTCTAACAACACCGGCAATAAGAATTTTATACTCATTAGGCAGTTAGCAGACCTGTTCGGGTCGATTCAGATAGGAGATTACTGAATATCGAATCTCAGCGTTGCCATATCGCTCAATGTTTATTTTCAAGTCTGTTGCGGTTTTATTCAAGTTTCCTCGATCTATCGTTACATCTGAAAAACACGTCAAATGACGGAGAACTGTTTAAATTTTACCTGAATAATCCACTTTCGAGATTCCGTGAAGCCAGAATCGGTCCTGAAAAATCATCATCGTTTGTGAAGCTATTTCAGAGTCTAAAAACGTAACAAAAACGCACCAACATCAACTCCTTGTACTTGAGGGCGTTTTCTTCGATTTTATTCACCAAATCATTCAGTTGTTTCTTTTCATCATCAATCGTTTTGTCTGTAATTCGTGGCCACTAACTGTACATTAACTTACCTGACGATCCTAGAGCTCCAAGACATATTGTGTGTTCCGCAACCTTAGAGGGTTTTTATATTGCATCATAAAGCATATAAACAGACACGCTTACCAATTTGATAAGATCATGCCGGAAAACGTTGACTTCTCTTGCAAGCTTGAACCTCTCGTACTTCAATTCGACTCCAAGCGATTTCAAAATGCAACTGCAATAAAATTTTCATACAGTTCTCGACAAAGAATATTTTGGTCACGTGGTCGGTGGAGCTTTCACCTATGGACCGTTTACAAACTCACCCCGGCCGGAATCCCGAATTGTCCCTCGACTTCTTGACCGCCGCCACAAAATCACCCTTCAGCATCGAAGTGTTGTTCAACAAGTCTAAAGAATTTTTTGTCATACTGTATTTTGACTTTTAAAATGCCTACCATTCAATAACGAGTCAAGGAAGAATATCGGATCCTCCGCTTCTCCTAGCTCTAAAATAAAAAACGCCACCGATGAATTAATCGTTTATGAACGCAGCTAAAGGCAATTGTCCAACTTGTATCAACTGTGGCTATCAATCTGGCCGAAAAAGAACCGGCCTCCCGCTCGCATCAAAATCGCAACCCCAAAAATCAGCGGCGCCGAAAGTTTTCGCGAAATTTGGGGATTCTTGTTGATTGCACCGTGCAAAACAAAAAAAAAACCGCCGTTTGCACTGTGCAAAACAGTGAATTCTTCGGAAAAAATGGGCGATAAACCCAATTTTTCGCGTGCGACGCGACGCGTCGCTTTTGTTGTTTTTTCGGCGACATGCGCCAACTTCCTGCACGGTGCAAATTGCGGTTGCGACAAAAGGGCGTGCGGAGGCTGGCCGATTCTTTTTCGGCCAGACTGATACTACTCGGCGCAAAAAGTCCTGAAAGTTTGCACCGTGCGGTTTTTGAGAATTTGCACTGTGCGATTCGAAAATCGCGAAAAAACGGCGTCGCACAGTGCATTTGGCCCAAAAACATAATTTTGCACGGTGCATTTTGCATTTTTTGCCTTACGTCGCGCGCGACTCCCAAATTTTCTCAGCGACAAATCATTTTTTTCGGCGCGCGACAAAATTTCGGTGCGATATAAATTCTCAGGACTTTTTGCGCCGAGTAGTCTGCTCACGAGCGACGAAAACGCCGACATACCTTCGCTCAACATTTTGTTCACAATTCGCTGCTCTTCGACGCTATCCGGGAAATATTGCGCGATTTGCCGGTGAATGTTGTCGACAGTCTTCCTGATTTCTGGAAATGTAAAATGAAACGGTAAAATATTCATCAAAAACTCTTACTTTCATTTTCGGCCTGGATTATATCAGAATGGCAGACTGACAAGAGCATTGTTCGGACTTGCTAAAACTACTTTTGTATTCTCATTTTCTTCAAAACAAAGAAAAATGTGTTTAACTCACATTGAACAACGAATAAGGACTCTCATCGGCATGTTGGCACTTCTCCTTCAGCCGTTGGAATCCAACAATCGTAAAATCGTAAGCTAACGCTGAAAATTAGATAAAAATTTCTGGTATAATTTCTAAACATACAATTCAGCAGTCCGTCAAGGTAGCGGATCTTCTCATTCACGTCCTAAAAAATCTTTATGCTTTATTTAAGGATACAATCTCGAAAGAAAAAGTGATTACATTACCTTATTGTACCCAACTTTTGACTGCAAATAGTCGTTGGTTTCAATTAGCGCCAACCTTTGTCTGCCAATGATTTCCATCAGGTCTGCCAGTTCTTGTTGAATTTGCTCTTGCGACGGCTGGAAGGCTCTAGGGCTCTGAATTCCAAAAATATTTAGTTTATATGGGATTACTTTGTTATCGAAAATGGTCGTAACAGCGGTTTACAAACGTCTTTATGAGTCGCAACTTACAGGAACAACAGTTCTCAAGAGTTTGGCAATAATCGTTGTTTTATTGGAAATGTCGTCCAAATCCTTTTTTATGAAGATGTCATCGACAACATTGCTGACTGAAAAGTCTTATATTATGCTTTAAAAGTCATAAGATTTACAGAAGATGCCAGCCCAAGTGGGGTGTTAAAATTTTACGCACGTTAAATTTTCCACAGAAAGATTTCACTTATTTAAAAAGATGATTACTGTAACCAAAAAAAGCTCTCTTTTCTTACATCTATTTCCATTGACAACATTTGGCAACACAAAGTAACAAAGCAGACAAACGAGCCGTTTTTTCATCCCGGAGAGCACTAACGTATGCTTCTGTCCACCCCCATTTCATTTCCTCCGAGCCGGGAGATATTCCCACGCCTTGAAAGCCGAGAATCCTTTTAAAAGCCTCGGACATTCGAAGCAAATTATGCGGCCATCTTCTCCGACGAGAACAGTAAACCCATTTATTGCAAGCTGAACTATTTTATGCAACAATAACAACCTAATTTTTGTTGATCATAACCACTTGACCGATCAATGTTTTATCCGCCAATGATTTTCTGGCTTCTTCTTTCGTCTCCACCACAATTGGCTTGACTCCTCGAGGCATTCCACTTTCCAATATTTGAATTGCCATTTGGAATGCTTGTCGAACATCGGCGGGGTTCTGTTTTGGTATGGATATTGAAGATATCGAAGAATTCCGTTCAATCAATATTTTACTATCAATTACTGGTATTCTGCCGGACGACTGATCAAGCAGGAAGATTAAGCCGTTCGGTTTTATACTGAAAATATCATTTCTTAATTTTATCAGCTATTTTTTTCCGGAGGAAAGAGTTGACTCAATGAAAATCATCTGAGTCAAGTCTTTCTCTCAAGGAAAAGCCTTACCATTTTTGCAGAACACCCAAAGCATCGCCTCCAACTGTGTCGACAACAAAGTCAGTTCCCTTTCCAAAGGTTCTATCCAACACATTTTGAGAAAAATCTGCGGCTTTCCAGTTCAGAGCTTCACATCCATCTTCCTCGAATCTTTCTAGAATTAATCGGTCGTCTGATACTCCTGCCACTTCACATTCAAAAAGATTGTCGGCGAGATCGAGGATCGCAGCACTTAGTGATCTATTTTGGCCAAGAAGAAGGATGGAATTTCTGAAAATTATGTTATCACAGAGGCAGCTAACAGATAACGAATGAAAACGTGAGTCAACAGAAAATTTTTGTAAAATACGGATAATTTATATCTGCACTGCTATTTCCATATAAATTTTTCTCTAAAAACAAAACAAAATTATCAAAAACTGACCCTTGTTTCTCAAGTGCCAATCTCTTCAAAGCCATGTATCCCAAGGCGTAATTTCCAACAGATGCGAGCGCATCTGGAGCGGATAAAGTCTCTGGCAGAACCATTACTTTGTTGTCGAAATTGTGAAGCAGTATCGGTTCGTTGAGATTCGCAGTTCTTGAAGTTCCAGCAAAAATTCTGTCGCCTGGACTAAAATCCGAATCCTCACCAACTTTTTCAACTGTTCCAACTAATTCCGTGCCTGAAATTAAGTTTTTCAGATAGAGAAAGGAGCTGAGGACGCCCATGAAGGTCATAAGTTACTCAAAACCCATTTTTCTTCTACATCCCAACAATTTTTCAGAAGTAATACCTAAACTTTGAAGAACAACAAACAATTTCAAGATCACTTACCAAAATCCGCCAAACTAGGAATGTAATGCGAATACCTCACTGTGTGCGCTTCTACGTTGACTAGGACTTCGCTTGGCTTCAACTTAGCATCGAATCTTGCGGCTTTTGCGGCTGAATAAGCTCGAATGCAAACTCTTCTCATATTCCGGGAAATCATCTGGGAAACACTCTGAATCCTGCGGAAATCTCAATAACGCCCTCTTGATTTCTCAGATCTTTCGAAAAATTGTTGGAAAATATTATTTTCGAAGTAAAACGGAATGCCAAGAAAAATTACAAGGTGCTAAATTAGCGCAAAAAAAGCTTTTTGAACTGAAATTTAAATTCGAATATTTATTTATGAGATTATTAGCTTATAAACAAATAAAATAAGATTTAGCTGTCATGTTTTATTGGTCGACCTTTTGATAGCGAGGGCGAGAAGAAACTGAGAGATCCACCACCGTTTAGACCGCTAAAACTCGGTAGACCTGGAAGTATTTAATTAGATTCTATGGACTTGAATGCGTACTATCTTTCCTTGTAATGTCATTTTATATTTCAATCTGTTGTATTGAAAGAAGAAATAAGAACAATTGCAAAATTTTTGAACAAATAATAATTTTTGTTGAATTTGCTTCCAATAGAAATATAGTGATCGTCAATTTGTTTCGTTGTTGACCTTGAAATTACCCCAAGGTTGTATCTCTTACTAAATAAAATCAATTTTGTAAAAACGCCCGGCTCACAGTGCCATTTGGTGGCACTGTGCAAAAAAAAGTTTTACGATTGCACAGTGCAATAAGAAAAAATATAAAAAAGTGCTCTCTGGCATATCTATTGTCGTGTTATTATATTATGTTCTTGACAAAATCTCAATTATTTTGTCTTTGTACAAAAGAATTGTAAAAGATACCGCTGCAGTGGAAAACACTTTCTCCTACTGCACAGTGCAGTTGAAAAAGCAAAAAAATTGCAGCAGTTTGCATCAAAAACCCAAACTTACTATTCATCATAACCATGCCCTCGGGAGGTGGTGGAATTGCAAAAATCGGATAAACACAAAGCAACAAAATTAGACTGAGGAATTTCATTACGAAGTTCGGAAGCTAGTAAAGTTGTCGGTTTAAATGCGGCTTTCCAAACGTTTTGAGATGGTTTTTGGGTAGCGGGCGTTGTAATAGTTCCATCTCTTCGTTGTTGCAGAAATTAAACGGCGTTTTTCGAAACGGGTGAAATTTGAACTTCGTGGGAGGGAGAACTCACTGGTGGTTGAGAAGGTGTTACAAAATCTTCCGGTTTGAAAATTAATTTTTAAGCCTTGTCTTAGAGGTCAAATAATCAAAATAGAGGAACCTTCTATGTGAGTGATCTTATCATGATTTGTAAAATCCACGATTTTGTATATATATGTGTTCTGAATGAGCCAAAAATAATTTGCTGTAAGGTTTGGTACGCAGTTCAATGGTGTTCTTTACGAAAGATCACACGAAAAGAGGAACGTCGGCCAAGCGGCAAGCGGTTTTCGTCAATAACTTTCCTGCTTTCGTTTGAAAGAGAATTTTGGTCGAAGCATTGTACGCTCGCTCGTAAGAGCGACTATAAAAAATCCTATGAAATATGATACGATCTTTCCGGAAAATTATAGCTCGCAGACTACAGTGATTATAGCCTTCTCTCCCGCCATCACTCGTCTATTATTACCGGTGTGTTTACGGCGGGACATATCCTTCTTCAAGGACAGGGCTCTTCGCTTTCTTTGAACTCCTAACCGAGAGATTACGCGGAACGGAGAGAGCGGAGAAAGAAGGTCGTCTTAAGTTGGTTTTTCGTATGATTTTTGGGTTCATCGGGTTTGTTTTTAGAAAGTTGGTGAGGAGGGGTTTTTGTGATTTGACGGGAGTTGAACTTGTGGTCTTAATTTTAAATTTGAGGGGGTTGTAGTGAGGAGGAATCGAAGTTGAAGTTTTAATTGCCGTAAAATTTCAGTACAACGGATAGTTGAGGTTTAAAAATTTGGAAACTTACTGTGATTTTACATGGGAGATGTTCAATGTGTGATGTTCAGATTTTCCAAAAAATTTTGCACGGTTTATAAAACTATCAAATTTTTCTTGAACATCCGAGATATTCAATGTTCTTTGCAAGAGAGCCAAGTTTTGACCCGCAAATCTCGATTGCTAAGATTGGCGGCGCGTTTCGCTTACCAGTGGAAATTGAACTTAAGCATTTGCCAAAAAAATGCAAAATTTACTACGCCGACTTTTCACTTAAAAACTTCTAACGATTCTGCGAAGCGCAGACCCCAAAATCTCACAAATATCTTAGTAATGATTGACTTATTTTTTCGCCAAGTTTCGTTAAAATTTAAGCGTTGTCCCTAATCCATTTCCCTTCCAAATCAAAGAAATTGCCTTGCAACTATTGTTTTTTTTTCAATTCTTTTCTCAAATTTGTCAATACTTTCGCTTTTATCGCTCATTAGTTAAAATATTATATACATGACGAAAGCGTGAGGAAGTCGGTCTGTCTTGGCTGTCCCCAACAAGGCCGTTTCCTCTCTTTTATTATAACAGTATCAAATTCATTTCCCTCCCAACTTGTCGACCAAAAATCTCTGCGAAAACGGGGAGAGAGCGATAAAAGCCGGAGGGCGAGACTGAACCTCGAGACTGGCAGAAAAGTCGAGAGTGGTTCAAAAGATTTTTGAAAAAAAGAGAGAACTTTAAATGACGTTTTCTCGCTTTTTGAGGGGGGGGGGGATAAACGTTCTTACGGAGCTAATCGCCAAAATTATTGATGGATTTATATGGTGAAACCGTCGCGCAAATGGTCCAAGATGGAATGCAGATAATGGAGGGGAAACGATTAAGATTTTGAAGATTACTTTGTTTTTCTTTGGAACGCGTTAGTCGCTTGGTTTTCGTTTTTGAAGAGGTCTCAGGGCTTGGCGGGGGTTTTACTGGGATCCGGAGGACTGTATATAGGATTTGTATGTATATACAAGCGTCATGCATAGGGTTTGGTAAAAACGAAGGGTGTATAGACATAGAATTTAAAACAATAAATAAACCGGCACATAAGTCGACTATATTTTGGACCGGATTACCTCATTTTCTTTACTGTTTTTCCTGTAAAGATCGTTGAATATCGTGGATACGCTTATAGACACAAGCTGAAATTTTCTGGAAATTTATATTTGGCCTAGGTAGGCTATAACTAGTCCGTTCGGAAAGTCGATGCAATGATTTTTAGCATTTGCACTGTGCAAAAAAAGTCAAGGCGCAAACGACATCCAAAAAAGCCAATTGCACGGTGCAATAAGCAACAGTGCAAAAAGGAACTTTTATCTTCTCGCAATGCATGTCGCCAAGATCAGTCCAGCAAAGTGTGTCATCGTGAAAATTTCCCCTAAGGAACAAAAATACAGTTCTACCAAATGTTTACGTTGAATTATAACCATTGTCTCTTTTAATCAACGTATTTGTGCCTCATCACGTCCATTCTTCCGTCAGTTAAAGACTAAAAGATTTATATTTATCCAAGAAAGTCCAAAGATTCCTTTCAGAAAAACCATATCCTTACAGCTACTGTGATGACGTCCCAAATACGCATTCGTTTGCATTCGACACATTTTTCACATTGATATAAATGGGCCAGATTTCCGTGCAAAGGCGCGGAGAAATGGGCCGAAGCTCCCAAGAAATCCCTCAAATTTTATTTATTTTTTATTGGAAATGTTATTTTGGGCTGCAACATTTGATTTTAAATTACATTGCCTACGGCAATTTGTATTTTAGAATTTTTGCGTATTTTCGATTGTGTTTTGTATTTTTCTCTTATCGATTTTCAAGAGGGCAAATTTTTGGTGTGAGTAATTCTTGTGTTTGATGCGTCGTTCAATTTTGTAGTGACTCAGGTGAATAAAAAAAGCAAAGTTAAACAAAGTCGATGAAAAGTTTTATTGTTAGCAGTGGCGAATTTTTTCAAAAAAATCTAGTATTTTAGTATTAGTAATAGGCAAAACGTATAAATTTTTTTATCGTGTATGGCTCATAAGAAAAATGTGCCAAATTTTTTGTCTGGTCAACACTCTTCGTCTTGAATGCTCTCTCGCCCTAGAGATGGTTGAATATCTCAGTTGAACTTGATAAGCAAAAGCTACAATTTTTAGGAATTGATATGAGGCCTAATACGGCGTAGCAGGCCAAATTTAAGGAAATTGGAGCTTCATACTCCAAGCAACTTTTGATTTTTTACAAACAAATACTCACAACTTATGCTAGATTTCATAAAACATGTTGCCAAATCCAAATACCCTTAAATTTTGTATTACTCTTCCTATTTTTAATTTCCAAATTCACTCTCTACCCAGCCATTTTAAAAAATATGAAATCATTTTTCGTATCTTTCAAAATCACTTTCCCGTTTCCGGCGCTTCTTTTTTTGGTTCGCTCAAAAAAGCTTTGGGTTTTGTTACTTTCGATAAACTTTGTTCCCAAAAAGAGACAAAAATATTTTAGGGACCTCAAAGCTCATTAGAAGACGTTTCTTTCTTTCTTGTCTCGGGTTTTCATAATTTATTCTTTGTTTATTTTTCGAGGAATTTTGGGGTTTTTCGAAAAAACTGTTTATCGACTGGTTGAGACATTGAGTTACGCGATATTACATCAAGTATTTTTTATTATTTTTTACTACTTCCTAAACGAGATCCTTTTATACTTTTTCGACTGGTCGATTTTTTAAGAAAGAATTTTAATCTTTGCAATTTTGAATATTTTTGTTTTTTTTGCCTGATTTTATATTCCTAAATTTATTTAGGTGATGGGCCATATCAATTCGTATTTGAGACCGGTGGAACGGGCATTGCCCACGAAGGAGCTCAGGACACATAATGGTGTAATACGGGGTCTAGTCTACGTGTTCGAGGATGGACGGCAAGCCAGTGCTTATATGAGTATTCCATTTGCTCAACCGCCGATCGGAGAGCTAAGGTTTCAGGTGAGGCAAACAATTTTTTTTGTATTTTTGCGAAATGATTTTACTAAAAATTTCTCATAATTTTTTTTGCTTCTGTCAGGCAAACTATTTCTGTTCAAACGATATCCTTGTAATCTATCCTGAAAATTTCTTAATAAAAATCATAAAAATGCAAATTTTTTCATTAATTCTTGCATGAATATCCTAAGCATGAATATTCTAAAAATCATTCTCAAAAAAAAAATTTTCTATTTCCAGAAACCCCAGCCTCCCCTGCCATGGGAGGGGATTCGAGATTGCACAAAACTCCCCCCTCGATGTCCACATTCGGACATGATACATGAAAAAATGTTTATCCGAATACCAAAGTCAGAAGACTGCCTTTATCTCAATGTTTTCACACCTGGACGGGTCGAAGAGATCAAGGAGAAGCTACCGGTAATGTTTTTTGTTCATGGTGGAGGATATACGATACATTCATGTTCGCATTACGGAGATAGCAACATTTGCAAGTAAGTGGAAGCCAGAAAACAACTAATAAATTTTTTTTTAGATGCTTATGCGTGAAGAATGTGATAGTAGTCACGTTCAACTACCGCACTGGTCTTCTTGGTTTCCTCTGCACGGGAGATCACCATTCTCCCGGAAACTACGGATTCTGGGACATGCACAAAGCCCTGGAATGGGTCCGTGACAATATCGAGACGTTCGGCGGAGACCCAAATAATGTCACCATTTTTGGACAAAGTGCCGGAGGCTCGGCGGTCGATTGTCTAGCTCTTTCGCCGCATACTCAGGGCCTTTTCCATCGATACATTGCGATGGCCGGGAATGCCTACGCAACTTTCTCGAGGCAGCATTCAAAGAGGATGAGGGAAGAGTGGCTTTATTTTGCGACTACGATGAATGGGTTTAAATACGATGAGAAAGCGACGGATGATGAGATCAATGAGCAGTTGGTCAAGTTTTTGAGGTAAGCCGGGCGTTTTTTCAAAGTGTGGAGTTATTGATGGCTAGTATTAAATTTTGTCTGCATAGCGTATCAGGGTGACATGTCGATTCCTAAAAATTTGAACTCGGCCTAGAAAAAGCATTTAAAAAATGGTGACCAAGTCTTCACTTTTTCAGGGCTCTTCCAGCATCCAAACTTGAATTAAGTCTGCTGCCATCAAGGAAATTGAGGATCAACAAAGACGGTCGGATTCATGTGTGTCCAGTTGTTGATGGAGACTTTTTCCCCAAGGAATTCCTCGAATTGCGAAAAGAAATGCCAAAGAAACAGATGATAACTGGAGTCACGAAATGGGAAAGTCTTCTTTTCGGTGAGCTTAGGTTGATTTATACGAATTTTTTCAATTTTCCCTCAAAAAACCTCATTTTTAGTAATCGCCAAACAGATCAACAGTTCGCTGAAAGATTTTGCCACTATGGTTTTGGATCAAACCTTGAGTAAGTACAAGCTGGATCAGCCCAAACAAGAGCTAATTGACAAGGCGTTTGCCACATTTTTGGATGAAACAAAATCCCCCAAAACCTTGGAATATAAAGAGCAGATCATCAAGCTCTGTTCGGATGTGATGTTCAACAACAGCACGATACATTTGGCAGAGTCGATGGTCAAGAATGGACATGACGTTTACTTGTATACCTTTGATTATCATCGACCAAGTGTAGGGGGATTATTGGGTCATCTGTTCCCTTTCAAAGGTAAGATTTTTTAATAACTTGATTCGGTAATATTCTGAGTGGGCTCTAAATGTATGGTTTGCCTGGGACACCCATCAATTCTTCTAAATTTTAGCTTTTTTAATCAAAAAAATCCAAAAAATATGATTTTCTGGTCGAAAAGTTTTCAAATCTAAATTCTTTACCTTTTCAGGAGCTACCCACAGCACCGAGCTCGCGTATCTGTTTGGAAAATGCATTGTCTCCACGCATTTTACTCCATCAGCCGAAGATTTGATTGTAATGGACCATTTCACAAATCTTTTCGCCAACTTTGCCCGTTATGGAGATCCCAATGGGATCGGCGAAAAGAAATGGATCCCAATTTCCCCGGAGAATGTGACCCAGAATTTTGCCATCGATCTGGAAGAGTGTGTAATGAAACCCGAATTCTGCGAGAACCGCTATCTGAAGTGGGCCGAGATTTGGCCCGATTTGAATGAAATGCCAACCATCGAGGAGGGGGAGGAGTTTGAGACTATTGATGCGCCTGTATCGGACATTGAAGCCATTGAAGCGGAGTTGGTTGAGGATGACAAAGCATTGAGAAATGGGCACGCAAAGTAAAATTGAGTAGAACTGGCCACAATTATTGTTTCAACTCAAATATGCACTGTAAATACATACAACTAGAATTGTATTTATCCATCGTATCTTAGAGTGTTTAGATTTTTATTACATACTTCCAAAGTTTCACCCATTTGTTTTGACAGTATTGTTTATGCATGATAACGCGCCTATTTATCAGCTCCAGGAAAACAACAAGCCCATTCATTTAGGTTGTTAACATAATGTGTTGTAAACACACAGTTGTTGGAATAAATTTATTGAGAAAAATAAATCATGTACTTCAATCTGAAGAAAGGGATTTGATGAAGAATCTTTGTTCTTTTCTTGGAAGTCTTGATGCAATTTGTCTACAGTTTGCGGATGACGGTACTGTTGGAAGCAATCGAACACATATTTGTCACATCAACAAAGATAAGCCACATATTAATTCCAAAAAATTTTAGCTCGCGCTTTGCAGAGGCAGCCTAGCGGTTACATATAAATAAATATACTTTTTGGCCGTATCTTTCCCATTTTCGTGCGGAAAAAATTTTTTGTGGAAACATTACGCACTGCAGTAGAAAAAAGCGTAAGACTTTTTATGTCAAAGCACCAGGTTCTTGCAACGTTCGGTCTAAAAGTCTTGGTTGTTTTTGCAAAGTGCGAGGTAGTTTGGAGCACTTCCCTTTTTAAAAACATTGCGTCGTCATTCCGTATTTAACAAACAATACATAGTTCTTCTCCACATGACGGAATAAATTTCATTTCCAAAAAATATGTTGTCATCACTTTCAACATGAGATTTGAGTGTAAAACGCGCTTGTTTGTAAGGTGTTTATCAAAAATTAATGACTTGAGACTGAATTTCTTCCTTCCATCAAATTCCAATCAAAAATAAGAGCGAATTAATTTGAACGGACACTTTTCGATGGCTTTCAGATTTTTGATGATATTCGGAAATAACTTTTACCCTCGTTCCACAGCAATTTATAGTATGTGTGACTACCTTCGAATTCTCATCAAAACCTCAACAGGGTTTTAAGTACAGTTTTAAGCAAATTTTGTAGCCGCTAAAGCACGCCTAATTATGGTTAAGTTTAAGAAAAAAGGAATTTTAATGGCAATGCACTCTAATCAGCGACCTACAGTGTTGCGAAATTCGTTATTTATGCGTTTACTTTTTTATTCAGCTTATTTTTTTTGATTTTAACTTTATTTAACAAAATTTTGAGAGTTCAGCCGAGAGAGGAACACTTGGCCCAGATTGAGTCAAGTTTCCTCTCCGGTGGGGATGGCCTTAATTTTGATTATGTCAAGTTAGCAGCCTTTAATTACCGGCTCTGACATCATGCAGCCCATTTTTGCAGGATATTCCCCGCTAATTTTCAATTTACCACGCATTTTTAATCGTATTATCCATGTCTCGTCCCGTTTATTGATCCTAATCTAATAAACTCTTTTGCTCAGCATACCATTTTGTTTCCGAGAAGTCGCGCAGATGTTCAACCAAAAAAAGAAGAGGGATGGGGAGAATGGGGAGAACAGAGGGTCCCGCTTTTGGCATCAAACATATCCATTTTATGGCCCATTGCCCCCATGAGAATAAGCGATAAAACCCCAATTGTTTGGAAATCGAATTAAAAGAAAGAGTAAAAGTCAGGCAAAGCGTAAAGACAATTGACAATGACAAGTGCGATTTTACGTACAGCGATGCGTCTTCAAAACATACTCTAAGAAAAAAGATGGTAAAACTTTTTTCTGTTTGCCGTTTTAATGCATTTCTTATCGTATACAGGTCAAAATAGATATTGCACAATTATAACACCAGCTCTTCGAGCGTCTTTTACTGCCAATACTAATGTTCTACCACCTCGTCCATCATTGTTATTTTCCCATTCTTTGAAGTGTCTGCCGGCAAGATTAACTTGACGGAACGTCGGTCAATGGCGGTTGAAGCGTCTGAATGGACATTAAGATACAAAAATAGCGCATGGCCTTGTTTGTTAAGCATAAATTTTGCAGTTTTTTTGAATAGACATTTTAAAACTGACCAGAGATCAAATTCTCATAGAGATCGTCAGGGTTCAAATTTCATTTGACTTTGCGGACGCTGACTTGTCTAAGAGACAACCTGCAATTCCTATAAAAATTTGATGTGACAATCAGGAATGTCATGGAATGGCACGACCCACTCATAGCAGAAATCTAACAATTGTTAGATAAACTCTATTGAACGACGTAAAATCTTAAGATATATCTTGTGAATGACGTAAAATCTCATCCATGATTTCTCAACTTTTATCTCTCCCCCTCTTCATCTTCGCTGTCCCCAAAACGACTCCTTCCCGAGAGCTAAGCATTCAAAAACATTGCGACATGCCCAGCGGGCACGGATTCGAAGCCATTTTCTTCATTTTGACTCGCTTTGGGATTCGAATACATAAACATCACAGGGTTTTCAGGACGAAAACATTTTGAATTCCACAAAGTTCGCCTAAATACCCTCCGGCAATTTTAGATTCAGAATAAAGACTTTTTCATATTTTACGAATGGAATTGGAATTTGATTAAAATTAAAGTTTCTTGCCGTTCCCATCTCTCTCTTTTTTTTTGTTCGTTTTCCTTTGAGGTTGCCGAACTTTCCCTTCAAACCCAATTCTTAAACAATTACATCCTGAAGCCGTCTGAATTTGTTTTTTTCGATGGGAATGTGACGTCATTAACATAATAGTGGCTTTTTTAGCAAAGCGATTTTGTTGGAGTTCAAAATTTCTTTTGATGATTTAAAAATGGCTCACCACTTTCTCCAATGACCGATTGATTTATCAGCTCATAAAATTCGCGCCAAAAATGTGGCATTCGATAAGAATCACACCTTTCCGCCCATTGCAATGTTATTTATGGGAAGTCGGAAGGAAGTGCTCTAAAATTTACCGCGCAAAAATTTTTTGAAATTAATATCAGGATATTGAACTTGAGATTAATGGAAATTTTGGAAACTTTAAACTTAAAATTGTTAGGATTAACAGAAAACAGTCTAAAAACGCCGTTTTTGCAATTAAGAATTGTTTTTGAGCTGTGGAATTCAAAATCAGACAAAAAGAATATTATCCATGAAGATTAATCTAATAAAGTCGCACTTTTTTGTCAAAAAATGGGAAAATCAGGCAAAAATTATTCCTTTCGTATTTTAAAATTAATTTTTAATCCAAAAATTTTTTAAGGTTTATCTATCGTATCCAATTACAACTCATTTTTCCACGATCTGCCGTGTTCGTCATTCTTTTTTTCATCAGCCATTTAATGGCCCCATTCTTATGCCCATTACCCATACTTCCTTTTATGTTCTTTCTTCGGCGCTCAAGTGGCACTTTTGTCTCGTTTTTCATAACATCTCGTCCAATTATTCCAATCTCCTCTTTTCTATCTAAAAATGGCCTTTTTTGAGTGAAAAACGGGTCGAAATGAATGTCTTCTGAGGCTGGAACATATAGAAAATTGATCAATAGGTTGAGTAATAGATGGATAGGGCAAAACGGGTAATTTTGGTTAGCAATATTGACTTTTTTTTAATGGCAAGCTGCACCCTAGGATTTTCTCAAAATCGAATTTTAGAAAGGGAATCTGATAGATAGATTTGTAATGAGCAACGTGCACAACGGCTTCTAATGGCAAGATTTGTGAATTTGTATTTTACAATAGTATTGTTATTTTACTAACGATCAAAAGATAAAATAGCGCAAGCAGCGCCCTATGCTTAGCAAAAACTCAAATTTCGTACCTCTCTCCCATAAATTCTGCCCATTCTGACATTACACCCTCTCTTCCACACCCCTCTCATCGGACTTGCATTCAAATTTGAAACGTCGTTTTTCGACTGATTTTGACCCGCGGCCGAACCCCTCGGGGCGGTCAGAAACCCCCCACCCTTGGTCCCTTCTCCCTTTCGCCAATCCTTTTGTCTTTCGGGGATAAATAGAAGCGGGCGGTGCAACTGCACCACACCCCTCTTTTCTATAACGACTCTGGGGCCGAGTTTCGGCCGCTTCTTTTTTCTCCGTTTTTTGTGCGAAGAAATCGGCCAAAAATGCGGGCAACAGGGAAAAACATGAACAAGACCCCATACAAGGCCGAATACAGAGACCGGAATCTTTTGGGAAGGCCCGTTTCCGGCTTCGGCTTTTTTGTCCGGTTTCCGTCTCATGAATGGAGGGGTTGTTTACGGGCCTAAGAAGCGGAAAATTTTTGTAGGACTTGTGTTCGTAATTAAGGAGACTGTTGTGGGCAATCTACCGGTTGAATCGCAACCTTTATTACTGTAATTAGATGAATTTTTTGCCGGAAAATCGTCAGTTCCTCCTTCTTCTCGCAAAGATTTATATAAAAAATATGATATAAAGTTTAACTGTGATTGCATTATCTTAAAAGGTTATCCATTCCGTATTGTATTCCTTTCTTTATTAAAAAACGCATTTTATCAATGATTTTTCAACTTGCAACGCAAAAATCATAATTTTCTTCCATTATTTATTTGTTGGCCAATAACAATTTCTTTTTTTATAATGATCCCTTCCAAAAAGTTCAAACTTCCATTCCCCACCCTCCTTAAGCCCGTGTTGTTTACTCTTCCGCATTTCAAACGGTTTATGATCAGAATTTGAGCTTATTTCCCCCCAAAACTTCTGAAACAGACCTTTTTTCCTCTCTGAAAGTATTCGAACATTCGTGTAAAAAGTTTCAAGGCAACTCTTTTTTCTTGTAACCCTCTTTTCAATTTTTTCAGCGATTTTTTTGCAAAAAATCCGAGGGTGTGCGTACCGTGCGGAGAGTTGACAGAGAAACAAGAGAGTAAACAAAATTAATAGTGCGGTCAGAGGGAATGACATGCCTCTTTTGTTCTCTAAACCCTCCAAGAAACTCATGGCCTTTTCGGAGGCTTTTTGGCCCTGCGGCGGTTCGTGGCCAAGGATTGGGTTCCGGATCGAGAGTCTTGAGAAAACCCGGGGGAATTGAACGGGTTCTGCCCTCTAGACCCTCTTAAGTTTTAATACTCTTCTTGTAATGGCTTATGCTCAATGTATGAAGTAACTTGGAGTAATATTTTAGGGTCAAATGTCATGAAACTATATTAACCATGACCTACGTCATGAGCAATATACCGACCTCCATTGAGACTTTCATTTCCATGGAAACTGTGGCCATTACGCCGAAAATACTTTTTTCTTTCATTTTCAATCAATTTTTACCCTCTCTGACCTTACACTTGACCTTCAACTCTCATCTTAATTTAGGTCATAACCCCCAGAAGTCGAAATCAATCTCGCTTTGCGTCCTACTTACTTCTCAAACGTTCGTTTTACTTCCCCATCCCCTCATTCGTCTTTTCCCCACTCTCGCCGCTCTCTCAAATCCCCTTATTCTCTTTCGCCATGCCGTTCGCACAGTGCAGTGCTTTTTCGAGAGTCTCGAGCTAATTTCCTCGCCTTTTCTCTCATCCCGGTTGGGTCTTTTCCGTCTGGCTGAGTCCTCTACGTTGCAGCCGATGCCGGTTGTCGAACCCATTCTGTCCCCGCTCTCTTTTTTTTGCCCTTTTTTGACCATCTGCACAGTGCGGTGAATTCTCGACGTTCGAAGACCCGCCGAAGGGAGGGGGTCAGAAAATGCACATTTTCTTTTCTATTATTTGGTCCCTATACTCGAGGCGCAAAAGATAGCCAAGGGTGGGGCTGTTTATACGGAGATCTTTGGGGTTTCTTGGGGAAAATACTTATTTTAAAGGCTAAAATAAGGTGTTTGAAAGAAAATATGGGGTTTTACAAAATTTCTTAAGGGAGATTTTATGTAAAAAGTGTAATACCCGCTCTAAAAGTCTATTGTTATAAAATTTTCTGATGAATTTAAGCGAAACAATTTATGATAATTTTGTTTTCATGTAAAAACAACGTTACACTTGGTACCTAGGCGAAATCTTTGATCAATATTAGTAACAATACTTAAAATTAAAGCGTATTTTACCGTCTTGTTATATTTATTTAGAATCAGTTCCAACTCACATCTTGTCCATTTTTTGGAAAGTGACAGTTTATACTATGGAACCTGTCCTTTTCCGAAAAAAGAGATTTTCCTCAATTTCGGAAACTTTCTGGTCTAAATATCTCCTTTTCGATCCTGAAGCCCTCCGGGATAGGCACACGTTGTTTACCACTCCCATTTTTTCCGCAAATTGGAGTTCATTACCGAAATTCGTGTTTTCTTCGAGCAAACGGCTATTTTCGGTAATTTGTTTTACTTTTTGGTTGTTCCACTTGTTATTTAGACTTGAAAGAGACGAATTATTGCTTTAGAAGCAAAATGTGATCATTTAAACATTGTTTACACTTTAATTTTTGATGGCTTTATAGTTTTCACCGCCATTTTCAATGTTATTTATCAGATTTTATAATGTTATTTATCAGATTTTTATTTATTCCTTGTCATTTATTTGTGTTTCCGGCCTGATAACAGATGCAAACCCCTCTCTTTTTGTTGTTTCTTCTAGCTGGCTTTTGTTTACAACGTGTACAATCGACGAGCATTTTATAATTTTCAGAATTCTCGATTTTTGCCTAGTATAATATAAATTTGATAGATTTGTTGGTCAGACATGAAATATTGCTGTCGAATTTAGTTTTATTGGGGGTTTCCATGCATTGTAGAATGTTTTTGGAATGATAGTTTGAAGATTTGGAACAATTTTTTTGATGAAGTTTGATACCTAAAATCTGTATCTGATGTAATATCGGAATTGTTTCATGTCACTGTTATTTTCCTTTTATAAGTCAAAAAACCGTTGGTGGAAGATGAGAAGTCTCTATTCAAGCTATTTACTCCTTGGTTCGAAGGCAAATATTTTTTTCGCCTTGATCTTCACCTTGTTCATGATCAATTTCCCCGTCAAATCTCTTCTCAAACGCTCGAAGTTGTATTTTACCTCCTCCAATATCGCAAATCTCATGTGGCGCCTCTCAATTTACCCCGGCCAAATCCCTTTTCCCTCAAAATAACCAAACCCTTTTTTTCTCTGACCACTCTCTTCGTTCCCTTCGATCTCTGAGGTCATAATCCACTTGCTGACCTTTCTCGCGTCCCCCAGTGCCGGATTTCCCATCCCGTCGGCTTTTGTTTCTCGTTATTAACCGCACTTATCCGCCCTGTTCTTTATAACGAATAGGACGACTTTTTTTTGCAAAAATGTTTGGGTTTTGCGTTGAATTTTGGTAAAAAAGAATCGTATAAATCCGGGATTTGCAGAGATTTGTAATGGGTTGTTGCGAAAAAGGTAAAAGCGGGCTAAATAGAGTTATTTTGTTGGGTAAAAATGGGATTTTGGGTAATAAAAAAAGTGAATCATAAGCTAAATCATCGAATAACTTATTTAATATTGCGTAAGCATTGTTTTGGTTTCTTTTTTTGACACTCATATGGATCTACATAGCGGGATTAGCGATTTGGATATGTTTTGTTCCTCGAAAGATTCGAGTTTGAAATTAATTTTAACCCACATTATAGTTGATATTAATGTGTTCATGATGTTGTTTATGATCTTTATCGATGGTTTAAGCCTTTATGATATCGATTTTAAATTTATTGTAATCCAACGCGCTGAGAGGATTGTTAGACATACGATTTCTGCCCGAGAGATGCCTCTAGTGTTGTTTAAAGTCTTATACTTAATATAGCTATCTTATCCTTAAAATATTTTCTTTTTTAGGTTCATTGCGGGTTGACGCTTGCTTCATGGCAGTCCTCAGGGTATTTAGTTTAGCGAAAGCTTTTTTTCACGACATTCAGAAAGATTAAAACGAACTTTAAAGTTATGAATTATCTTATACTTGACATTGAGAACGAAAAATCGTAATTTCTCGATGAATGAGATTAACTTTACCCTCAAACTCTGCGAGATTTTTTAATATGCATCAAGCTTCATCTTTATAAAATTTCACAAAGATTTATCAATTACAACATCACCAATTTCCGTCTTCATCTTGATCTGCATAATCAGATCCAAGTTGAAATTCTGCCCCGGAAAATTCAAATTTTTCCATTTCAAACTTTCAAAACTATTAGTAGCAATCGCATGATCTCCAATCCCAATCATTTCCTATATTCCTTTTTACCTGTAAAAATCCCCAGGAAATTTATTTATTTTTTTCACCTGAAGATAATGGCAGTAAAACCGCAAATTTATGCGCGTGTCGGCGAAAAACGAAGCGAACGGATGAGAAAATTGCTGAAATTTCCTTTCAACACCTTTTTCGAGATGGAAACATGCCATTGAAAAGGGTGGTTATTACGATTTTTGCGGTTTGATTAGAAATTTTTGATGTTTTCGGTGATAAATCAAGATTTGGTTAGGTGTTTTGATAGGGTTATTCTGTTTTTGGTAGTAAAATTGATGGTGGGACCTGGATTTCCCAATTTAATATTAATTTAGAGGTAACAGTAGCTTTTTTGCATTAATCGACCTTATTTTAGATCAAATATTGTTATAAAATGTTTAAAAAATATTTTTTTTTGTTTAATATTTGATGTAAAATTAGTTAATTTTGGGCGTCTTTTGTTTCAAAGCCCCGAAAAACGCATTATTCATCTCTTCTGCCATGAAACGGTTCTTTATTCATTACTTGATGACATAAAATAAGTTCATTTTTCCAAAATTTCTCTAAATTACTTTTTAGTCCTTAATTTTTGACCTCATAAATCCTCGCAATTTTGCCTTCCAGACCGTTTTCTCGTAAATAAATACTAAAGGCGAGAAAAAGAGAACTTTGTGGATGAATCAGCTCTCCTCCAAGAAAACATGGAAATCGGTGTGGAAATATTTTTTGTTTTTCCCAAAAAAATATTGAAAAAAGGGGGTTTTAGTCGCTTATGGAAATGAATGGACTCTGAGTGATATTTTCTGGGAATTTTTGGAGGTCCGAATGGCGAATGATTTGTTTTGGGAACGATTTTAAAAAATTTTTGGGTTTTTTTGTGGAATTTTTTATTTCTTTTATATATATCTAGACTTCGAGTTAAACAAACTCGCGTCTAAGATCTTATAAGGACTTCCCAAATTCATTTTTTTTTAAAAAATTGCAAGATTTTGCATTTTCTCCCAGTGGGATCGAACCCGCGACATTTTGGTGACAAACTTGCTACCAGTTGTACTATTGGTGCACGGTGTATTTTTTGCACTTTTTTGGATAGAATTGACTTCGTTATATCTCTCAGGGCAAATTCAGAAAATTTTGGAGTGTTCTGCGGTCTAAACGTTATTTTATTCAACATACCTGTTAGTTGCCCCATTTTGCTGAGTTTGATGTTTTTTTATAACACGACGGGGCATATTCTTTGTAGAGATTGATTTGCTTTATCGATACCATCAATTCGCGAATTTCAAAAAGTCATCAGATTCCGCCTCATTATTCAAATTCCATTTTTCCAGGTCAAAGACTCCTCTAGACTGCTGACCACCGTGTCACACGGGGGTCCTGGACCTCGACGAAAATTGGTTTTTCGTGTAGAGAACGACAAAACGAACGAAAAATAAATGGGTCACGAACACTCGCCGGAGAACGGCCAAGAGCAACATCAGGATGTGCCCGAAACCAGCGGGAATGTCGAACAACCTGTGCAGAAGGTAATTCGACATAGTTTGGATTTGATGACTGTTGGGATGTTTTATACGGCTGACGTTTTATACGATGAAATGTGTTTGGACATGTTTCATCGTATAAAAGTCACTTTTGCGGGTTATTAAATAGAGGGAAATCTTATGCTAAAATACGGTTGATCATTTTCTGGTTATAATTTTGTTGTTGGCGACATTTTATACTATTAAATATGTTTAAAGATTTGTCATTGTATAAAATGTCGCTTGAAACTACAAATTCAGAAATTGTTGTAAAATACGAGTTGCAGTATAGCAATTTTTGCACATTTACTGTTTATCAAAAGATTTTTTAATTTGAGAAAATCTAATATTATCTATGAAACTAACGATTTCCAGAAATCCCAAGACCAGAACGCCACATTTCTTCGTGCCGCCCGAGCCGGAAATCTTCCACAAGTCCTCGACTTTCTCCACAACGGCGTCAACATCAACACCTGCAACTCGAACGGACTCAACGCGCTGCATTTAGCCTCGAAAGAGGGACACAACGAGGTGGTGCGCGAGTTGATCCGCCGAGGCGCGGAGGTGGATTCATCGACACGAAAAGGCAACACAGCCTTGCATATTGCCTCTCTAGCCGGTCAAGACATCATTGTCACAATTTTGGTGGAGAATGGAGCCAATGTGAACGCGCAAAGTCTCAACGGATTCACTCCGTTGTATATGGCGGCCCAAGAAAATCACGAAAATGTGGTCCGATATCTTTTGGCACATGGTGCAAACCAAGCCCTCGCCACCGAGGATGGGTTTACTCCGCTGGCGGTAGCGCTGCAACAAGGCCATGACCGAGTTGTCGCCCTTCTTTTAGAGAATGACAACAGCAGCAAGGTGAAGTTGCCGGCACTTCATATCGCCGCCAAAAAAGATGATACCAGAGCTGCGACTCTGTTGTTACAAAGCGAACAGAACCCCAACGTCACATCCAAAAGCGGCTTCACCCCGTTGCACATTGCCGCCCACTATGGGAACGAAAATGTGGCCAGTTTGTTGATCGAAAAAGGCGCCGATGTAAATCACAAAGCGCGCCATGACATTACACCTTTGCATGTGGCTTCGAAATGGGGTCGAGTCAACTTGTGCAAGCTGTTGTTGGACAACAACGCGACGAAAGATAGTCGCACCAGGGATTTGCTGACCCCACTGCACTGTGCGGCCAGATCCGGACATGATCTTGTAGTAGATCTGCTACTCGAAAATGATGCTCCAATCAATGCCAAAACCAAAAATGGCCTCGCACCCTTGCATATGGCCGCCCAAGGGGATCATGTGGAATGCGCGAGGATATTGCTCTATCATCATGCACCTGTGGATGATGTTACAGTAGATTATTTGACTCCGTTGCATGTCGCCGCGCATTGTGGACATGTTCAAGCGGCCAAGTTACTCCTCGACAGACACGCCGATCCAAATGCGAGAGCGTTGAACGGCTTCACACCACTTCATATCGCCTGCAAAAAGAATCGAATAAAGGTTGTGGAGTTGTTGCTGAAGTATTACGCCTCTCTTGAGGCCACAACAGAATCCGGACTCGCTCCGCTTCATGTTGCCTCTTTCATGGGATGCATTAATATTGTGATGTATCTGATTCAACAAGGCGCCAAGGTGGATGTGGAGACGGTTCGAGGCGAAACCCCGCTGCATCTCGCCGCAAGAGCAAATCAAACCGACATTGTGAGAGTTCTGGTCAGAAATGGAGCCAATGTGAATGCCAAGGCCAGAGAACTCCAAACTCCACTTCATATTGCTTGTAGATTAGGTACGAAATGAGTTTTGGTTGAGGTTACTGTAACAAAAGTTTTTTTGAAAAAGAAAAATTTTATATCATTACGAAGCCAAGCTAAATCACTGCTTACTGTCGAAGACATTTTATACGAAGGATTATGTCTGGGCATGTTTCGTCGTATAAAATGTCGCTTTGGAGAGTTATTACATGAATTAAGAAATTTAAGGTATCAATCTTTTCTTTTTCAAATTTGTTGCGATAAATTTTATACGATGAAATATGTCGGGACATGTTTCGTCGTATAAAATCGCCGTTTCAAATTGAGGATTACAAGTTATTTGTAAAATACATTATAGTTTTACTTAAAATTCTTTGCTGAGGTTGTTGGAACATAATTTTTTCCTTCCAGGAAACACTGATATTGTTCTGATTCTCCTGAACGCCAAAGCCGATCCAAACGCCGCTTCCAAAGACGAATACACGGCCCTACACATTGCGGCCAAGGAGGACAAAGAGGAAGTTGCTCAGATCCTCCTCGACCACAACGCCAATCAACGAGCCCTCACCAAAAAAGGCTTCACTCCGCTTCATTTGGCCTCGAAATACGGAAATTATGATGTCGCCAAATTGCTTCTGGAGCGTGGAACTCCGGTCGATATTGAGGGCAAAAACCAAGTAACCCCCTTGCATGTGGCCGCTCATTACAATAACGACCGCGTCGCCCAACTTTTGCTGCAAAATGGAGCTGGCGCGCAAGCTACTGCCAAAAATGGATATACTCCCTTGCACATTGCCGCCAAGAAGAATCAAATGGAAATTGCCTCGTCCTTGCTGAGCTACAAAGCCGATCCGAACGCCGCAAGCAAAGCCGGCTTTACTCCACTTCATTTGGCCGCAGAATCCGGCCATAGTGAGATGTCGGCGTTGTTGTTGGAGAACGGCTCCAAAGTTAATGCGACTGCAAACAACGGCCTCACTCCTCTTCATTTATGCGCCCAAGAGGATCAAGTCGACGCTGCGAGAGTGCTTCTCGCCTACAAGGCTGAAGTCAACGCCAAAACAAAGGCTGGATATACACCATTACATGTGGCTTGTCATTTTGGTCAGTTGAACATGGTCCGACTTTTGATGGAGCATGGTGCCCTGGTGGGAGCGGAGACCTCCGCCGGCTACACACCGCTTCATCAGGCCGCTCAACAAGGCCACAACTCCGTCGTGAGGTACTTGCTTGAACATGGGGCAAGTCCCAATACAAAAACAGCGGTAAGTTGAGACCTCCGATATTATTCTTGAAAATTGGGGTGGAAAGCACGGAGTGGTGTCCGATTTTCTTAGTGTTTAGGCTGCAAAAAATCGCTGAGAGTCCGAAAATTGTTTTGGAGCATAATCCCCTGCGGGGAAATAAACAAACCATCGGAATTCACTCGAATATATTTGAAAGGGGCATTGACATAAAGAGTTGATCCGCTGGTCTTTTTTCCGCTAGTTTTTTATTCGAATTCCGATTTATTCTGACCTACTTGGGGTAATTTTGAATTTGTATGCTAATTTGGCACTTGGAAAGGAATTTTTTTGGGAGAAATACTGATTTTTTTGGTCTTAATTAATGTTTTGGACCTAAAACAGTTTTAATACGTTCGGAAATGTATGAAAATCAAAATTCGGCCCCTACGGCAGTCCATTCAACAGTTGTGACGTCTTTTTTGTTACCAAGCCCATTGTTTTCCCCGCCTGATTTCCTCGGGGATTGGCGACGGAAATTTCATGCCGTGACAGGGGGGTTTTTTTGTGGTGACAAAATAAATTGTGGGCTCTCCAGAAAGGATTTTACGCCTTTTGACTTCCGTTGCAAGTAAAAGGCACAAAAAAATTGGCTTCGAAAAGGTGTTTTCGATATTATTTTAGGGGAAAAGAAGGGAAATTGAGAAATTTTGGAAAAAACGGGCTGATTAGGCAAATTTTTGAGAGGGCCGGATAAAAATATTGACTCTAACCGACGCCGTGAGGGCTTTGGCTTTCAGTGTCATTATTTTTGTCACCATTTTTTCTGGGTTTTTGAAAGAAATCGAAAAAGCTTAAAAAAATTTTCTTTTTTTTTGCACATTACAGTAACTCAGATCCTTTGAATTTCTCAAAAATTGTTATGATCTATTCCAGTCGATTTTACTGAGTAAAAATTTACCCAAAAAAATGTTAGTGGGTGGTCGATTTTTGGATAATAAAATTAATTTTTGGCCATTGGAACAATAGGTTTCCAGTTGAACGCCCAAAAATTCTTTTTTTATGAAAAAAGTGTATTTCCAAAATAAATGCACGGCATAAACAGCCAAAATTGAGGGTTGGGAGCATTTTTGGAATTGAAATTGAGTGCATGAACCCTACGGGCATTTGAGTATTAGATGGTTTTTGGTGACAATTTTAGATATATAATGGATGGTAGAGGCAGCGTAATGCTTGGAAATGACAGTTAATGTGATTTGGCCGCAGTAGGCGACATTTTATACTATATTATTTTGCCAGAAAAAATTGAATTTTCATATTACTTCAGGTGTTTTTGGTTAGTACAAGGTCCGAAATGATCGGGTTTGATGTCATTTTTTGCTCAGAGTGTTGCTCGTGACGTTCAATGCAATTTGCACATTATTTTTTGGTCATTTGCACTTTTTGGGCACTAAAATTTTCAAAAAATCCAGGAAAATTCTTATATTGTAATCAGTCGATTCCATCCTATTCTAATTGAATTAGTCCAATTAGCCAAGCCCAGCGAAACATATGGGGCCTGCGAAAACATTACACCCAATGTCTTCAAAGGCGTCCACTTAATTCGATTATCCCAACCCAAATAGTTGATTTACACGCTAATTTTAGCGGGTAAAATACGATCTCTCCTATTAAATTGTTTATTTTTTAGAACGACATTAGCGGACACTGAGATGTTACGTTTCGCCTCTAAAAATTTTGTTTTCAGAACGGCCAAACCCCTCTTTCGATCGCCCAAAGATTGGGTTACGTCAGCGTCGTTGAGACCCTAAAAACGGTTACCGAAACTACCGTAATCACCGAGACCACCACCGTCACGGAAGAGCGATACAAGCCGCAGAACCCCGAACGCATGAATGAAACCATGTTCTCGGATTCGGAGGACGAAGTCGACGAACATCAACAGGCTCAACAAGAGCACGCCAAAGACTTTAATGAGAGCATTACGCAAGGTCTCAAGGACTCTGCTGTCATCCATTTGATCCACACTGGAGAACAAGGAAAGAGCAGCACGTTTGATGCTACTGACGCTGATTTGGACGCAGTTATCAAGCGAGCACAGGTCAGTTTTGGACTTGAGGATATTATCCTTCAAGTTTTAGTTTGATTTTCTTGTCCGTAACTGAATATATAGCACATTTTTATATTGATTATCGTACAAAAAGTTTTTTTGAGTCACTCACTCTTCACAGTTTGAAGAAATTTGCTTTAGGTGACATTTTATACGATAAGTAGTGTCCGGAAGTCATTAGTCATGTTTGATCGTATAAAATGTCACTATGGCTGTAGTTGATGACTGAAAAATCTTCTTGACGGTTTAAGATACACCACGGACACCTACTTAAATTTTTTATGTTAGGAGACATTTTATACGATGAAATGAGAATAAGTTTTTAACACACTTTATCGTATAAAATGTCTATACCCAATACTTACAAAGAAATTACGATGTTTATCGTTTCAGGCAGAACCAGTAACCACTGCCATTCCAGACCCAACAATTCTGGATCACTCAACAGATGATAATATCATCATTGTTCGAGATACCATCCAGCCCAGGTATGTTATTATATTTTTTGCTTTTTTAGCATGTCTAATTCTTTCTGCGGAACGATTTTTATTTGTCATTTAGTCCCATCTTTCAGTGGTTTTAGATTAAGCTAATTTTGAAACTTTTCGCAGATTTTCTTCGCCGCGAAACCATGCGAGAAATTGTTTCGTAGTTTTTGAAATCATCAAAAATTTGGTAAAATACGAATTAGCAAAAATTCTTGTTGTATTTTCATGTCTAACACTATCTTACAAGCTATCAGACCGCCTTTTATTAAATAAATTTATCGCTATTTCACATTTTCTATCGCTTTTTTCGCAACTTCTAACTTCTTCTTTGATTAACACCATTTTTTCCGATTTCCAGCAAGCTACATCTGAAGACGTAGGTTTTAACGACTTGGTTGGTTGGTGTGCGATAAATCTTGTCTATGTATTTTGGAGAGTTTACTCGTCGCTTTCTAGAGAAAGTCGCTTTCTAGACATGATTTTAGAGCAATATTTAGAAAAAAACAGACGTAGATGTTGGGCTTTTGATGTACAGTGTGGTTAGATGGACTATTTGGAGGCTAAAGTCGCAGTTGCATAAATTTGGAGAGAAATTTTTAAAAATGTTGGGTCTTGATACGAAAATTGGCATTCAGCAACAACCCGCTAAATTTAGGTGTTTTTGAACGTGCGCTGCTGTGAAATGATTGCTAATCACGCTAACTGGTCTATCGTCTATAACACTATGCACTCCGTCTGGAAATTTGTGGGAAATTTTTGAAATTATCAAAAAATAATGATTTTTGACAAAAAACTGCCGAAATTTCGGTGTTTTAGTCTGAAAAGAAAAGAAATCTCTGTTCAAATTGCTTGAAAATGAAATTTATCGAGTTTTGAAAGGCCATAAATGGTTACGGTTACTGTAATTTCCCACTCATTTCCAGCCAAAATCTCCGTATTTTAGTTGATTTTGCTCAGTTTTTAGCCCTAGTTGCTTACTGTGAATTTTAGCTTCCTGATCTCATTCCTGGTCGACGCTCGCGGCGGTGCGATGCGAGGATGTCGTCATTCAGGCGTCCGTGTCATCATTCCACCAAGAAAAGCGGCTCAACCGATGAGAATTACTTGTCGATATCTACGAAAGGAAAAGTTGGCTCATCCCCCGCCATTGAGTGAGGGAGAAGCTCTGGCCTCGAGGATTCTGGAGATGGGACCTCATAGTGCCAAGTTCTTGGGGCCAGTCGTATTGGAAGTACCTCATTTTGCATCATTGAGGGGGAGAGAAAGAGAAATTGTAATCTTGAGGTCAGATGATGGTCAACATTGGAAAGAACATCAACTGGAGGCCACTGAGGATGCTGTTCAGGAGGTAAATTGCTTTAAAATTATTTTTTGGCACTATTTATGATCTGATTAGTTAATTTGTGACATAAAAATGGAAAATTTTGGAAAAGACTATATTACTTTAGGCACTTTTTGGTATAAACACACGATTTTTTGAATTTGTTCTTATTGACATACCTTGTGATTGTGACTAAATGATATCATAACCTCTAAAATTTAACTTATTATCAAAAGAGTCTATAGGGAGTACTGTAACATCGATGAAGTTCGAAAAAATTAGTAAAACTTAAATTTGCAGGTTCTTAACGAGTCCTTTGATGCCAATGAACTCAGCCAACTCGATGATCTCCACACCTCTCGCATCACTCGTATCCTCACCAACGACTTTCCGATGTATTTTGCGGTTGTAACTCGAGTCCGTCAAGAGGTTCATTGTGTTGGCCCAGAAGGAGGAGTAATCCTTTCTTCTGTGGTCCCCAAAGTCCAAGCCATCTTCCCGGATGGAAGTTTGACCAAGATCATCAAAGTCTCGGTTCAAGCGCAACCAGTTCCCAACGAAATTGTCACCAAATTACATGGAAATCGAGTCGCAGTTTCGCCGATTGTTACTGTAGAGCCGAGAAGAAGAAAGTTCCACAAACCCATCACATTGTGCATCCCATTGCCGCAATCTGCGAACAAGAGCATGCTTACACAGTATACTGGACAACCAGGACAAGAGCCACCGACTTTGAGGTGGGTTGGAGAACGAGGGAAAGAGTTGACACATTTGGGTCAACTGTTATATTGGGGTTGGTAATGGTCGGAAATTAATAAAAATGGCTATGAAACATTCATTGACAAATTAAAATCGTATTTTAGATGGCTTCCGGTAATAGTCCTTTGACCGATATGATAATTGATTGTTGAATTTTAGACTTCTCTGCTCGATCACCGGAGGTTCATCTCCTGCACAGTGGGAAGATATCACTGGAACAACTCAACTCACCTTCACTGGAGAAGAGGTCAGCTTCACGACCACAGTATCCGCCAGATTCTGGCTAATGGACTGCCAAACCCCGCGAGACGCCGCCAGAATGGCGCAGGAGGTCTACAACGAAGCTATTGCTGTTCCATACATGGCCAAATTTGTCGCCTTTGCGCGGCGTCCATTCCCATTGGAAGGTCAACTTCGATTGTTCTGTATGACTGATGACAAGGAGGACAAGACCTTGGAGAAACAAGAAGGATTTATTGAAGTTGCCAGAAGCAGAGACGTCGAAGTTCTCGGAGGTAGACATCAATTCCTGGAATTTGCCGGCAATTTGGTTCCGATCACAAAAAGTGGCGATCAATTGGCCGTTTTCTTCTTACCATTCCAAGAAAACCGGCTGGCTTTCAATTCAAAGGTAAGCAACGCAAAGTAAAAGTGATAAGGGATATTTTGGGTTCGAAAAATTAGGGAGAGCGAACGTGAAAATGCATAAAATTTAATGTTTTTCCAGGTCCGTCAACCTGATGATCAAGAGGCCAGTGCGACCGGTAGAATCGCTCTAATGAAGGAACCCCGAATCCGATCCGAGAATCTACCACCTCAACATCCCATCTGCACCCTGAGTATCACCTTGCCCGACTATAGAGGGCCTTTGCCAGCCCTCAAACCAACAACAACCTCTCCATTGGACCCAATCCAAGCTCGTTATCAAACGGCCTTGACTGGGTCCCCATCCGAAGGAGATTTGGCCACACAAATTGATTATGTGGCCAAGAAGATTCATGGGGACTGGCAACGATTGGCTAGGGCGTTGGGAATCCATGACAGTGACATCAGACAGATCAAAAAGGAAATGAGCGGACATGAAGCGCTAACGGCGCTGAAAATCTGGATTTTCTTGAAAGGAGAAGAAGCGACTGGTACGTTTAGGGCTTTACGTGAGGAACTGGACAATTTTTAATTTAAAAGTGGAGTATTTAGTCATTGAAGTTCTGGATCAAAATTATATTAATTTAGGCAACTTTTGTTCAAATTTTGATCATCATGCGAATGATGATTTTTTGGTAGACAAAGGCAATGTAGATTTTTAAGCGTTACACGCTCTAATCTTACCTTATTTTCAGTCCAAGAGCTGCACTCTGCTCTCCGTCGGATTGGCCGTGATGATATTGTCCATAAACTTCTCCGCGGAGACTTGGACACTGATTCTCTTCGGCTTATTGACCAATCCACCTTTAATCTTCGAGGATCTCAAAGCAATTCGCGCGCTGATCTCGCCGATCGATCACGTAGGTTTCCAGTTTAAGCTGCTCGTTTTATATTATCCATAGCACATTCATCACAGGTACAGTAGGCTTAGGAATTGTGACGGTTGGTCGCAATCTCACGGGCGGAACATTGAATGGGCGGTAAAAATATGTAATTTTACGTTGATTTGGATAACAGTTTGAGAGATTGCGGAGAACTTTGGAGTTGGCAGGCTGCGCCCGAGATGAAGTTGGAAATTGACCTAATTGGGTGGCAATTTGTTTAAATGGAAGTCTACTAGTCGACTTCAGAAGATTTTGATACTAAAAGTTTGGTTTTTTTGCAAAATTTATCCCAAAATTCGGGCGCAGCTCGCCAAAACAGAATTTCTTAAAAACCCAAAGGAAATTTACTGTATTTTACTCACCAATTAATCAGAAATTAACCTAGCCATATAAGAAATCACAAAAATTAACCAGTTCCAACGAATTCACATTAAAACTCGACTACGATAACATATGGTTTGCAGTGTGTGTGCTATGAATTTTTAACAAAACGCTGCCTAGATTAGTCGAATAATCTCCGTAGAAGTCTGAAGAGTATAGAAATAGGTTTCATAGGAGATGTTTCCTTTATTAGTAGTTATTTTATGTTGGTTTGAAGTGGAAATTTCCGTTTATTTTTTTGTGTTTTCTCCCGCAGAAGGTTTTCACCTCCCAATTTCATGGGCTATGGTTTTTATTGACACTGTCTGGATATCTTTCTTTTTTGTTGTCTAACATTTTATTTGGATTTTATTTGTCTAATCTTCCGAGTCTTTGATTCGAAAAATTTGCGGTTCCCCAGGTTAACAAAAATAAAAATAATAAAAATTCACTGAAAAAATAACAAAAATAAAAGTAACCTGAACATGGGATGATGAGGTGATGTGTAAGGAGTGGTATTAACAGTAAAGTTACATATTTTTAGACGAAAAATTTTGAGTTATTTGAGATGACATTAGATTTGATGGTGAAGATAGGAAAATTGATGACTGACCTGGATATTATGTAAATTTCGAAAGTTTAAGTAGCTAGGGGGTGATAGTGTAGGCTAGAGATAGCCTTAGTGGTATGTCAAGACGTTTGAGAAAGCTATGAGACGTTTGTTCCAAAACGGTGATATTGGAACATTTTTGATTTTTGTTTATATAATCATTAATGACGCAGGTAGCGAACTGGAATTTAATAAAAATAGAGGCCAAAGAACATTCTCTAAGGCTGCTTAATATGGTCCAGTTTCGATTAGTAAGTTCTGACATGGCTAGATTAGACAGATTAGGTACTTTTTGAATGTCGCTCTTACTGAGCGTGATGAGATAGGGACTACTAGGGCTAGTACAGTAACCTGGGCAGAAAAAAATGAAAACGTTCCAAATTTTTCGAATTTCCCCTTTCAAAACCCCAAAAATCCAAAGGTTATGCCACTCTTACAGTAGAAGGTGTCAAGAAAACCACAACAATCACCAGAACGGAGCGTCGCGTCCATCGCCATGAAGGTTCGGAACCGGTGGTCGATGAACGAGTCGTCACTCGGACCTACGGAGATGAGCATGTTGATGTCGACGAAGTTGTTCATGAACATCACGGTCTTCCGCTTAACGAAACCGAAGCCGAACATTGGATGAGAGATCCGAATGAGCATCCAGAAGCCGAAGATATATTTAATAGAAGTCGGGAAACTCACATTGTTCAACAAGTTGAGTTGACGCCGGATGGCGTGATTGAACGACGAACTCTGATCACACAACATGTTGTACCCGACGTTGCTCAACAACAAGAGGTGGAGCATGAATTTGCCGATCAACCCCAAGGCCAGGCTTATCGGGACGGCATCCCGGACGATGTGGACATGGAAGATAGTATTATTGTTCAAGATGATCATGATGAACATGAAGGATCTCCATACACTTCTCAACAATCCACATCAAGAGCTGACGATCATCCAGAAGACAAAGAAGTTCATATTCCAGAAGTTGAGATCCATCCGGAATCTCCAGAATCCCCAGAGACTCTGATTCAGATCAGTCAACATGAACAAGACGTGCAGAATCAAAATACGATCCAAGATTATAGCCCGGACGCCTTGCCGACCCCGGATCTAGAACAGACCCCTCAGGCCGACGACGTTGTCTCCCATGCTCAACCAGCACAGATCTCGTCCTCATCCGGTAATTTGACAAATTAATTCCCCTTTTGTCATCGTCTTCTCACATCTTCCAGCTTCTTGTGTCGTTTAAGGCTGATTTTGCGGTTTTTGGCTTACATTGCGGAGATGAGTGAAGAAGATCAAATAAGATAGAGTTATGACTTTTTTCCGGTTAGACAAAGATGACTTTTTACATTGATTTAGAGGCATTTGTAGTTTTTAAAAATTTTTTGACGATAAAAGCGATTTTAATCAATTAAATTAGTATGAAAATTAGAAAACTGTCTAAACTGACCCTAGGTTGTATCTTCTGCAACTTTTTTTTGCAAAATCAAGGACCTATGGGGACCCCAGGACACTAAATTCATTATTTGAGTTTGGTGTAAGATTTTGATTTTCTGCAAACCCGATTTCTTTTTGATTTTGAGCATTAAATTTTCAAAATCACCCTATTGCTGCGTATACGCTGCGTAGTATATCTTGTTGACCTTTTTCACTCATCTCCTTTACAGTTTTCTTCTACCGTGAGTTGTGTCCCGTTTGCTTCTTCCCCTTGGCTTTTAGTAGGAATAGAAAACCTTGAGCTTTAGAAATAGACTACTTTTCGCTTCACTGCAACACTTGCTGTTTTGGATTTTTTTGCTTACACTCTTTGCCACATAGTAGCCAAAAATTATGGTCTGAAATCATTTGGATCGCACAAGATTAGCTGTTATATTGTAGTAGACAAGCATAACTTCACATAGCTACAATGCACTAAGAACTAATAAAAAGTAGAGGAAAATTAGATGATGCATAAAGCAGAAGGCACGTAGATTAAAGTAGCACAATGTTTTCCAATAACAGTCACGGATTTCAGAAATAATCGATGTTTTATATTGTACTAGACAAGTAACATGCTGATTTTTGAATTTTGGTTAAAATATGAGCGATATCAATTTTGTTTAAAATGTGTTCAACAACGCTTCGTATTTCAAATTTTTTTTATATTTAATATCAGCACATTATTTGGCTAAAATTGCCCTAAAATCACCGAAATTCCGCGCTTTCTGCCCTAACACAAATCCACCGATTAATATTTGAATAACCTCCAAATCTGAAGTGCCTATTAATCAGAGACCTCTGTCCTCTAATGCTCCTCCTAACCCCCAAACTGAGCGGCCTCAAACATTCAGCGAACCCAATTTTAGAGCCGGTCGAGCAGTCGGTTGAAAGTCAGGCCGAGCCCCAGCCCATCGTTGAGGCGGTCGAAACCATCCGCCACGAACCCCAACAACATCATCACGAAGTCTTGGAGGAGTCCATGACCACCGAATCCGGACACGAATCCAGTCCAGCCGTCCAGTCCGAACCCGAACCTCATCAGACCGACGAAGGTAGAGAGTCGGCCGATTAAAATGCAAAAAATTTAAGGGAAATGTGGGAAAATGGGGAAATGTTTAGGTGAAATGGAAAGAGCATACTGTACTGGATATTTCAATGCCAAATTTAGGATCGTGGATTACTGTAACATTACTGACAACTCCGTTTTTCGAAGAAACCAGGTTTTTTAGTAAAATTTGGAAAAACGATCAAAGGTAGTCATAAAGATGTTAATCTAGTATTGTAAATGTTATTATTTTGAGGAAAATTGACAATTGTTTATAGATGTGATAGATGTGACAAGTGCAATATTAATTTTTAGAAAGAAAAATACGTTTTCCTTCGATCTGTCATTTTTTTGCATCAAAAATCATCAAAATGTTTCCAGTACAGTAATTTTTAAACTTTTACCCCTAAAAGTTTCATTTTGAAAATACTTCCAATTTCACTGGGAACCGCACTCTATTTTTCCTCTTGTTTTTCCGCGCAAATTTGGGATTTGGCCTAAAACTTTCCCACCATTTTTCTCTCCTCAAGCCCTCCGGGCAAAAAATTTGATAATTTAAAATATTTAAACGACCATTTTCTATCACCATCACAATAGCCCACCGATAATTATTTGTTGTTAATTTCTAGTCTACAGTGCACAGACTTGCGCACTTTCGCACCGTGCGAACGGACGGCGAAAAATTGTGTTTTTTCCCCGCGGGGGAAATGGAAAAATTGAGTTTAGTGTGACGGAGTTGGCGCCATTTTTAGTTCGGTTTGACGGTTTGGTTGAATGAAATTTTAGTTCCTTGAACCTACTCGTTCTTTGGCTAGTTTTTCCTTTTTCAACCGCACCGTGCGGTCTGTGCACTGTGCTGCCCTTATTTTCGATTTTTTCCGTGGTTTCATGATGATTCTTGGGTTGGAATAGACTTTCAACGGTAGAATACAGTATGTACTACTGTTTAAAATTCTTTTTATGTTTATCGATATCGGTTGTCATCGATTTTTTGACCATTTTTTGGAATTTTTTGCCTTTTTTTACCAAAAATTGCAATTTTTTGCAATTTATTCAAATTTCACTATAGAATTTTAAATTTTCTTTCTGAACTAACAGAGTCGTACGCTATCCAAAAATCATCACCAACCGCTTTGTTGCCCTCTATGTTCCTTCCAATTGCCATTACTTTGTCGACTAACAATTTTTTTCCGCAATTTCCAGGTCAATTTGAATATCATGTAATATTCAAAATTTCCTGAACATGACCTTCTTTGGACTAACACTATTTTTTTGCAATAGCCTCATGTTTGTTGTATTCTGCCATCCTCTCTGACAAAGCTTGTGTAATATATAAATGAGACGAAATTTATGTAATTAGAAATAAATTTTGGTTAATTTGAATAAGTTTATATTTCTTAGGACAAATAGGACGTTATATGTACGATTTTAAGATTTTTGGAGGTCATAGGTGTCTATTTTAGCGAAATTCCGCCCATTCAAAGAAACATTGATGATTTTTCGGAAAAATTTAGATTTTTACAGATTTGATTGAGGTGATGAAGGCTTGCTTTGTGATCTTGACTGCTATTTACATGGTGTTCTTGCGGTATTCTGGGCTTAAGGCGACGAATAAGCTCAAAATAACATTGCTTTTCAACTTTGATTTTGCGAAATTGCCTTCTACAGAAGTGTTTTGAATGAACAGACGTTTTGAAGATGATTTTCTGAACTGATGATGTTAAATATGGTTTCTCCCCGGATCTGCTTCTTCTTTTATCTAGAAACAAAGAAAGTTTGTCATCAGAATGAATTTTCGAAAGGTCATTGTCAAATATATGATATCTTCATCATGTATTAGATGGTGATGTTTTAACCGGTTAATCATGCTTTCAAAATAATCAAAACGCCGAAAACAATATTTGAGATCGACTGAAGAAGACTTGGAAATACTATAACAAAGCAATTTTTCATCCTTAACATATCTGACGAGAGATTTTTTGGGACGTGAAGAAACTTTGGAACTCAAAAAGTCGACTCGAAAAAGAACGCAGTTAGCGAAGATCAGGCCCTTTGGCGCTCTCCGAACAGTTGCGCCAAAAAACGCTGACGATTATTAGAAGCCGTCCCTCCGATTTCTTCAAACGTGCCTGAGGCGTTTTGCCAAGTGATCCAATATTTTTTGGTCATGTGTCGATTAGCCAAAGTTTGACGGGCGTTCAAGCTTTCATGTCGCCGGAAGTTGTCATTTTTTCTCGGATATGAGGTTAGGGTTTGTGTTAATGGCCTTTGCCCTCGACAATTAGCTGGATTTCCGTTGGATTTCTTCGGGTTTCTTGTCATTTCCGGGAGGATCTCTCTGTTCTTCAATGTTTTTCGAAAAGATCCCCTCGTTTTCTGGGATTTTATTGTCTGGCGAGAGGAAACGGATGTTCGTTTATCTGGTGACATGTTTCCTTCTTGTTATTGGGCATTAAACCCTGTTTAATTAGATTTATTGCAAATTCGGGTTGTTTCCCTCAAAAACGATGATTTTTTTAACAAAAAATCAAGAAAGTTCAGTTTCATCCTCTTTTATCCTGAGGGCTTCCGGTTGATATTACGTTATTCGTTATAACAGACCTAGTCGCATAAAATTTGATTGATTTTATGAGGCCACCATTCGATTAAACGGCCCAATATGCGGTTCCAAGTTGATTTTTTTGCTGATTTGTCTGTTTTGACTTAGTTATGGCCTTAGGGTTTATGGAGTTTATTAGAGGGCAATTAGTTTAACTTATCGTTGCATGGATTTGCTGTACCGAGGATTTCATGGTTGTAAAACTAAGATTTTAGTAGGTCATGTCGATAGTTCATGGCGGTCTCTTTGCTGATGGGCAGACTTTGGTTGCTGGCTTCATTGCTGGAATTCTGAAGCATGAATTGGTGGATAGTCAAGATAGTAGACAAGACGAGGCCTCGGAGAACGTGGAGTTGTCTGGTGTTGAGATTCCAGCTGAGGAGCAAGTAGATAAACACGGTCAACTTCAAGCAGATCAAAATGAAGACACCTTTGAAATGGTGGAAAAAGCAGTTGAAGAACAGCAAGAACAACATGCTGAATTTACATTCAGAGGAAGCGAGAGTCCAAAGAAGGACAATTTTATAGTTGATAAACAAGTGGGATTATCTCAGGCAACGGGAGGGGCTGAGAATGTTCCGAAACGCCGAACTTCTTCGATCGATCTACCCGCGACCCCAAAGCTTTATCAACCACCAAGTCTGGATGAGCTAATGGAACAGTTGAGTGCCGCTGATCCTCCACCACAACATGAGGCACCTTTTCCGACTACCGAAATCGAACATGACCACGCTGCGGAAGCTGAAGATCCAAGACTTTTGAATGCGGTGATTGGTGAGCCCGGAATCCCAAATGATGACGTTGACCCCATTGCGAATCTTATTTTGGCAACTGATCTAGGAGAAGTTGATACTGGAGATATTAGTTTCGAAGCTTCGGAAGCACAAGACCTCTCCACTTTTGATAAGGAAGCGGTGCTGGACGAGAATATCAGGCTGAATTCGACGTATATCGTTGGAGGAGTGCTTGCCGATGGCTATCCTCTGATTGCGGGGCTGACTTTTGGTCCCAGTAATTTGCAAGGAGGTCATGCAGAGGGGACAGCGGTTTCTGACGTTGATGAACAACAAAACCACGTAATTCCTGAGAACAGCGAGGGAAACGTTGAGGTTAAGGATAAGATAACTGAAATTTCCCTAGAGCAAAGCGGTTTTGAACAGCCGGTTGCAGAGGAGAGCGCCGAAGCGCCAGTCGAAGCCATTGAGTCTGCTGAAAAGCCTTCGGAAGGTTTAGAAGCATCTGAGAAGCCATCAGAAGATGTTGAAGCCCTTCTGGCCGCATATGATTATAAGCCAGCCGCTCCTCTGGCCCCAGATCATTCTCCAGACTTTCCAAATGAAATTCCATTAGAATCCGGAGGGCACGAAGCTGAATTCTCCACTAAAGTTCATGACGAAGGATATCCAAAGGCTTTGGAAGCTATCAAACTTGTTGATGAACAAGAAAAAGAGTTGTCTTCCGAGCCAAGGGATCCAGAAGAAGATGATGAACTTGTCGCCGTAGGAGAAGAAGCACCACATGTGCATCGTCTAGTTGTGGATCCTGTTGGCGACGCGTTAAGTGAATTTGGGTCAAATACTTCGTTGAAGTCTTTTGATCCGAATGAGCCGGGCGCTGGAACTCCTCCTGAACTGATTGCAGCCGCAGGCATTGCGGAAGGAATCAAGTTTCATGCCACCTCGAAGCTGAATGAGTACGTGGTGGTTGGAGGGCTCCAATCAGACGGTCTTCCGTTAATTCAAGGGATTCAAAAGGCTCCCATAGCACCAGGAGAAATCAAAGAGACCAACCAAACGAATCCTCAGAAAATCGAGGAGAAAACGGAAGAGAAACAAGAAGAGCAACAAGGGAATAACGAAGAGAATAATGATGAAACTACTGTAACAGAAACCACCGAGGAATTTCACACAGCTCGAGAATCTCTCAAAGATACGCTTGAAGAAGAAGAAGGATTTGTGAAGCTGATTTCAATAAAATCCGAGTGCCGAGACGGCCAGCAGGGACAAGTACAACTTGAACATGAGAAAACCCCCGTTAATGCGGAAGATATTCAGATTCGAGTTGAAGAATATGACACTAAACTTGAAAGTAAAGTTGAGTCCAATGTCATCCATGATTCGCCTGTTCATAAGTCGCGTAGCATCCCGATTATTGTTGAGGAAAGGGTCGAAAGGAATCAACAGATCCCTCAAGGAGTTGGAAGGCCAGAAAACAATATCCAAAGCGAAGAAGATCTCCGAGAAATCGAAATTCGTCGAGAGAACGCGCCGTATGGAGAGAAGGCCAGACAAGAGCCACGCGTTGTAATAGAGCCGCTGGAGCGATGGGCCTCGGAGGAAGACCTGCGGGCTGTCGGCACTGATCAATCCGGCCAGGTGCCAGAAAAAGACCCCATTCAATTCGAAGAGACCGCAGCCGCACAAAGGATTGATGCAGAGAACGTGGCCGTTTTGAATGGCCAACAGCCCACACCCACCTTGCCGTCGGGTCAAAACCATTCCGAGCGTGTTATTCCAATTCGAATTCAGTCAGAGGGCACTGTGAAACCGGCTCAAAATCGCACCGTGCGAGAGGAAACTGTCCGCACTGTGCAGCCTGAATTTACTACTGAGAAATTCTTTGAGACCGAGGGAAGATTGGGTGATTCTGGAGTACACAAATCTCCTACTGAACCTACTGATCAATCCGAACGAGTTATTTCTACTACAGTAACCCAGAATACTCAAATTGGACCAGAAGAAGGAAATCGCGGCACTGTGCAAAATTTCGACAATCGCACAGTGCAAAACGAAGGTGAGCGCAACGTTCCGATTCGAATCGTCCCAGCTGTGAATGGTTCAACCTTAGTTGTTGATCTACCATCTCCAAGTCAGGAAAGTGGATTCCATTCGACGAACGAAGTTAGTCCAGTCCCAGGAACTGAGCCGTCTTCGATAATCAGCTCCATTCTTAGAAATCTCAGAGAGCTCAAAATGAGCGACAAACCAAAATATGATAATATTGTGGAACGCCTCAGGCAACTTGAAGAGGAGATGCGGCTTCAACACACGGGAGTTCCTCCGGATGCGCAGCTCACCGAGTTGGTCGGGAAAATCCTCCAGTCCGAATATCCGCATAGTGATCTGCAGATCGTCGTATCCGCCTCGAGAAAGAGCACATCGCACACACAGTTCTACGAGACGGAAACCCCGGGCATGGTGGGATTGGCTCCCGATCAGCTCCGCGAACTTCAAACCAAATTAATGGACAAAATCAGTGGGTCTTTCAAAGTTGGTTTTCGTTCCAAAGTTTAGGGAATTTGTGAGAAAAGCGGTGACTAACTTGATTTTTTGATGGTATGTCCTCGTTGAAGTAAGAGTAACGGTGCAGGTAGTCTTACTGTAATTTTTTGAGTTCTCGGACCTGACGTTTTGAAGATTTCTCTAACTTTGAATGGTTTTTTTTAACTGAAATAACCTTGAGTTCTAAATCTTTGATTATTGAGGCATTCTAGGAGCAACGTTCTTGAATTTGATATATAATTAATAAACTACATGTTACATTAACCATTGTTTTTTAACAGTTTTCACAAACTCTAATTTTCGAGTGAACGTTTGAAGTGAAACTGATTTTAAATTGTTTTTTTTTTGAGATTCCGGAAATTTTATTTTGGCTTATAAAGCTACTACTAAGCAGCTTGAAAATCTGACTCTTCACCATCTATGTCTAACATCTAACACAGCATTAACACCATGCCTTGCTTTTTCTAATTTTTTGTTGCGTGCCACTAACCAAAACGCTTTTCACCTATTTTTTTATTTCGTATTGTGTTTGTAGCACTAACATACTTACCATAGGCTATCTAGCAACAACCCTTACAATGAAAAAAACTTGACAATTTGGGCGAAAACGGTGACATAACATTTTTCTTTGGTTTTTATACAAAATTAAAAATTTTTGAGAAAAATTTCTAACATTTTACAATTGGATTAGTACTAAAAATAGTGTGAGAGATCTGTGTCCCCCGGTAGATGTTTACTGACCTCCCGCTTGATGAGTTTTTTATGAGAATATGATTTGCACTGTGCCCCCCTCGGAACAACAAATATCGCACCCGTTTTTTGCAGGCGGACGAAACGACTACGGTAAAAATGTGGACGCCAAGGATCAGCCAGGTAACTCAGCATCTCGTATACCATGTTTCGTGACCTTGGGGATCCTCAGTTTTTAGGAAAAAAGGAGCTTTTGGATAGAAAAATAAAATTTTTTTTTACAAAACGTCATTTTCTGTGGGTCTCGGAAGAAAAATGTCGATTTTTTGGATGTTGACGGGCTCATACTGTAACAAAATTGCATTATGTCGTAGGATAGACCCTGAGCTTCCAAATGATACCATATTTACCCCGGCCTATTCTTAATTCCCTTGGTATAGATGATCTGAAACGCCGCGACGCCAACGAAGAAGGCTGGACCAACGAAGATGGCACGGAAAGTGTTCACAAACGCACCGTCCGACAAATCACCACAACCGAGTCGTCCGTCAAAGGTACCAATCGCTAAATGCTTGAGGTTTTTTTGTGTTGCGCAACTCGCACATAAGTTGCGCAAAGTTCTTGTTCTCCAGAGAAAATTTTGGTGGGGCTTCATCGTACCTTAATTTTACGATGTAAAACGTATCCGGTCATTTTGAATATGATATCACAATGTTCGGCAGAGCATGTTGATGATATCGAATATCAAAATTATTCCGTTACAAAGTTTATTTTTCAGCTACGAAAAATTAATCGTATTTTGGTTAGCTTTGTTTGGAAAGATCCGTTGAATTTTAAGTTGATAGATGTGCTAGATCTATAGAATCATAGAAGGTGGTAGACTAGATCATAGTAGTGCAAAATATGTGTAAAATACGTGTGCAGTGTTCGTACAGTGATTGTACAGCACTAGTTTTTGTGTTGATCTCTTTCCATCTCTCTCTCTATCCTTTTCCAATAACGCTACAGCTTTCTGTCAATCAAGTTTCATCTATCGATTAGTTTATACTAACTGTCCTTTCAGTAGATTAGAATGTTCGTCGTCATCCCATTTTTATCGTCTTTGTAAAATATAATTCGTTCTTCTTTCATTGAAAGTGATATTCTTTATGTTAGAACGATAATACTCTTCAAAATCACATTCAGCTGTGGTTGCCATTGGCCTAATAACTAATGGCAAAGATTTTTATAAATTGTAGGCACAAGATGTATAGTCTAGTATTTTTTTGGACTATATAAGCAATCCGTCAAATTCCCCGAGCTCTAGCAGCCCTAAAGCAAGTAGTTTTTTTTCAGAGTTTTCTTGGATTGGCCATTTGTTTCGGCCAAAAGAAAGACGAGCCTTTCTTTTTCGGCCGAAAGCATTCTCGGAATTTCTGGAAGAAAGAGAACAAAGCCTAAAGAAGCTCAATTAGACGGCCGAGGGTTAAAAAATAGGTGATGAACAGATGATTGGAGGGATATTAGATGGGATGGATGAGAGATAGAAGGAAGATAAATAGGTAATTAGGCAAGAAATGGATTAAGGGGACAGATAGGAGATGGCTCATCAAAAAGATGAAGATAGTGGGAAAATAGCGGCGAATACTTGCTGTTTTGATTAGAATAGAAAATACTAAGCATGGTAGTTTAACAAAAAGGGGGTTTAGCGATAAATGAAAGGTGAATGTGCGATTTTTTTTGAAAAATATCGCTTTTTGCCATCAATTTTGAAAAAAATCCATTTTTTGTCCATATTCAGGTAAATGTTTAACGTAAAAAAGTTATTACGCTGTCTACAGTCAATGAAGATCATTATACGATTTATTTCCAGTCTTTAGTCGGTCAAAAATCCCTCTAAAATACGAAAAATCAAAACTTTATCTCCAAAACAGGCCAAATCCCAAAATTTGCCGGAGTCAGAGGAAAAAGAGTGCGGTTCTCATTGGAAATCGAATAAAAATTGTCGGAATTACTTTTGCAACAAGTAATTTTGACTGTTTTTTATTCGAACAATGAGTAATCCCTCTGTTTTCAGTGAACGGTGATTAAAAAATCGAAAAGACAATCTTTTTTGCCATGCAGTGGAGAACTGTAATCTACGCAACGAACCATCTTCTTTTCGCTCTCAACAAAGAAGACTTACGAATATTTGTTTGTTTAATTATGTACAATTTTGCTGAATTTGTGTTGTCTGCAATTACTGTAGTCGTTTTGTGTTGTCAGGTGATTCGGTGGTAAAGGAAGGTGTTTTTCATAGCTTTTTTGATACTAAATAGGATTTTTAGAACATAAAGATTGCGTTCTACCCAGTTCTCTTTTATTTCCGAACGTTTTTATCCGAGAGGAACAGTTGACTCAAATTTGGGTCAAGTGGTTCTGTCGCTGGTTTTAGACGGGAAATGGGTCCGCATTAAATTTTAACAGTTTACATCTTACCTTTAGAGTGCAAACCACAAATTTTTATAATTTTCCCAACGTCCAAAGAACTATTTCACTGCCAAATTTTGGAAAAATCCGCCAAAACAAAGGAAAAGTAAAAAATCTCAATTAGCAACAGGAGAAACGCAAGAAACTAGTCTAACTAGGCTTAGTTTAACTTTAGAGATCCAAAGGACAAAGAATAATTTCAAAATTTTACTTTTTAATTTTAAGTTTTTGAAATTTTTTTAATTAAAAGCGTAATAAATAAATAGAGGTGCAAAGCTGTAAAAATTTGCTACACAGCTTTTGGAATTCCTTTTAATACTTTTAGAACCCCTGGAAATGATGTTAGACGTATTTTGCTTAAATTTTTTGCCAAAAAAGCACTTCAAATTTCAAATTTTTTCGATTTTTCGAAAACTAGACCTCGTTTTGTCTCAAATAGCTCCATAACAAAGAGTTTATATAACCTCTATTCGCTTCTTGTGCTGTAATTTTGTCCTCAGTACTATATGTATGTTTTTACTCAGGATTGTAAGTTTTGCTAATCTATGACAAAAAAAAATTTTTTTAATTTGTCGAAAAATAAATTTTGTAACGGAGAAATTAAGGAATGACGTATTTTAAAAATACCTTTGATAATACGGGTATATTGGGAGAAAATACAGGTAAGTGTTTGCGAATCAAAAAGTGAGATTTTTTATACTAAATTTGGTAAGTTTTACATGGGAAATTTTTTTTTATTATTCCTGGACAACAAGAACAACACAAATGGTCTCGGTTTTATTTTAAATCCCTCTTTCACATCCTAATCGTCATTAATTTCCAGGAATTGGCGACCATCCGCAACCAAATGGTAAGTCTCCCAACTAACTTGTCGACATTTGAAGTGGACTAAACAAAAGAAATTTTGGATTTTAATTTGACAATTTAACGACCAAGCTGTTGTTACTGTAATTTTGTGGAGATTACTGTATTTGTAGAGTGATGGAGATGTTGTGATGATGATCGTATTCGGAGTTCACCTCTGGTTTGCACTTGTGTTTACATTTCTGTTCGATTTTTTGTTTGAATTTGCTTTTATTTTTAGTTATCAGTATCTATATTTTTGTTTGTAACTTTGGGTTTGTTTTCTTTTCAATTTGCCTTAAATTTTGAGATTTTTTTGATTCAAGACTTTGTGAATTGTCACCATGTCATATACAGTTCATATTCCGTCTTTGTCAAACTGCGATCAGGTTATTTCAAAATTTTTAACGATTTTTTGGCCGGAATTTGAAATGTCACAATCTCTGTTTGTTGCCAGTCCAGTAGTCCTTGACACAGTCTGATTTTTGTCGATGTTTTGAGATTTTTTGCGGTTTTTAACCTAGGTAACCCGAAAAGACGTGGATGGAAATTCTTGGCTATAACTTTGCTATCGATGGGTCGATTTGGCTGGTTTTACGCTGAGGTATAGATGATTCTATGTAAAATACGACGGCAGTTTAGCTTTAAGATGTAAACTGAATTGACATAGCCGTTTTTAAATTTTCGGACGTTACATTTTGGCTAAAACAAGGTCAAGATGAAGTGATCATAAAATTTTATCTTTTTTATTGATTCGGCCTTAATTTATCTTATGTAACACACATACCATAAAGTTCTTATCCTCCAAAAATAATAACGAAATCAGATTCTGGAGTAAAGTTATAACCCAATCTTATCCATTCCAAATTTTGATCAAAAGTTTTTGCAAAATGCAAAAATTTTTGTTTGTAGTGTCTAACCCGCGTTCTTAACCCTCTAAAAACATTGGGTTATTCCAAATTGCAGGCGAGTTCATACGTCTGAAAGTCAACGAACAGGTGTACGACGGGAAATCGGACCCGAAAACCCATCAGATCCGGCTGATCCCCATTCAAAGGATCCCTGTCAAGTACTTCTAAGGCCTTTATTTATATCGCAACTTCTGTCTAGCCGTTCTTTCTCTAATCTACTGTCTTTAGCGCATAATATTCTATTATTTTCTACATTAAATTTTAACACAAGTTCACGATATTCATAAAAAATGGATGATTTTGAGGAAACATCTCAAAATTTTGATCATAAATGCCATTTTTGTCCCATTTTTCACCTGAAAAATGGATAAATTGTCGTATTTTAGTAATTTAGTAATTATGTCGTATTTTAGTTTTAGTAATATTCGAAAAATTTGAATAGTTTCTGTTTATGTCTTGTAAATCCATTGTCAATGATGTTATTGTACAAAATTTGATAATCCTTCTAGTCCAAATTCCTGGTGCAATTTTACAATAAATTTCTATAGATTTTAACTGTTGAATTACTGGTTATTGTGACCTTTGTCTTGTTCAGTTTGCCGCACTTTTTGTTTGCACAACTTTTGTTGCATGTCGGTGAAGGTATTGTGATGGTCGGAAAAATTGGTCAAAAAAAGGAAAAATGTTTAAAATAATGCAACATGGGTGAAATACAATCTTATTAGAGGGTACATTATGTATAGCGAACGAGAAAAGTAATGAAAAATGCCAAAAAAATTTGAATACAGTTGGTGCCAGTTGACAAAGAACGCGAAAAAGTTTTCAGTCTGTTTTTGAATGGTATCAGAAAGTATCACAGAGAAAACAACACACATTTTATTCTTCAAAAAATGTTTTTTCGAGTTGTGATGCTATCTGTCGCCAAATGACTGAATTCAATATCATTTTTTGGCGTTTTTGTTGATCGGAGGCCTTAGACTGTACTACTTTCTTTGCAAACCATCTTGAAAATACTTTTTAACACAGGAAGTGCTCGAGGTTCGCAGTTAAGGGTTTCTTCAAACTTTGCCTTTGTGATATTGGAAAATACGAAAGATTGCTTTAGAAACGAAGGCTTAGTTTTACCTACTTTTGTTAGAGGGCCAGTACAACTACTTTTGAACCGCGCTTTACGGTGTGGAAACGAAATGTCCAAAAAGTTTCTTTGTCTACTGTATGAACAACGACGGGTAAAATGTAATGGTGACATTCTACGTGTTGACTAATGAATATTTTACCGTTTACAATTTTTCCGCCTTTGTTTTCGCTGCGGGACATAAAAAAAACTTTTTTGACACTTCGTTTCGTACGCCGTAAAGAGCGCAATTCAAAAGTGGTTGTTCTGGCTCTTTAAAATCTAAGCCTCACACCTCGAGCACTTACCCTACCAAACAAAACTCCATGATCTCCGAAAGATTTCCTTTCAAAATCCATCTTCTTGTAGAAGACACCGAGTCCGTGAGTTCGGACTCCGTGAAAGATCGGATTGCCCGATTCGAATCGCTAAAAGAGACCGCCAAATTCCCCATTCATCGTACGGTCGAATCAGAATTAGTGGAGGAAGAGACCAGAGAGCATTCTGGCCAAACGAAAGAACAAGAGCATCTGGCCCAACGACCAACGGAGCTGTCGATTCAACGAACGGCCGAAGGAAAAGAAACCGAAGCTGAGAGGTTGAACGAGACCCCAGTGGAATCTCCGTCAACGCCTCAGGTGGTCACGGAACAGAGAGAGAAAATTGGAAGAGCTTTAACGGTGGAGAGTCCACCAAAATCGGATACACAAGGTTTGTGAAGAAAAGAAATGTGAAAAAATGAAAGATTTGATTCTAAAAAGGCCATGGAGTTAAGAAATGAAACGTTAATTTAAAGGGACCATACAGCTATTTTTGAATTGCGCTTTTTACGGCGTGGAAACGAAATGTCAAAAAAAGTTTCTTCGTCTACTGTAACAATAACAACGGAAAAAGCAATGGCGACAGTCTACATGCTTACTAGTAATTATTTTACTGTTTGCAACTCTGCCGCCTTTGTTTTTGCTGCAGGACATAAAAAAACTTTTTTGACATTTCGTTTCACACGCCGTAAAACGCGCGATTCAAAAGTTGCTGTTCTGGCCTTTTAATTTTGGGCTTCTATTAACAAAGGGTACACCCTAGCACTAATATTCACCCACTGAATTTTTGTTTAGCTTACACTAATAACGGAGCCGCTTACGACGTCATCACCGATATTGGTATAAAACAGCGTAGAGATTACACAAACGGCGTTGGTCCCATGTAGCTGATCATGAACTTAGATTTTTACGACTGAAGTCATTGTGAACGGAAAAACTGTCAAGAAACAGATTTTAGGCCCAAATTAAGCATTATGTAACTAAGACCATCCATAAAGAATATAGTTTCTTGCTGTTCGTTGTGCGGAAACTTTCATGTATAATAGTTTAAAATACCTAGTCCAAATGACGGCTTTTTCCTCCGGAAACTCAATAAGTTGTTAGTTTGTTTTCGGCATAAGGTTGGCAAACAACCCCGTGTTTTATGGATAAACAAGAGAGTCAAGCGGTTTGGAACTGACCTAAAATCCTTTGTATGAAAACGGGGTCGTCCGAACAGAAGCGTAGGAATATGGGTAGGTCAAATACGCTGCCTCCAACTTTGCCAAAATCAAAGTTATTTAGAGCTCTCCGAATTAACCTTATTATTAGAGCTCTCCAAATTAACTTTTGCTCATAGTTTTTACCAAAATTTGCATTTTAGACCTTGCTGAGCCCGCTGCAACCACCCCCGAAGAGCCTCAAGTCAGTGTCCACAAACTCGTACAGAAATTCAGTCATCCATCGGAAGGCACGGCCGACACTGCATCGGCAGCTCAATTCCCCGAACATCATGTGGTCTCTGGGGATGCGGTAGCGCGCGTTGACAGTCGCGAGCAAATCATTGTCCGGGAAGAGGTCGACGTCAAGCCGAGCTCATCAACAATCCCAGCAACGGAACAACAAAAAGATCGTGAAGACATTGCCCAACATGTCCACAAAATCTCGGTAGAACAACAAAAGTCAGTTCAAGTGCAACCAGGCTTCGGGGATGACATTGTAAATGTGTCTGTTCAAGAGAAAATACGGAGATTAGAGTCGTCTACAAGCTTAGAGAGCGAACATGGCGAAACAGGGTTTGAACAGCAGCTGCCAGAACATCAAGTCGAAATTGGCGATCATGATGAAGGTCTAGGGAAGGCTGAAGTTCAAGAGGGAGTTCAAGTACGAACGAAACCGCCAAATGATGAGGAATTCGCGAAGATCAATCAAGCCAGACAAGAAGCTTCAGAAGAGTCTACGGAAATTGCAGGGGAACGAAAAACTCTGGCAATCCACAGAGCTGTAGATGAAGAAGTTCAGGATGCCGAGACAGGCGATCTGGGTCAAAAGGAAACCCTCGAATCGCATCTTGAAGCAGTTCAGACTCCGGAATTATCGACGAGTATGTCAAGTTCTGTTCAGCAGCTAGGTGCAGGCAAATCTGAAACGTTTGAAGTTCGGCCGGAAGGAATTGCGGAGCAAAAGAGGATTCAAATCAGTCGAACTGCCGAACAAGGAGTTGTCGAAGAAGATGAAGGTGGAAGGCTTGGTAAAAGCGTTGAAGAGAGCCATATCAAGCCAGAAGAAGAAGAACAGAGCTACGGAAAAGCTGCAGCAGCTGTTGCTTTGGCGGCCGCTGGCGGATTCGCCGCCGCTGTAGCCTCTTCTCTCCACGATGACAGAGAATATGAAACAAGAAGTCCTACAGAATACACTGCGCCTTCGGATGCGCCTTCTGAATCAGACAAGTCACCAATTACTCCAGGCGGGGCTGAGGTGGCTGTAGACCAATCCGGACGAACGGGCGACCTTTGCGAAGAAGATTTACTAACCCAAACGCCTTCAGAATCATCAGAAGAGCATTTCACGGCAGAAGGACCACGGTCCACAAGAAGCATCCCAATTCATCACTCAGCTCAAGGCGAAGTTGTAGAAGGCCAAATCTCGGAAACTCATGGATTCAGAGGTGCGGAACTACCTTCTCATGACGAGGAATACGACACGGAAACGTCTCATAAGGCAGAGTCTGAAGCTGTAGTTCAAAGAAAGGCTCATGAGGCAGCTGAAGTCGTTACACCATCTGATAGCTCCAGAATTCAGGAGCCATCGCCAATTGATATCCCAACCCCAGAGTCAGCTCAAGAAGAGGTTTTGGAATCCGAACCACTCTCCCCTCGAGGCGCTTCTCCTCGTCAAGCAGAAGAAGAGCTTGAGAAGGAGATTGTAAAACGAGAGATTGAACCTGTTGGAGATCTTGAAAAAGAGTTGAGGACTACCGAGTCCGTTGAACCTGTCGGAACAGAAAAGGAAATCAGTCCGGACGAAAGCACAAGACAATTCCTTGATCAACCAACTGAACTGGAAGCTGAGCAAGTTAGAGAAGCAACTAGACATGAACAAGAAGTTCAACAACAACGTGAACAAACTCCGGAAGAATCCGATGAAGCCAAGAAAATGGGTCTTGGTACGATGATTGCAGGTGCCGCAATTCTAGGGGGAAAGGCGTTGTACGACAAGCTAAAAGGCGATAAGGATCAAGGAGAAGGATATGATGGGCACGACTCTAATGATGACCATAAACCTGAAGGAGGTGCCGGTAAAATTATCTCAGAGACTTATGAGAGTAGTAAGCCTCAAGCTGAAGGTCGGTATCTAGTTGAAAAGCAATCCGAAGCACTGGGAAACCCCTTGGAAATTTTTCCATCGGCAGCTTCGAGTTCTGAGGAAGGCCCAACATCTCCTCCAGCGACTCCGACTAAAGTTGTTCACGTCCATGAACATTACCACGAACAAATCACTGATAAAGACGGAAATCTCGTTGATGACGTAACTTTTGAGTCAAACTACGATACAAGAGAGCCTTCTGAATCTTCACAAAGACAGTCGCCTCTCCCCGATGAGAGGAAAGTCAGTCTTGCCGCGGTTGAACATGACGTCAAGGCTGAGCCGGTCAGCCATTTCGAAGAGCAAGCCATTCACATTGATCCGAGCATCTTACCTCCATCTGGAACTCAGACTTTCCACGAGGAACGGGTTGAGACAACTGAAGACTTGAGAAGAAAATCGATCAAAGAAGATTTGGACATTCATGTTGTCCCCAAAGATGATCAACACTATCAAATGCACATTCATGAAGAGCGAGTTGAACAGGAAGACAATGAACCTGAGAAAGTTGTCATTGAACGGGACTACGACATCGAAGCGCCCAGTGGAACAGAGATTACATTGCCAGAGGCAGACCAACCAGTCGAGAATATCCGGGAAGAAGTGAAACAAGGATTTGTTAGTGGTCAGCCCGAATCCGATGTAACGGAGAGCCATTATAAAGTTCATGAAGAACGGCATGAGCAAGTTTTGGATGCCGATGGACGTGTGATAAAAGATACGACAGTGGTCAAAGATTACGATGACGAACATCCGGAGCCGATTGAAGAGAGAACTGTTCATGAAGCTGATAAGGAGTTTGTCTCGGAACTTGAGAGAAGACTTTCAGCTGCTTCAAGTGCTAAAGGAGATAGTCGACCAGCTGAACAGCAACGAGAGACCGTTGAAATTGCGGTAACTCCGGTTTCGGAGAAAGAATTCACAGCTGAAGGACCAAGGTCAGCAAGAGATATTGATGTTTATTCCGCTGAATCGACTGGACTAGCCTCTCCAGAAGCTCAGAAGACCTCAGAACTTCAGCAGAAATCAGACGCCGGATCCACAGCGGCGTCGGTTCAGGATCAAGAAGAAGCCAGGGATCGGAAGTTCCTTGAAGAGCTAGAGCAAGAGCAAAAAGAACACGAACAGCATTTGAAAGAGGTGGCTGAAGAAAAGAAAGAAGCTGTGAAGTCGGAGATTGAACCTGTTGGAGATCTAGAGAAAGAGTTGAGGACTACCGAGTCCGTTGAACCGGTTGGAACAAATAAAGAAAGCAGTCCGGACGAAAGCACAAGACAATTCCTTGATCAACCAACTGAACTGGAAGTTGAGCAAGTTAGAGAAACAATTAGACGTGAACAAGAAGTTCAACAACAACGTGAACAAACTCCGGAAGAATCCGATGAAGCCAAGAAGATGGGTTTTGGTACGATGATTGCAGGTGACGCAATTCTTGGAGGAAAAGCGCTGTACGACAAGCTGAAAGGAGATAAGGATCAAGGGGAAGGATATGATGGGCACGAATCTGATGATGACCATAAACCTGAAGGAGGTGCCGGTAAAATTGTCTTAGAGTCTTATGAATACAGCTACACTGACGATGGAAGTGGAAAGCCCAAAGAAGAACTTGAACATCGCACTGTAGCCGAGGATGATCAAGGCCGACTTGTTGAAGAAGTTGAACATGAACTGCCGGAAGTTGAATATCGATCTGTTGGAGATTCCGCCAAAGAAAGTCCGGCTTCAGTGCGAAAACAATTTGTGGAGACTCCAGAGAGTCAAGGAGAAATTTCAGAGGCCGAGCCAGCGCGCAAATTCTCTGAAGATCTTCATTTCGAAGCCACTCAGCAAAAAGAAACTCCAGATTTTGAGGTCGCTCAAGTTGCAGAGCCTACAACAACGTCCGAGACAATCGTTGAGAGTCAAGGCAACTATAACATTGCTGGCGGAGCGTTGGAAAGTTCGCAAGCGCCGGCAGAACCCTCAAAGTTATCTCCAGCTGAAGATATTTCCGCTGAATCTGCGGCTCACGGAACTCCTGAAACTCCGGAACATCATGTTGAACAGCATCGAGAAGACGCAGTGAAACGTCCAGAAAGATTTTCACCAATTGAGGATGACATCCGCGTCTCGCCAAGTCAAGAGACCCCTCAAGAACATCATCATGTCGTCACAAAAGACACTTATGAATACTCGTACATCAGTGATGGCGAACATCAACCTCACACGGAAGTCACTCACACAACTTCCACTCAAAAAGACGATGGGCCCGTTGTAGAGCACGAAGAACACTATGACATCCCAGGAGAGGCGGTGAAAAGCCCCGGAGAACCGGTCGTTTTGGAGAGAAAATACTCCGTGGAACATTTTGATGAGCCTTCAAGTCATTCCTCTGATGAACATGACGTTGCTGGTAGCCCGGACAAGACCTCATCTCCATTCGAAATCATCGAGCAACCCAGTCCAGTCAGCGACCAAATTCATCCTGAGCCACATCATACGGTAACCACGGACTCGTACGAGTACGCTTATACCAGTGATGGGGTTCATGAACCGCATGTAGAAGTGACCCATAAAACCGTAACGAAGGAAGACGATGGGCCCGTTGTTGAGCATGAGGAACATTATGATTTGAGCGGGAAGGAGTCAATTGGAAGCCCGAATAAACCCCTTGAAAGCCCGGCAGTCCAGGAGATTCCGCAGTCAGCCAGGTCCGAGGATTTGTCGAGAAAATCCGACACATACAGCATTCAAACAGGCGAGGCGGAGCCGGAATCCGAATACCAAGTGGAAGAGATTCCTGAAGATCAAAGCATGAAGTCTGACCTTAGCCCTGAAAGTCTTCAAAAGCAGGAGTCACCTCAAGTTGAGCATGACAAGGTGGTTGGACATCACTTCGGATCCACCGGAGAACTCGTGCAGACGGTTGATGAGCTCGAGAGGAGGGAACGACATCCATCACCGTTGCCCGAAGAGTCCGAGGTCCCTGACAGACCTGAGGTTTCAACGGAAGCTTCCGTTGAAGTTATTGGAACCCCGGCAGAAGAGCAAGACTTCACAGCCGAAGGGCCAAGATCACGAAGGGATATTGACGTCTATGGAGCGCAATCTACTGGATTAGAGTCAGCCGAAGCTCAGAAAACATTTGCACTTCAAAGAACGGAAGGTGAGGAGCGCCATCGGGGTTATGAACCTATTGCGCAAGATGAAGAGTCCGAAGAAGGAGAGGATCAAGGAGATAAGGCCAAGAAAATGGGCCTTGGCACAATGATTGCCGGAGCGGCTTATCTTGGAGGAAAGGCCATCTATGACAAACTTACAGGAGATAAACAAGGCTATCAGCAAGTCCCCGCTGAAGACTTTGAACAAATGGAGGGTGACACAGTCGAAAGCTATCGTCATGTTGGGGACAGTGCAAAGGCCAGCCCGGAATTGACGAGAAAGGAGTATAGGACCGTTCATGAATTTGATGATGACTTTGAGCGTCCAGCGGTTGATGAGCACGAGCTGAGAGAGAAGCTGGAAAACGAAGCTGATGAGCAACAACGCCAAGGAATCCAAGAAGTTCCAGGAACCCAAGGAGACCAAGAATTCGTTGAAGGATCGCCAGCGCCTTCTGGGGAACCGAAAGATACAGTGTATATCCATGAAGAACGTCATGAAACAGTGGTCGGAGCAGATGGACATGTTCTGAAGGACATCACCGAAACTCGAGATTATGATACCGCACATACAGAGGTATATGAGACCAGAAGAACATCGATTGGAGAAGAAGAAAGAAGAACATCCTATGGCGACATCAGCAGGGAGATTGAGATTTCCCCCGAAGATTTACCCACCACCGAAGAGCCCAAAGAAGTTCATGTTCACGAACAGCACACAGAGTGGAGTCAAGACGAGTTTGGGCATCCAAGAGAAGTCGAGATTGTCGAAGACTTTGACATCACGGAGAAAACCTCGGATGATCATGAAGCCGTCCAGGGAGAGCACGACATTCACGTCCATGAAAAACGCGTCGAACATGTTGTTGGTTTCGGCGGAGAAGACAAAGAGATCACCACTACCAGAGAGTACGATCTGCATGTTCCTGAAGGAGCCGAGGAGGTTCATTTGCCGGATGCAAGTGAGCCAATAGACCAGGTGACTTCCAGTGGAGATGAGCCTGTTCACTATCATGTTCATGAAGAAAGAGATGAAAAGGTCTTGGATAAAGAAGGGCATGTCTTGAGCGATGTAAAATACGTCAAGGACTTTGATGACGAACATCCAGAAGATAACGTTTACGAGCTGAAGAGCGCCGAATTCAAAGGAGAGCCAAGCTTGCCAGGAGATGAGCATCCAGTTCAAAAAGGTCAAGAAGGTCAATTGGGTGACGTCCAAGAGACTTCAGAAGAATTGGAGAACATTAGCAATGCCAGCGTCAAAGATCTCGACATTGGCGATGAACATCAGTACGAAGAAGCAAAAACTACAGATATTATTGAGCAACAACCAATTGAAGGGCTTACAATCACTGAGAGAGTGCCGATCAACCGATCACCGGCTTCGGACATCGTCGAAAGTGAGGCCATGTCCACAGAACACCTGGACATTTCTCAACAGCCAATCAGAGAGAACATTGATGCGCAAGAAGTTGAAGAAAGTCGGAAAATTGGCCCGGCAACCATGCTCGCTGGAGCGGCGGCGTACGGAGCAATGAAATTGGCCGAGAAATTGAGAGGAACGGGTCATGAACAAGTGGAAGAAGGGGGATATCCGGAAGGTTATCGACGAAGATCCGAGACCTCTCCTGTTGGCGATATTGAAAAGGAGACCGCACCGAGTGAGGATCCCAGTCATCAAGCAGAGCCCGTAGGCAGTTACGACGAGTCCAGTCCATGCCAATCGACAACAGACTACGTGACAAGAGATTTGGAAGATTACGAACTTGCGTCTTTGCAGAGCCAAGAAAAGGCCAGTCCAGTTGATGAACAACATGAGCAGCATGTTTCTGAGCCCTCAGAAGGTCAGAAACTGAGGGACATTGAAGAAAAAGAGGAGTCAGCACAGAAGTCTGTTGATGAGATTGACAACGAACCCGTTGAATTGCTTGATGATCAACCTTATCACAGTTCCACCGAAGAAATCCGCCCACGGCCTCATGACCTCGGAATCGACGCTCAAGAGAATTTGGATCTTCAGTCGCCAGTGTCTATAGCCACGGTACGACGAGAAGATACGGACGAAAATTTGGATATCATGCAGGAAAGCATCTACATTCCAGCTGATACACCCCAATCTGAGACCAAGACTCCGAAAACCGAATACAGCTACGACATTGAGCAGACTCCGGAATTTGCAAGTGAGAAATATGAAGGTGGCGATGAGGAGAAGGACCCAATGCAACAGTCGATTTATATTCATCATGACGAAGAGGGAGACCAGCAACAAGCGTACGAAGAGGATGAAGAAAGTGGTCGGAATATTATGGAACAAAGTGTTCATGAACTCTACGGTAAGTGAATGACATGTAGGGAAGTATACGACATTTTTTGGGCCAAAAACTTTTATTTTAGACGAAAAAACTATAAACTGTGTCTGAAGATGATTTTCTTTCGTATAAAATGTCCTCATTTTAGATCAACGCGAGCCCCTTCCCGGACAACCCTCTGAACTTGTCGAATCCGAGCCAATTGAACATGAGGAAGAGTACTACCCAGATGAGCAACACCATCAACTCGAAGACATCCATTCGGAAACCACTCCTGTTGGCGATCTTGATCGTGAGACCCATATCTCGGGTGACATTCAACTTGAAACCGAGCCAGTTGGCAATGTTGAGCAGCAAACCACACCAAGTGCGCCTTCTTGGAAAGAAGCCGAGCCAGTTGGTAACGTTGAGAAAGAAGTTGCTACAAGCATTGACGTTAGTGAGGAAGCAGAGCCGGTGGTCAGTCATCAAGAAATTGAAGGGGATCTGGAGGATGTTGTGGACAGAGAAAGTATCGAAAGAGTCGATGAAAAGCGAGAAAAAGTAAGCGAAAAGGAAGAACAGAAGGACAAAGGAGATGATCATGATGTAGTTGAGAGCGAGTCCGTTGATGAAGAAAAAGCTCAAAAGATCGGGCTTGGCACAATGCTCGCCGGAGCCGCTTATCTTGGAGGAAAAGCTCTATTTGACAAGCTGAAGGGCGATAAAGAAGAGGGAGAGGAAACTGTAGACTCCTGTGACATTGTAGAATACCCAGAAGATCTCCAAAATCTCCAAAGCCCTCTAAGAAAAGATTCCAAAGATGAATTTGAAAGAAAATCCGAGATTTCAAGGGAAAGCTCGCAAGTCCTCTCTAGTGACAGCCAAATCACGGCGATCCACGTGAGCGAACGAGATGGTCTCGTTGAATCAGAATCTTTAGACGTTGAGACTCCGGAAGAAATGGGAAGTTTATCACCGAAGAGAAGGTCCTTCGAAGAAGATTCGGAACCTTTGGTGCGCTCCGAAACTGTAGAACACGAAGCATCGGATCTGCCACAGACTCCAACTCCAGCGAAACGAGAAGTTGAGTGGCCAAAGAGGACGGCAGAAGAAGAACGGCGTGAAATTCCGTCAGCTCCAACTGAAACACCCTCTGAAGCCGAAAGAGAGCTGGTGGAATCAGAATCTGTTGATCGTCAAAGTCCTGGAGGCTTGGAATCGCCAAAACGCTCCAAGTTTGAAGATTCAGACGGTTTGGTCCGCTCGGAAACCATTGACGAATCCACCGTGCTCCAAGACACCCCATCCTCACCGATTCACAAAGAGCCAATTTCTGCGGAAAAAGTCGGAGAGGCCTTTGGAGTTCATGAACTCAAAGAAGAAGAAGGTCACTTTGAACCTGACGTACATTCGCCGGAACTTGTTGAAAGCGAAGAGATTCAACGTCATCTTCAAGAACATCACAATCTCCCTAAAGTTCTGGACTATACTGTCCCAAGAGATCAAGAGGGACGTCCAGAAGAGACCGGAGGAGAAGTTCGGATCCATGAACCGGCTCCATCTCATAAAGAACCAATTTCCCCGGGAAAAGTCGGAAAAGCCTTTGGAGTTCACGAGCTCAAAGAAGAAGAGGAAAGATACGAACCTAATGTCTATTCCCCCGAACTTGTTGAATCCGAAGAAATTCAGCATCATCTCCAAGAGCATCATGATCTGTCCAAAGTTACCGATTTTACAGTGCCTCGAGATCGCGAGGGTCATCCACAAGACTTTGGAGGAGAGGCAGACACCCACCAGTTTGATCGTCAAGCCTTGGTCGAGTCGGAAAGCATTGATATTGGTAGTGAAGAGTCTCCGGCTTCGCCCAAATTGAGCCCACAAAGAACACCGGTCGATATTATCTCTCCAGACGACGAACTAAGTGTTGAGGAGAAAATCCGTCACTTTAGAGAGGATGAAGAGCCGGTGACTACTACTGGAATCACTGAATATCAAGATAAGTTCAAACGAATTGATGAGGAACATTTGGTGGAAAGTGAGGATATTGAACAAACAGAAGGTGAACCTGGTCAGATCGCCAGTGAGAAAGAATATCTAGCGCAAAAACGAGATTCGGAGGAAGATTTGGAGAGTCCAGAAGCCTACGAACGTCCCATGGTGTCTGCAGACGACCAAGAACATCATGGATTGGTCGAATCTGAATCGATTGAACATCCTGAAGAACCCTCAAGTATAATGTCCGAAAGTGTCTACCAAAAGGAGAGCCCAACCAGGCAATCTCCAGTTAAAGAAGAAGTAGTTGACAGTGAAAAGGCTAGCCGATCATTTGATGAGACTCCAACGACACCCGTTCGAAAACAATCAGATCTTATCTTATCCTTGGACACCCTTCAACAAGACATTCAACGGCAATTTAGTCAAGAAAGTGCCGGAGGCCATGAGCTCGTGCAATCGCAATCCATTCCAGAGCACGATGAGGGACCTAAAATTGAATCCACGAAAGGTAAAACCGACGAATTTGGTCTTACGGAGGAAGAACAAGTTGAGATGAGCGCATTGGCCAAGGCTATTATAACATCAGATGTTCCAGATGATATAAAAGTCAAGGAAGAGCCGAAGCGCGAAGAAAAGGTCGAGTATGAAAGCGAAGATGTCGTGGAGTCAGCTCACATTCATACGTTGCCAGACGAACATCATTTTGAGCCCTCCGGGGATATTCATTTTATCCACAGAGAAGAGCATGGAGAAGTTTTGGAAGGTCATGAACCACTTGCGGAAAGTCAAGACTCCAAGGATGAACTCAGTAAATCTGTAGCATCTGAAGATAGGAAGGAATCGCCTCAAGCCGCTGAAGAGTCCTATGACTTTGATGACGTCGAAATTGTTGAATCCACCGACTTGGACTTTGAAAAACTTGATGAATCAGCACGTCAACCAGCTGTCGAGGTTCATCATGAAGAAGAAGAAGAGGAACATCACGAAACAGAAAGCCCTCAACGTCAGGAGGAGGATGACTTTGATATCATTCAACACGACGATATCATTGACATCCAGATGACTGAAGAGGAAATCGCTAAAAGCGAGGCCGTCAGAGCTAAGGACAAGAAGGCTCATGCGTTCTCGCCTCGATTAAGAGGAGCTGAATCTCCAACCTCAACGCCTCTTCAAGACAGTGAACTTGGTCTTGGAGTCGAGGAATCGGAGCTGACGCATAAATTAGAAGATTTAGAACGACCCGACCTACGGAAAGTACGAGATACTGAACTCGAGCGGACCGATTCGGCAGGTTCAATTCTAAGAGACCGAGAGTTGACCAATGAAGACTTCGGAGGCCATATGCCCGACTTGAGCAAGGATTCTGAATCCGATGATGAGAAACCAACGGTCGAGCGGTTCGATCAAGGAGTTGAAATTCGAATCCAGTCCGAACTTGACGAGAAGCACGTCGATTTTGATCTCGTTGAAAAGGAAGGACCTCTCGCGCCAGCTGAGCCCATTGGCCGTCCACACAGTCCCATCCCACCAAGAACCCAAAGTGTGGAGCAGCCGGAAACTAGTCCGGCCGGAACTTCCAAAACCCCCGAGAGCACAAGAGGAATCGAATCCGTGGCTGAGGAAGAAGTCGGTCATGACGGCCAACTTGAAGCCGATCAAAACGAAGAAGCCTATGATGTGGCCGCAAAGAAGATGGAAGCCGATGCCAAAGAAGAGATCTCGCCTTCGAACGATTCGGGAAGCAGCAACGCATCGTCAACGGTGTTTGTGAGGAAGGAAATTAATGCAGACATCAAAATGAAGGACTCCGATGATGGATCTCAATCGTCACTGCTCGAATTCGAACGTCTGGAGCAAGAAGTTGCGGGAAAACAGAGCTCCCCCGGTCACAGCGACAACGAACAGATGGTGGCGTCCGCGACAGGCTCGGTGAACTCTTTGTTGGAATTTGAGAATATTGAGAGGGAGGTTCTGGAAGATCAGATCAACCAAGAGACTATTGGACAAGCCGTTGGCCCAGAGGTCATGATTTTGAGTGATATTCGAGAAGAGTCAGAAGTGGAGGAAATGAGCATCAAAGGCGATGACGAGGACTCGTTGAACGAAGCACAGGTGAGGTTTTAAGAAGGACTCAGGGAAGATATATTAGGAAGTAGAAACTTGCTTGTGTTGCCAATGAAATGTTTTCCAAATAATACATACTGTTTCGAATTTTTGAATTTTCGCTATCAACGATCAAGTATAATATCAAATCTCTTCAAAAAAAAATTTTTTAGATTATTGCTGAAGCCATGATCACGTCAGCTGACTCCCTTGAGCCCTCAGGTGGAATGTCAGTTCTAAATCGAATGGAAACATCGATCGACTCCCTTGAACCTCAATTTTCGGGATCTCGACAACACCACGATGACTCATTGCTGGATGAGGGTACCTCCGGAGGAGCTCAAAGTCAAGATACTCAAGCTGGAATGAGTGCGGACACAGCTGGAACCTTCCAGGTGAGAAACTAAAAATTTTTTTATATTATAATATGCAATAGATGTCAAAAATTTTAAAAACAAAGATTTTAATCAAATTTTTGATAAACCTTTTCAGGAATACCATGATGATGACAGAGACTCACTGGACGGCGCATTAGATGATTATGAGACCATCACGACCTTCCAGACAACTCAAGAAAGGCCCGATGGGACAACCGAGACCATTATTCGGAAAGTTCGTACCAGAACTAACGATCCAGTCCATTCCCATGTCCGCTTTACTGGGACGGAAAGCGAAGACCGATTGAGGAATATTGAGCCAGAGCAAGAGATTGAATCCGTCGATGAGGAAGGAAATATCACAAAAACTATCAGAAGAACGTTACATTAACTTGGAACACCATTATTTTTTGAGATTTTATACAATTTAACAATTTAGTTTGGTTTTAATATGACGCTACGGTAAGGTAGGAGTCGCAGTAGATTTGGCAGTCTTGTTTTTGCTGCCATCTTTTATGATTTTAGCCAATTTATCTTATTTTAGTCGCAAAATTAACATAAAAAAATATAATATAAATTTTCGCAGCGAATGAAACTTTTAGCTTACTGTAGCTCATAGAGATGACATTGTATTAACTACGGTTCATTATTTATTGTATCTCATTATCGTTTTCTCTTCAGTCATTCCACTTGTCACAAATTTCCGAGCTTCCCATCTACCTATACCGATTTGACCCCGCACTTCGTGCTCTAATCTACATTTTTGTTTCCTAATTTATCCTTCTCACAGCATTCTCTCTAAGTCTACAGTATCTTCGCTAACCGTCAACTGTCTTATACAGTATTCTTTTGGCGAAAATTTGAAATTTTTCCCAATCTTTTGACTTTTTTCTTAATCCCATTTTTTCAAGATGACATTGTCTTCGGATCTCCACACTTCCTACCCAGTATTACGGTATCTTAACTATACCCCATTGCCTTACAACGTTAGGGTCAACAGTCTTCAGTAACACAGAGAAACATCAATATTATTCAGAACATCCATATGGGTCCGTCAATTGGAAAACCCCAAAATCCATCAAATTACAGTATCCTTGCACCGTTATAGTCCCCAAAAATTACTTTATAAGGTGTTTAAACCCAAGTATTCGTCATGGTTTACAATTTTAGTATTTTTGCTCAGCTAAAATACGATTTTTGGACTATTTTTTCAAATTCAATATTTTTTCTTTCGGGCATTATGCAGATTTGCATGCGAATAGAATTCAGCATTTTTTTGCTTCCACGTGTAGGGCTTTCTTCAAGCATTTCCTAGTTGTTACAAGCACACATACATTTTTATAACCTTACTAGTCACAAATCTAATTGACATTGGCCAAAAAATGAGGGATTTTTTTGAATATCTTAATTTTTATTCTAATTTTGGAGGTTTTTGTAGCGGGAAATCGTGTCCCCTGTAATTTACAGTTGGTTTTACATCATTTTATTTAGATAGTAACCTGAGCAAATTTTGAGATTTTTAGGAGAAAAATTTGAGTTTTTCTTTGCAAAAGTAGCTTTATATGACTATAATTAGTTTTTCTCAGAGTAATTAGGTCTACTACTATCCGCAAACACTTTACAACTTCAAGTATTCTGCTTTTCATTTTACAAATTTTTCTTACTGTATTTGTCATTTTACTCAACATTTTCCAATTTTTAAAAAACCTTCACTATTTTTCTTCTAATATCTTTACGCTTACTATTTAAAAAATCTTCTTATTAGTTCTATGTAACTTCAATTTTATTATATTATAACCCCGACAGCTCTACAGTAATCCTTTCCAGCGAAAAGGAGCCTCTCGCAAGCTTTAAACCCAGCGGATCTGACTTTTACTCTACTCAAAACTATTGTTTTTTATTGTCGAATTATAACCTACGTTTTTATTGCCTCTAAAATACTCTAAACTATCTTGATTACTATTTGAATCATTGTAAAAACATCTGAATTTTGCTAATTTCCCTCTCCTTTCCATCAAAATCCCTAAAATTTGTCTTAAAATATCGATTATTCATATATTTCTCATTAAGATTTTCAAGAAAACAAAAATTTTTGACACTGTCAATTATCACTCTTTCAATAGTTAAGCGCTTTGTTATTGGCCTGCGGCATTATCATTTACCTTTCTCAAGGCTTTTCACTGTTAAAGAAAGCCCAGTTTTTCGACTTAAAAACGGTTTTTACTTTAATTTTTATTGTTACTTCTCTTGGCATAATAAATAATTTTTCCTTGATTTTCCGGTTTGATGGGAACACAAACAATTCAAGTAGCACAACCAACTTTTTCTTGTTTAAAAAAATAAAAAATTATCAAATAAAAAAATATCACATTGTCAAATTTGTATAAAATTTAATTGAGTGAATGTATTATTAAATTAGCCCTCAGTGTATCACGGTGGTCTTCGACGATGCAAGACGCACAATTTTGGAGTATTATCAAATACTTAACTCAATGCGAAGCTCTGTATCAACTGTTTGACCAAACAAAATACAATGGGATTTCATTAACAACATACGAGATGTTCTTTGATGAAGGAGTAAGTATTTTTTACGGTGCACCGCTGTGCCAATTCTTCAAAAGATACATTTTTAATGGGTTTCTTTCAGAAAACACACATCAACGAAAGCAATTTCCAGTATCCCCAGTTCAACAAAACCTCGTGAGTGACATTTGTAAATAAATAAAGTTAGCACTGCTTGTCATAACTCAATTTGATATGCTCCCTGATCACTTCTGGTTTTTCAGGACAGAGCTTTACCTAAGAAACGCGACTAGTACCGATAAATATGTGTCAATGACCACAGCAATAACAGATGTCAACGGGACGTTAACCCGATCGATGGGATTTAGGACGAAAGCGAAAGTTTAAAAATTAAACTACAACACGATTTTTTTAGTATGGTCGGTTTTAGCTTGGTTTACGAAAAGGAAAATATTTTAAACAACGGTGTTTGGAGACCTTTTTTTCTCCCCGACGAAACAGTTGCGATTATATGCTTCCAAGGCGTAGCCTACACATACCATACACCCACTCTACTTAAAGATCCCAGGTACCAATTTTCCCATGGCGTTAGAGTAATTATCCAACGTTACCTCGGTTGTTACGACCAGATCGGAATTGACGAGGAGAGACATCTGCTTGTATACAAGAAAAAGGACAAATGCAAAGAAATTGATTGGAAAAAGGAGCAGTGGAAACCACAGGATTGTCAGAGAATTCCGATCCACTTGGAGAACGGCGGACAAACCAAGTTATTTTCGCTGGTAAGTCGACAAAGTAAAGTTACAGTTCACAGAAGAGGTACTCCAAGTTTGGCGCTCAAACAAGACATATGCGACACTCCAAGCTCGCGCTTTGCAGAAACGACCGAGATTTTAAGGCCGAAACTTAGAAAAACGTGACACTTTTTGTGAATTTTTGCATCGAGCGTTTCATTCCCATTTCTACCGTAAAGGGTGATGTTTTGATATAAAATCAATTTTTGCTGGAAGAATAAATGGTTTTTCTCTGTGTTCGCACGCCGGGTTTTGCAAATTCTTTCGGCTGCAAAGATATTTAATATCTCGGAAAGCGCGAGTTAAAATTTTTGGGGATGATTCAGGCCTGAAGAGAGTTCAAGAAAGTTTGAGCGGTGGAATTGGGGGCTTGGTTAACACAACAAAAAATGAGTGTCTTATTTTCAGGCTTATCTAATCGCTGAAACCGAATGCAACACAACGTTGACGAATGAAATCATCCAAAATACTTATGTTCGCTTCACCCATACCGTTCCGACCACTACTGCTTCGACCACTATTGTTCCGACCACTACTGTTCCGAACACTACTATTCCGACCACTACAGTTCCGACCACTACTGTTCCGACCACTACTGTTCCGACCACTACAGTTCCGACCACTACTGTTCCGACCACTACTGTTCCGACCACTACAGTTCCGACCACTATTATTCCGACCACTACAGTTCCGACCACTACTGTTCCGACCACTGCTATTCCGACCACTACCATTCCGACCACTACTGTTCCGACCACCACTATTCCGCCCACTAAACTGTAAGAATTCGTGTGCTGCTGTAAAATACAATCTTTTTTAGTCCAAGTGAAAGCGTAACCGAGGAGGTTTCGGCCGGCCCTGACGTCTATCCAACCCTTCTGCTCGTGGTATTCCTGTGGTTCATGCACATGATTATTTTCTGATTTTCTACGTCAGGGGATTCAAATGCGTTATTATATACAGTGTAGTGAAGATTATTTTAAAGTAAATATTTCTTTAAACCTAAATTTTGTTTATTTTGATATTGGAATTAAATTTATTCATGTTCTATTGCGAAGTACCACATTTCAATGATTCGCAAGATACTACCCCATCCAAAAAGTCTTGAGAATTTCACACTGTGCACTTTTCCGCAAAAACTATGTCGCTCTTCGAAAAACACATTTTGCACCGTGCATCTGCCAAAAAAGTCAAAAAAGTGCCTTGCACAATGCACTGTGACCCAAAAACATCATTTCGCACTGTGCATTTTGCGTTTTTTGCCTTACGTCGCGCGCGATTTCTATTTTTCGCTGCGAAAAAATCATTTTTTCGGAGTGCGACAAAAAACGTGCACGGTGCGGAGTCGCAGAAAATTCTCAAGACTTTTAGGATGCGGTAGTACTACCAAATCAAAAATGCACAGTGCAAAATGATAATTTGGGTCAGAATGCACTGGGCACTCTTTTTTGGCAGACGCACGGTGCAAAACTGTGTTTTTCGAAGAGCGACGCAGTTTTTGCAGAAAAGTGCACAGTGCGAAATTCTCAAGACTTTTTGGATGGAGTAGTATATACCCAAAAATCTTCGAAATGTCAGAAGTGATCATGACAATTATGGTCACCTATTATTTTTCATGTTGTCGGCTTTTCTGTACCCTTTGGATTTTTGGCCCTCGTTTCCGTTATGTGCATATATATATAAAAAAACCTGTGCGAATATACAGATGTAGCACAGTAACAAAATTATTCCATTTTATCATATATATATGTATTTTAGTATTTTATTGATATTTTCAAAAAAGAAAATCGTCTTAACGACTCGACTTGCCATTGCGTGAAGACTAATGACGAACGAAATATAATACTACTCGCACCATAAAGTCCCGACAATTTGCACAGTGCAATTTCTTTTCTTTTCTCGCGACCGCCGCAGCGATTTCCCGTTTTTTCCCAAGCGACATGCACTTTTCCGCGACCGCACCCCAATTTTCGCGCGCAACATCAGCGATAAAACTGTCTGGACTTTATGACGCGAGCAGTACTTATGACACCATATTTTGATTGAGTAAACATATATGAATAATGTCAGAAATTCTCGCGCCTTAAAGACCGTCGTTTCTTCTCCTGCAAGATCTGAGCGTCACATTTTGAGGCCCTCTACTACAAAAATAAGTACAAGATTGCAGAATATTTATTCGTTGACGACACTCATATAAGTTCCGAAGGTGTCCGGAAAAATGGGATTGTTTTCATCGTACGTTGCATTGTAGAAACTGATCTTGTGCGTGAAATGGAAGCAAACTCCGTTATTAACAAAGAACGGAAGCCCCAAGTCCCAGGCATAGGTATTTCTGTAATTCCAATGTTCCAACAGCAATTCACATTTTGAATCATTTGGATTCCGCTGCCGCAGCAATGCGTGGAAAGGAATTTTAAATTCTCCTTCTTCTATTCCCAGCTCCAAATTTAGCTGTTGTCTGCAGTCCACAAGGTATTTGCCTGAAGCATTGTCGTATTTGGCCTTAGACTCTTTGACAATATAGTCGAAGAATCTCCATGGAAGCTTAACTTTGTCATAAGTTGATTTGAAAACGGCCATGTTCCGATAACCAGCATTGTAACGATATTGACCGACTTTAAAGTAGGTCGTAGGAAGCTCCCAGCTAACGCCTTTGTCCATGTAGCCGTGGGTAATGTGACGAGTTTGGTTGTATTCCGCACCGACCGCAACAACGGTTTGTTTTATTCTAAAAAAAGCGAGGATCAGATTTTGATGAATTTTTTTTTAATTCAAACACAAGCTTACCATCGCGCATAAACTTCAACTTACTTCATGTCCTCCGACACAGATATGTGTAAACAAAGTTGTTTATTTCTGAACTTGTTGGCCAATAAATGACCGACGGTCCGAATTTGCGGTCCATACATTGGGGTCTGTCGGAAACTAATTTTCCCAGCTCTCAATTTGCCATTAAACGACGTAGATCGCTTAATTGCGCCACTTCCACAAGTCGCATTTTTGATGATTCCAAATTCCGCGTTAGCGCTGAGATACGGCAACAATTCGAGGTCGTCCAGGGCGGCATCTCCCTCCAAATAACAATACCTGTTGTTTTCATCGGTGTATTTGAATTCGAACTTGCGACGAAGATCGTAATAGGTTTTTGACTTCCTTTCGTCATAGGTTTTCTCAGCACCAACTCGCTTGGAATACTCATCGGTATGCCAAATAAATTCGTCTTTGTCAAAGGTGTCAAGGACAAACAAACGAGTATTATCTTCGCCTTCAATTCCAGGGAATGTGACGTTGATGAAAAAGTCGTTGATATAGCCAGAGCAGAAAGGAATCAAGAGAGCAATAAAGAGCTGAATCATGGCTAAAAATGTGAGTGTTGGGAAAAAATATAGATAAAAGTTGGTACCAAATAAAATGTAAAGAAAATTTAAAGAAATATATGTAAAAACAACAAACGACGGCTTTAAAAAATTTTTAAAATTTGGCCATAGTTGGTTACTACCTCTGTAAAACATGTTTGAGAAGCTGAACATTTATCAAAATTCAAAGAAAACCTTTCTGTTTAAATATCATTGACTTTTCGGCAACAATTACTGATAAAAACTTGCGGGCTATCCCTTCAAACCTTATATTATTTTTCTGTTCCTTAACTTTATTTAATTAATAACAAACATGCCAAGTATAACTCAAATGTGGTACAAGTCGGTACAGTAATTCGTGAGATTTTTTCGTATCGTGCAGGCATTGGCAGTTTTTTTTGCACTGCGCATGTAATCCTCGCAAAAGAGAAATCGCTGGAAAAGGAACAATAGCACCGTGCAGACGAACGGCAACAAAGCTCTGCACTGAGCGAAAAGTCTCACCAATTCTTGCGCCGACTCGCATACAGAAAGTGGTACGTTTTAAGGAGTGGCCGGAAGCGAAGAATCAACTGGACAAGAAGATAACCGTAGGAACGAGGCCTTCGTTTCGCACAAATCAGAAAACAAAATGACGTCAGACTTCTCAACTTTATCAGTTTAAAAATTAAGCATGGTAGTACAATAATATTATTTTTTGTATAATAGTTCTTCAAACAAAATAGCTGATGCATTAATCTACAATTGGATCTTTGGCAAAAAATTTTTGTACAATAAATAGAAATTGCGAAGTTTGGTAGTAAACTGTCAAAACATTTCAAGTTTTGAAGGCCCGTGCCTCAGATCTCCCCCATGAATTTTTACCTATGTAGAAACAGTCTCCATTTACTTGCGGATTTTCCTTTACTGTATGTTAATTCGCTATGTGTACGCTCTGCAACCAAGAAATTTTAAAGCAATACCAGCAAAATTATGACACTGAGATCCTTAAAAGTACGAAAATCCCAATTTTTAGGAATTTTTTTGTTTCTGCGATCAGCACCGCCAGGTCGGCCAATAACCGCGATTCCGTAGCCCGCTAGGAAGCCAATAGAACGTACTTTTTACACAAAAATTTTGAAGAACATTAGTTACCCTTAGTGAAAATAATGGGCAAATTGATTTCCAGGTAAAAATTTCCATTTAAAAAAATTTTTTGCTCCTGCAAAAACTTTTGATTATATTTTCAGTCTTGCAATGAGCCTCAACCTTGGCATTACCGTTGCTGTAAATCAGATCTGTTACCCTTTCAAAAAGGCGTAAAAATTAAAATTGTTAGGCAGGGGTGGCAAACGGGCCTATTTTTCAAAATGTCAGGCCTGGCCCAGCCCTGTTAGGACGCGAACTGCCGAATTTACTTTGATCTTACCGACTTTTGCCGCCAAAATGTGCTATAAATTGCAATATGTTACTACATATGCTCTATTTTGGACCTTAAAGGTTTAAAAAGGTATTTAAAAATAGTAAATGATTGATAACTTGAGTTACTAAAACTACAATCCATTAAGAAAATTTCCCGACACAAAAACAATGAATGCCAACAGCTTGGCATTCGAACACGGGACGGGCCGGAAAAATCCCAGGCCCGCGGCCCGGTCCAGCAAGTGTCAGGCCCGTCACGTTTCGAAATTCCTCAAGCCCGGCCCGTGACCACCCCTATTGTTTTTTGGCGCACCCTGTATTAGCCATATCTCCCAACTCCAATGCTTCTGAATGTTCCATAGCCGATCAGATTACATACATTGTAAAACGAAGGCCGGAATATTTTAATCTCCGTCTGCTCCTCTTCCCGAAAACTTTCTTTTGTTGAATGCACTGACCACTGGAACACGGCTGTTTTCGAATTGAGAAAAGCGAAAACGAAGAGTTTCTATGGCCGAGCGATTTCCCCCAAAAACTTTTTTTTATTATTTTTTCGATCTCACTTACTCCCACTCAATTCTGAGTCAGAAATTGAAGATGATGCGAGTATTTCTTCAAGGGGCAAAGATTTGATGGGTCAGGTGGATTTACGATTGAGGCCGTATAATTGAGAAGGTCATGATTATTACGTAATAGGCTTAACCTTTTGTTTATGGGGTCATTGTCCTTTTCATTGAGATAAAGCGAATAAAAAGATGATTCAAAGTAATTGTTGTTTCTAAAATCCGAATATCCACATGTATCAACAGTAATCGATTGGACTTTCCCTTTTCTATAAACTTTATTGCATAATCATGCAGTGAAAATCAAAAAATCTCAAAATAAGACAACAATTTCATTGATTTTATGTTTAAATATACGACAGGATATCTCGGTTTTTACTGAACTTCCATTTATACAAAATGATCCCCATTATTCTCGCTGAAAAGATCACTGATGCCTTTGGCTGCGTCGGCAAGGAAAGTGTGAGCCAACATTTTTTAGCATTTTCTTTAAAAAGTTGAAACTCGAACGCAGTAATCGAACCGGTAAATAAACCGAAGAAAACTCGGCTCATCTTTGTCAGGCACATTGAGTTTTATTTGTTGGACAAGACCCTAAAAATGATGAAAGCGTGCCAGAGAAAAAACTTTTTACTTCCTTTTACTGTCTACGTTAAAAACGAAATCTCTGGAACCAATTTTCGCCCAAAGCTTTATTTTTTCCGTTTCAATGAACCCAAATCGCAGTGTAGCTCATTATTCGGAAATCTGCAGAATTAGTCACAAATTTAATTGCTGAAACTTCTCCGCATACAAATTTCTTCTCACTAAATTGTGAGTAATCTTAACTTTAGCCAACTAAATTTGTAATCAAAAGAAATTCCTGAGACTCCCTATGGTAACGCAGCTCCTACATCGACCGCTTTACCAGCATTTACCCCATCATTTCCCATGTTGCTTTTTTCTCATCTTTTCCCCGTGTCCACATGATTTCTTCCGCCTCCACTGATATCAAAACAAGTCAAACAGAGAACGGCCGAACCCCCGAGACCCCGAGAGAGACGAAAGGAGATCTCTTCAGATCCCCGGCTCGATTGCTTTAACGCCTGGACTTTCCCGTCCGGCCGCTCCACTTTACGTTGGGTTAATCTTAAGTGTGGATTATTTATATAACACTGCGGGGTTATTCAGATGTTTTGTTGTCTGTTCGACGTCTTGTGAGAAAAGATGATGATAATGTCTTGGCAGATTTAAAGCTGCTTTTATGTTTTGTTTAGTCATACGATTGGAAAAATCTGATTGAAAGATTTGTTTGTGACGTAGGACAGAATAAAGGTCAAAAAAGATATTTTTGTTGATGTTACGCTTTTTGTTGATGTTACGCTCTTAGCCAATAATTTGGTGACAACATTTTTTAGAATCACCAAAAGGCAGCTGATTTCGGTCAGTTTGATTTTGTGGATTCTGGAGCTAGCTTCTCATAAAAATTCCTTTTGATTCCTCAACCAGCAGAAGAATTAGACGGTTCAGTATGCGGCTTAGCGAGTTTCCCAACAATTACCCCCCAATTTCGACGACCTTAATGTGGCCGTCTCTTTCGAAAGCCCGAGGGGAAATCGGCATTGACTCAGCTATTAAGATTTGAATTTCGAAAACCATAGGCAACCTAATGGGTATCTTAATATGATGCTTTTTATATTTCAAATAAATTACTTAATCTAGAAGACCTTGCTGTGCCATAAAAAGCAGTGAAAGCCTATAGTTGCTACAAACTTTAAAGTAAATTTTAGTTTACCGCCATGCTTTTTAAAGTAGAACTAAAGTAAAATCCACTTGGCTCCGTCATCTCTTTTAAACCGAGCCCATAGGCAATTTCGGAAGTTTTGACTTTACTACGTTTCTCTTTCGATTTTTCCAGGCCCATGTTTTTTACATTCATAAAACGCAGCTCGATGGGCAATCGAGATCTGGCAGCTGGTGTTTGATTGGGCCTGAGGGTCCAAAAAATGAGAAAAAACAGAAACTAAAGCTCTCTTTCATGTCTAAACGCGGTTTCTCGACTGATTTCTAAAGAGTACCAGTAACGTTTCAACCTAATCTTTCAAAATCTTCTCCGATTTTTCATTAATATAAAAACTTAATCTTTTTCAACGCTAAATGAGGGATATTTCAGTGATATAAAATTCTATTTAAACCCGGTAAGCTTATAAAAAATCATGTCCGACAACGAGGACCCATACGCCGTGAGCTCAGATTCTGATGACGACGACGTCCGAAAACCGCCACCAAAAATTCAGATCGAAGGAAGAACCGGAGATCTCAATAAAATCGTAAGTAATTTAGCTTGAATTAATACTTAAACAAAGCTTGGATTAATACTTTTTTCTATACATAGTGTTACACTTCACTTTTACTAATAGCAAAGAAGATTCACGCTGCCAAAAAGGCTATTATCCTCTTAACAAAAGCCTATTACATTCCAGAAAGAGAACCTCACAAAAGCCGAGACCAACGTGAAAGATGAAGAACGCCAAAAGGAGATCGAGGCCCTCAAGGAGGGCAAAAAAGAGGAAATGGCCAAGATGAAGCAAGACTTCGAAGCTGGCAAATCCTCTTTACAAAAGGAAGAGACCGAGCGGAAAGTCTCGCTGGAAGGTGAGCAACCATTCCTTCCGATATTATTATGTTTTAGGCGTCGGAAAGGATACATTATCATCCATTCGGAATCTGATCGAAAGCGGAGGTGAGACCAAAGCATTCGAATCCGAACAACGAAAGGAAGTGGAGACTTTGTTGAAGAGCGAGGGCGAACGCAAAAAAATGTTAGCCGCCTTCATGGAGGTAGGCATTGTTTTTAGAGTTGATTATCAATGCTTTTGTTGTAAAATATGCCTTGAATAGAGGAGATTCAAAGTGGTAAAATATGCTTCAGTTTATTAACTATTACTTCTATTCTAGGAAGCCGCCAAAGAGCCTTCAAATGACTGTTTCATCTGTGGCAAGATCGTCTACAACGTCGAACGGATCGTTGCAGCCAAGAAAACCTATCATAACACTTGCTTCAAATGTTGCAAATGCTCAAAACGGCTGACGTAAGTAGCGAAAACAACAATCTCTTTTGAAAAATCATCAATTATTCCCTAATAATAAACGTAATTATAGTCCGACAACGTTCAATCATCACGAAGAAAATTTATATTGCCGTGCTCATTACCAAGAGGCCCTTCATCCAGAACAGGTTGGAGCTGTTGTTGATGAAGACGATGACCAGCCTGATGAGGACGACGAGTGGGCGTTGGTTTCAAAACCAAAGAAATTGGCCGATGGAGTGGTAAGATGTAAGTTAAAAATCATGTTGCAACTCCCGACTAATATCTGAATCACCTTTCTAATCAAAATCATGACCCTTCAGCCGACCAATTAGCCAATATTGGCGATGAATTGGCGCAATTACGATCGCTCAAGGAGAAAAAGGCGGAATTAGAACAATCAGCGGCCGAAGCGCAAAAAGTGGACAAGAAACTGACGCCCGCTGAAGAGATCGCCGCTGGACGAGTCAAGGAGAACAGGGAAAAGTAAGATGAGAAAATTAATAAGCATTGTCTGTAGAATCACCACGGGTACTGACGAAGAGAAAGCTGCAGCAGAAGCGGCCGAACGTCAAAAGGAAATCGAAGCAATCAAAGGGTCAGTTCATGACGTTAAGAACCGTTGGAAAACTGGAGACGTCGAGACTGCCGAGAGCAAGGAATCAGAAGCCAAATCAGAACTTGAGGCACTCAAAGGTCAAAGGATTTCGGATCGATTCAAAGAAGGAGCAGATGAACATGAAGTCGTCAAAGCGTATGACAAATCAGAGCTCAACACTACAGGTAAGAGAATTACCCAGATATATATCCGTTCTAATCACTAATTGTATTGTCATCACCATAGTCATTTTGTGTTTTAGCGATCGCCGAAGCCCGAAAGTCATTCTTGGAAGGATCGGCATATCAATCCGGCCCAGTTGAGAAAACTGCTAATGATTTGGATGAAATCAGGAGAGGAAGTAAGTAAACAATGCTGTTACAGGAAGATCTTTTCCCATCTAAATAATCCCCACCAAATTTTTTTATTGCCCTTTCAAATTTAATTTTTATTTTCTCTGCGGAATCCCGAACATATGGCTATTATTTTCGATCGAGAGACCTTCTGGTCACTCAGTTTTACACATTAGACTCAGCACAACCCGGCGACCGAACAACGGCCAAACTCAAAAAATTCCCCGGGGTTTTTACTTCTTTAGAACTAGGAGGATCCTGCTTAATAGACTTTTCAGAATGATAAAATCTTGATTTCTTACCTTATGAACCTTCTTTCCTTTCCACTACCTACTACAATACCCCAATCCCTTGATTTTTACTAAAGATCAATCCTTTTCAGCCCTCAGCTCCTTCAAAGACCGCTTTGAGAAGGGTCAGGCTAGTGAGTACGAAAAAACAGCCGTCGACTTGGACGTTCAGTTAGGCAATATCAAGGATCAATTGAGCAAGCTCAAATCCGAAGACCAAATGACTCCAGAAGAACGAGCTGAAAAGAAGAAGAAGGAGATCGAAGAGGAATTCCTTCGGTACAAGTTAGCAAGAAAGCTCAGAGAGAAGAAAAATGCGCAGGTGAGTGGGGGGAAAAATTATATAATCCATGAGGAATGTAGCCGATTTTTAAGGAAAAAAGTAATTACTAAGACTCTAAAATACCAAAACAAGGTCTATTTCCAGGGTGGAGAAGAGGAAGAGCCCGCAGTTGAAGGTGGAAGTGGACTGGATGTTGAGATCAAAATGGCCGGAAAAGCAAGGAAAAAGTTCGAGGAAATTGACAGCAACGCTGCTCCTATCTTCCCCAAACAGGTAAGAAGCTTTTACAACATATTCGTTAAGAAAAATCAAAAAATTTTAAAAATTTGGCATGTATAACATGGGAAAACGGCAAAATTCTGCTCATATTAGATGAGTTCTGCTTTTAAATGACAAGGTGCCATTGAAACAAGCTTGTCGATTAATCTCAAAGCCAAAAGAATCCATTTTTCGATGTTCTACTACCTGAAAACACGAATATTTACCTAAAATCTCCTCAAATTCCAGGCCGAACGCCGAACCTCCTCTTCCAAATGGGATAAACCCGAATCTACAGCTGAAGTCGTCAATCGTCGTCAGCAACAATCCGATTCTGAGGAGGACGAAGATCCCGATGCTTTTGACGTCAAAAATCTCATGAACAAGTTCAAAAACATTGCGAACTTGGCTCCAACCAAGGTGGAAAAGAATCTGGATGAGCTGGAGCAGCTGAGAATTGAAGCCAAGAACCTAAGGGAGAAATTCGAGAAGCAGGGAACTGGAGCGGATGAAGAGACGGAAGAGAAAAAGAGACAATTGCAGGAAGAGTTCGAGCAGCTGAAGGGTAAGATTAAAAAAAATATTAAAAAATATTAATTCTGAGGTAAAATTATTAGAAATCAAACGTCTATACTATCAGCACACATCGTATTTTACCTGAAAATTCGAGAAAAACCGACTGAAAATTGGGAGAAAAAAGTCGGTTATGGAGAAAAAACGTCAAATTTTATGCATTGATGAAGAAATACGTTTTTTTCCCTAATTTTGAAATTTATGACCGGAAGGTGGCAAACTGAGCTTGCTGATTTTTTGCTGGTGTGCGAATATACATTTTTAATGATAAAAACGTGAAATTTTGTGGACTCCAAAGTATTTTTAGAGATGAAAAACGTAAATTACAAAATGTGAAAATTATGAGTAAAAAGCGTAAAAATAAGAGGTGAAAATTGTAAAATACTAACAACCACTTTCTGCTCGTGTTTAGTATAGTTTTTTTAGCCGAACGTCAACGTGCCAAGGAAGAACTCGAAGCCGAAAGAGCGGCGGCCGAAGCTGAAGAGGGCGATGATAAAGAAGAAATTCAAATCGCCGCTGATCATGCGTCGAAAATGGCGGCAAAATGGGAGAAAATTAACAAGAAAGAGGCCAAGAAGGCGGAACGATCCAAGATGCCAGCAAGGGTCAGCAAGTGTGGGGTGCAGAGTTTGGTCAACAACTTTGAAAAGTTCTCTAACAAAAGTGTGACACTGAAGTGAGATCATTGTGGAATTAATAATTTAATTATAATTTTAATAGCCTTTTTACTTTTTAAAAAGTCTTATTTTATCGGGTCTAACTTGCTTTTACTGTATACGAGTATTTTTTATAAAATATTTTTTATAAAGAAAGTGTTTGAGGTGCCATATAATTAATCTTTTATCATTGTAGATTCTTATAAAATGCTCTATACGGATTTTCTTATGGTAAAATAGGTGTTTTTATCTTGTATCCATATTCATAACTATAAATTATACTAACTGTTTGATTTGGTTTTTTAGCAAATGATATTTTAATAACACTCGGAATGCATTTAAAAAAATAACAATTGAAAAAACAGTCTTCATAACACGACAATAACATGTTCCCTTTAATTTCAGCAGTAAATCCAACCTTATTTGGCCGGTCCTCTCACTCATCAATTATTATATTCTACAAATGGTGCGCTTTTCCATCGACTGTATCAATTACATTTTCATAAACTTTGCAAAGATTTGTATTCAAGACTTTTGAAATTAAAAATAAATAAGCTATATACTATTAGTGTTATTAATAAAAAAGGTACTTTTGTTGCAAGAATGTGTACCAAATTTGGAGTATCTGTGAACCAGGTACAACATAGATTTCATAAAAATTTAACTTACACCTTGCTGAGATATTGATGATCTTTTCATGTAAAAAAGTGCGCAAGACATTTGAAACATCACAGACATAAGAGTTTTCCGTTGTCTAAGGTTGATGGCAAAAAATTAAATTGAATTTTTGTAAAATAATTGTCCTCTGCAGCAAGATGAACATCTTTTTGGTCGACAAACCAAAAAAAGTTAACTTTACTTTTGTCAACTACCAGTCCGTCCGTAAAGTTGCTGAAGTGATTTGTGCGATATGCACTGTGAGAAAACAAAAGTTAACTTTGCACTATGCAATTTCTCGTTTTTTGCACTGTGCAAAAGGGGTTTTTCGGTTGTCGCTAGCATCCTGACATTTTTTTGCAAAGTGCAAAACCCAAAAATCTCGAACGGACTAAAAGTATTTTCACAAAGTGCATGGACATTTTGTCGCTTTCCGCACCGTGCACAAAAAACCCCCTATTTTGCACCGTGCTTTTCACTTTTTTGGTTTTCGCACTGTGCAATTGGAATGTCGCGGCGGCGCAAGCTTTTTTCAACTACGTCGCTGCGTCGGCGGCTGGAATTTGCACTGTGCAAAAAGGGTTTTTTGAGGATTGCACTGTGCGAAAAGATGGAAGTTCACTGTGCTGCGGCGACAAGCGTGGGAAAGTGCAAATGCACTGTGCAATCACTGCGACAAATGCCCGTGCACCTTATGAAAGTACTAATAGTGCTTTTGTACAGCAAAATCTCAGTTCGTCGTTCATAACTACCATCGTATTTCAAATTTATCAAAAAATTAATTCCTGTCAAATTCTGTGTACAAACTTCTGCAGTCTACGTGTTTCCTAATTTATTACAAATTGTGTATTAATCTAATAATTGATAAAAAATTTGAAAGCACAAAGACAACGGGAGAAGCTTAAAAACTAATTGCTGAGTGATATGACCATCATCCTTCTCTTTTATTCACGTTATTTATTTTTTTTGCAGCAAACCTTTGCAGCAAACCTTTTCGTTTTATATTATAAAAAAGCGATCATCAAACGTCATATAATGTTTTTTGACAGAACATATAAATTTGGAGGTTACGGAATAACCCGTTCTTTATTATGTCAGAGTGGGTTGAAAAGAGGTTACGTTTTATTTTAAATGCCAATGTTGATTTATCCTGGCTGTCCGTTAAGCATCCACATTTTGGCAAATATAACCTTTGAAAATTGATGTTTATCAGGTTTGTATTAATTTTTGTTGCATTCCATAACGACGCAGCGTATTTTACAACTACCCTTTGTGGTATTTTCCATTTTTTTTATTTATAATTTGCATTCTTTGACTTTTTGAATTCCAAACTTTTTTTTGTAAAATCCCTCATCCACCATTTCTAATTCCAAAAATAAAAGAAAAGGATAAAGGGAAGACGGGATGTTCGGAGGAGAAGAAAAAAACAAAACGCGAAAGTCTTCTTCCTTCGTGTAAATAAATATTTGTTTTTATTGTTCCCTAATACATTATGGAACAAAAACTGAGCAGGTTCTATTATTTTTCAAATATTTTGTCTTGAGAATCTCAATATGCTTCAAGATTTTTCTCATTTTTTAGCTCTTTTCAATGTCCAGCCTTGACCGATTTTTAAATTGCATATTCACTATAGTCAGCTTGCGAATTTCACTCATTATTACTGCGTGAGAAACGTTTAAATTTGACCTTTTCCAATGTCAAATGCTATTTTCGCGCTGGGAAATTAAGTAATTTTAATTCTCCGTTGAGTCTTTTTACTCAACGGAGCTGTTGAGGAAGTGAATTGGGAAGAAAGAATTTTGATTTACAAGGTTAGGGCTTCCAAATGCGACGCTCGGATTTTCTTTACACTTTGCACACACTTTAGGCATAGAGCACATATCAATTTCTTAAAAGTTTTAGTTCGCACTTTGTGGGGGCAGCAAAGATATTGAACGGTCTTTGCGGCCGATAGTGCGCGAAAGGAGGAGAGCGGTCAGAGAGAAAAACACTTTTTGGCCATATCTCTACAAGTTTTGCTTGGAAAAAGTTGAGTTTTTGCAGAAACATTATCTTCTACGGAAGAAATAGGAATGAGACTTTTTATGCCCAAACTTTGCAAAAACAGTGTCACATTTTTTCCAACTTTTGTCCTAAAAATCTTGGCCATTTCTCAAAGCGCAAACTTTGCATATGTCATTTTATATCTAAAATGTTTCGTGTCCTCATTGACTTAAGATTTTCTGGTTCATTGCCATATACCATCTTAAAAGATTCACATTCCATACAGTATAAGGGATTTCCCTTTTGAAACAGGCTCTAGCTTCCCAGACATCCCCTTAAAATAAAATCTAATTCTGTATTTCTCATCTTCAGCGCTGAAACGCCTTCATTGTGTTCCTCCCGAAGTTTCATTGTAATAGTGAGTCAGCCCTTTCCGCACGATGATTTTGAATATCAAATTGATTTAAAGTGGTGATTTATGCAAATTCTTTTCGAGCTTTTTTGTCGAAAAAGGAGGAAACGATCTGGGCTTTGTGAAGAAGGATTTGTAAAGATATAAACCTGTCCATAGCGGATAATTTTGATTGCCCTCGGGTTATTCGACTGTCTTGATCTGGCATTCGCGCAATTTCTATTTTTAACGCATCCATTTGCCATAGTTCGTCGATTTTTTTGGCAGAATTAAAATTTAAATCTCGATAATTTATGCAATACGCGATCTATGAGCTGCGGGTAATCTGTTTATCCATTTATGAAAAAAGACTATGTGACTTGAAGAGCGCCGCAGAGAAAAAATGTCTTTTGAAACGGGAAGTGTATTTATTTTGCGAGAAAAAAAGAGCCGAAGCCCTCGGCTCTTTTTTCGAGGAATGTAAAGGCAATGGGAACGGAATGAAACGGGCAAGTAATGACCGGCAAATCGGCACTGGGAATTTTTACATTGCTCTTGTTTTTAGGTGGGATCTTATTTCTCTTGTTTTTGATTTAACATATAAGTGAAGTGCTCCAAATACGACGCTCAACTTTTTATTAAACTTGGCACAAATGTCGATTATTTTTTCTAACACATATACGCAACTCAACGATCGCGTTTTGCAGAACCAAAAGTGATTTCTAATCCAAAAATGGAAAAAATGTGCTACTTTTTTGCGAATTTTGGCATGAAAAAGTATTAGGCCTATTTCTACCGGGGAGTGTAATGTTTACGAAAAAATTATCTTTTTCTTCACGAAACTGTCAAAGATACGACCAAAAACTGTTTTTATCCGTGACCGTTCTTCGTGTTTTGTGTTGTCTCTCGGCCACAAAGATCGTTTAGTATCCCAGGTGAGTCTGCAAGTAAAGTTCTTGGGAAGTAACATACGGTTTATGCCTGATGAGTGTACAAAGTTTAAAGAAAATTTGACTGTCGCACACTTAGGGTACTTCCGGGTTTCAAACTGTATATCTTTTTTGCTGTTTCTACTTTATTTCGGGTAAAATACGTGTGAAAGCTTTTTGTCTCTTTATATACTACACCATAGACAGCTTCATAAAACTTCTTACAAAGCCTTTGTAAAATTTTTTGCAGGGTTATTGGTTTGTAAAATACGTGCCATCTTTTACAATTCGGATCATTTTTTTGTTTACCGAAAACAGAATTTGTACGAATTCCCAAAGATCCTCCAAAAAATCCCTACATTTTTTCTATTCTAATCTCTCGGAGAATGCGCAAATCTCTTGGTAAATGGCGATCGGAACATTCTAATTCTGGGGATGGTTTGAGAAAAGAAGCTTGGTTTGTATATGCTGTTTTATGACTTTTTTTTGCAGGTTTATAACAGGGATGTTGTTTTTGAATTCTTACAGTCAAAAATACATCAATTTTTTGAGAGTTGTTTTTTCAGTCGTAAAAATTATGATTTAATTTCATTTTTTTGGCAAAAAAACTGAATTTTACTTTTCGTTTTTTGCACACAGCTGTAAACAAAAGAAATTGGATTACTGATAAGCCGAGTGGAAATGTATGTTCAGGAACACACCAAAATTTTTTTTTGAGCTTTGTCTGTAAATAGACATCGGTAATCAAGGTCAGGTCATTCTTTATGTCATCTTGATCAGTGATTATTTTTGACATACTCCAAGTGTGACGTAGTTTTTTATGGAAAAGTAAGCTAAATTTAGAGGGATTAGAAGCAGCTGGATTGGAATACGCGCACAAAATTTTTAGTACATCTTACAATCTTTTGACCTTTAAGGTGTTGGTACATCTATACCTTTAAATCGCGCTTTTTACGGCGTGGAAACGAAATGTCCAAAAAGTTTATTCGTCTACTGTACCAATAACAACGGAAAAAAATAATGGTAACAGTCTACATGCTTACTAGTAATTATTTTACTCTTTGCAAGTTTTCGCTGCAGGACAAAAAAAAGCTTTTTTGACATTTCGTTTTGCACGCCGTAAAACGCGCAATTCCAAAGTAGTTGTTCGACGCTTTAAGGGGTTAGTACACCCACATTTTTTTTATCGCGCTTTTTACGGCGCGCAAGATACCCAAAAAGAATTCCTTGTTTGCTGTACTAGTTAACAACGGAAAAGGTTGTAGTGACATTTTACATGCTTACTAATAATTATTTTACTGTTTGCCTTTTTACCGACTGTGTTTTTGCGGCAGGACAAATAAAAATTTTTGACATTTTGTTTCCCAAATCGAAAAAATGGTTCAACAGTAGCTATGCTGACTCCCTTTAAAAGTTCACCTCTCCTTTTGTCACTCCCTTTATCTCAATTAAAAAATTATGATTACTTTACATTTCTTTTGCCGTTCCTCAAAAAATTCACGCTTCGTCTAGGAATTGTCGTTCCTTTTGAATTCTCAACAAATCATTTGAAGTGAGATGATGTAAAGGGAAAAAAATTCTTATCAGTTACGACAAGGCGTGCACATATAAAGAGCTCAATTCTGCGGTCATCTTTTTCTGAACTGTTAAATGATTTTTGCGTTATCATAGTTGAACCGTCGGCTACGGTAATTTTGATTTTTCAGAGGAAAATTGAAATTTTTTGTTGAAAAATTCAAATTTGAGGATGTTTTGGGTCTTTGAAATAAAAATCAACACCAGTTAAAATATCGTGTTAGTTGTAAAATACGGTAAAGTTATTCTCGTAATCGTTTCAGGACTCTCAAACCACACAAATCATCATGCAGACCGGCATGAAAGTTCGATTAATTTTGGCGGGCGTTGGAATTTTTTGCGGAATTCTGGCTGGAACTTGCTTCTGGATCATGTATGGGGTATGTTCTTTGATCTTTATGTTTCGTTGAGGTCATTTTTCTATCGTGGAAAACATAAATTTAAAGTTAAAAAGAATTCAAAGCTTTGTTGTTGGTTTGAATTTTAATTAACAATAAGCAAAGAAAAAATAATGTTTTTAATACCGTTTGTATGTTTTTCAGAACGTCAGTGCAACGACTTTGGCCTACTTCAGTTCAATTTGCGCAGCCTTTGCCTTTTACACACATTGGGCCTACCATAAACAGTGGATGCTACAATGGTCGAGTGGCAAAATTAAAGCTTCTATTATTATTAGTAAGTTTTAAAATACGTCGATTCTCTAGTTGTGGGCTTGAAACTGAAAAAGAGTATAAAATGAAATTTTGAAAAGCTCAAACTACCAAAGTTTGATAGTGAATGTTGACTATACACAAAAAATGCTCAAATTTCAGCGCTTACATTAGGTTTAAAAGAGATTTTGTGCAAGGTTAAAAGTATGTTTCCCTAGCCGCATGTGAAATTTCGAAGTTGCGCTTTGCAGAAAGTATCTAGATTTTATGATGGAAATTTTTGTGCCAAATTTTGTTACTCCATTTGCCATGCCCATTTTGACCGGGTAGTGCAACCATTTCACAGAAAATTTTTTCTTCGCCCAAAGTCGATAAAGACATGGCCAAATAATGTTTTTTTTTTGCTGAACGCTCTCCCCATTCTGCGTACTCGCTCGTCTGCAGACATTGTGGACTCTTGGTTGTATCTAGAAAGTTAATTGTTTCATAAACTGAATGTAACATACAGTATCGAGTAAAAAAATCTATTTTCAGACACGATTCTCTGCGTTCTCGCTCTCTCCGGGATGATTGCATCGCTCGTCATCGCCGGAGTCAAAGGCCAAACCATTGATCATGATGGGCTACAAGGCGAGAACCTGTGGATTACAGCAGTTTGGTTTTGGATGACCTTCAAATGGACCATGATGTCGGCCATCTATACGCGCAAATATGCTCGCAATGTAAATGAATCTCTTTTATATTTGTCCGAAGGCACTCAGACATACGATGCCTTGGTCTGATTTGGTTGCTCTGCTTTTGTTTTATGATTTTATTGTTTTGTTTCCGTTTTTTTACTCTTGTGTGTATACTAACACGGGTCATGGTGTATATAAAAAGTGCAAAATGAAAGAATTTTCAAAATGAAAAAAGGTTGAAGATAGATGAAAGGATGAGGAAGGGAGCTAGTGCAGGTTGTAAAATACGAGGAGTGCTGAATTTCCGCTCGTAATATATCTGTTTATATAATCCGTATGATGCGCTGACAAAAACAAATCTTTTGAAAAAACTCACGTTTTTTAACTGTTTTCTCCTCGTATATTCCAATCTTTCCTACTTTTCTCTAATTTCTTCGTCATTTTTTGTCACAATTTATTATTTCTTTATTTTCAGCTACCTCAATGTAAGCCCTCTTGGCTATACTAACCGGTACTCACCTAAGTTCGCACTTTCCTGTTTGCCTTTTCCTTTTGCCTGCCTACGAAACGGGTATCATCACATTTCACTTCACCGACATTACTGATTGCACTAACATTTCTGAGATTTTGTTGTTGTTGTTTTCTTGTTTGCTTACAATAATAATACTAATTTTATTTTTTGTTCTGTGTGAGTGTGTTACTCATGTGTTTTGGGTTTTGTGAGTAGTGACAGAAGCAGTTTTATTCAAACAAAAATGCAAAAAAAAAGAGATTTTTGGATACTTTTTGATACTTTTTGCATTTATCATTGTCTTGAATGCACTTTTTTTCATTTTGTCAAAAAATTTTGACGCCGTTTTTATGATTAAAATGCTTTTTTGACATTTGCTTTGAAACTTTTGCTTTCAGACTGACGGATACACCGTGGAACAAGACTTTTGAAGAGCCGAGAAAAGAGGCGGCGATATCGAATTTCAACAAATGGTACTCTTATTTCTACAACCTATACTAATCTTTAACACATTGCGGGTTCGACGAGATTCTGTAAATATTTAAATATTCTGCTTATCATTATACTAAATAAAACTTTTTTTTTAAATTTGAATAAATTTCAAAATTTAATGTTTTCAAATACTTTGAATTAATTTCCTGACTTTTGACTAGTCCTAGTTACTTCTAGTGACATATAAAAATAGCCTTTTGATTAATTATTTATCCAGCCATTCTCAAGTTTTATTGGAAAAGAGAAAATCATATTCATCTTGATTGATCTGCCCCAGCCCAACAGCTGACTTGTTTGTGCCGCGGAAAAAACGCTGCTTGAACTCATAAGTTGTTTCGAAAATTAATTCTTCATAAATTGGCCGGAGGCGTTTCGGAATGGGGAAGTTGGGGGATGAAGGATCGATTGCACTGTGCGATGAATTGTTTTGACTGAATAGTGCGGGGAAATCGGGGGATTGCAATATACAGGGCAATTGTGCAGCTGCATAGGGCAAATGAATGTTAGAGTGGCACTACGATAGGGTTTTTTAGTCTACATAGTGCAAAACCGCTCAGCTTTTGGCTCATTGTGCAGAACGGTCTTAGCGGTTTCACAAAGGAATTGATCAAAGTGTACAGCTCAGAACTTTTTTCCCTTTTACTTTAGTTGTGCGTCTAGGCCAATACATTAATTCTTCGAAATTTTAGTATAAAAGCATCTGCGATGTCAACGTTTTTTGCAGTCGAGAGAATACGTAAAATGCAGAGAGGGGCAAGAAATAGGCTTTTTCAAGAAATTTTCCTGCAAATTTGGCAACGAAAATTCAGATTCCTCGTGGTTACGTTGCCATCTCTATGTATAATAGTAAAAAATAGAATAAAATTTTCTGATGTCATAACTCATAAAGAACGTCAAGCTTTATTTGATCCAAAAATACAGATAGTTTGTGTAAAGTTGGAGCTAGGGATCTCAAACACAGCTAAGTAAGCCTTCAACTCAAGTTACAGCTTCCATAAATTTGTTCTCTGAATTCCATGGTCATTTTGCCCCTGAACACCCATTGGCCAATATCCTTCTCATCAATTTCCCATTCATTCATTTGATCCGCCCAATTTTTCAACAATCATATCATTTTATCCATTCTTTTTTCTCCAAGAACCATCAATCAACTGCACCCTTAAACCCTTTAGAATGCCTTCGTTCGACTCCTAGACTAATTACAAGAATCATTTGTTTATTTATTTTCATTTTCTTTTTTTTGGAAAATCCCTCAAAATAAAGAAGTTTCGTGGTTTGTAAACGTCTTCTTTTAGTGTTTGGCCACAAAGTTTGTGGCAATTGTATTCGAATTTTGGGAGGGGATTAAAAGGTCGAAAGTTTGGAAACGTCAAGTTGTTAGTCGGTGGTTGTCGGGTGGGGATTTAGAGATATCATTTTTGGAATGTGTTTGAAAAGATCCCAAAAACTAAAAAAAGATTTTTTTCGATATATGAGGGGTTCCCGGTAAATTTAAATTTCTTTCGCCATACCTACTTTTTCATTCTGCACTGTGCAAAGCCCTCAACAGACCAAAATTTTGCAACGAGCAAACAATTTTTGCCACGGCACCGTTCAGAACAAGTTTTATCCCGTCTGGGGCTCTGCACACTGCGGAACAAAAAAATCAACATGGGCAAAACCCGTGGTTGAACGTCATATTTAAATTTACCGGGAACCTCCATTATATGCTGTTCAAAGGTTGCGCTGTATTTCACAGATATTTTGAGCTGACTCCTACGAGTCGGTTCGCATAGTCGCTGTAGTAGTTTCCGCAATATGCACTGTGAGAAAACAAAAGTTCACTTTGCACTGTGCAATTTTCTGCTTCTTGCACCGTGCAATAGGCCTTTCTCGGCTGTCGCTCGCACCTTGGCGTTTTTCGCACAGTGAAAGTCGCAGAAATCACCCAGCGACTTCCCAGACGGATTAGTATGTCAGTTTACATTCATCATTTATCCTTTCCAAGAACTTCCATAAAAATTCGTCATTTTTGTGTATCATGATTTTCTTCATCTTCTTTAGTCTCTAAAATTCAGATCAATCATCTTTCCATTTTCTTGGGGAGATCCGTTGATCTTTGGCATGGCATCATGAGGAGTAGACAAAAAAAACTTTTTGGATTCCATTAGTTTTCTGATAAGTTTGATGACTTTGATGAGCGCTCCGAATGTTCGCTTGTCTTCACACCCTTTCGCCAATGAGAGTGACGGCGGCGGTATGATTTGCGACAGTTTTGGAGGCGAATCTCGAGGATGTGAATCATTTGTAGGGTCTATAGCATTAAAACTGTGCTTGGTTAGAATCTGCAACACTAAGATTGCTCTTCATTTTCTATAATATCTTATCTGCAGAATATCTCGACTACGCCTGTAAAGTGCAGGCTAACATTTTCGTCGATGAATGTGAGATCTAGCTTGACCATGTATTAATAGTTCAGGAAGATCTGCCCAAGATCCTCAAGAAACTTTTACTGTTGCGAAATATTACTTTTAATCAAAGCTTTCCCGTTCTTTCGCGTATTTTACCCCCTCTTACCAGCCTGTTCCAAATTGTTTTCCCATTATTTTCAGCGTATTTTCCGCCTTGTCAAAGGAGCAATTAGAGAAAAATTCTAATTGTCAAATTGGCCGTTTTGCCGCCGTGATTTATTATCATTCTCTTTTCGCCGTCTATTTAAAAAAATTTACTCTGAAAAAGGGGGGAAACTTTTTGGTGGGGTTCTTTGACTTTTTTGACGCATTCCTTGTTAATAAGATCTGTGGACAGATGGGGACAGATCACAAATGTCATGTCATAAACGCCCCGGGAATGTTTCGTTTATTTTTCCAGTTGTTTGGCTTTGTTTTTAAGAGGGGTTGTTAGGGTTTTTCACTGCACCGTGCATACTTTAAAAATTGTTTGATTATCGTTGCATATTCCGCATAAAATGGATAGAGATAACTTTATTTTACTTTTTATGCTACTTAAATTTATGTAGTACAAGAACAGGGTCCGAGATTTTAATTGATCTCCACCGTCAGGAGGTTCAAGAATTTCCGCCCTGTGCAATGCTCGAAAAAGTGCCAAATATTTGTAAATCACAATGTTTTGCGAATTCACAAACATGTTGGTTTATATTGTCTTTTTTCATACATAATTAAAAGCGTTTTTATAACCGTATTTTACTCGCGAGGTTTACTTATTCTAGATTCTAAATTCTCCGCACAGTGCAATCACACTTTTTCTCCGCCGCACCGTGCAAAACGCGTTCTTTCTCTGATTTTTCACAATTTTAATTTCTCGATTCTTGACCGAAAACTTCTGCAAGACATGAGCGAAGATCTTGAAAAAATTTCTTTGTGCTCCACTTGAACGGCCGTTATGAATAAAAAGTTTTGGGGCCGCGAATATCGAGTGCCATTATTGGGAGGTCGAGGATTAGGCGGAAGTGGCTGGAGAGTAAATGCGCCTGATTATCGGGAAAGAACACTATTTCTCAGGTTTTCATTATTTTTTGTTGGGACCAATTTTTCATAAAATTTCACGATTTTCTTCCCTAACTTGAGTTTTCTGACAAAAAATGGTAAAATACGAAATTTTTGTTTAAAAAGTCTTGTCCGACCGTAATGCAAATCTTACTTTTTCAGTAAGCCTTTCCATTCTTCCGAAATTATTTACTTTTTTTTATTAATCAATCCTATTCTTGACAAAAAATTTATTCAGGAATTTGGCCGCTAAAATTCTTCAACGACGGACGAAGCACCTCTGACACGGATAACACCGCCGCCCAACTACGCCAGTATGGGTGAGCCGGTGAAGGTCGATCATGAAGAGACCCCTCCCAGGGATAAATGGAGCTCTTGGGTCGATTTTATCATGTCTTGTGTTGGATATGCAATTGGGCTTGGTAATGTAAGTCAAATACCGTTTGCACTTTTTTGTAAGGCCTTGCAAAGGTGTTGAACAGTTGAAAATCGGAAAATCAAGATTTCTCTACCATATTATCATGTACAATATTATGTGCTCTCCAGGTGTGGCGTTTCCCCTATCTCTGCGGTATGAATGGCGGTGGCGCTTTTTTGATCCCCTATATCATCTCCTTGTTGCTTTGCGGAGCGCCAATGTTCATCTTGGAGACCACTTGGGGCCAACTCGTCTCGGTTGGAGGTCTGGGAATGTTCAAGATTTGCCCCATCTTCAAAGGTGTTGGGATTGCCGCTGCAGTCATGGCATTCTGGCTGAATATCTACTATATCGTCGTGCTGAGTTGGGCGTTGGCGTATTGGATATTTTCGATCCGAATGGACGACAATGTTCCGTGGAGGAATTGCGATAATGAGTGGGGATTTGAGTCTATTTGATGATTTCTAATCCTTTCTTTATTCAGATGGAACACAGTCCACTGCCGGTCCGACTACGATCCAGTAAAATGCGACTCAAACCGAACGATCAGAGACTATTTTAATGTCAAGGTGTTGACAGTGGACCACTTGAATGAGTACAAAAAGCAATTCTTCGTAGGGCCCAAAGTAAATTACACATTCTGTTCGGCCGCGGACTTGGCTGTTCAGTCGCCGGTCCGAGAATTTTGGGAGTAAGTACCAAATTCTGTTGCGACGTGTTTTAAAATCAATATTACACTTTATTGATGTCACAAAATCGATCATTTCATTCGGAAATTTTCAGTCGCCGAATTCTCGGAGTTTCATCCGGAATCGAAGAAGTTGGCGCCCTTCGAACCGACCTTGCCGTATACCTTCTGATCGTGTGGATCGTCTGTTATCTCTGCATCTTCAAGGGAGTCAAATGGACCGGAAAAGTGGTCTACTTTACTGCCTCGTTCCCTTATGTTATGCTGTTTTTCTTGTTGATCAGAGGACTCACGTTGCCTGGCGCTTCAACTGGGCTAGAGTTTTATTTGAAACCCAATTTCTCAAAACTTCTGGAGAGTCGAGTCTGGTTCGACGCACTGACTCAGGTGAGGAATACATGTATTTGAAAGCGAGTGGCGTTGGGAGTTGTGGAGGGCATGGAAAGCGCGTTTTAGACATTTTTGGCTGAAGAGCAGTAAAATTCCGAAAAATTCAGTGTGGGCTTTTCAGGCTTATCCGCGATATCTTGGGATAATTTTTGACGAGGCAGAATGTAAAATGGACGGTCGTTCCGACAAAAAATTGTTGTCGGTTTCCTTCTGTCCGCTCGCTTCCATATTTTGCGAACTCTCTTGTCGGCCGTTGAATATCTCGGATTGACTTGTAAAGCAAAATGCCAATGTCTTCGGTGTCTGATGTGTAATTTAGTCCGAAAAAGTTTGTAACATCTGAAGAAAGTCATGGCGTTATACTTGTGACAGTATAACGCCATCTCGGTCATGGCGTTATACTTGTGACACTCTGTTTGTGAATAATGCACGCAAAAAATGTTTAATCCGTGTGCCCTAAACGTATCAAATCAAAAAATAAATATCTATCTCTCATATTTCAGGTATTCTTCTCCTACGGCCTTGGGCTCGGTGCTTTGGTTGCATTGGGAAGTTACAACAGCTACAACAACAACGTTTATCGGCAAGCTCTGACGGTTTGTTGTGTGAACTCCGGCACGTCGATGTTTGCGGGGATTGTCATTTTCTCCTTTATCGGATTTATGGCCAATCAAATGGGGAAAACGGTACAAGAGGTGGCTCAATCCGGCCCAGGTCTCTTATTTTTGGCATATCCCTCAGGGATTTTACAATTACCGTATACTCAAGTTTGGTCACTTTTGTTCTTCTCAATGGTGTTGTTCTTGGGAGTGGATTCACAGGTATGCTTGTTGACAGTATTAGTAATGTGTGTAAGACAACTAAACATGTCAAAATTCAAGTTCCATACAACGAAAGCTAGTTTTATTGTTGACTTAAGGCAAAATAGAGGCCATAAAAAATAGGCAATGCTATGTATATCTTTCTAAAAAATTTTTTTGTGTTATAGCCTTTTTTTAGCTACTGGCTAAAAAATGCCTTTTTTCTTACTGAAAGTTGCTAATTTTTGCTGATTTGTTTAAAATACGGCGATCATGTTTTTTTTTTAAATAGTTTAATCAAATGGTTCTTGTAGTTCTGCACAATGGAAGGCTTTTTCACCGCCATCATCGACGAATTCCCTCAACTTTTGAGGGGAAGACGCTACGGTCGAGAACTGTTTGTGCTGGCAATATGCGCCATCTCGTATATCGCTGGTCTGGCTACGGTTACTAATGTAAGATTTTATTTTACTGATGTTTATCGTTATAATTCTACCAATCTTTGTATTACTGCAAGAACATTTTTGCAGGGCGGATTCTATGTTTTCCAAATCTTCGATTTCTACGCCGCTTCTGGCTGGGCCCTGATTTGGCTACTATTCTTCGAATGCATCACAATTTCTTGGTGTGTGGGGATTAACACTTGGTATGACCATATCAAATCAATGATTGGTTATTATCCTTCGGCTTGGTGGAAGTTTTGCTGGGTGTTCGCTACTCCTTCCGTTTGTATTGTAAGTTTTTGGGGGTGCGGTCAAGTTAAAACAGAAATTCTAGACAAAACTCTTGGTTCATAATCTGAAAGCCGGTTTGCAGTATTTAGTAGGTCTTCAAAATGCTTATAATTAAAAATAAAAGCTCATAAAGATATTAATTTCTTGAAATTAGCTGCTTTTCTCAGAGAAGTTTTCCAGAAAAGTGGCATAACAAGCAACGACGTTCTCATAGGATGTTTAGCGAATAGGAAATAAGTCTTCACGCTAGACAAAGACATTTTGACCAAACGCTGCCGAGTGTCATGGTCTACCAACATGAATAAAAGTTTTTGCAGAAGCCGTTCGTATAGTCATAACTTTTCAATTTCAGTTGACCTTCCTCTTCGGGCTTTTCCAATACAAACCGGTCAGATTGCCCACCTACGACTACGATTTCCCGCTCTGGGCCCACATCTTTGGTTGGTTTTTGTCCCTCTCTTCGATGCTCTGCATCCCAATCTACGCCATCTACATCTGGTGTGTCACTGAGGGGACTACGTCCGAGGTGAGACAATTCATTTTCTAAAATACGAACCTTTACTTCGAAAAATGAACAAATTTTCTTTAGAAGTTTGAAAAGCTTTGTCGCCCGAAATTGGATTTTTCCCCCGCTTCCAAGATCTCCGAGGACAATGGAGATGGCCATGTATTATATGAATTCGCGTAAATCTCCGTATTTTAGGCCGTAAACTCAGATTCTAAGCAGTAATAATTTTAGCTGAAGATCTCATTTTTTTTGGAGTTTTTCAAATTTTATATTCAAATTTTTAAATTCTTAATAAACGTAAAAATTTTGGAATTTGATTGCAAATGTTAAATTTAGGTTTGACAAAATGGCTGACGGTTTTTAGAAGACGGAGCTTCAACTCTAAGGCCCACAAAGCCCATCACAGAAAACAGCCCTACGATGAGTTAAAGGGCCAGAACAGCTACTTTTGAATTGCGCTTTTTACGGCGTGTGAAACGAAATGTCAAAGAAGTTTTTTTACGACCTGCAACGATAACCAAGGCCGCAGCGGTGCAAACAGTGAAATATGTAGAATGTCACCATTATTTTTTCCCGTTGTTATTGGTAGAGTAGACGAAGAAACTTTTTGCACATTTCGTTTCTACGCCGTAAAAAGCGCGATTCAAAAGTAGCTGTACCGGCCCTTTAACCAATGTGTTTAATGACAAGAGTTGTAGTATGGAAAGTTATGTACACAAGTCCAAAAATACACTTTTAGTTCCTTTGTGATATCAAATGTTGATTACCCTTATCAACTGAGCACAAGAAGCAGAATGAACATCAGTCTGCTTTGTTATTTTAAATCCGCCGCGCCTTTCTTAGCTTCAATTAATATTTGAGATACTGAATTAGCAAAGATTTTGATATTATTCTATTGAAAAATGTTCAGATTGGCAACTGTTGCATTAGTGTTGCTATTTAGTCATGGTTCTTCAATTATCACGACTTACGACGGAAGTAAGATGGGTTCTCAAAGTAATTGAAATCAATTTAGACTTTCCCTATTTGGAAATATCGGCGATTGCCAAAGAAATGTTCATCCCATTCAAGTTGAGATGCTCCTTTGATACAACGGAAATGTTTGTCCTTGGGGAAGAATGCCAGAACAGTGGGACTTGTACAACGTCCTCTCACTCGTTGCTCTACGCACCAATGTAAGTCTGGCGGACTGATGCTGACCATTGTACATTTAACAAGAGTGGTGATTGGTGCGTTCAGAGTTTACCCACAGAATTTCAGCTACTTTAATGCCTCGGTTGTCGACGACTCCAATTTCACTCTGACCTACCGTAATTCCGTACTAACTGGAGCACGATACACAACCGAAATTCAGTCGTCTTTCGAACGAAATATTAGAGCAAAGGATCTTCAAGTCATTGAAAACGCCACAATTCCACTAGCGCTTTCGTCAGTTGAAATCGGAATTGTAGGACTCGGATTTACCGGAAAAGTCGACGATAATGAAATGCTAAAAGCAATTTTCAATAACATTGGTGGTGATCGACAAATAATGTTTCGAAGAGGGAGGTTTGAACAGTATTTGGTAAGGCAAAAAACGGCTAACAGACATACCGCATTTGTGCAGAGAACACAGTTCATTGAGAAGGTCCGAGGAACGATCGCCGCGGGTTTTGATTCCAAGAGGAATATGATGTGCAACTACACAACAAGAACAGACCAAACAGCTGGAGAGAATTGGTCAACTGTTGGAACGTAAGCATTATTGGGAAGCCGAAAAGAGGTTTTGCAACATTGCTTCAAGTTTTTGATGATGGCAATGCGGTCAGCCATCATGTTATCGTTGAATTTCAACCTCTCTTGGTAGTTTCGGCTCAAATTTAGCAGCACAATCCATAGATTCAAGAAGACATACATCAGATACATTCCATATAACCCAACCATTTTTCATGAGGAGTCTGAAATCACATATAACAGACCTTGTATTATAACGCTACCTTAAGATTAATTTTGTTGGTTTCCATTCATTTTCATCCAATCATTTCAGCCTCAAAATCAACGACAAAGTATATCTATCAAGGAAATTTACCTTCTCCTTGGATCAAGTGACCAGTCTTCCCGCTGACATCTACGACGCCCACTACAAAAGTGTCCAGAATGAAAGTGAAATACCAAGCTTTTCTGTCATCTTCAAAGATGAAGAATACACCGTGCCAGAAGAGAACTTTGCTCAATACGAGACTGAATATCGCGATGTCTTCAAGTTATATTTAGAGCGTCATGAGAGCAATGAGATCCGACTAGGGCTAAATTTCCTCAGCGAGTTTTGTTTGTATCTGAACTTCTATGGAAACAAACCAACTGTTGGGTTGGCTTACACAACGCCCGTGCGGAATGATCCCGTTTTTGAGGATTATTCACCGCCAAAACGGCCGGATAATAATAAGGAAGATGATGATGATGACAAAGAAAATGATAGAAAATCAACTGCATCAATCTCTGTTTCATCAGCAGTTTTTATTGTATCTTACGTATTATACAGTCTAAATTAAAGATGTGTCATTGAAATATATACAATTTATTTTTTGCATCGTTTTTTTGTCAGGTTTTCTTTGTAGGAGGATTGAACCGCGTTTGACGAACATAACCAAATTAAACATCCTTTTCAAATCTATTTTTCACGATGTTTTGTGTTTCAAAGATGAGAATAAAATTCAGAAAGCCAAAAGCAAGTGCAATGATCCATTGAACAGCGGCTGCTAAAAGGTCCAGAATCGTTTTATGCATGATAAGCTGTGACATTTTGTCTTCCAAGCCGTAAAAGTTCAAATGTAGTTGTGTTGATTCTTTAAGACTATCACGCAAAGAAACACACGGGCAACCGCCACGAATTTTTTGCAGCCCACAGAGCATTTACCAAAGCATCATACAACACCTTGCAAATTCGATTGGCAAGCTGATTTAACAGCTTTTGATTTGAAATAAAAAAAACCAACCGGTGATGTATAATAAAAAACTTTATTATCTCCATGATCTATAACATCTAGGAAGTCGCATAAAAAAGTGTCTGGTAAGTATTTGGTTGCACTTTGTGAGCGTATGCACCAAATAATGATTCCAAGGTTTCGCACATACAAGACAACGACCTCCGTTCTTCTTGCGGCTGTGCCAACGAAAGACGCAGTTGTGACAGCCAATCATTCTCCGACAGTCGGGACATTGGACTCGGTCTTCTTTTGTGACTTGAAGACAAATTCGGCATTCTTCTGTCATCCCGGAGCGTACCACGGAAAGTTGACGTTCTTCGGCGGCGATGATCTCTTGACATTCTCGGTTGTCTAAATACGAAAGGTGTACAACGTGAAAATATTGGAAAAAATGATGATTATTCACAAAAAAGCGTTAAGGTACAAGTTTGCTTATAGAATATATACGATAAAATTAAGGCTTACGTTGTACAATCTCTGATTCTGAGTTTTCGAAGGTTGCCGCCATTTTTCAATCAAGTGAAAGACTAGAAATAGATGTGAAAATCTTCGTATGAGGATAAAAATTAAAACAAATAGAAATTGGCTCTATTCTAATCAGTGATATGACAGAAATTTTGCGCAGAAAAAATAAAGGAACTGCAATACGCTAATTAAACACTGTCATGCTTTATTATGCCCCCTACTGCACCAGACAAATCGGACCGGACTAAGGGCCCGATTTGCCCGAATTTTTTTTTCGAAGCCCGGCCCGGCATGGTGAAGTTTACAGGCACGGCCCGGCCCGGTTGTAAAATTTCGTTTTAAAAATATTGAAAATTGCACGGTGCAAACATACAGGAAACGATTTGTCTTCGCGGTTAGACAGAAAACCCGCCAAACCACCTTTTTTCTGTCGAAAGCAACATCTTGTCTTCGCAGAAAACCAAAATGCCAGAGTGTCGGTAGCAAAAAATCGGAACCGGGTTTCGGGCCCAAGATTTTGAATCGGCCCGAAATGGAATGACCCTCCCACGTCAATCCAGCGCATTTCCTGAACTGTTTTGACGTTTCGTCCACACACTATCTATTGGTTTTCAAAAAGATTTTAGATATAAAAGTTCTTTTATTAATTTATTAAATATATGACGATACAGCGGAATTGGTGAAACGACAAGCTTTCTCTAACTTGTAGGTGCTCTCAGACCTGTACATGGAGCCCACTGATTGTGCGAAACGCAAAAACAAGAGCATATTCCGTGGTTGCACGTTCCTTGGAAGGTGTGCTTCATCTGAAACGACATGAAACAATTCTTTAATTTCATTGTACTACAACAAAGGTGTCGGAAAATAAATGATTATTCACAGATTTTTTTGACCACATATACGGCATATTACAGGTGTTGCAAAATATTTTTTGCTCTTGTCGAGAACATACGACTTCTTATAAGCCAACAAATATCCCCCGTTCTTACCACTGCTCTGTTGTATCGGATATTACACTCCGCGGTGCACATCCACTTCACGCACCACGCTTCGACCATTGGCGTAGAGAAAAGGAAAACACCAAGTATCAACAAGAACATACCATTGCTCATTTTTTACTATGTTGTGAAGAAAGAATTGTTGAGTGATCAGAGCTTTTGACCATACTATTTTATTGGATTTTATTGGATTATCATTTATTTCTCCATCAATACATATTGGTCTTATTGATCAAAATTTAATTTGGTTATGTTCGTCAAACGCGGTTCACTCCTCCTACAAATAAAACCTGACAAAAAAACAATGCAAAACAAAAAATGTACATATGTCAACGCCACATCTTTAATTGAGACTGTATAATACGTAAGATACAATAAAAACTGCTGATGAAATACAATGGAAATTTTGAAAACGGGCCGGGCCTACCTTTTACCGGGCCGGGCTATGGGATCGACGTTTTTTCGGGCCGATTCAAAATCTTGGGCCCGAAGCCCGGTTCCAATTTTTTGCTACCGACACTCTGGCATTTTGGTTTTCTGCGAAAACAAGATTTTGCTTTCGACAGAAAAAAGGTGGTTTGGCGGGTTTTCTGCCTAACCACGAAGACAAATCGTTTCCTGTATGTTTGCACCGTGCAATTTTCAATATTTTTAAAACGAAATTTTACAACCGGGCCGGGCCGTGCCTGTAAACTTCACCATGCCGGGCCGGGCTTCGAAAAAAAAAATTCGGGCAAATCGGGCCCTAAGGCCGGCCCGATTTGCCATGTCTGGTACAGTAGGGGACATAATAAAACATGACAGTGTTTAATTAGCGTATTCCAGTTTTTTTATTTTTTCTGCGCAAAATTTCTGTCATCTCACTGATTAGAATAAAGCCAATTTCTATTTATTTTAATTTTTATCCTCATACGAAGATTTTCACATCTATTTCTAGTCTTTCACTTGATTGAAAAATGGCGGCAACCTTCGAAAACTCAGAATCAGGGATTGTACAACGTAAGCCTCAATTTTATCGTATATACTCTATAAGCAAATCTGTACTTCTTTGCATAAACTTTTTTGTGAATAGTCATAATTTTTTCTAATATTTTCAAGTTGTACACTTTTCGTATTTAGACAACCGAGAATGTCAAGGGATCATCGCCGCCGAAGAATGTCAACTTTCCGTGGTACGCTCCGGGATGACAGAAGAATGCCGAATTTGTCTACAAGTCACAAAAGAAGACCGAGTCCAATGTCCCGACTGTCGGAGAATGATTGGCTGTCACAACTGCGTCTTTCGTTGGCACAGCCGCAAGAAGAACGGAGGTCGTTGTCTTGTATGTGCGAAACCTTGGAATCATTATTTGGTGCATACGCTCACAAAGTGCAACCAGATACTTACCAGACACTTTTTTATGCGACTTCCTAGATGTTATCGATCATGGAGATAATAAAGTTTTATATTATACATCACCGGTTGGTTTTTTTTATTTCTTGTTCGTCAAGAACTGTCAAATCAGCTTGCCAATCGAATTTGCAAGGTGTTGTATGATGCTTTGGTAAATGCTCTGTGGGCTGCAAAAAATTCGTGGCGGTTGCCCGTGTGTTTCTTTGCGTGGTTGTCTTCGAACCTCGTTTTTACGGCTTGGAAGACGAAATGTCACAGCTTATCATGCATAAAATGATTCTGGACCTTTTAGCAGCCGCTGTTCAATGGATCATTACACTTGCTTTTCACTTTCTAAATTTTATTTTCATCTTTGAAACACAAAACATCGTGAGCAATAGATTTGAAAAGGATTTTTTTGAACGAGGACTTTGTAAGAGTGAAAAGAAAGTTGGAATGGTGTTCATGTCTTGGGCATTGTTAATGTTCTTCTTATCGAATTTTTGGTTATTTGTGTTATTTGGGATAGGTCAATCACAGACAATTCAATTCCATTTTCCGGGCCCGGTTTGTGCTACATTTGGCGTTTGTGTTGTTTGGAGACCTTGAGGAAAATCGACTTTATTTTTATTGCCCTCAAGACTCCATTAATCCAATGAAAACATATTTGCAGGCATTTTTTGGCTGTCAAAGACCGGACTAATTTTGTATAATCGGCAAAAGCTCAAGGCAAAAGTGATACCTGTGTATTCTTCGTTTTGGTTATATAACCAATGCTTTAATTTGATGCCCATAATTTCAAAAGCCCACGTTTTGTCGGAAAATTTTTTTATTAACTTCTAAATATCTACAGTTTCCACAAAATCATTGCAATCTTTTAACTACAGATGCATTTTTCACCGTACTTTGGAACATTGGCTCGTTTTCCTTTTTTGCCGCACTTCTTCTGACATTTCTTTTGTTTCTTGATCTGTTTCGACGGTTTCACCAACTTCACTGTGCCATTATGTTTCTGACAAAGGCATTTCCACCCTTTGTATTCGGCTCTTGGATTAACACATACTAAGTCACAATTAAAACCTGCTGGGGGCGGAGGATCAGATGGATCATCTGGCTCTTCTTTCTCGGGGTCTTCTTCTGGCTCTGCTTGAGGCATACAGCACAGACAGTTGAAGGGCGATCAAAACAAAGACAACAATCCACTTTCATTGTGAATAACAATGTTCCAGATGATTTGTTCCCCAAATTTATATCAGGAAGTGTTTAATTAAAAAATTTTAAATTTGAATTAGGTTTCAATCTTGATCGCAATATTGGAAAAAAGTTTCGTAAAAAAAATTAATTTTTTGAAATAATCAAAAATTTGAATAAATTAATAATAATATCGACCAAAGTATAAACGTTTCATTTCGACGTAATTAAATAAAATGTAAATTCAAAAAACTTTAGTCCATGCACCTGGTATTACCATTTATAGCGCAAAATTGGGCTCTTGGGCCAAACATTGACAAGCCTCTCCAAATTTGGGATAATTCGAATAGCGTTTGCCTGAGTGGATACAATTCTGTTCACATGTGATTCGACTTTTACGAACATCCATATCAGAGACGGGTCGAACAACTCCGGCCGAGTCTTTGCACTCACATTCCCCTCCAGGTCCAATGACTCGATTTACTGGGGCAATGCAGATCTTTGAACACAACACTGGTGGCACTCCAAAAAGGATGGGCCGAATTGGAGGGAGTGTCGTTTTGACGAGCTGAGAGTCGCCGAAGACGACGAACATCACGAAGATAAACACTGTCAATTTGAACATTTCACTGGTCAGATATGATCCTGTTTAATGAGCCTATAGAATCGTGTTGGTTTATGTACTACAAGTCGGAAAAATTATGATAATTCTTGCCTTTGAAATGTTGATATACTCTTTTCATAAGGCCGATAAAGTCTGTTATTATTTCAAACATATGCTGTGATGGTATTGACCCATAAATACTGTGACCGCGTTTCGATGAATATGTAAATTCAATTTTTTTCAAAGGAATCTCAGACTTTCAGAACATCAAACATATCAGATGCCTTATGTTCTTGATGGGTTAGGATCAAATGCTTAATATATATATGATAGGTATGAACTCTACTTTTGAATCGCGCCTTCTGCGGCTTGGGGGACAAAATGTCCAAAAAATGGTTTTGCCTATTATACCAACAACAATAAAAAAAGTAATGATGACATTTCACATGTGCCTTAATAATTATTTTACTGTTTAAAGTTTTCCCCCTTTGTTTTCGTGGCAGGAGACAAGAAAATTTTTTTGACGTTTTGCTTTTCAAGCCGGAAAAAGCACGATTTAAAAATAACCGTTTTGGCATTTAAAGAGATGATTAAGATATGACTGTAGTAACAACAAACCAAACAAATATTTCCCTTGAAACTATTGTTAGCATTCTTAAAATCTAATTACTTTGAATTTTATAAGACAACTTCTTTTGTATTCCCATGAAAATTTTTCAAAAACTAATTAAATTTTGAATGGCTATCAAAGAACAAATTTTTTTCAATGGAACATCAAAATACCAACAATAGCTGTAAACCCTCATGTTCTCTGTATTTAAACCAACAGTTATATACAAACATGATCAATTCAGTCACTGTTTACAATGTCAACCAAGTTGTTCTTCCTTCTATGCGTTCTTGTCATGATCATGGCCACAACTGTGATGGGGTTCAAGTGTGATGAATCCGATTGCAACACTTACTGCGCTGGTCAATTTGAACTGAAGGGATTTTGCAAGGATGGGGTGTCCTGTAGATGCTACGCTCCGGAAGGATAATAAATTATGATTACATCTTTTTTATAACATTCTGATGACCTTTATTTGGCCAATAAATATGTCAATAATGTCATACGCCGCTTTCTATTATAGTTTTCGAGCGACTGCGCAATTTTTCCGTCGCAGAAGGCGGGCTTACAACAACAGTACTGCGTTTAACATCGGTTTTTCATTTGAAAAATTTTTAGAGTCTACAAGGCACCGATCTAGGCCTGATTTCTTGAGGAGCACCTCATCACGACTCGGTCGCGCGAGAAATATGAACTCTTGGATAAGGCCCGTATGGGAAGCGCAAGTTTGGAATGCTCTGATTGTCTTCGCAAACCCTAATCACCCAAATGTACAACAATGCATCTTCGGTTTTCAATTGTGAAACACGTAGCATACCTATTCTCCCCAATATAATTTCTGAGTGATATAGGAATAAATAAATGAAATGAAACTAAAACAAAGCCTCTGGCGTTAAGAACCTTCTTTCCTTAAAGGGTCAGAACAACTACTTTTTAATTGCGCGTTTTACGGCGTGTAAAACGAAATGTCAAAAAAGTTTTTTTATGTTCTGCAGCGAAGATAAGTCGGCTGTCCCTTTAGCAAGAAATTATTTCTTTCAGCATTCTGATGTTCGTCAAAATCTGACTGTTGAAGCTTCTCTGCAGCTAATTTTAAATCATCTCTATTATCACAAACTTTTTTGTCCATTAAAGTATCTAATAATACCTTCATTTAAAATGTATGTAAATTCAAGTTTTAAATGGGACGTTCATTAAAAAAACAGCATAAAAGTAAAATAAATGTTATATCTTTTATCGAAATGAAGTTCTCCATTATTCTATCGCTACTGTTTGTCCTCTGTTGCGTTTCCAGCAGCAACGCCATATGTGTTAAGGCAGCATGCACCTTGTACTGCAAAACCAAAGGCATTCTGAAGGTATAGTCGGGCAAAAAATTTGTACAAAGATGAGGTTGCAGAGAGGGACAACATTTGGAAACTGCGTGAATGGTAAATGCGAGTGCAGTACATACAAGACACAACCTGGAAAGTAGAAAGAAGCAAGAAAAAAATTGTGTCTGAAGTGTCGGTCAAATATAATATAAACAAATGAAAAAACCTTTTGGCATTATAATTAGAGTAATGCAACAAGATGGCATTATAATTAGAGTAATTCAACAAGATGGCATTATAATTAGAGTAATTCAACAAGATTGATATCTTTATCGCTTACCACTCGAATTTCAAGTACGGTAAGCTAAGATGGACCTTTTAGATTTTGATGCAATATGGAGTAAGTTAAAGAGCCAGTACTTTTGAATTGTACTTTACGACGTGTGAAACGAAATGTCAAAAAATTTTCTTTGTCTACTGTACCAATAACAACGGAAAAAAATAATTGTAGCAATCTACATGCTTACTAGTAATTATTTTATTGTTTGAAATTCTGCCGCTATTGTTTTTGTTGCAGAGCATAAAAAAACATAAAAAAATTGTTTTGACATTTGGTTTTCACGCCGTAAAAGCGTGATTCAAAATTAGTTGTACTGTCTCTTTAAGGAAGCCTCTTCTTGCAGCTTACCCAAGATTTGCACGTAGTATATACTTTGCAGATGCCGCGCTATTTTACGCCCCAAAAATTGAAAAAACCCTGAAATTTTTCATACATATTCAAGCCAAAACCGGAAAAAAAATCTATGTATGTGTTGAGCGCACTTTCATATAGAGAATCCCTTCTTTTCATAAACATAATCAAACAGTTTGTGCCTGGAACGTGATTTCGTTTTTCTTTGTGTAAGGCATGCAAAGTTGGGATAATATATATATAAGGATTCAGATTTTTTAATTGATAAAGCTTTCAACGTCGCAAATCCGACACTTATGCTTTGTCTTCTTTTGACTTGACGAAACAAACATTCAATAACTGCCAATCATTGAAAAATTCGATTATGCTGTGTTCCAGAAAACGCTATAATTCATATTGAGTCTATGTGAAATATAAATTGATTCTTCTTCAAAACCCCACATATGCTTTGCGCTATGAACTTCTCCGTCGTTTTGTCATTTTTGTTAGTCTTCTGTTTTACTGTAAATGTAGATGCATGGTGCGTACAGCCAGGTTGCGGTTGGTGGTGCGCAAGCAAAGCTATTTTAAAGGTATGTCTTCTTGAATACCTCGACTTTTTCAGGATGGAAGGACAATTGGCGACTGCGTGAATGACCAATGTATTTGCAAACATTACCAGAGATTGCGTGGATACTAAGGAATTCAATTTTGAAAAATAAATTTTGAAGTTAAAGAACCCATTTTTGGATCGTCCTTTGGAGGGCCAATGCAAAAAATATTTTTGAATTCCTCTTTTTTAAGGCATTAGAAACAAGATGTCAAAACATAGTTTTTATGTCCTACCGCGAAACAAAGTCGGAAACATTGCAAGCATTCAAAAAATTACGAGTACAAATGTCCCCGAACATATCCCTGTTTCTGTTGGTACAATAGGGTATGTAGTTTTGCGGAGACATCGTTTCGAACAAAACGCGGTTCAAAAGTAGATGTACTGACCATTAAATTTGAAAATAAATAGAAAATGACGGCTTGTGACCTACAGAAATTGACGGATGTACTAGTCCGTTGGTAAAGTTGCTTGAATTTTTTCAGCGATGCACTGTGAGAAGAACAAAGCTTAGCTTGCACTTTGCAGTTTCTTGCTTTTGCACAATGCAAATGACTTTTTTGACAGTGCAAACACCAAAAAATCCCTCCGGCGACTTTGCGAACGAACTAGTATTGCAAAACGGGTGTTTCACTCTGATGGTGAGCTCTTTACACTCCACGCACTCTCAAGTTGCCAAAGAATGAAAAAAAACTGTACAAAAACATTTCCTAAAAATACCGGTTGATTACTCATTTCCGATTACTATTCAAGAACAACATATTACTCACCAATGTTTTCCTCAAAAATAAAAGCTTCAATTATAATATATACTTCACATAATTATCTCCCGGCAGCTGTATAATTCTCCACTTTAAATTCAAACAGCCGATATGATTTCTCCGTATTTCCGATTATTAAAGTGTCAATTGTCTTTTGCTTTATCAGAAAATGGTTTTCTTAAAGTTCCTCGTTCTTTTCCTATTCTTACTGACATTCCTCACCGCTGTAGTTAATGCCAAATGCGACATGAAGGAGTGCCTTGAGTTCTGCACATTCTTTGGAAACATGGAACCCTATTGCAGTGATCCACCGTATCCCGTCTGCCGATGCCGCTAAAAGCAACAAACTTTGTATTGTTTTTTGATTCATATAACCTTGCATACCAATAAATACTGTTTTATTCGATTAAATTAAATAATAGTTTTATATTGAAAAAATTTGAGGTTAGTTGACACAAATGCATTCATCGTTAATGCATTTTCCAGAAGCGAACTTTCTCTTCTTGCATTCCTTCTTGCAGTAGACTGGATCACAATGCTCCTTCGATTTGGTTACTAGAAACATGAAGATTTATTAACATTTTTCTTTGCATTTTTCGGAAGAAACATTTCCATCGACGCTTCGATAAAATACCGATTTTTCTTCATAAAAACCATTAAAGAGCCAGAACAGTTTTAAATTGCGTGTTTTATGGCGTGTGAAACAAAATGTCAAAGAATTTTTTTATATTCTGTAGCAAAAACAAAGGCGGCAAAGGTGCAAACAGTAAAATAATGATTAGTAAGCATGTAGAATGTCACCATTATTATTTTCCGTTGTTATTGGTACAGTAGACAAAGAAACTTTTTGGACATTTCGTTTCCACGCCGTAAAAACCGCAATTCAAAAGTAGTTGCACTGTCCCTTTAAGAAGTCCTGACAAGGGAGTGATGTAAAAGATACTCAAATTATCATAAACGTAAAGCAAAATTCCGAATTTGAGTCAGCAACACCAATCGTGAAAGGGCCCGTACACGGCAACCCGATGTGTTTCCTGGCTTCGTAAGTCGATTCGCCTACTTTGTATTTTATTTCTTTTGTCAATTGTGACACTTTGTTTGGACAAAACTCAAAAATGGACAGAAAACATTTTTCTTTTATCTCGGGTTGCCGTGTAGTAGAACTACATTTCAATTTTGTCTTTACGGCTTGAAAGACGAAATGTCACAGAATTTTTTGTCCGCCCACGCCTTTAACACAAAGTAGAAATTATTTTAAACCTGCTTGGGATATATTTTACAATCTATTTGGTTATTTTGAACTATTACGAATTCCGTTTGACGACGAGGGACAACAAAATTTAAAGAAAACCGAAGATCAACATTGACACTTTGCCTTTCAATATTTAAGTCTCTGTTATTCAATTCAATAAACTCACCTGGATTTCCTTCAACTGGTTAAGCCGAAACATTAACCAAAACCACAATCAAAAATAAGATAAAGACAAAGAAACGCATAATTCTCCAAACGTTCGTCTGAGGTGGTGTTTAATATAAGATTGCTTCCTTTTAAACTTCTAATCAAACGGACAATCCTGTAATCTTGTTCATTTCGATTTTTATTGCCAACGTTAATCAGCTTTTCCTGTTTGAAAAGTAAATAAAACCAGACGATATGAATTTTGCAATTGAAAAAGCAATAGTTTCTAGTGTTGATTAGTCATAAAGAAGCCGAAAATAAAAAACTCTGAGAGCTCTTAAGGACAAAAAGGCTAACTAAAAGCAGGGTTCAAAAAGAAGCTCGGGCGCAGCTTGGAAAATTCCTTTTGGTCAGAAAAGTAAGTTTTACTAGGAATCGGAATTACCTATTCTTTCAAAAGTGTTCTCAAAAATAAAAATAATTTTGGTCAATAAGGACAATGTATTGACCAAGAAAGAAATGGCCCATAACTCAATAAAGCCCAATGAAACATCACAATGATGACCGAAGCTTGGTGCGTTACGAGAATGTGCACAACGGAGTGTGGGATTAGCAACTCCAATGGACACACAATGTGCCCACCCAGAACCGGCTTGGAGACAAAAACGTCCTGGGGACAAAACTGTCCTAGGAACAAAAAAATAAAAAAAGTGGGAACAAACCGCCCTGGGGACAGAACTGGTCTGGGGACAAAAAGGCCCAAAAAAGCAAGGACAAAAACGTCCTGGAGACAAAACCGGGGACAAAACCGTCCCATACGGTGTGTACGTATGAACTTGAAAATGTACGGATCAATTGCTAAATCTCTTCAGTGTCTATCATACCTTGGCCTGCTGACCCTTAGTATTTACTGCAAAGACTCGTTTATTCAAATCCCCTTTAGATATCATTATAACCGTAAGACACCGGCATTGAGTAAAATATGTCAATAACGACTGTCGTGGTCTTGTGTTGGAATCGAATTTTGACCATATCGTTCGTATTCTTCATATTCACATTGTCAAATGCAAGACCAAGCATTGTTTTGATCGCCGTTCGCCAAGCAGAAGTTGTGACTCCAACTGTCACATATAAGGTTGTTTTGTATTCAGAGAGTTCACAGATATTCTTGACATGCCAAATTATCATTTTGACCGTTTTAGCGTTGAACTGAAAAACAGAGTCATGGCAAATTGCAAGCGTTGAAAATAGCCGATGTTTTGACAAAGTGAAATGTCTTTCTTTGCGTTCTACAAATCATTTAAGAGCCAGAACAGCTACCGTTGAATTTTACGGTGTGTGAAACGAAATGTCAAAAAAGTTTTTTTATGTCCTGCAGCGAAAACAAAGCCGACAAAATTGCAAACAGTAAAATAATTATTAGTACGCATGTAGAACGTCACCATTATTTTGTCCCGTTGTTATTGGTACAGTAGACAAAGAAACTTTTTGGACATTTCGTTTCCACGCCGTAAAAGCGCGATTCAAAAGTACTGTCCGTTTAACACCTGTATGACCCACTTCAGCATCTAAACCAGCTGTAACAGCCAAGGTCTCCAAGACAAGTTCGTGAGACTGCACTTCTTTCCCCATAATTTCGAGGGTCTCTAAATTTGGCAACGTCGCCTTGAGCTCGTCAAAAATTGTCTCATAAAACCCTTCAAATGGGACCAGCAATAGATTTGCACTACAAAACAACTTTTTACATCGCTCTTGCGTTGGGTATCTGCAAATTTGGATTGAGCGATTAGAAGAAAATAATATTTACTTGCCTCCCATAAAAGAAGTCGTTCAACGCCAAACAGGCTTTACAATTCATTGTCGTGGCTTTGATAGAAAACAGTGGTTGAAGATCTGAAGTCGAACACATAATTAGTAATTGACATCAGCATTCAACAAAAGGTTTATCGCCATGTTACTTACAATGAGGCGGCTGCTCATATTCCGGGAAGTCAATGGTCACTTCGATCACTTCCACCGGCTCAATGAATTTGACATCTGCTAACAAAGATAGTACCCCAAGTGTGACTTTCAATAACGGGCCGTTTTCATCGCAAATAGATCTGAATTTTAATGAATTTAAGCTTTACAAAATTGCATATCGTGTTTTTCTTTCATCCCAAAAATAGAAAGATACGATTTGTAATGGATTGATGATAAAAACCGAAATTATAATATTACTTGCCGTGCCAATATCTCCTCAAACGCTGATGGCTGCGGACTTTGTGGCCAGACATAGAGTTCTGAAATTTTTTCCCCGAGCATTTGGAATTAAAAGATGAAAGGAAGTTAAAGGGCCAGTTCAGCTACATTTGAATCGCGCTTTTTACGGCGTGGAAACGAAATGTCCAAAAAGTTTCTTCGCCTACTGTACCAATAACAACGAACAAAAATAATGGTGAAATTCTACATGGTTACTAAAAATTATTCTACTGTTTGCACCTCTGCCGCCTTTGTTTTCGCTGTAGGACATAAAAAAAGGTTTTTTATATTTCGTTTCACACGCCGTAAAACGCGCAATTCAAAAGCAGTTGTCCTGGCCCTTTAAAGCAGCAAAAATACTTTAAGCTCATATTTGATAGGTACTGCGCAGAAACTTCAAGACAAAAGTTCTGCTAATTTAGAGATAAATCATGCTTAATATGTCACACTTGGGACACGCACCTTCAAATCCACATTCAACTGAACTGAGCCGAGATGAAATTGCTTCAAATAACGGATAAAGACGCGTTCGACTTCCAAGAAAATACTGAGGACATCGCAATTGAAACTTGGCGTTTGTGAGTTTCTCTAAAATACGATAAAATATTACAGTTTACGTATATCCAACAAGAGAAAATAGTAATTTACGTGTAAACAGCCTTCCAATTTGTCCAATATTTCTCGAATTTACCCAACTCTCCGTCATTTCCTGGTCATCCGCATAGAACAGGACAGTTTGTGTACCTTCGGAGCTGAGGAATGCTGATACAAACAGTTTTAGGACTCCAAAGGAAGATACAACATATTCAGTGTCTTCAAGGACCAATTTCAATCCGCTGCTGTTGAAAAGGACTTGAATCGTTTTTTGCTTGATTTGAATTCGAACTAACTGCGTAAATTGTGGGGAAACGAGCTGAAAATGGACAACAGTTCATTCGAGCAACGAAAACTTTTTTTAAAACTTTTTTGGACCGCATATATTGAAGGCATAGCAACTTTAGCGGCTTCGAGCAAAGGATAATTGTGAAACCGTCCCCAAGTTTATACCATTCTGTCCCCAAATTATGCCATTCTGTCCCCAAAGACCTGTCCCGAAATGGGAGTTCGGAAGCTGTCCCCAAAATAAACGTTATCCGATAAATTTTCGCAACTTTGCTTATCGTTATAAATTTCAAGGATTTCCACTTGACAAAGATTTGGGAAATGTCCTACAAGGCTGAGATTTTAATTTGCAGCAAATTATTCATAATAAAGTTTGCTGCCTGAGCTCCAAGCCGTCAAAGACCGACCTTCATCTTGGCTAGGCCTTTCCGAACCGGCGTTAGAGAGTCCAATTCGCTCGCTAAACCAAGTTTAAGTCTTCAACAACTGGGTTTCCTCAAAGAACTTGCCGAAAGTTGAACCAGATTCTCGGTGTTTAGAGCTTCATTTTCAGAGGCGCCAATGTAATGTAGAGACAAGCAAATGACGCAATGATTCCTCAAAATAGGTTTTGTTTTCTCCATCTTCCGTCGCTTTGTTGTTCTTGGATCCATTGGAAAATCAAGGGGAAAATATAATAAAAAGAGCGAAAGGCAAAAAAGCGAAAAAAGCGAAGTATTTTTTGCAAAAAGAACTACAAGAAATGTTCCAAACTAGAAAACAACTTAATCATTATTACGTCTATCCGTTTATATTATATAAGCCTTCGTAACTATATATATAAGCCTCGGACGCTCGTATCGAAGTCGGATTTCAATATTGTGAAACTCTTGGCCATTAGTATCCTCAATTTCAACTACGGAAGAATAGTGTATCAAATACTTTTGTCGCGGGAAGTGCGACAAATGGCTATATATATAGATTTTGTAAGTATTGTAGATAGTGAATATGTTCATAATATCAATTTTGGGAGACCACTGGTAGATGTATTGCCGTTGCGTGTCAACGTTTCCTTTATATAAACGATAGTCGTCAGCCAATTGGAAAAAAATTTAAAAAAAGTTGATGCATGCGTTATATTGCATTTCCAGTGAACCTCAATACTAAAATACGCTCGGCTTTATAATATTTTATTAAGTTAACCAATTTCGCCTTTGATATCAAAGAAATTTCAAATCGATCATTATTCGTATACCCAATACAAGCCTTGTCTCCGCTAAAAATATGAAGATTATTGTCATGCTTCTCTTGTGCGCCGTGCTCTTCACTGTAATAGACACCTCAAACGCATGGTGCTTCAGTTTCTTTTGTAATACAAAATGTGCTTGGAGGAGCAATGTAAGTTATAATTAGAAGGGAAGGCTTAAAAACTTGACAATAAAATTTCGTCTACATTTCGGGCATGTCAATTCCTAAAGGTTTTTTCAAGGGGTCGCCTAGATATTCAACAATCTTTCTCGCCGAGAGAGTATGCGAAACGCGGAGTGCGGTAAGAAAGAGAGAAACACTTTTTGGTCGTATATTTGTCAGTTTTGTGCGGAAAAATTTTTTTTTGCAGAAACATTACCCGTTGAAACCGGTGTGAAACTCGCTGACAAAGTTCGCAAAAAGTGTCACAATATTTTTAATTTTCAACCAAAAAATTTCAGTTGTTTCTGCATTGTGCGAGCTAGGATATGTCCTTGAAATGGTTAAGCTTCGAAGATAACTTCCGTTTCAGGCTCGTGAACGATGGGGAGGGCAATGTGTGAATAGAGAATGTCAATGTTTTATTAAAACTGATCTCGAGGCGGCACGATACTAACAGCGGAATTGTTTTGAAACGGTCATCTAAATAAACGATGCAAGCAAATTTGGTCAAAATATTTTTTGAACCTGCCGTTGTGCCAAAAGTTGACATTTAATCTGTGCCACGTATGTATGGTGGTACCTTACGTATGTCTGTAATGATAACCATCAAAATAGTTGGCCAAATTTTGCCGCAAAATTCAAATTTCAACCCATTAAATGCAATCTTAAAGTTATTGTTACCATTTTTTATCATTTTGTGGTCCGTATCTTAGGGCCGTTTGTTATGAGAACTTATTGTGGCCGTACGCGTCGAACGTCGTTGTCTGACGGCTCTCAATAACAAGACTGTCCTGAAAATTATGTACATTTCTTAAATTTGCCATAATAAATTCAAATTTCAATAAAAAATAAATGTGGCATTTCTGGAACGTGAGGAAAGGCAGTTCTCATTCTCTGTCGGCGTGTTCGAAGATTACATTGGTATTCTATGCAATTCCATCTTCGACTACAACAGTTAACTTTATGTATAAAGTCATGATATTTTGTCAAAGGTCAAAGTCATAATTTTAAATCAAAATCAGTTAATCGAATTTAAGGCTATAATTTTGTTAAATTGGAAAAAATTGGTCAGACAATCTCACTTGTTATATCATCCTTTCCTCTATAGTTAATCATGAAGACCCACGCCTTCCTCTTGTTATGCTTTGTTTTGCTTTCCTCGCTTCCGACAACAAATGGATGGTGTATCAATGTTGCTTGTAATGCGAAATGCTCTTTTCTTTATAGTAATGTAAGTTTCTCCCCTTCTTTTTTTCAGAAGATTTGGAAAAAATTGGTAGAAGGTCTAAGAACGGTGCGTTTTTTAGAGTCGCCAAAGATGGGGAGGTAACTGTGTAAACAGGAGATGCGAATGCTACGCGTTGCGACAAGAACCTCCAGCGGAAATTGAAATGACAACGCCGCGGCCACGTTATTGAAAAATTTAAGGACAAAAGTAACTACATTTCAACCTCGCTTTTACGGCTTGGAAGACAAAATGTCACAAATTTTTATGTTTTTCCACGCCCTTAAAAAAAATAGAAATACTTTTAAATCCGCTGAAAATGTATTTTACATTCTACGTGACTATCTTCAACTATCATAAATTTGTTTTTACGACGAGGGACAGCAAAAATTCTGTGACATTTCGTCTTCTAAGCCGTAAAAGGGAAATTCAAATGTAGTTGCTTTGGTCCTTTAAGGAAAATAAATTCGTACCATAAATTTGAAGTGAAGTTGTCGGAACTCATTTTTAACGTCGGCAAAGCATCAAAAATTCAGAGTGCAACGCTTGAGAAATATCCTAAAAATTTAACATAGGCAAATCTTATGACATGCACTTCGAATATATAACTACCGTTTTTTCAGAGCCGACAACAATTCCGTGGAGAATGCGTCCGCAGGAAATGCCAATGCATTGCGGTGAGCGGACCGTATCCGGAGATGCAAGAAACAACCGTTTGAAAAAAATTGAAACGCAAATAAAAAGTACAGCAAAATTGCGGTTCAATAAAAAATCTTTCAGTAAAAAATGATTTTTTTAACTCGAAGCGTAGCTCCGTACAACGACTTTCTTCTACATATATGTAATATATTATGTAACGAATAAAAAATTTGTTTTCTTGCAATTGTTTTACAGAGATTTGACCACTAATCCGTCCGGAAAGTTGTTGAGTGGTTCTTTGATGTTTGCACTGTACAAAAAAGGTTAAAGGTTAAGGTGCAAGCGACCGCCAAAAAAGCCTATTGCACGGTGCAAAACAAGGGAAATTGCACAGTGCAAAGTGAACTTTTTGTTTTATCACGGTGCATGTCATCAAAATCACTCCAACGACTTTACCGACAAGCTCGTATACCCAAACTGCTAACAAATAATTTAAAATCGTTTTTTCCATTTTTTAAAGCAAAAAATAACTATTTTCGATCCATTTTTACATCACAACACTTCTACTTCTTACCCAAGCAAACAGTTTCTTACATCATCTTTAATATCATCTTCATATTAATTCTCCAATTAGTTCCTTCATTTTTTTAACGAACTGATAACCCTTCTTTTTGTTGAGGGTCAAAGCGCTCAAATAAATAACCCGCCGAACAGATGGAAATGGGCGTCTGTTGAGGGCAACGAGAGAAGGGGCCATTTGAGTGTCCGAAGGTTCAGACTTGATAAGAGTTTTATTTTTACATACAACCTATGATTGCTGGAAGTGATTCGCCATGGATTTTCCGGGGTTTTGTTGGGGTTTTTTGGGATTTTGGGGCTTTTGTGTCTTGGAATTAAGGAAATTTGAAGTTAGAAAATGAATGACTCTTGTAAAGTTAAACAGAGATTTAAATTTTTTACACAGTTTTTATTCCTTACCTCTATTTCTACCTTCGAGAATAATGTTTCCACAAAAAATCAATTTTTTTCCACACGAAACTGGCAAGATATGACCAAAAAGTGTTTTTCTCTGTGACCGCTCTCCGCATTTCGCGTACGCTTTTGGCGACAAAAGTTGTTAAATATCTCGGCTGCCCCTGCAAAGCGTGAGCTAAAACTTTTGGGAATTCAAATGTAGCATATGCTTGAAGTGTGTGCAAAATTTAAGGAAAATCTGAACGCCGCACTTGAGGTATTTCCCCTACTTTTTCGAACCAAAACAAGTAAAAAACGTGCAAAAATAAGCTTTTCAAAACCCGAAAGTATTCGGTCGGCCTCAAGATCCACTAAGAGCAAAAAAACTCAAAAAAGAAACCCAAATAAGATTTTCTTTTCCGCCATGTCCAAATGGATGTTATTTGCTCCGCAAAAGGCGCGTTTCCAATTGACGTGAATTTTCTTTCCTTTTTGGGGTTTGTTTTTTCTGTTGAAGGCGGGAAATAAATAGAAAGTAAAATACGCCAGCTAAAAAGATATTTAAAATTTGTCGTTGTCATTTTATTGCAAGAATTGAAGTTTTCCAATGTCAAAGAATTGCTGAAAATTCAGACTTTGTTTGCGGCTTTCCGAGACATTTTTTTCTCCTGTTTTTGAATAGCAGTGTGGCAAATAGATGTGTTGTTTCAAATTTATAGTTCTCCTCGTTTCATCAAAATATAGGTTCCGCTGAGGCGGAATTTGCAAAACTATGGCCAAAAGTCGTTTCTCGTCTGGATGACTCCTATCATTGCAAACGCCGGTAAATATCTCGGCTGTCTTTGCAATGTGCGAGTTCAGAACTTTTAAAGGCTATTTGGGACATATTTAAACTTTTAACATACTATATCTATATATCTGCTGGAGCTCTTAAAGGGACAGTGCAGCTACTTTTGAATCGCGCTTTTTACGGCGTGGAAACGAAATGTCCAAAAAGTTTCTTCGTCTACTGTACCAATAACAGCGGGAAAAAATAATGGTGACATTATACGTGCTTACTAACAGTTATTTTACTGCCTGCAGCTCTGCCGCCTTTGTTTTCGCTGCAGGACATAAAAAAACTTTTTTGACATTTCGTTTTACACTCCGTAAAACGCGCAATTCAAAAGTAACTGTTCTGACCCTCAAAACTATTTAAGTTCAGAGGATTTTTTATTCAACGAATTTTTCATCATTTGCAATGTCTAGAATGCTTCACAACGGACACTCTTGTAGTTCCGGAGACACTGAGGCTGTCTCTAATAGGCGACATCTTGACCTGCAAATATTTCCATAAAAAATCCTTATAAGGCTTGATGAAATACAAAATTAATAGACAGTCAAACGACGTGTGCAAAAAGAACATTGAAAAAGCAAAGATTCCAATCTTTGGAAGATGTTTGGCCCCTAGAAACGTTCCCCATATAAGGATTATAGCAGGAAGTTGGATGAAAATAAACATGGCAGTCATTTGTGCCACCAAACTCCAGAATAGCATCATTTGCATACGGTATGTGTTTACCGTTGCATGGTTCTTGCGAATGGAAATGTGCATGTGTGTTAGCATTAGGACAAAGATTACTACAATCCCGGTCATGAGAAAACATGTAGGCAACAATGTGCGAGATATGTCGGGAGACGAAGATAAACAAATGCTATCTGGGTGGGATTGAAAGACTTTTTCGACGACGGGATCAAGAGAACCAAATATTTGACGTTGTTTTACTTGAGGTGGCATTATGATGACTACTGGGATCTGAAAACGTCTTTATTATAACATATATTTATTACATAAACAAAGGCGGCAGAGTTGCAAGCAGTAAAATAATTATTTGTAAACATGTAGAATGTCACTATTACTTTTTTCCGTTGTTATTGGCGCAGTAGACAAAGAAACTTTATGGACATTTTGTTTCCACGCCGTAAAAAGTTCAAAACAGCTGTTTTGGCCTTTTAATACCTATTTTTTGTGTCCCTTACCTCAATGCTCAACATGATTGCTGCCAAGATAGCTCCTCGTATCACAATTTCCATCCTCACTGACGAATATCCAAACCACTGATGGTATTTCGAATACACTGACTGCGATTTCACAAACCGATATTCCAATTGGAACATTACTGAAAGGTTTTTTCCAAACATTACAGTGACCCCGACGAAAAACATGGCAATTTTTTGAGCGTCGGTTGTTGTGGGTGAGTTGACACTGTAGAAACAAGGCAACGGAAAGAGGAGCACTGGGCCAAGAAGGGTCCCCATGAAATCGGAAAACAGGGACCTGAAAATATATATTGATTTTAAAGAAACAGTACAACTACTTTTGAATCACGCTTTTTACGGCGTGGAAACAAAATGTCCAAAAAGTTTCTTCGTCTACTGTATCAATAACAACGGGAAAAAATAATGGTGACATTCTACATGCTTACTAATAATTATTTTACTGTTCTTGTCGCCTTTGTTTTCGCTGCAAGACATAAAAAAACTTTTTTGACATTTCGTTTCACACACCGTAAAAAGCTCAATTTAAAGTAGCTGTTCTAACCCTTTAAAGGGTTAGCACAGCTTCTTCGGCTAACAGGGGAAGTACCGTAAGTGCGACGCTTAGATTTTTTTAATTTTGCACGCACGTGAGACATAGGCTACATATCAATTCTTGAAAATTTTAACTCGCGCTTTGCAAGCGCCGTTGTGATATTTAACGATTGTTGCGGCCGAGAGAGCACGAGAAACGCGGATAGCGGTCAGAAAGGAAAACACTTTTTGGCCATAACTTTGCTCGTTAATTTTTTGTAGAAACATTACCTTCTATGGTAGAAATAGACATAAAATTTTTCATATCAAAATTCGCAAGAAAACATCACATTTTTGCCAACTTTTGATCTAAAAATCTCGGTGGTTTCTTCAAAGCGCGGGCTAAGAGTCTTGCATATGTCTTAGAAAAAATAGTATTAAATTTGTGCAAAATTTCCAGTTTGTCGCTCTTTCCGCACTTACCAGACCAGGCTATGGACCAGATACCATCGATATTTGCTTATGCTCCGCGTTGTAGCTAAAAGAATTACCCTTATTGTTAGTGATAGCAAAAAAACTGTAAAATTAAACAGTATCCCTTACAAGAAACCATAACAGTGATCGTAACCAAGGCGATTGCAGTAGTCACTGTGAGCGTTACAGTCTTATAAATCCAGTAAGTTTGCAATAGCTCTTCGGATGGCAAATCGCCTTCGTTCAATAGAATTCCCATTACAATACGTACAAGTCTTGCATTTTCACTCTCACCTGATACTATAATATCAAAACAAATGAATTTTACTTCGAACTGATAGAAACTGAACAGGTGAAACACTTTTATTATTTATTGCAATACTGTCGTCGTATATTATGACATGCGTATGAATAATATGTAGCTTTCTTTTGATTATTTTATTCACAATTCTAAAAATTGGACGATAAGGATTTGGAAACCTTTTCAGTACTAAATTTTTGAATTTTTAGACCAATTTTTTTATAGTCAAAATAAAACAAAAGCTCACTTTGCACTGTGCAATTTCTCGCGTTTTGCACCGTGCAATAGGCTTTTTCAGCTGTCGCTCGTGCCCTGACCTGTTTTGCACAGTGCAAACGCCAAAGATCACTCCAGCGACTTTCCGGACGGACTAGTAGGTACGGCTTGCAGATAAAGCAACGGTGAAATCAGGGGCGTGAAGCCGATTCAAAATTCTTGCTGAAGGGGAATCATTTTTTTGGAACAGTGGTATTTCCGCAAAAATTTTACCTTTGTTGCGCTTACCATTTTTCCCTTCGACACGGGTTAGGTGGGAGACCAGTAAAATGGTTGAAAATAATATGGTCTTTGGTGCGACGCTTAAATTTTGCGACAACATGATTAATTTCTTCGCTACAAAAAAAAAATTTATTCGCGCGTTGCAGAAAACCCCACAATTTTATGCCGACAATTGGAATTGAAGCAAATGAGAAACTACAGACTCATTTTGAAATCAACGAAGCAACGGTAGAGAATTGGTTTACATCTCTCTCTAATCTATTTACCTCCTCACTTTGCGCAATCTCGTGATTTTGAATATCTGTTCTTGCAAAGCGCAAGCTATGATTTGCCGAAATTTAGATGTAGCTTAGGCAGAATATGTGCTTTTACAACGATTTCAACTTTGAAACTTGAATATTTTGTTCTAACCGGGAAAACGGAACAGATTCTCCGATATTTTTTGATCTCCGAAGTTTATTGTCTTCGTTAGATCTTCAATTTAATGTCCCCCTCAATTTACAATGTTTACTTTTGCATTTACCCCCATTTTAGGGTTCTTTGATCTTTACATCTTTGTCTAAAGCCAACTTCTTTTTTGGCTAGCCATGTTTATAAACAGAGAGGAACGTTTTTCTTGCTTTTCTGACTTTTTCCCTTTGACCAAAATATTATACCTTCCTTCCTTCGTTCAAATGTGTTTACATGTTCCCAAAAGAGGGAGATTGAGAGAAACTTATGATAAGAGCCTCCATATTTTCCTCTTTTACGAACGTATCATGGGTCTTTTTTTTTGACTTTTGGATAACAATTTTAATAGTTCTGTTAGACCTCTCGAAAGGAATAAAAATGATGTAAAACTGAGTTAATAAGAACAAATTGTTTTAATAATAAGCGTTCCTTATACGAAGATCTTGATTTCCCAAAGCATTGGTCAAAGAAACCGGCTTGGAGTTTAATTTTTTTGACGAGAGATTACGGAAAATGAAGAGAGTCGGTCGGGCAAGAGGACCTTTGTTCGCACTGTGACTATATACATCCTTCGGCATTTGCCATAAGCACTTCATAAAATCTGAGATTTTTATGGCCCCATAGCATTTTTACTTTGCATATTTTTTACATTCCTATTGTTTTCTTTCTGTTTTTAGTCGGTTGATAAAATTAAATTTTTCATTCCAAAAATTTTAGCAAAATGCTGCGCTCTTCGCGTCCATCGATCAACCTGATCCGTCAAGTTGGGACCATCGCCATTCAGGAGCCAGCGCAGCCTTCGGTCAAAACCGAGATCCCCGGTCCACGCTCCAAATTGCTCCATGAGAATTTAAAAAGGGTCCATGTGAGTCAATCACTTAAAATATATCTGGACGATAATTTAGTCAACATTATAAAAAATGACGAAAAAAAAGCTTAAAAAATTTCAATTTTTTTGGCTTCTGATATGCTAATTCTTACTGTTATATTTAAATTTTTAGCAAGCTCCCTCGGTCAAATTCTTCGTCGACTACGAATCTTCCTTTGGAAATTACCTCGTCGACGCTGACGGAAACGCGCTTTTGGACTCGTTTATGCAAATTTCTTCGATTCCAATTGGATATAATCATCCTGAACTTGTCGCTCTCCACAGCGATCCCCGATTTATCGTAAGTTTTTACGAATTTTTCTTTGTAATTTTTGGAAATTCAAAAAACATTTTTAATTTGAAATAAAAATCGTACTTTAGACTGCCGCAATAAGTCGACCGGCTCTTGGCAACTTCCCACGTACCGATTTCGCCGATTTAATTGCCAATTCGCTGATTTCGGTAAGTTTTCTAAGTTTTTTTGGTTGCTATTGGCTTAAAGGCCTTAGATAATATATTACTTTTGTTGTAAAATACGTGTTTTTGAAACTCGTGTAAAAAATTTTTTAGGTAGCTCCCCCAGGCCTTCGCCATGTCCAAACCATGATGGATGGGACAGGAGCCAATGAGAACGCCATCAAACAGTCATTTATTCGATATCAAACCCTGAAAAGAGGAGGTCCCCCCACTCAAAAGGATCTCGAGAGCTGTATGAACCAGGAATTGCCGGGTACTCCAAAGTTGAGTGTTCTCGGATTCCAGGGTAGCTTCCATGGAAGATCGCTGGGAATGTTGAGTGTGACGCGGTAAGGGGTCTTGGGAATTTCTGAGATATTTTTGAATTTTTTTGAATTTTTGCACTGTGCAAAATTTTTTTTTTGTTCCAAGTGGAAACAGGGAAATTATTATTAGTCTAATTCCCCTTTCCTGGCGCGGATGGTTTATTGGTTTTAATTTCTGCATGGCGCAATTTTTCCTTCAAATGTGTAATGTCGCAAAACTTTCTATTTTTTCACCATGCAATTACTTCTTTGGTAATGAGAATTTGACTTTATTGCCGGAGGCTTGCCTTAGGTCAATGGGTAAATTCCATGGTTATTCTTGATAGAGAAGCTTAAACCAGCTAAAATTCAAATTTTTATAAAAAGTAATCGCAATAACAGCGTCTTTTATCTAAAAATTTTATTTTTGGTCTTTTAAAGTAACATTTAGTTTGAAAGCATGACGAACGAAGTTTATACATGGACTGCTTTAAGATTTGGACCCTTAGTTGGCTATTTAAATTCTTTATTTCAGCTCCAAAGCCATCCACAAAGTCGATATCCCCGCCTTTGACTGGCCAATTGCCAAATTCCCCCGCTACAAATACCCTCTGGTCAAGCACGAAAACTACAACAAGAAACAAGACGAGGAATCTCTCGAAGACGTGAAGAAACATTTTATCGCCCGTAAGAAGGAGAAACGCGACGTCGCCGCTTTGATTGTTGAGCCCATCCAAAGCGAGGGCGGCGATTACCATGCCTCTTCCGAATATTTCCGCGAACTCCAAAAACTTTGCAAAGAACACGGAGTAACATTCATTGTGGACGAAGTGCAGACCGGTGGAGGAGCGAGTGGACATTTTTGGGCGCATGAGAAATGGGAGTTGCCCGAGGCGCCGGATATTGTGACTTTCTCGAAGAAGGCGCTGATCGGTGGGTATTATTACAAGGATGAGTTGACTGTCAACGAGGTAAGAGGTTTATATAGTTGGAAACATATTTTTTTGTGTGAAGAAGTCGGAGACCTCTTTATTTCCCCATAAAATTTAAATTTCCACCTTAAATTTCATTTTTCTTTTATTTCCAGCCTTACCGAATCTTCAACACCTGGATGGGGGAGCCCACAAAGCTGGTAATCCTCGAGAAGGTGGTCGAGATCATCAAACGGGATCGTCTGGTCGAACAAACTGCCAAGGTTGGAGATCATCTCTACAAATCCCTCGAAGACTTGGAGCGCCATTTCCCGAATCTGGTCTCTAATGTGCGTGGTCAAGGAAACCTCTGTGCGTTCGATCTTCCGGACTCGGCGAAACGCGACAAATTGTTGGCCATTGCGTTGAAATACGGTCTTCATGTGGGCGGATGTGGAGACTTGACGGTGCGCTTCAGACCGGCCTTAATTTTCGAGCAGAAACATGCGGACATTGCCACGGAAATTTTGGAAAGATCGCTCAAGCAGTTGTAAAATGGATATACTTTTCTTAGACATCATTGTTTTGTGTATGGATCAGAGTAATAAATTTGAATTCCTTACAAAATCTTGAGCAAAATATTTCAACAATTTAATATTTTTTTTCTTCAATAAAATTCTAAAAATAATGTTTTTTTTTAAATTCAAATAGATCACAATGTCCCGCCAAAAACGTCATTTGCCCTCGCCGTTTCCGGAATTATATCGCCCACATCGGTCGTTGAATTCTTCTTTGTCAAGTCTATCGCTGGATTCGCAAGCATTTGCGGAGAAATGAGCGGAATATCCGCCACCGCTTTCAATTGGTCCGGATCCGGTGGCTCCGGGACGGCATCGACAATTACTCCTTGGGGATTCGTTTTGCCGAGAAGCCAGAAGGTCTCCATTAATCCCTTGCCCTTTATCATCACCTCGCCGCGGGATTCGGTCGCGTATCCGCCAATAATCTCGGTCAGGTAGTGCTGGGCTGAGGCCGAGATGTGGATTCGACCGGCTGCAAATTTAAGGGGTTATTTGGTGGTTTCAGAGGATAAGCTAAAGATAAGAAAAGGTTAAAATACAGTCAAGACTCTGTACAATGCATCGCAAAAGGCTTACAGGGGAAGTACTCCAAGTGCAACGCTCAGATTTTGATAAAACTTGGCACAAATTACATATTATTTTTTCTAAGACATATGCTAGAGTCATATCTCGTGCTTTGCAGAAACGACCAAAATTTTTAGATCGAAAGTTGGCAAAAATGTGACATTTTTTTGCGAATTTAGGTATAAAAAGTTTCTTGCCTATTTCGGCCGCAAAGATCGTTAAATATCTCGGCTGCGCCTACAAAACGCAAGCTAAAATTTTCAGGAATTAATATGTGGCCTATTCCGGACATGTGTGTCAAATTTTAAAAAAATCTGACAATTGGGGTACTTCCCTTCTCGATCCACAAATTATTTACTTACGTTTACTGTTCGACTCCATCCGACTAGCCGTATTGACGGTATCACCAAACAAACAATATCTCGGCATGGTCAGCCCAACAACCCCAGCGACTACTGGCCCTGGAACAACAACATGATTTGCCAAAGCAAAGATGCTAAATTCAAGCAAATCGCGATTCTTTACCTGTATGAAAACCGATTCGGATATTGATCCTTTCACCTGGCAGATGAGCGATGCGGAATGTCGAAAGACTCTTCAAAAATGCCATTGACATGTTGGCAATCTCTTTGCAATGAAGATCACCGTTTCTCCGAGGCAATCCCGAAACACAAAGATAGCCATCGCCGATGGTCTCAACTTTATAAACATCACAACTGTCGATGATACCATCGAAATTCGTGTAGAGGTCATTTAAAAGGTTTACTACCTAAAAAGCAAACACATTTTAGAGAGTAATATGTGAAGATACAATATTTGAAGTCATGAATACCTAATTTAACGCAGTGGCACTTCCTTATGTAGTAAAATAAGTCAAAAAATTTGCATTTATATTATTTATAAGACCAAGTTTTATGCAGATTTATTTTTAAAGATTTCATGGGCTTAAAACTATATTTTAGCACACACAATGTGCTGTTCGGTCCTCTGAAGACCTTATATATCAGTCTATTGCATTATAATTTCTCTTACCTGCAACGGAGTACATCTTGAAGCCAAAGTAGTGAAAGACACGACGTCAGAGAAGAATACAGTAACCATGTCGAAGCTTTCCGGCGCAACAACTTCTCCCAGCTTCAGTTTGTCGGCTACTTGTCTGAAAATTTAAATTCAATTATAATTTTTTAAAGTATTGCTTAATTTTGGGAGTTTTCGTTGTGAGACCCGACGTTTCACTCAAACGCGTCATAAATCGTCGGTCTCACCACAAAAACGTTTGAAAATTGGACCATGCATAAGGCACACGCCTAGCCATGTGTTTTTCCCTATTTTTGCGTAGGAACATAGTGATTCGCTAATTTCCGTATATTTTTGGTTTTGACACGAAAACATGAAGTTTTCAAAAATTTGGTTAATTGTATGAAAATCAGCATTATAAACTTACTGAGGCATCAATCGGTACAACAAAATATCGCTTTTCTTCTTCTCTTCCGTCAACTCTCTTGTCCTTTGTTCAACTTCTTGCTCCAAAGAACCGGCGTAATTTTCCAACATTGAGAAAACATAATCCATGAGGTTTTGCTTACTGTAAAATATGTAAATGTATTTTGTTTTTGGAGAATGGTCAGAAAAGAGTTGAAACTTACTTATTTTTGAGCAGCTGTTTCAACATCACCCTGACATTCTCCATGGTTGGCCGACTATCCGGATTTTCCGCCCAACAGTCTTTGATTAGAACGACCTGAAAATAGAAAACTGCCTTAGGGCAAAAAGCAGCTTTAGTCGACTTTAAAAATTATTTTATTTTTATTTTTACTTATCCTCTCTCTCCTTTATCTCTCAACTTACAATATTGCTATCCACTTCGTCGGGCGGGTGAATATTTGGTCGGAACGGAGTGGATCCACCTCGTTTTAGACGGTAGATGATCTCTGAAAAAGAAAGCGTATTAAATCAAGATGATGATTGTACATACCATCAATATCGTCCTCATTCTCCGTCGCATCCCATGCAATTTCCCGATTCAGAAGTTCAGAGCAAATAATCGCAAAACTGTAGACGTCCCCGGCTTGAGTCCCATGCCGATCATCAACACGGATCAGCTCGGGTGCCATCCAGAGGTATTCTAAGAAAATATTATATGGACACAAGTAGAGTTGGCGTATTTTAGAATTGTTCCGCTCGGAAAAATCTAATGTCTGAATTCTCAACCCCATAAAAACGGTACTTCCTTTTTTTTTGCAGCCATGAGACTGTGTTTGTAAAATGAGGAGAGGTAAAAGATGATTTTAAAGGGCCAAAACAGCTACTTTAGAATTGCGCTTTTTACGGCGTGTGAAACGAAATGTCAAAAAACTTTTTTTATGTTCTGCAGCGAAAACAAAGGCGGCAAAATCGAGGTACAGTAAACGAAGGCACTTTTTTGACATTTCGTTGCTACGCCGTTAAAAGCGCGATTGAAAAGTAGCTGTACTCTCACATTAACGGGCACTGCTCATAAAAGACTTATTTTTGGTAGATTCTTTTTTAGGCAGATTTATTCAGTCAGCTCCTTGCAAGCAAAAAAAAATTCTGAGTTCAAATCAGCAGCAAATATGCCAAAAATATGTACTATCATAATTCTACCAGACGTTTTTCTCAATAACTCACCTTTCCGTTTGATCGGCTGTTGATCTCTGATTGGGCCCAGCCCAAAATTTCCAATTTTAACCTGCCATCGATCGCTGATCAGACAACACATTGAATTCAGCGCACCGTGAACTCCAATTTCCGAACTATGAATAGCCAAAAGACCGTTGCAGATATCTCTCATCAAGGCGAACATCACAAATTGGTCGTGAACATAGCTTTCTTTACTGAGCACGTCCTGGAAATTTATTTTTATAGCAAATTACAGGTTCTTTGTGTATAATAAAGTTATTTTTAAAATATGTTCGTGTTGTTATACTCAATTCTAAAATACGTTGTGTAGTTTTTATGATTACCTGTAAAGAGCCACGCTGACAATACTTCCATAACGAATAGATCATTGGACCGTCCATACAGATTCCCAGAAAACGATTTGCGTTGTCGTGATCGAATTGACGAAGCTAAAAACAGAAGTTAGATAGCGAACAGACCAGGTCTTAAAGGGCCAGTACAACTACTTTTGAATCGCGCTTTGTGAACAAAATGTAAAAAAAGTTTCTTTGTCTATTGTACCAATAACAACGGGAAAAAATAATGGTAACATTCTACATGCTTACCTAATAATTCTATTATTGTTTGCAATTTTGCCAGCTTTGTTTTCGCTGCAGGACTTAAAAAAACGTCTTTGACATTTCGTTTCTAAGCCGCAAAAAGCGCCATTCAAAAGTAGTTGTACTATCTCTTTTAGTTGCAACGCTCAAATCATAAAATTACTTTCCGATCTTCATACCATACTGTTTTAATATGAAAACATTGCAAACTCGCGTAGACTATCGTGAGAATGTTTGGTAACGCTGCAAACCTACCATTTTAATCCTTTGAACGTCCTGTTTATTCAGCTTCATTCTGACTGGATGCTTATTGGCGAAGACCACATTCCGTCGATACGTAAAGAAGCAATGAGTCTCGGTTTCGGTGAAATTCTCGCTAACATTTGTCTTACTCCCATTGCTCTGCCCGCTCGCAATGGAACGCATACTTTTAATCGCCTCCGGAGTATCCTCTTCCACCTTTTCCAACGACAAGTACGGTATGTCCCACTCCAATTTGGATTGATTTTGCTCACGAAGGCGCTCCCGTAAAAAATACATCGCAACTCCGCCACTAACGAGAAGAACTAGAGCTACTAAGGCGGCCCCAATGCCGATGTAAGCACCGATACTCATGGGACATTCGTTTCCGGAGAATCCACAAAGAGGCCGGGACAAGGGCGCTGCTTTGTCGGAACGTTGAGTCCACATAACTGACTGGTCGACTTGGGGAACAATTGACTGAAATTTGGGGGAAATTTTGCTGGCCTTTAAACGAGTAAGCTTCTAACGATCTTATGCAAAAAAACATATGTACAGAAATTGAGCAGGATTCAGCCTGTTTCCGTTCTACGGCTGGTTCGTTCTATAACTGTTTGCCTCATCAATTTTTTGCAGAGTGATATACATATATATTATATGTATCTAGTGCTCACTTTGCCCTAGGTCTTCCTCGTCGTGGAGCCAACAAAACCTCGTGCCCGGCAGTGGCCAAGACTCTTAGTCCAACCTCCGTGGGACCTTACCTTGGCCACAGAGTCACCTGAAAGTTGAGGTAGCCAAAAGAGCCCCCGCCAGTGACTCCGCCGACCCTCAGGTAAAAAGAAGATGGCCAAAACGACTAATCCTAGCGACAAAAACATACCATGCAACAAAGAAAAAATGAAAAAGAGTCGATAAGATATCAGTATCCACTTGAATTTTGCGCTAAAGGAAAATTGTTACTTACCACTTCATTATTTCCGGTTATATTGATCTCCAAGAGAGCTAGAGCGGTCCTTGACGCATCGAGTCCATAAACTGTAATGCTCGGCATTCTAGTCCCATTCTTGGACATGATTACCCTTCCGGAGATTCCTAAAAATGCAAAACCTTAGGTGTCATGATAGAATATGCTTGAAATGTTTAACGAAAAAACTTGCCATCAAAGTTTATTTGACTGTTGGCAGTCATCAAAGATCCGTTCGAAACTTGACTTATTCCTCCTTGAGTTATCGTCTTGTTCAGCGCATTGGCATAGACATACAAAGCGTCGTGCAAAAATCCAGCGTACGATGAGATCTGAAAGACTTTTATTGAAAAATCTAAGTTGAAAAAATGTGTTTTACAAGCATACGCCTGTGCTGTTAGTATAAATCTTACCCGATGAGGCCAACCCATGCATTGGGCGTCACAATAAAACGGCTCTTTTCCAATTCGGTCATTGGCTTTGGTCAGGAATTCTTGGACCACTTCTTCGTTGGAGATTGCAATATCAAGCTGAAAGCGTAAAACATAGTCATAGTTTCTGTGTAAATACAAAAAACATAGCAAACGCTTATTATTTGAAATATAAATGAAGGGCAAAGATGTCATGTCTTTACAAGATTTGAACGAAACTGTTAGAGAGTTCGTTGAGACAATGCATTCCTCATGTCAACCCTTTTTCTAACGGCAACGGCTGTAAAGCCCAAAATTTCAAACAGATTTGATCGATAGATTTTGCAAACTTCGACGGAAATGTTCATGATCTACGCTTTTATTGTTTCCTTACCGTTAGCGATCGCTTAGCAATTTCATATGCATCATTATCTCTTCCATCGTTGGCTGTGGTATTACTCCAGACATCCGTATTCTTCGTTTGTCTCTCTCCATTTGTTTGTATTCCGTAGTTAGCGAGTGCAGTAAAGATGTAGACATATTCATCGGTGGCCATCCCTTCGTCATAAGCTGCCAGCATAAAATCCCGTTGATCTTTGGCAAATTCTGTGCATACGACAAAAACTGAAATTTGGATAAAGGTTTGTAAAATACGATTGTAAATACGAATCAGTTACTATTGGAATAACTTACTTCTAGCTAGTCCTTTGCTCTTCCGAAGATACGTTCGATAGTTCTGACTGTTCGGGTTCAAGTAATGCCGATACGAGATGTAAGTGCTAGAGTCGCTCACTTGGATCGCTTTCTGAAGATTAAACGATTGTAAAATGCGATATAAATAGTAATTTTAATCGATAAAAGCTCAACATACCTCAATATCCGATTGAAGATCACCGCAAAAACTCAGATATTCATACGTTGAATAGAGAAGAGCAATCTCCGTCCATTTAAAATAATCCAACAGAGTGTTGATAGCGAAGCCGATGCTAAAAAATTATTAAAAAATTACTACAACATGTCTTTGTTGACTTACGGAAATGTGTTGCTCACAACACTCATTAGAGACGGAAAATTGTCGACGTTGAGGAATTGCGAGGACACTCCAGCCCCCCATAAAATCAGAGGTAAATTTTGATACGAAGCCATCGAAGCCGCTGCTAATGCACCTGAAGAGGTAATTAATCATAATCAGACATTGACAGCAATTTAAAGGGACAGTACAGCTACGTTTCGCGCTATCTCCAAACAGTTTCTTTGTCTGCTGTACCAATAACAAAAAAAAAATAATGGCGACAGTCTTACTAATAGTTATTTTACTGTACTCTGCGGCCCTTTAAAATCTCAACTTTAGAAATAAACTTACTGACTGAGCAAGGAGGTCCTAAAATCGCCGAAACTTTGTCCACATTTATCAACCGATCCACAAAACCAGCCGCTTTTGATGACGAGCAATCATCCATGTACCAGACAAACGAGATGTTGACATTTGTCAGCAATCCTTCCGATTGTATTCGATCCAAGGCCACAGAAAGAGCTGGGGCGGATTGACCAAAGCCCTCCTTTTGTCGGACAAAGAAAGTGTTGTTGGGAAAGAGGAGACCAACCTGAAAATTTCGCATTTTAGATATGGCAAAAAACTGTGCATTACAGATGAAATGATATGTCAAATCTGGCAAGAAATGGATCAATAGATAGGCGGGGTTCTTAGCTTGCAGGTTGCGGAGATAATGAAAATTTTTAAGAACAAAAACATGCTATATAAAAAGTTCTAAGTATATAACCCAATTTGCAAGTATCATCGACTATAATATTTTCACTCCTGATATCACTCACTTTTATCTGATATCTCCCATCCATCCCCATGAGTGGCGTATAAGTTGTTGCAGCCAAAGGCACAGTGGTTGTTGTAACCGGCAATAATCCAGAAAGAGTAGGCAAAGTAAACAACGGAGGGACCGTGGTATCGCTACCGAGAATCAAGGTGGCTGAAGCTTCTGTAGACGGCGTTATCGTAACTGCGTTGGGATCCACAACTGGCGCTGATGTGGGCATTGTTGGAAGATTTGGAGGAGCTGTGATTGGCTGCAGACCACCCAATGGAGGCAGGGTTGGGAATGTAACTGGAGCAAGGGTGGGTAAGGTCGGTAAAGTAGGTAGAGTTGCAAGAGTCATTGGAGGGATTGTGAACTGGGCAAGAATACATTTCTGAAATTAATACGGATTAAAACATCAAAGACCTTGTGCCTGGGTCACACATCAATTAGATGATAGCCTTAGCTAACAATTTGCAGGCGTGGCTGAGATATTCAACAAATTAGATTGCACAAAATAATGAGAACGCACTGGAAAATGGTTTTTCGACCATATCCTTCAACATGTATAAATCTGACAAACTTTTGCGACGTTCCGCATTAAAATTTAGTTGTACCCGCAAAGTGCAGGCTAAAAATCTTGCATGTGCTTTGAAAATGATTCTAATTTATGTAAATTTACGGCAAAATCTAAATATTACACCTCGGGCACTCCTACTAATTAGAAAACACTTACCAAACAAGCAACGTAGAGGACGAAGATGTTTGCGCCGTCCCAACGACGGTGCATTTACCGAGAGAAACGTGAAAATCACCAAAAAAAGGTCGAAATACCAATCCAATTCAAATTTGAGGCCTCAGTAATAATAAACAGTCTTTAGCAGCTTCCTAGTTAATCGGCTTTGATAAGCACTCAGCAATTAGGATTTCTTAGCACAATAGAGCAGTAATCTTTATTAGTTGTCTTATCTTCCAGCTGAATTTCAAGTAAATCTCAACTTTAATTGTAACAAAATACAGCAAAAGTTAAGTCAAATTCAAAGAACTGTCAAAAAATTTGTAGGACAGTAAAGTAGTAGAGCAGTTGATCGAATAAATTGTTTTGTCCATGCACCGAAGCCGGAGTTTATTATTGTCCGACGAAGCCATGCCCTGAGGGGGAATGCGAAGGCGGATTTGAAGCCCATCGAAGATTCTCGTTCGCTCTTTATATGGCTTAGTGACCAGGGTTTGCGAAATTGTGGCTGGAAAGTCGTGACATCTGAAAATGGTTGGCATTGCAAGCACAATTAAATATAAGCAAGATTGGATTCACTGGGCTGGGGTAACTTGGCTCACTTTGAATTTTACATAAAAAATTCGCGTTATGTTGCAATTTTGTGCTGAGAAAGTGAGAAATTAAATACAATATTTCTGCAGAGACCGTCGCTCTGCCGACTCTCCTCATTCTCCATAGTGTCTCGCCTGCGAAAATCGTTAAATTTTTTCGCTGACTCTAGAATACAAAGTACGACCAAAAATTTTCAAAATGTAAGCTAAGTAAAACTTACCACAAAATTCAAGTAAAAACCCAGCCGTTATTTTTTTACCCCACTTTATTATGCCTATCCAATGTCCTTTTAGTTGAAGCGGAGTTGTCCAATGATTATATGACTTTAATTCCGAGCTGAGTGACGACAGAATCTTTAGAAATTCTGGAATTTTAAAGTCAAAAATATTAATTGTAAAATTCCACTCAGACTTGTAAAATAATGTCATAATCCAATTGCAAAGTCATCGCTCTTTAGCTTGCTTGGCTCGAAATTTGTTCCCCTTGCAATTCCTTAGAGATCCTTTTAAAAGAATTTGTCGATTTTTTCAAAATTCCCTATCTCTCTTTGCACTTCCACAGTGATAATTAATGTCTATTGATCCCAGAAAATTTCAAAAGATTTCAAAATTTTTTCATTTCAATGATTAATTATATACATATTATGAACCATTAGCATGATAAACAACTAATCTTTATTCGAATTATCTAGACCCTAAGCCGGGATAAGTCTTCTCCAAAGCCTTACAATTGCATTTGCTTTGGCTACACATCATTTTCATGGGAGTCAGACATTTTGAAGGGTGAGAAAAATGCTGCGGATTATTGCTAGACTATAATATATATAATATTTGCCTGAGGTGCATTTGAACCAAGGTCTTCATTCAATTCGCTGAATTTAAAAAGATCTGCAGACATCATTTGTTGCTGTTTGTACTTGTCAGAAGAGGTAAATTACAAATAAAAATAGTTTTTTCTATGTTTATTCAAGGGCACATTTCCAGATACAAAGCCGTCATTTCAGGTATTGCGAGGTCCTGGGTATCTCTATGTCTTTCCTGCCTGGTCTACCTAAATAATAAGTCAGTTCCCTAGGGTCTTACAAACATTACGCTTTACAAACAAAAAAGTGCACATTGGAAATGTGAGGGGCCGTTTTTGAATATTTTTTCCGATTGAGCTTGTATGATTGTATACATTGTCGTATAGCAATTTAAAAAATCCCATTTTCCATCTTTTTATTGGCAAGAATGCATCGAATTCTAAAAAAATTTCGCTCTGAAAATCTCGGTGGTTTCTGCAAAACGCGATTTTGGAAGTCATTACTTATGAATTTTATTTTACATGGGAAGTACTCCAAGTTCAACGTGCAGATTTTCTTTAAATTTTGCACACCTTTTTGGGCATAGGCCACATATCATTTTTGCAAATTTTAAATCGCGCTTTGCAGGGGCAGCCGAGGGATTCAAACATCTTTGATGCCGAGAAAGAACTCAAAAAGCGGAGTGCGGTCAGAGGAAAAACGTGTGTTGCCATATCTTTGCCAGTTTTGTTCGGAAACAATTGATTTTTTGTGAAAACATTACTCGCTATAGTGGAAATAAGTCGCCAAAAACAATTATAAAAATTTTTGTATTAAATCTCGCAAAAGTCTTGGAAAAAGAATATTTTAAACTTGTGCGTTTCGTCACTTACAGTAATTCCTTTGTTAATCGCGTTTAAAAATCCTTAAATTCTTCCGTGTCGATAGTAGATCTAATGCCTTAATTCTGCAAAAACAAATGTTTTCTCCGGCGTTCTCCTCGCACTCCCTGCCTTTCGCACCGTCTGTTATTGGAGATGGGGGGAAAGCGTGTTCCGATTAGGATCAGGCCCCACCAAACGCAAATATTCCCACCGAATTTAGCAGGTTTTTTGGCTGGCGTCAACAAGTCCATTTTTGGGTTACGAAATGATTTATGAAGAGAACAGGAACTGAACTGGCTATGGTCAAGGTGCACACAACCAATGGAATTTGGAAGTGATCATAGATAACATCAGAAAAACAAGGTCCAGGTCACAGATTTGTAGCGGTTACCTTTTGTTAAAATTTACAAGAACATATCAAACGATTCAATCTTGTTCATGTCATAAGTTTTTACCCTATGATCCCTCGTTACAATCGTACAATCGCCTCCGACACGACTCGCCTCCAATCTTCATTATCGGTAGCCCAAAAGTTCAAACCAATCCGGCTTCCGAAACTCATTAACTCACGCAATTGACGCAACAAAATTGGCTGTGATTCGGCGTTACCTCGGTCATTCCGATTGTTTTTTGCTCATCACCTCTTCCAGTTTCCGTTACGTGAGAATGGTCGTGGAAAGTAATTGGAAAACTGCAGGAATCAATGAACAACTTGATCATCACCATGAATTAGAGTGGAAGAAAAGAAATGCAATTTTAGGAATCAAAGCAAATTGAAAATGTGTTAATTTCTCAAATTATCAAAAAAATCGTCTAGAAATTGACGTTTTCCACAAAAAAACACAAAATTTCAGCTCGCGCTATGCAGAAACAACCCTTGATTGCTAGGTCGTAAACTGACAAAAAATTCATGTTTTGGGCGCAAAAAACGGCACAAAAAAGAGATTTTTTGAGTTTTCCGTTGTATCTTTATCAAAAAAGTTGTTGAACGTCTCGAGTATGTCAATAAGCACAAACCACAGTTTTCAGAAAACGATATGTAGCATAGCTGGCGCTTGAAAACAAAAAACTGGAACTTTTTTCAGCATATGCATATTTTGGCTGCTTTTTCAGTTAAACTCTAAACCTCAAATTTCCAATTTGGTCAAGTTCTTCTCAATCTCTACTATTTATAACGCTTGCTATGCACTTTCAACGCTTATGAAATATTAAATTCCAGAAGCTTCGTTTTTGTCTGTTGACGTCATGAACCTGAATCCGAATCGGATCACAATAAAAACTTGTGGAATTTCTCACTCAACGTATCTCGTCTGCTTTTTTACAGCTCCAACTGTCAAAGGGAATTTGGCTTTCCGTCCGATACTTTTATGCGTTCGTTTTACGGCATTCTTGGTGTCGGAGTGAAAAGTTAGAACAAGTAAATGAAGAGGAGGAGGGAATTTATTTACAATTCGAATTTTTTGGGTGATCTGAAGTTGACATTTGAATTTGAATTTGACAGAGCGTTTAATGCTGGTTTCACTCCTGGTTTCAGTTCAATTTGGAAGCACAAAGGTCTTTAGAACGTCATAAAAAAGCTTTTCTATTTTTGTTATCACTATTTACATCGTTTTTGAATACGTGAAGACGTAACAACAAGAATATTCTACGGGAAGCTTGTTTGTCTAGACAAGCATCTTGAAAATCTAAGAGTCAAAATCCGAAAAAAGTGCGAAAAATAAGGAAAAAGTGATAAGCCAACGACCATAAAACATAAACTCAGTTATGACCTCAAACTTCAACTTAAGAAGCACACAGCTGAACATGACATAAAGAAAAATACAACTTATTCATCACAGGCAAGGCTAACAAAAGGACCAAAAATTACATATTCCATATTTTCAATTGTCTTTTGAGATTTCTCAATGTCTTAAATCATCTGTTGGGATTGTCCGGCCAAGATACTCAACGATCAAATGAGGGACCATTGGAAATAAAGATAGACGGTCAGAAAAAAAGTTTTTTTGGTCTTATCTTTGCGAAGTTTGACTGGAAGGACTTATAGTATGACTATTTTAGTAGATGCTCTAACAACCTACCGTTTGAATAGTCAAAAAATAGTCATTTATATCATTTTTGATGACTTTTTGACCTAAAAATCTTGTGTATGACTGGACAAAGAATTTGTGCCAAGTATAACCGAGACTTAAGAGCCATACGTTGAGAATTTGTCCTCTGAAATTTTACAAAGCTAGCTGATTTTTTGTACTTGTAATTTTATTTCGTGCTCTTCGACATTTTCCCTCATAACTCATAATAACACCACTCAAAAGCCGTTAAACCGTTTCACCCTTCAGTTCAAGTCCATAAAACTTCTTACAAGACAAGATAACAACACCAACGACATCTCATCCCCTTGATTCCAGTCTTTTTTTTTGCTTTCTAAGGAATTTTTTACGCAGATTTCGGAGGAAGTAAATGCTTGGAGGAAGTTATCTTCGGAGAGGCGGATCCACATACCCAATCACTCAAAAAATAGCTGTCAGTTGGCATCCGCTTATGTATATTTAAGGAGGGCTGGGTGTTTGAGGATTACCGTCACTTCGGATTTCGGAGTTTCAGTTTAGGGAGTTTGGGTTGGGTGAGCGGGGATTAATGAGAAGGTACGGTAGGTAATGGTAGTTTAATTTAAAGGCAGTAGGTCCCATTCCTCTTAAAAGTCACATTGCTTTTGGGCAATGTGTTTGAAAAGACCTAGTCTTGATTTACGTAGCCATTTTTGTTTCAAAGTGTACTCGTTGCTTACAAACGATACATTATCTTGACATTCAAGGCTAACTGTTTTTTCCTTTTCCCCTAAACTTACTTCCACCGCCTGTTACAATCTCAGAAAATTTTAGCTCGCGCTTTGCAGCCACAGCCAAAATATTGAGCAATCTTTGCAGCCGAGAGAGTACGAAGGAAAAGGAGGACGGGCCAGACAACACAGAGCTCTTTATTATTAAAAAATGGAGCCTTCGTATTTTATTATACTATATTACTTTGACCTTCGACTCTCTCAAACCATTTCTGCCTTGAGGATGATTTAAGCCAAGCAAGAGATTGATGTCACTCTATTGTAAACGACAAAATTTTTTTAGGATAACAAAGTTACAGTCGGTAGATAATTGGAGTACTTGACCAAAACTTGGTTTCACTTCTGAATCTTTTTAGACATTTTTTGGGAAATTTTTCCGTGTCTCTAACCCGAAAAAAAATTATCGGTGGAAGAGATCAATGTCATCGCATCGATCTTTTGGCCTTAGGCTTTTTTTAGAGTAAGATACGATGTTTATAGGAACCACACAATGTGACATTGTGATTTTGCTAAAACTTGGTGCAGATTAAAATTAAGATTTTTTAAGACCTATGCAAAATTTTTAGCTGATGCTTTGCGGAAAAAATTTGTCAAATTTCAAAAATTTTTCAGTTTTTTTCGTACTTGAAAATCTTTCATATCCCATTACATTTAGTTAAAAGTTGGCATGATCTTTGTCTCACCGTATTTTACCCTCTTCTCCTCAAGACGTCTGACCTTCACGCCGATCCCGACACTTTTTGTTCCGAAAAAAGTAAAAAAGTTCGCTTTCGGTTCCAAAAAAGCCCTCCGCCATTAATCGACGCGGAAAAAACTCTTTCCGAAACAGTCTAAGGTGAAAAAAGGCTGTGTGGGGGATCTTCAGAAGATTGTGTTTCAAGTAGCCTCCTTGTAATTGGTTTTACTTCATTCAGGTACCCCCCGAAGACGGGTTGGATGTTCGTGTTTATTAGGTGTTTTGGGTGGAAATTTCTGGGGTAGATGAGCGCTGGGGTTCACGTTGGACCTGCGCTTGATGCGAACGGAACTTAAAAGGGTTTTAAGATACGTGCCTTAAATGTACATTATTTTGAGAGTAAAATTTTAGCGCAAAAATGAAAATAACTCATTTTTTGCGGTAAAAGAGACTTTTTGTCAACCAATTCACAATTTTGGCAAAAATCAAAGTCCCATTCTGAAATACGGGGAGTATTTTAGGGGTTATAATCATCATGTTTTAAAAAAAATATATTTTTTACCCAAATTTCAAAGATCACTTTCGTTTTTTGCCCTTTTCTATTATATTACAATAACAATCACAATTTTTGTGTTACATTTTTACAAGCCGTATTTTAAACATCTGAGAAGTCTTTTTCAATTCTTATTTTTTTATTTTCTCAGCCTCCCTTCCACAAGTCTTTCAAGTATGCAAAAACATTGTATTTTCTAACCTAAAAACCCAATTTTCTCCGCGATTTTGTAATTTTAATTATATTACAAAACCCGAGGAGGAAGGGCTTTTGATTTTAGGGTCAATTGCATTATTACGAATGTTTTTGCATAAAAAGTAGGCATGTAAGCATTTGCAAAATACGACAATACGTTTTAACGCTTTATTATCTTTCAATTTTGCTACCATCATGTTTGGCCAAATTGGCACAGATCTGAAATAAAAAACATTTTTTCTCTAAACATCTATCCTCATTTTCTATACTCTCTCAACTTCAAAGTTCGAAAAAATACATATTTTTTGGACCAAAAACAATTGACACTTCCTTAATGCGCTAACAAAAAATGAAACATTTATCTTGAAAGATGTAATCTTAATTTTGACTAAGTTTAAAAAAAATTTATTCGTTGATATCAAAAAAATCTCCACTTTGAAGCGTCCAAAACAAAAAAAAATTTGTTTTTTACATTGCCAAGAGTTTTATCGCTACAACATTCGCTGAGACCCTTGCCTGCTCTGTCTGTTCTTCATTTCTAAGATTTTCATCTATGAAAGCTCCCAAATTTAAATGACTAACGGTTCCCCAATCTTTACCAATATCATCCCAGCTGACGCAACCCTTAACGAGCCCCGAACCAGTCCTCAAGTCACTCAATTCCAAGTGAAAGCCGTGAAAATCCACACGCGGTCCTTCAATAATCATCGCGGCGGATCAGTGTGCCTAATTTCCAGTTTTACCGGATTATTATTGCCCGATTCCAATCTACTCGTTCGACATCAGTTAACGGGCTTGTTTTAGGTGCGAAAGGAACTCGTAAATCCACGACGGGAAATCTGTCAAAAAAAGAGGCAAATTAAAAAAAAAGAATTTGTTCACCGGCGGGACATCGGAATGGGTTGCGGTTTGGTTGCCGGAGGGCGGATTCCTCCCCCCGTCTATATATTTGTTTTCTCCGCGCAATCACAGTGGCATTGTTTGTTTTTCGAAAGCACATGTTATGACATTGCATAAGGGGGCAAAATTGTTTTATGTCATTGTGACATATTTATGAGAAAAAAGCTCATGAAGTCAGTAGAATAGAAAATTTAAGATGTTTAAATTTTTGCATTGAGGCGTTATGACTAAGAGTCGTATCTTACTTTCGAATGTTTCCAATTCTTTTACCGAGGAAAACACGTGACTCAAAATTATTTCAGCTGTGTTTTTGCGGAATATGTTCTATCGTCGTATCTGGCAGCTCTTTTTCATAAAGAGGAAGTTATTTCACCGTTGAGTCAAGTCTTCCTTTCATTTGAATTTTGAAACTGATATATTTTCTATTTGTTTGCCTAACAATACGATTGATTATACAACGTTCGACTAACTAACCAAAATATAATTTTTAGGCCTCAAACAGACGTCTATGATTTCTGAGTCAAGTCTTCCATTCGTATCCCAAAATCGTTCTAGACTCTTCTAAGAAATACTAACCTCCGGAATGACGTATACACTTTTCTTTTTTCAATTTGCATTCCACGGAACGGACAGAAAAAAGAATACCTTTCCCGTTACTTAATGCCCTAAGGCACTGTCACTCACTTTTTTCTTTAAATGACTCCGATTGAATCCGGTTAGATTTCATCTACAAAAGCGAAAAGAAATCAGCGTCCCGCTTGGTCTTCGGGCGCTATTTGAATAGCGGATCAATTTCGCAGCGGTTTTTCGAGCCCCCGCTGGGACCGAAAAGGGCGGACCGCCGAATCCATCAACTCAATTTGTTGGGAAAGCCGGCTCTCTTCGTTCACACGCCGAATGTTTGGAGTGGACAGTCCGCAGAGTACTGTTTGCATTTGCAGGCCTGTTGGACTTTGTTTTGTTGGGTTTAGATAGCTGATTGCAATAGGCTATGGATTCTAAGCCTCATTGTCGGTTGCAACAAATTTCTTGACACCTGGGGGTTTTCGGGCCGGACTTGGCCTCTCCAAGCATCTAACTATCCAACTAGTCCTCTTGATTTCTTCCTAACATTGTAATTCAACTTTTATCTTATTCCAGCTAAGCTACTATGTCACTCTGATATTGACACTTAACAAAATTTTTTTTTACTATTCAGCTGGGATTATTATCCTTGGAGGGCTCTTGCAGCCTTTTTAAGGAATTTCAAGGCACGTGGCTTTTGTTGGCACTTTTAAGATATTAAGATTTTACCTTTATATTATGTTTGACATTAAATTCTCTTTTTCTTAGCCTTAAAAATTTCATGATTTATTTTGGCCTTGATGTCCCTTGTGGGTTTCGGAAAGGCTCAACGATATGTTAATGCAATTTAAAACTTTTTAAAATAATCTTGGGCCTTGTTATTCAACAAACTTTGAAGAATTATTGAAAATTCCCAAAAGAATACAATTTTTTTGCCAACCTTATAAAAGAGAAATATCATAAATTAGATTAAAAAACTGTAAAATAATTCCCATCAACAAGCCTTTTGCTTATACTTCTCACGTTTTCCTCTAGCAGATCCGACAAATTGAATATTTTTAATTAGATCACACAATGGCATCCAGTTTCGCACCCTCTCTTCAGTTGAGCTTTGATTTTCAGCGTTGAGTTATTCGAAGCATTCAGGGATCTTTTTTTAATTTAAACTATGGCACTCTTTTTTTTTACATTATGCTTCTTGCCTTTCGTGACAGTTTATACGATCAAACAAGCTTACCCATTCAAAACATTTTCATCGTATAACTTGTCACTCGACCGTGATTTTGACGTGAAATTTTGAACAACAGTAAATAATAGCATGTTTTTTAGAAGGATGTCGCCGCATCCTGACAAAGCGGGTCTGGTGTCGGAATGCGAGTATTCGGAACAGAGTATGAAGCACTTCCGGAGGGTGGCCTTCTTGGCTGTCGCTTTGTCCACCATGACCATGTTGGCCTGCATTGTGGTCCTTCCTTTGTCATACCAATACATCCAGAGGGTGCAATCTTCTGTGAGCAGCGACATTGAGTTCTGCAGAGTAAGTAATCTCCTAAAAACAGGTACTCGTTGAGGTAATAATGCAAAACACACATCCTAACTTAAGGAAACGTAAAATACGAGTCTGAATGTTAACGATGTTTGCTTTCAGAGCCGTAACCGTGATTTGTGGACCGAAGTCGTCACTGTTCAATTGGGCAAAGGAGCTCATGAACAAGCCACCAGACTTCGCCGTGACACCGCCGCTGGTAAAAATGGCCGATGGCTCTTCGGCCACTTTGTCCAGAATACCGACCAGTAAGCCATAATCTTCTATTTGCTCCGTTCTTTCTTTTATTCTAACCTTTATTTCTTTAGACTTGCCGCTCGCGGAGTTCGTCGTCAAGCTTCATACGAAAACGCCGCTCCAGCTCCTTCTGACAACTACAACGGCGCTGGATCTGCCGGAACCACCGCTGCTCCAGCCAACGACTACAGCGCTCCAGTTGCGGCCGCTCCCAAGAAGGAGGAATGCTGTGGCTGCCAGCTTGGCCCACCTGGACCACCTGGAGAGTCGGGAATTGATGGACAACCAGGCCTTGACGGAAAGGCTGGACAAGACGGAGCCCCAGGAGAAGATGCTCCACCAGGCCAGAAGGCCGCCCCATGCGTCCGCGAATGCCCACCCGGTCCACCCGGACCAGCTGGCTCTGCTGGAGACAAGGGACCAAAGGGATACCCAGGAGAACAAGGAGAGCCCGGAACCAACGGAAAACCCGGCCCCAAGGGACCTTTGGGCAAACAAGGACCACCCGGCCCACCTGGATTGCCCGGCCGGCCCGGAGACAAGGGAGAGCCCGGCAAACACGTGCCCGGAGTTGCCCCACCAGGCCCTCCAGGACGTCAAGGAGAGATGGGACCACCCGGACCACCTGGACCACCCGGAAGCAAAGGAAAATCGGGAGAACAAGGACCACCCGGAGCCGAGGGAGACCAAGGAAACCCAGGACCTTATGGAAAGCCCGGAGCTCCCGGTCCAATTGGCCCACCTGGCGCGGCTGGTGCTGTTGGAGCTTGCGATCACTGCCCCAAGCCTCGTACTCCACCCGGCTACTAAACGCAATATATTCCTCCAGTCTGATTGTTAATTATATGAGGAAGATGGCTTAATGCCCTCGAGGCCTTAGGCTCACCAAATCTCCGTTGCAATGCCATTCATCACTTTTCGTTAGTCTCACCTTGACATAGCCACAAATCACCCTAGTAATTTATCGAAAACTTGTGGAATTTCGATGTGAGTCGCCACTAAATATGTGCAACATTCTTGTCCCCAATCCCCATTTATGTGTTTGTAAATTTGTGAAAAGAGTATATTGATCCGCTTTCCTGTTAATACTTCCGGCCAATAAAACTATAATTAACCCAAGATTCGACGATTTCTTGATTGAAAAACTTGAATAATAGCTGACAGAGGATTTTTAACAGAAGTTTATTTATGTACATAGAAAAAAACGTAAATTTATCATATTATATTATATTATGGAGCCTTTGCAATTTCTAGGAGCGACATCCAACTTTCCACATCATCTCTTTGCTTTCATACATCATCTTATTGATTCGCTCCATCTTCAGCTGGTGGATTGTGGGAAATCGAGCTGGAGCGGGTGCTGAATGTCCGGGAACCGTCTTTTGGAGGGTGTAGAGATCGAGTTTGGGCTGTTCTTGGCCAATAGTCCTGTCAAAATCGCCCATCAAATCCTCAAAGAAGCTGTTTGGAGCCATTGCAAGTAAAGAAGAAGCCTTAAGGGTGTTTGTAAAGCTGAAATACGGAATTTTAAGATCGAAAAAGTTCGGTGGCATCGCGAAAAACCAGTAAAGTTACACGCTGTAAATTTCAAAAAATACAAAATGCTTGACAAAGTGGTCGTATTTTACAAATAAAGTAATTTTCAATGATTGACACGCCACAGAGGGCTCTTATATACCATTAACTTTTTCTGTGTATTTGATTTTATAATTTTAAGCAGAAATTTTCCCTGGTTTCTTTTGAAAATTTGATTTTTATGCGTAATTAATTCTCTTCTGTCTTCCTGAACGTAATATATAAAACATTGATGTTGTTGCGTAATGTTGTAATAATTTCTTTTGACAAATTTTTCAAACTTTAATTCTTTAATTGATCTAAATCTCAAGACCTTACTTTTATGGGATTGTTAAACTGGATCACGTAATCGTGCAAAAACAAAATTCCACGCGATTTTTCAGTGATTTTGTCAACGCCAAATCCGAGAAAACGGAAGAAAAATGAGAGAAATTTCTAGAAGAAAAACAAACAAAGTGCGAAAGTCAGAAAAAAATTCTAATCAGTAAAAATATATATGTTTACAATTTTAATTTACGTATTTTACAATTTTAATTTAGCTTTTAGTTACTTTTCCCATCAATTTGTCAAGCATTTTTTATTATTTTAGCCCTTCAAATTTCATGGAGTTTTTCTAAAATATCAAGGAAATTTTGCGATATTATTAATCACCCAACGCGAGCTTTATCAAGTCATTTCCGATCAAAAAATGCGGAATTCTTTGACAACCTTTGACGTAAACAATGCGTGGGATCGGAAAAGTAGAACACAAAATTTGAAGGGGAATTTAGTGTTTAGTGTTTGGTAAGACGGATTGTGGTCAAAAAATAGTAGTAATAATTGTTTCTTCATGGCATTTGTTAATGGTTTATTTGATGTGGAATTCACAAGTTAACAGCTTGAAAACCAGCCGGCATATCTTCTAAATATAAATTTTGTATCTGTAGCCAGTGCTACATTTCGATAAAACTTGGCCGAAATTTAGAATAATTCTTTTTAAAACATATGCAAGTTTTTTAACTTGCGCTTTGCAGAAACAACCGTGATTTTTTTTTCCGAAGCTTGGTGAAAATTTGGCACTGTCTGGTGAGTTTGGGCATAGAAAGCTTGAGAATAGATTTTACTTGCGAAGAAAGCATTCCCACAAGAAATCAAAATTTCCCATCCAAAATTGTCAGAAATACGGCCAAAAAATACTTTTTTCTCAAACCGCTCTTTGCATTTTGCCCACACTCTCTCGTCTGCAAAGATTGTTGAATTTCTCGACTGACAGCTCAAAGCGCAAGCTAATTTTTAGGAATTGACGTGTGATTAAAGCACAACTCTTGTGCAAAATTTAAAGCAAATATGAGCATCGCATTTCGACTACTTACTTTGTCGTGACAATGTTTATTTTCCCCATTTTTGATCCAAAAATTATGATATTTTAATTATTCCCCCACAAAATTTCAATGCAACCTCCGACCATCCTAAGGAACCTCATTTCATAACGTATTTCGCATAAAAATTTGTTAAATTTTCTTTTGACCAACGTATCACATTCTTCATCCAAAATTTGCTCGTCTTTGTTATGTTTTACTTCCGTTGTTCCAAATATAATAGTCGAAAAACCACGAGAAATGAACTCGAGATGTTCATAACAATTTGGTTATTCATAGTTTGCAAGGGCGCAACTTTTTCTTTGTTTTTTGAATTCCTGATGAGTCACGGAGGAGGGAAAGTGTGGCCAAAAAAATTGTTTGCTGATGAGAACACTTTCCGGACTCAAATATTAAAAATAAGATTATGTGGTTCATGTTTATAAAAATTTAATTAAAAAATTCCAATATTCGATTTTTAAATTTTTATTTTACCTTGTACCTTGAATCAGGTGGTTTTACGATACCTAATTTTGACTTGTAGAACTTGTAGTCTCGGGTTTTCAAAGCGGATTTGGAATTATGGCTTTAGAAGAGTTATTAGGCTTTGAGCATTGAGTGATTTGTAAATATTTGTCATCAAAGAACTTTAATTGAAATTACAAATGGAGTGCGACGCTCTAATTTTCTCTTAAGTTTGCACATAAGTCAGGAATAAGCATCGTTTAGTTCCAATTATTATTTCTGCAAAGCGCGGGCTTGGAACTTCCCATTTAACTTAGAAACCATTACTCTAAATCAATCTTGAGCTCCAGTATAATCTAAACGTCATAGTTCAAGCATTTTGAGCATAAACCAAAAATTCTTCGCACAACTATTTTTGCCCCATTTTTTTCTCATTTTCTACAGTAATCATATAACCGAACGTAAGCAAACAACCCTCAGAACTTGTTTCTCCAAAATCTCCATGGATCTTGTCTTTTTCGATGCCGCAGAATTGCTTTTTCTGTAGTTTGTTTTGTTTATTGTAACCTTCCCGAACTCCGAACAAATTTCGTTTTATTTTTGTTTCGAAAACTTCAAAATTCGGCAGTGCTCGTGCAGAGTTTTCGTAGGCTTCGAACTACAAAGCAGAAGGAGAAAAATGAGTAGAAAAGGGCCGTCTCTCTGGGCTTTTTTGCCCATTTCTCGGGAAAAATGCCTTGGGGTTTTTGGAGTCTTTTGGCCAATGTTTTACGGTCTTTGATGATTTTGGAAAGGGATATATATTTTTGGATCTTTTGAGGCGGGTCAGGTGCTTTGAAAGGATATTATTTTTTGGGGGGTATTCAGTTTATCGCTCTAATTGAACTTTACACTTTTTCAGTTATTTTCATCAAAAAATATTGTCTATAGAACGAAAAAAAGTAAAGTTCGAATGGGCCGTCTTCAAGGAATTATTGTTTTAAAATACGGTTTGTTTTTTTCCATCTTGTTATTACAAATCTTTTGATATTATATGTTGTTCTCCCGACTTGTGCAGTTATTGACCCAAAAATTTGGACGTTTTACTAATCAACTGATATTTTCCCATTGGAATTTCTATTTTGTGTTTGTTTACGAAAGTGATTTACAAGAAAATTGGGCCGAAATCACGTCAGCGTTTGTTTAAAATGCAAATCCTTGAACTTCCAAAGTCAGTTTGTAGGCAACGACGGGGCCAAGTCAAAGGTTAGGCAAACATTAGGGGTCTAGGATGATGATGACAATCATGATGGGTTTTGAAGGAGGATTGCAAGCTGTTTTTTTAGGAGTTGGTTTTACGGCGTGGAAACGAAATGTCCAAAAAGTTTCTTCGTCTACTGTACCAATAACAACGGGAAAAATAATGATGACATTCTACATGCTTACTAATAATTATTTTACTGTTTGCAATTTTGCCGCCGTTGTTTTTGCGGCAGGGCATACAAAAGCTTTTATATGTCTTTTTAACCTCTCTACACTTGCAAAATCAATCGGCCAAAGAAACCTGTTCCTATGCAAAATATACTTCCTGTCAGTTGTAAATAAGGCTATCATCAGACCTATTATCAGGTGTATTTTTCTCAATTTTGGTTATATGTTTACCGCTCGTTTTGTAAATAACGTAAAATGGACTGATAACAAAGTTTATATCATAAATCACTATTTTCTTCTGCTTTCTATAGGTAAAGCAAATAATCAAGTGGCTTTTTGTACACAAACTGATAATCATTACGGTAAAATACGTTTATCTCGATCGTTGGATTATTTAAATGAGGTAATCACAGTTTATATAACCTTGAAAAACTCTTTATTTTTTGTGGCTAACATTAATGAAGTTGACAATATTTAGAGCTAAAAATTTCGACGGTTTCCGCATAGCGCGATTTTAAAATCAGGCATGCTTAGCATGCTCTGGAAAATGATTACCTCAGGAAATACGAAATCTCATAGTGTGTTGTCTAAGGCAATTATTGCTTTTAAAAATGCCCATCCAACCTTCACTTTCTTCATTGTTCTATGTCATCATTTTCCAACGAATTGTCAAAAAACCTCTCAAACTTTACATCTCTGTTCTCTTATCTCCCCCGAGATTCTCTGTCCTTTAGTTCCATTACGTATGCATCGCGGAACTCTTGCTCGCAAACTTTTTTCCTCAAAACCTTGAGCTCTTATCAGGCTCATTTCCGATTCTTCGAACGCCCTTGATTTGCATTTTGATTGTGTGCTAATTACACATGAATTCAGGGGAGTTTACGAGGGCTTGGGAGGGGTTTTGGGGGTCATATTTGATAAGCGAGCTGAATTGGAATTTCCTTTGTTTAGGGGGAAGGTTGGCTGTCTTACGGGAGGTTACTGTATTGAAGCTGTCAAAATTTTGATGAGACATTACATAAATTATTAGTGTAATTTTTTATGGCATTGGGGTGAGGCTTTTGCAAGTTGCGAGCTAAACCTGTCGTGTAAGATTCTGGTGTCTTAATTTATTTCAAGTGTCATCAAAGTGTGTGCATCGCTATATCTACGGTTGAAAGTCAAGTTTTAGACAAAGCCAGGTTTAAAATACGCAATTCTTTTGCGATTTTCATTTTAATTTGGGTTAATTTTTTTCCCACGGCTTGGAAATTTTCCTCATTCTTTTTCCACCTGATTTTCATGCCATTTATGATAAGAAAGCCGCTTGTTTATCACTTTTTTGACCAGATCGCTCTTTTATTTCATCATCATTTTTGCGAGACCTTAAAACTGTCAAAAAGCCTTCAATAGCTGCACAAAACACCAGATATAAACTACAACATACCGCGTTTTTTTTTGAAATCATATCGCGATAAATTTGATTGAGCTGGCGCTAGCGAAAGTCATCGGAAATCATCTTATTCTGTCGATGAAAAACCCAGATTCATCGGGGATTTTCAGCGACTTTGAAGGGGCGTTTGGATTTATTTTTGATTACTCTTTAACTACTCCCAAAGATCACTCAAAAATTTCTTTTTTAAGATCCATTTTCGATCTTTTTCAATTACTTTTTGGGCTGAAACAAAACATTTTAAACAGTAATTCTAGACGTTTCTTCAAATACAATTTTCAAAGTTTAGTGATCTTTAATTTTACGGTTAATTTCAGTTGTTTTGAACCCTAAAAATGGCTAATTAATTGAATACTATTTTAAGAAGAATGTTTTTTGATGATCTTTATGCGAAAGTATAAAGTAACGCGTTTATTTGTATTCGAAGGTTTTCGGGGGATTTGATGACTTGAGAAAATAGAAAACGGTGATTTGTTTTGTGTTTGGGAAAGCAGATGTTCTACGTTGTGCTTAGAAGCGATTGAATTTTCTGTTGAGTTTTGGGTGATTTTTGGTTCAGCAAAGTTCTCAAAAAGAAGGGACTGAGATTTTGATAATATTTGGCACAAATTTTAATTAGAATTTTAAAACACATGTTTAAGTTTTTTAACTTACCCGCTGCAAAAGTCATCCGAACTTTTATAGCCAAAATATTTGAAAAAAGAATTTTTTAACCAAGAAAACGTTATATAATATTATGTTCGTCAAGGAGTGTAAACATGTCTGCAAAAAATCATTTTTCCCCGGGCAATATTCGCAGAGATATGGGCAAAAATGGCAGTCAGATTACATCATTATGTTAGGCAATGCTTTACGGAAGGAACTTGCCGTTTCCAGAAACTTCTTTCTCAGAAATTAATTTTTGGCTTTGAATAATCTCGGTGGTTTCTGTCAATCACAAACTAAAGATCTTGCATACTACGTCATAAAAAAAGTTTGGCTAAATAAATTTCAAAATTTAAATTTTTGACTTTTTCAATCTAAAAAACATTGCCTTAAATTCCATTGTACTTCCTTATTATACCACCCAATTTTCTTTGTTCTTTGTTGCCTCAAATTTTGTTTTTTTATTTATTTTCTCCTAAAGTTTCCATTTTTTTTTGATTTTATCCAAAATTTACCAAATTTTCTTGATTTTTTCAGAAAAAAACTCAGTCGCAACACTACATTAAGACCATGTAGAACCACGAGATCGCCGTTTTTTGTTGTCTGAACCCAAAATTTAATTCGATTAATTGTTAAATTCAAATTCTTTCGTCACAATTTTTTTCTTTTTTGGGCGTTTTTGTAATCATCGAAAAATGGGCTCAAAATGGGGGGAAGAACGTTGAAAAGACCGTTCCGAACGGTCTTAAGGAGTAGTTATCGGAAGTGGAAGGGAATTAGTAATCAACTTCTACGAGAGTTTATAGTAGAAAGGGTTTCTGTACAACAAACCTTCAACGAACACTTTCTGGGGTTCTAAGAGTAAATAAAAGGCTATTTTAGGCAACCTCCGCACAACAAAACCCTTCTATAACGAATACCTTTTTTTGGCTCCTTCCGATTCGTTGTGCTGAGGTTTGATTGTAATTTATTTTTGAGATTTTTTGATTTTTTGTATTTTTTCAATTTTTCGCGATTTTTTTCAAAACTATTCTATAATTTTCAAAACTATTCCCTTTACTAATGAAAACCCAAATAAAAATTAATTTTCCAGCCATGGGTTACAAGATGTGTGATCTGTACAAGCTTCTACGCGGATGTAATCTTGATCTCTCCGACTATTTGTCGCTTCCTCCGCGGAAAAAACTTCGAACGCATGCGGCCAAAGAGTCATCAGAGCCTGTGGAACTGACCAACATCACTGCTGTTTACCAAGTGGATGAGGAGGAAGTTTTCGGGGAATTTTTGACCATCCTGAAGAAACAGGCGAGGTGAGAAATTTTTTTAAAAAAATCAAAAAAAATTAAAAATTATGTACAGATTCTCCCACACTTTAATAAAAAACCCCCTGAGGCATTCCCGCCTTTTTCTTTTTAATTTTTTAGCAATAATTTTTTTAAATGCCATTTTTTCTCAAATTTTTTCCATTTTTCAGCAAATCCCATCTCAATCTCAATTTCCTCCCAATTCTCGATGAATCAGAGTCCCTTTCATCTGCCCATGAGACCCTCTTGACCACCTGCAATAATATTATTTACATTTCCTTCGATGAACAAGTTGATTTGGATCGACTTTTTCAAATCATTCCTTCAAAAATTCCAATCACGATTATTACCTTGAATGAAGAGAGAAAGAAAGCAATGGGTGATTTCAACTATTGCAATGAATTGTTGAGAACGCTGAATTTGAATAATGGGAATTTTGAAAAAGTCTCGAGGACCCAAATTAATGTCATCAAGGCCAAGGAGAATGTCGAAAATGTGTAAGTAGACGTGGAGATTTTAAATTCAAATTTATTGTGACGTTTAATAACTGTTAATAACCTTTTTTGATTGAATTCAGACTAAAAGAGTAGGATGAAACTTCAACAATTCAAATTCCCGCCATTTTTAGCATTCCGTTCTAATGGTGAATATAGGCACAACTTGTCTTTTAAATCGTTTTATGACCTCTATCAGTCCTAACTGACCTGTATTTTACTTATCATCAAGTGTTTTCGACTTGAAATAGCTGTTTTACCTGAAACAACAGATAATTTAGGCTTCCAATTTTTTTTCAATTCTTATCTCTTAATAATTTAACCATTCTCCGTATTTCAGCCAAGAATCCTTTTCGCTGTTCTCCGCTCACAACATTTACATTGGCGAAGAAGACTCGGCCCGAGTCTCCTATATTGAACTAGGCGTCGATGATGACCCAATCGTCAAACAAAAGAATAGTGGAATGTTCATTCGTCTCGAGCAAAATCTCAACACCCTGAGGGTTTCCCAAGAGCCGCAGCATGAACCTGACTTCATTTCTGCCACTCATATCCAACATCTTTTGGAAACAATGTTGGAGATGGGCTATGACTTCAAAGCCCCGAAAAATATTGAAAATGAGGAAATGAAGTGGGAGAATGATAATGAAAATGAAGCAAAGGAGTCGAAAAATAGGATTAAGGATGAGAATGACAATATTTTTGACGATGAAAGGCCCAGTTCATCGATTGAAATGGACAGTCAAATTCTGGCTGAGAAGTTCAATGGTCAAATAAAAGAAAAAAATAGCGAGAATGGTAGGTCAAATCAGATAAATGAAGGTTATTACAATGTTTCCTATCGGATGATACTCTAAATTATTGTGGACTTTGCATTTTTTTTTGAAAATAATCTTTAAAAATGCTAATCTCAAATTTTTACCAATTTTTTGTTACTTTTTCACCTTTTTCGCTTTTAAAAAGCAAACGGAAGAATACATGTATTTTAAATCGACTGTATTACATCCTCCGCGATCTTCTCTAACCAATAAACTCATTCCAGGACTCCATTACCGACTTCGCGAGCCCATTTTCAACAACACATTCCAAGAGATCCGGCCATTCGGAGGCTTTCGGACAATGTTTGTTCGCTCCAAGTGCACACATGGCGTTGTTATTGTCGACGGAATTCGAGAATTCAAATTCAACAATGGCGATGAGATGATGTTGACGATGGACAAAGATCTTCGAGTTCAACGGGTCTATCTTTAAATTATATTATCTTATCCATATCTAATTCTGGATGCAAAAAAAATCGACTTCTCGTCATTTTTCTGCATCGCTTTTTAACTGTGATGCTTTACTGGCCATTTGTAATATACTTTTTTTTATCTTCCAGGGATAAAACCCTATTATTAAGTAGGGTTTTATCCCTTCATATGAGATGTCTACTATAATACAAAAGATGATTAATTTTATAAAATAAATTTATAAATAACCTCAGAATATACACAAATACGTCTGTCACATCGACTTTAGTCCGATCTCAGGTCCAATGGAGGGAGAACTTCGGGAATATTGGGGGTTGGTTCTCTTGCCTCAGGGACTGGTTCTAATTGCTGTGAAGGTCGAGATGAGGGTATCGGAGAGGCCCGTTTCTGTTGCATAAGGCGTGTTTGGAGCTCTCGGAGAGCAATTTGTCTGAAAATAGGGCGCCTTTAATATCTTCCATAAAAAGGTGACATTTTATACGATGCGATATGTATAGGCTCAAAAACATATCATTACAATTTTAAACTAATAAGACGCAGCTAAATATGTAAAACCTAAATGTATAATTTCGCCCTTTTTCATACCAAAGGAGACATTTTATACGCAAAAGTAATCCATTTCAAAAATGTTCGGATATCTTTCATCGCATAAAACATCGAAAATCGCTCAGCAAAAGCCCAAAACCAACCTTTTCCGTTCTGCTTCTCTGTCAAGGTCCAATTCAAACATTGTGTCGTCATTTACTTGTGGAAGTATCATCCTATCCACTTTTTTGAGAAGTCGAAGTTTGAAGAGTGATCTATAGGCAATTTTTCCAATAACTTGGAAAAACGGCTGCGTAACTCTGGGGAAGAGCCTGCAAATATTATACTCCATTAATTTCTGACGCATAGATAAATTTGAACCCAATTAAAACAATCTTTTTACAACTCAAACATAAAAAAATCCCGATCTCTCGCCCAAATTTTAAAATTCATCCCTAAAATAATGCCCCCGCACAAAAAAATCAACAAGCTTACGTATGCCAAGCAAAATGGTCACTCTGGTCGCCCTTCTCTCCTTGCTGAAGTTCTCGTTTTTGAATAAATCGAAGATACGTCCATGAAACTTGAATCCCCATTGCTGTCTGGAAGATTACTCCGTAGCGGACCAATCCAACGAGGTAAGCGATCGTTACCAGTGTTAATGAGGACAACGGCAGATGATTATTCTTTAATCTTCCTTTTGATGTCGTTATTAAGACCGTATCTGGGAGAAACTAAAACAATTCATATTATTCATAGCTCAAAATGGCTCTACTAGGAGGAAAACGGATACAAGTTGGTGTAATTTGAATTCTAATACTTGAACAAGTATAGAATACAGACCCACATTCTCAGCTACCTAAAAGTACAAAAAAAAATTATTACCTGTTTTACAGCCACTAGAGCAGCAACATTCACCGCGGCCAATCCATTGAGATGGGCAAAGTAAAAGAAGTCGACAGCGCCAAAAACTGCGAAGAACCCGAGCGCAATCAATGATAAGGCGGCCAACGTGGCAAAGTGTACAATAAGGCAGAATTTAAGGACTTCATTCAAGCCCCAAAGAGGAGAGATCAGCTCGGTCAGCTGGTGGAATGCAGCTACTGACCAGAGCAAAAGAAACACGTTCGTTTCAGTTATGGCTGCCGTGAATGGTCGCCAAATATGCAATAAAAATAAGCTACTGGGTGTGTAGGAGAAGAAGTTGTAGAGTGGATTAAAGAGAGAGAGAAGAAACCCTGAAAAAATTGGGAAATTATATTGCACTGCATGTCTGATGTGGAGAAAGCAAGAAACAGTGGTTATCTCAGAAAACATTGATGGCCGGCAACTGAAGTTCGTTTTTTTAGTTTGACACTACCCTAGACCACCTCACAAAAAAAACTTCAACCGAATACCACCATCTATTATAGATCTTCAATTAGCCAAATCGATTTTATACCTAAAACACAAACAAAAAAGCTCAAAAAAATCTTACCAATAGCGAGAACTCCCACAGAGATTTGAAACACCGGCTTCTCTGCTTTGAACCACGCCTTCCACACGTCTAACTTATGCCGAATTAAAGTTGGATCGATATTTACACGCATTTTTTTACAATTCTTCAAGCTTTCCGCAAATCTTTAGCATTTCCAATCTAAGACCCCCATAAAAGTCAATGTGAACACGGAAGAAATTAATGACAAAAACAAAAAACAATCGAAGGTTTACCTTTCTCTCCAGCTTCTCTTGATTATGCTGCCAAAACTTTTAGCTCACAGACGGATAAAATAAACTGATGTAAAATAATTCGCCGAATCTCTAAGATGGTTGAAAGAAATGTCAAATCCAACGATGAAATCGTCGTGGAAACGACGAAATTTTCTGGGGAAAAATTCCGACGTGTTTTTGCAGAATGCCAAAGATTTGGATTTCGTGGTGGGACGCAGACGCTTGATTTCTGCGTCCACTTGCATTTTTTCTTTTCCCAGTCTTATTCTATTCTGCGGAGCTCCGGTGTGTGAGTAATTTCGGGGCCTTTTGCATACCTATCTTTGGAAGTGGCCACTTTTCCTGTGAGATGTTTGTCTAAAGTAATACCGACATTTTCAAGTGGGATAGAAGCTAAAAACACGATTGAATACGATCTCTATTTTCTTTCTGGAGCTTTCTAGGTGGCTTTATCTTCTTTTGCATCCGCACTGGCCTAGACTTTTGACCTTGACATTTGATCTGGTGTATAAGATAATGTGGAGCGGTTTTTATCAAAAGTGGATAGGAAATGTCGGTGTTTAGTGTAGAAATATTTTTACAAAGGCTTTTACAGCTCTTTCATGGACTTTTATCTGCTCTACTGCAGAAATTTACTTATTTTCCACTTTATTTTGATTTGACGTCTATTGTCAAGAAAGTTGGTATTTGTCACTGAGAACGGCTTCAGTATAGAAAGGTTCTGCTCTGCGCAGTTGCTATGACGATAGGAGAAAAAATTAGCAATAATATCTCGCGGTGTTCTACTGATTAACTGTTCGAAATTGGCGATATTACACTAATTATATCGTAGAGCAGATTGTTGTTGAGATATTAAATTTTTATTAGAAAATGAAGTGTTATGTAAGAGGGAAGAAGACGCGTGGATGATATGTTTCTGCGTTTTGCTTTCAAATTGATTTGAATATGTCTCATTTTCTATTGATTTTAGAATTAAACTAATATGACTGAAGAACAGAAACCAAAGACGGTGTTGCCTGACAAGCCGTTTATCAGGCTTCGAGGACTCCCTTATTCCGCTCGTGATGATGATATTATTCAATTTTTGGGCCGTAAGTCTTTCTTTTCTTGGTTTGTTTTTAGGTACCTATTACAATATGAAATTTTAACCAATATCCATTTCAGCTGATGTCCAGGTGACATACATTTATTTCACTTCTAATTCTGACGGCAAACCATCTGGCGAAGCTTACGTTCAAGTGATGGGAGACGATGATGTTGCCAAGTCTCAAGAAAAGCACCAGCAGAACATGGGGAATCGATATATCGAAGTTTTCGTTGTTGCTGATGCCGATCAACTGATAAAGCGAATCCAAAGCACCTTGGTAGACCGGAATACGGGTGCTGTTCGAGTCCGCGGGCTTCCGTATAGTTGCAAAAAGGAGGATGTTTATGACTTTTTCAAGGGTACGTGAAGTTTTGAAGTGATTTAGATTTTATATGTTGGATACTGGTGGTTAACGGTTTGATAAGCCTGGAAGTGGATGGGAGAAGGGGTGTTTGTGTACTGAGGGGACTTCTTAGCTGATTTTTTGAAAGAAAAGTTATAAAATTTTGGATTTATCGGCAAATTTGTGATCTGAAAAATGTAAATTTACGTTCGCTGACTCTCCTCAGAACGCAGTACCCCTTCCGGGCGGATGGCTGAAAAGTGGGCAGAGCGAGCTCAGAAGCCTGGGTCCCCAAAACGGGCGAGAAAATTCGGTCAATGGTTTTGTTGTTTACATGGTATACTCTCTAGGTATGTCGGTGGTCGAGGTGATCTTCGGGAAGGAGCCAGGGGAGTGGGGCCGGCCCACAGGTGAGGCTTTCATCCGGTTCAGTACGAAAGAGGAGGCGGACCGGGCTATGCAACTAAATGGGCAATATCTCGGGAAAAGGTAACGTGGTCTTTGGGTATTAAAAATTTTTACAATGTATACTGTGGTATGTTAGTCTTAGCGGTCTAAAATACGGGTGTTTTGGGGTATTGGGGAGGTCTTTATCTTGTACATGGTGGATAAAAGTTTTTGGGTCGTTAAAGAATGTTTGAAGAATTTTCCTGATGTCTTTTTAATTTGTTGGATAAATCATGCCGTATCTTGGCTATTTAATGAGTTTTTTCTATGCGCACTAAGTTTTGAACTCTAAAATTTTCCAGTTTAATATTTTATATTATCAAAATTTTAGTTTTTGATATTTTCAATGTGCTATTACGAACATTTTTACCGTCAAATGTTCCATAATGTCACGCACTGTCATCTCTCACATTATTGTCTTTTTTAAGGTTAGCAAAAGGAGTTACGGAAGAATTTTTTTTATTTTTTCCCAAATAAATGTAATTTTTTAGGTATGTCGAACTGTTCAATGTGGATTTGGATGCTTTTGAGAACTTCAAGTTGAAGATGGATCCTAACAGAATTAGGCCATTGAACGCTGTCGAGAACCCTTGGGGAGGAGGAGGATATTACCCACCACCACCAGCTTACGGAGGTGGATATGGGTAAGATAAGGTTTTTTGAGATTCAAGATTGATTTATTTTTTCAAATTATAGCTGTTTTTTAATTTCAGACCACCGCAGGAGTATGGAAAATATGAAGGAGGAGGAGACCGGGCTCCATAGTAAGTTTATATTGTTTTTGGTCTTAATTTAGTTGTATTGGAATGCCAAGAAGCTGTTTTTGAGGCTGCCAGTTGTGTTTTCTGTGTTATGGAGTTTTATGCACAAGAGTAACGATTTCTCAATGCGTAGACCAAATTATGAGAGTTTATGACCGAAATAACAGTGAATGTTCATGGATAATATAAGTTGTTGGTATTTTCAGCTATGATCCATACGCATATCGTCAAGGACCACCGGCCCCATCCTACGGCGGTGGCCGAGGTGGTGGTGGCGGCGGATACCAACCGCCAGCTGCCACAGGCTACGCCCAAGACCCATATTATGGAGGAGGAGCTGCAAGAGGAGCCAGAGCTGGATATGGGGCACAGGGAGGATACGGTGGCGGTGGATACGATCGTTACAATCAGTCCGAGCCCCCAACTCCAAACAAGGTCCAGATGAGAGGTCTGCCATATAGAGTGACACAACAACAAATATTCGATTTCTTTGCGCCAATTCAACCAACGGAAATTAAAATTGGATATTTGGATGATGGAAGGGCCTCCGGAGATGGTATTGTGGAATTTGCGAATGAAAGAGATGCCAGAGAAGCTTTTAAAAAGGATCGGGAATGCATCAAGCAAAGGTAAGAGCGATAAGGAGCAGTTTTTGATATTGTAGTAGGTGTAGAAGCGGAAGATGTAAAAAATGGATAAAATAGTGGTACAATTAGGTGAAAACTGACTGAGATCGGGAGGAAATAACATATATATTGTGATTTTATATGGTTTATGATAAATTTGACTTTGAATTCCATTATATTACACTTTATTTTCAGATATATTGAGCTCTTCCCTGGTGATCAAATGAAACTCCCAGCCTCTACAACTTACAAGAGCATTTACAAATCGGCTGTAGATCCATACAAAGCCGTTGAGGCTTATAAGATGGACCCCTACAAACAAATAGACCCATATTCTCCATATGGAGCTCCAGCCACTGCTCCTGCCATGCCGGCTCAACCCTACGGCCAACCCGGAACATGGAGATATTGATTATCAGATTTCACAATATGATAACTTTTTTTGATTCAATGGCTCTTAATCAATAATTTATTTGATTTTTTAGCGTAAGCGTCTACAATATTATTAAGCGTTTAACGTTAATAAACTGTGTTTGAAGAGATCTGTAGGATTTTTAGTGATAATTAGAAATAACAGGCGCGATGCCTAAAGTTGGACGCTTTAAAGTTGAATATCGGAATTTCCTTGCTTTAGACATCAGGGTGGCCTAAAGTAAAGTTAACTCAAAAAATCAAATTTTTTAAGCATAAATAGGATTAGTTTGTTTTCTCATATAATGCGCATTGCAAGCAAGCATCAGCATGACGCATTTTTTGCATAAGTCCGACATGTTTTTTGGAAAATAAATTTTTTTTGTTTTTGGAACTCAGCAGTTTTTTTGCGACTTGCCGGTAGATCGCCGAGTTTGTGGCCATTGAACATCCAAAGACTTTTTGATGTGTTCTATATCGTCATTTACAGCAATTCTGAAATTTTTTTGATTAATATATGTAGTTTTATAGTAGTTTTAGACGTTTTTAGTGGTTGCCTAAATATCTTTGGCTTGTTTCTATTGTATTTTAAGGTTGTTTTATGGTTTATTGGACTATTTCCTTTGATTTCACTGCTAATTATTGACAAAAAATGTTTTCAAATTTTATGGAAACCTTCAACATTTTGTTGTTCAACTTTTTGTGTCAAAGCTCCCTTGTTTTTCCTGTAAACCACAACTTTCAAAACACATTTGGTTACATTGTCCATGACTGACTTGATTTTTTTGCTTGGTTTCTTTTTATTCACTTTGAATTTCGTTTAAACTACGATTTCTCTACTGCTACCTTTTATACCTACTATAATATCGAAAATTTAGCGTGTTCTCGGTTCTATTTCAAGTTTTTTAATCTATTCTGCTTTTAATAACCATGAGCAAATCTCAGGTCGACATGAGTGCCTCACGAGCCCTCCTTCAGAAGCTTCGGCCCGCTGAAACCGCACTCTTTGTTTGTGACATCCAGGAGAAGTTCCGGTATGTGTTTCTGATTGTTGTTTTTATGTTTAGATGTTGATAGCTATGGCACAAGATGTCAGAGAGGTTATGCAAAAATTTTAAGCCGTTACGTATGAACTTGATTACTAAAATTTCATCAGCACCTTGTTGTTGATGAATAAGTTGGTAGCATGTTTTATGCGTTTTAGATATGGAAGAAACTTTGCACTGGGGTTCCCTATTTTTCTGGATCTAAATTATAGATGCTTGAGAAATAATTTCTTTATCTAAGTTTCATATCAACTCTTTTAGGTATCAAGTGTAATATAATTACTATTTCTCCTTTGTCTTATTATCCGAATTGGACCATTTTGGTTGGGTAATTGTAGAAACTCAATAAGAGATGTTCATAGCGTTGTTCAGTGCCATCAAGCATAACATTTGGCATATATCTGTGTCATCACTGCTGCTTTTGGAATGAAATTTAAGCTATGGATAGCTAATTTCATTTGACTCCAATCAAGTTTAGAGTCATTACATATTCACTTGATTTTTATTTCTTTCAGACCTTCCATTCAGTACTTCCCCCAGATCGTTGAAGTCGCTCGTCGTCTCGCCGCCGGCGCTCACATTCTGGACATGCAAATTGTAGCCACCGAACAATACCCGAAAGGCCTTGGAAAGACTGTGTCAGAGTTGGAATTGGACAAATACGGAGTTCAACCGGTGGACAAGTCCAAATTCAGCATGTGTATTCCTCCCATCGGACAACAACTGAAACCAAGTGTAAAATCCATCTTGATTTGTGGAATTGAGGCTCATGTCTGTGTGTACCAAAGTGTTCTGGACTTCTTGGCCAAGGATTATCAAGTTCATGTTGTGGTCGACGCCACCAGCAGTCGCGCCCTACCTGATCGTTTCTATGCTTTCAAGTGAGTAGTGTAAAATTATTTTTTGTCATTAACTTTGTTTCTCAGTCGTTCTGGCTTCCTGTTGGCTCTGTTGTATCGGAAGTGATATTTAAAAAGAGGTAGCGACTAAAAATAAGGATTTTTTATATTACACTTGGCAAATTTATACATTTTTTTAATCCGTTGATTTTGAATACTGTTTGAAGCATTTTTTCAACGTTAATTTGGTCTTTCAGAGAGATTCCAACTCAAAATCCAGATTTTTTTATATTATACTTGGTAGTATTTGCAGTAAATTTGTGTAAATCTTCTTTCAGACAAATGGAACGAGCCGGAGCTGTTTTAACCACCAGTGAATGTGTCCTTCTTGGCCTTGTTGGCGGCTCAGACCATCCCAAATTCAAGCAAGTCCAAGGTCTCATCAAGGAAAGCGCCCCTGACTCCGGACTTTTACAGTTTAAGTTGTAAAATGTGATCCAGATTTTAGCTCGGTGATGTAGAGTACTCAACTGTGTTGAGGAATAAATATTTGACCTAACATGCGGACAAAAGATTTATTTTAAAATAGAATTCTTTTGGGTGGTCGGTATGGATTGTTCTCCGGATAAATCCAGTAATAATAAATGGCATTACAAATGAAATGAACAATCGCAACAACGGTTATATTCTGTTTGAGGGCAATTTCAGTCGGTAGAAAAACGAGTTTGACCAATAGCGTGGCAACAATGGCGAACACGATTACACCGACGCGCAGTATGTTGGCCATCCAGCGATGGATTCTTCGGAGACGTCTCTCCTCGGCCGCCCATTCTTCGAGAGTCTCGATTTCTCGCCCGAAATGCCCAAATTCCAATTCTTCGCCGACCTCGACTTCCAGCAGAACGAAACTCCAATGTCTGCAAAAATATATTAATTTAGGTATAAAAATCGAGAAAAATCGAAAACTTGGAATTGAGGTGCCTAGTTTCTAAAAATTACTACGGCATTTGCCAATCTGCATGCAAAATATAGCAGTAAAAATAAAAATCTCTCTTACTTTGTTTGACTCGACAAAGACAGGGAGTAATCGACGACTTTGATCATCTTTGGTCCCGGAGAAAGCTCTTTCAAAACATGGATCGCCGATCCTTCAACGAGACCTCGCCCTGTCCACACTTCTCCATCCGAAATCTTGATCTTTAATCTTTCATATTCATCTCTGTCTTCATCAATCGCAAGGAGAATCAGCAAAAATGGAGGGTTAAACCAGCCACCGTCGGCTGTTTTCACAATTTCCTGAAAGAATATTGGACTAAAATGAGGATAGTTACAAAATTTAGGAGAAGAACAACAAGAGATACCTTGAGACATGGTTTAGGAGGGCCGAAATTTGGATTCTCGAAGGTTTCCATTTTACAACCAAATTTGAGTAGGAGATTCTTATAGAATAAGACAATTTTAACAAAACAAGGATTGAACTTATGAAATTTTGCGACAAAATTTTTTTAAAATTTTTTTGGTGATTTGTTTCATGAAATTTTTAAATCCTCATAAGAACCTGAATGAATCCCCAACTGGTTATATCCATTGTTTTTGTCTCTTGCTTTTGTTTTTTTTCGAAATCCTGTCGCTGTTTACCAACATTTTAGAAAAGCAGTAGTATATATATGCTATTTCTAGGACAGCCCCCCGCCCCTTTCCCCCAATTTTATTTTACACCATTTTTTAACAGTTTTACCTTCAACATCAGACAAAAATTGCCAAAAAGGTGTCTTTTAGCCCCCAAAATAGCTAGGACAGTCACTGTCCCATACTTCAAAACTCTCATTTTATATCATTTTTCGTTCCTAAATGTACAAAGTCGCTCAACGACTAAGTTCAACTTTTAAAAAAGAAAAACATAAAAAAATCATTTATTGGAATAAGAAAAAAATTACAATACAAAGTCAATTCAGTAGATGCTTTCTTCATGGGCGCCACTAAATTTGTTTTAAGATAAGAAATATTATATTATGATTCTTTAAGACTTACCGATACACCATAGAATTCGCTATTCTCACATAGAGCCTAGAATAATAAGGAGATAAAATAGATTTGAAAAAGTTTAAGCTTACACTAAAATAGATTTTATTTCCAAGCCGTTCGGCTTTTTTCGGACTAACACGATGACGTCCGGCTGCCAAGTTCGCAGCCGTTTTATGCTCAGCATCGATAATAGAATCAGCCTCACGTTGAGCAACAACAACATCCACGTTGAGGTTTGTATTTACCAATTGCTGATTATCACGATCATAAATCAAGAGCTGCTTGGACGCACGGATTCCAGTTGTTAACTATAATTCAAAATTGAGATAAAAATAAGCAAGTTTTAATTTAACTTACAGCCTTAACAGGATAGCCCACAATAACCTCGATTTCATGAATAAATTGCGCTAAAGTCATTTGCCCTTGAATATTTTCAACGTCAGTAGATGAAGCCGAAGAAGACGAATAAGTCGATGCGGGAGACAGTTGTTGATTAGCCATTTTGTGTGATTGCTAAAAAAAGATTTATTAATAAATAGATACAGAGTTAAATAATCGAAAAGCATAACAGCCAAATTATCATAAAAGATGCACAAACAAGAAAATGCAGATCTCCGTTTGCTAAGCAAGAAAAAATTTTTGGGGCACAATGCCAAAAAAAGAAGCAAAAACGCGCTATTTTGAATCTGTATAAGAGTTAAAAATTTGCTGAAAGGGAAAGACTCTATTAGAACAAAATGCCGCCATTAAATTATCTGCTAATAAAAACTTACAAAAAATTAAAAATTCTGCTCTATTTAAATGACATTATTTTTTCTTCAGCTTACATCAAGTGAGTCAACTTTTGAGTATTCATTTTCTCAAGATTTCTTGAGTAAAAAATATGAGATTGCATTAGTGAAAATGGATGGAAAGCTCCGTCATAACAAAAAACTAAGAAAGATCGATGATGTTAATCAAAATAATCATAATTGTGAAGAAAAGTTAAATAAACATGATAATATTTTTATTTGGTGTAACTTAATTTCTGACTCCTATGTCAACGATAGAAAATTAAATTCAATTTATAGATTTAGGCCTGATTTTGACGAAAGTTGTGTCTTTATTGAGCCTAGTCAACTAGTATATCATACAATTATTAATATATCATACAATTATTAATAATAATATTAATAAAATAACTATAAAATTAGTAGATAATAATAATGAATTGATTAATTTTGATGATTGTGATTTATTCATCGAATTGATTATGAAAGAGATAAAAAAAATGAAAAAAATTAAATAAATCAAGTATTAATAAAATTTATTAATAAAAATAATATAAATATGTAGAATATAAATAGAATACATATGTATATTCCATATTTCCATAAAAATTATAAAAAATATTAAATAAATCGAATCAGAGATACAATCTAGCACTTACTGATATAATTTCAAACTTTATAATTTATAAATAATTTTATATCTTATTATTGTAATTAATCGTTCTAACTTAATTACTTATGAATAATTTTAAATCCTGAACCAGATTTTATTGAATTTGAGAAATCTTCATTTTCTTTTTTTATTTGATTTTTTCTTTTATATTTTTTTGGTCTATTATTCTTTACTATTTCTACTCTTTCGCTATTAATTATATTTCCGTTGTTATGATGATTGCCAGTATTATTGTTCAAATTGTCATTATTTATTTTATTATCCGCTAAATGTGTATTTTTTTCAAAATTATCAGTGAGGTGAGTAATATCTTTTAAAAGATCAGTTTTTTCTTTTTGATTTTTGTTTATAATTACATAGTTTTAAATATTTCCACCATCAAAAATTTTTAAAGACATTTATTAAGTACAAAATTTTATTAACTATTCTTCACTTACCTATCATTAAGTGAAATTGAAGAGGCATAATTATCTAAATGTTTATTCTCCTCGATCGCCATCATTTTTGGTCTATGAGTGGAAATAGTTACTTCATCATTAGACTCTATGAATTCTACAGTAGGGAATGATTCAAAATTTTTATTACTTCTATTTTTAAATTTTGGAAATTTTGAGAATGAAAATGATGGAGATAATACATAATACATAGATCTAATGATAAACATATAGAACATTGTTACTCCTATTGTCACATAAATTCTCCAACATTTAATATAATATGATTCAAATATACTATCAATTTCGGTCATAATTTCGTGCTGAATCATTGAATTTTGTTCATTTTCTTTTAATTCGATTCCAACGTCTGATTTTTGTCTCATTTCATTCAATAATTCTTCTTCAACATGAGTTTTTATATCACTTTATATCACTATATATATACTACTAAAGCGAAAAACATTTTTGTTTTCGTAAACATTCCAGTCCATTATTTTGAAAACTGGAATGTTTTTTGCGGCTTAGGACTTACTCCATAAACTTTATTGGGAATTTTACTTTAATTTAAGATGGATTATATTTGGTGACATACCGTATCCTAAACAAAATTGAAGATGCAAATTTTGCAGCTGCAATGAGCACGTCAAAAGCCCATTTACAGAAGCTCCGGCCTGCCGAAACCGCGCTTTTTGTTTGCGATTTACAGGAATCTTCAAGGTAAATTGTTTGTTTTTTGTGGTTTTATTGCAAAAACTTTGAGAAATGTTCAAAGTTTGATTTTAGAAAGGCAATTCAGTACTTTTCTGAGATTGTTCAAGTGTCAAAACGGCTCATTGAAGGCGCACACATTTTGAATATGCAAATTTTGGCTACAGGACATTGGCCAGACCAGGAAAGGTATGGCTTTTTGATTAGAAAGACTTAGAAGTGGATTACGACTCATAACGGTAGAATACGGGAAGAACGTCCCAGAAGCATGAAAAAGTTGTTGCAAACGCGGAGAGCGGTCAGAGAGAAAACCACTTTTTGGCCATAACTTGCCAGTTTCGTGCGTAAAAATAGATTTTTTTGTGGAAACATTACCCTCTGTAGTAGAAAAACGCACAAATTTTTGTCATCAAACAATTCATCTTCTAATTTTATTTCCAGACAAACCGTCAGCGAGTTGGAGCTCCAAAAATTTGCCGTTGAACTGGTCGAGAAGACCAAATTCAGCATGTGCGTATCGCTAATCGGAGCGAAACTAAAACCTACAGTAGAGTCAGTTATCATTTGCGGAACAGAAGCCCACGCTTGTGTCCTTCAAAGTGTTTTGGATCTGCTGTCGAGTGGCTATCAAGTTCATGTTGTTGTTGATGCTACAAGTTCAAGAGCGGCGCCTGATCGGTTCTTTTCCTTTCGGTGGGTTTGACGTACTCCAAGCTCAATACCAGACCTGTTTCAGGCAGATGGAGCAAGCAGGCGCTATTCTAACGACCAGCCAATGTGTTCTTCTTGGGCTTATTGGAGATTCGGAGCATCCAAAATTTGAAGAAATTCGGGAATTGGTCAAAGAAAGTGCTCCAGACACGGGTCTTTTGCAATGTCATCTTTGAAAAGCAAAATAAATTTTAATCGAGTACAAAATAAACTTCGAACATATTCATCAATTTTATTACACTTCAAAACATTTCGAGGTTATAAACTTGTTATTACAATTAAAAATGGCAGATGACTATACTTCATTTTGGCGTGAGAGTTGATAAAATTATGGCTTGTGACTTTATAAGACAACAATTTCAGGAAGTTCTAATTACAAAAAAATACAAAAATGGCTAAAATACGATATAAAATACGCTATTTGGCTGGAAGAAAAAATGCAAAAAATGTTAAAAAAATTAAAGCCTGAAGGCAAAATAAGTCTTAAACACAAATTTTAGACCTTAATTCAGATTTCTGCATATTAAATTTGCATAAACTTCAAAAATTTGGATAAATTTTTAAGATACGAATATTGCTTTAAACGTGCTTATACTTGGTGAAAAGGGCATGGAGCACTCTCAAAGTTGATTTTAAATCACCATTTACAATGTCGTGGGGTCTTGTTTTTGGCTTCTGAATTCCACTGTCTTCCATGAGGAAGAAGGCAAAGTTCACATTCTTCAATTTCTCTTCATGTGAGGTGACTTGGAGGGCGAATTTGTACAACGGAACAAAATATCCTTCCAGAAGGCCCATCAAAAGAATTAGGAAAACTCCCTCCTAAAAAAATATATTTAAATTATATTATCCATGATGAAATTGTAAGTTAAGGTAAAAAAGTGATATTAATTGTGCTGAAATAGTTTACAGGCTTAGTCCAAGCTAAAGAAAGAGATCGCAGTCAATTAAGAAAATATTAAAATCAAAAAAAACTAACATAAAAAATCGTTTCAAATTTTTTTAGACTTAAAGTAATATAAATTTAGTCAAAACTCGCGAACTTTTTGCAATTTCCTTTTAAAAACCAACCCCCGTATTTTACCCCAAAAACCAGATGTTTCCATTTCTTTCTCTTATCCCTACTCACCTGAAATTGAGTTTCCAGATCCGTGACTTCCAAATTAATCTTGTTCAGATGTTTGTTGCAGAAGGCGACTAGACTTCCCTTGACATGCTGAAGTTTGTCTGGACCATAATCGAAGAGTGTATCGAAGGCATCTCTTTCTCCTTGTAGAGTACTCAACTGTGTTGAGGAATAAATATTTGACCTAACATGCGGACAAAAGATTTATTTTAAAATAGAATTCTTTTGGGTGGTCGGTATGGATTGTTCTCCGGATAAATCCAGTAATAATAAATGGCATTACAAATGAAATGAACAATCGCAACAACGGTTATATTCTGTTTGAGGGCAATTTCAGTCGGTAGAAAAACGAGTTTGACCAATAGCGTGGCAACAATGGCGAACACGATTACACCGACGCGCAGTATGTTGGCCATCCAGCGATGGATTCTTCGGAGACGTCTCTCCTCGGCCGCCCATTCTTCGAGAGTCTCGATTTCTCGCCCGAAATGCCCAAATTCCAATTCTTCGCCGACCTCGACTTCCAGCAGAACGAAACTCCAATGTCTGCAAAATATATTAATTTAGGTATAAAAATCGAGAAAAATCGAAAACTTGGAATTGAGGTGCCTAGTTTCTAAAAATTACTACGGCATTTGCCAATCTGCATGCAAAATATAGCAGTAAAAATAAAAATCTCTCTTACTTTGTTTGACTCGACAAAGACAGGGAGTAATCGACGACTTTGATCATCTTTGGTCCCGGAGAAAGCTCTTTCAAAACATGGATCGCCGATCCTTCAACGAGACCTCGCCCTGTCCACACTTCTCCATCCGAAATCTTGATCTTTAATCTTTCATATTCATCTCTGTCTTCATCAATCGCAAGGAGAATCAGCAAAAATGGAGGGTTAAACCAGCCACCGTCGGCTGTTTTCACAATTTCCTGAAAGAATATTGGACTAAAATGAGGATAGTTACAAAATTTAGGAGAAGAACAACAAGAGATACCTTGAGACATGGTTTAGGAGGGCCGAAATTTGGATTCTCGAAGGTTTCCATTTTACAACCAAATTTGAGTAGGAGATTCTTATAGAATAAGACAATTTTAACAAAACAAGGATTGAACTTATGAAATTTTGCGACAAAATTTTTTTAAAATTTTTTTGGTGATTTGTTTCATGAAATTTTTAAATCCTCATAAGAACCTGAATGAATCCCCAACTGGTTATATCCATTGTTTTTGTCTCTTGCTTTTGTTTTTTTTCGAAATCCTGTCGCTGTTTACCAACATTTTAGAAAAGCAGTAGTATATATATGCTATTTCTAGGACAGCCCCCCGCCCCTTTCCCCCAATTTTATTTTACACCATTTTTTAACAGTTTTACCTTCAACATCAGACAAAAATTGCCAAAAAGGTGTCTTTTAGCCCCCAAAATAGCTAGGACAGTCACTGTCCATACTTCAAAACTCTCATTTTATATCATTTTTCGTTCCTAAATGTACAAAGTCGCTCAACGACTAAGTTCAACTTTTAAAAAAGAAAAACATAAAAAAATCATTTATTGGAATAAGAAAAAAATTACAATACAAAGTCAATTCAGTAGATGCTTTCTTCATGGGCGCCACTAAATTTGTTTTAAGATAAGAAATATTATATTATGATTCTTTAAGACTTACCGATACACCATAGAATTCGCTATTCTCACATAGAGCCTAGAATAATAAGGAGATAAAATAGATTTGAAAAAGTTTAAGCTTACACTAAAATAGATTTTATTTCCAAGCCGTTCGGCTTTTTTCGGACTAACACGATGACGTCCGGCTGCCAAGTTCGCAGCCGTTTTATGCTCAGCATCGATAATAGAATCAGCCTCACGTTGAGCAACAACAACATCCACGTTGAGGTTTGTATTTACCAATTGCTGATTATCACGATCATAAATCAAGAGCTGCTTGGACGCACGGATTCCAGTTGTTAACTATAATTCAAAATTGAGATAAAAATAAGCAAGTTTTAATTTAACTTACAGCCTTAACAGGATAGCCCACAATAACCTCGATTTCATGAATAAATTGCGCTAAAGTCATTTGCCCTTGAATATTTTCAACGTCAGTAGATGAAGCCGAAGAAGACGAATAAGTCGATGCGGGAGACAGTTGTTGATTAGCCATTTTGTGTGATTGCTAAAAAAGATTTATTAATAAATAGATACAGAGTTAAATAATCGAAAAGCATAACAGCCAAATTATCATAAAAGATGCACAAACAAGAAAATGCAGATCTCCGTTTGCTAAGCAAGAAAAAATTTTGGGCACAATGCCAAAAAAAGAAGCAAAAACGCGCTATTTTGAATCTGTATAAGAGTTAAAAATTTGCTGAAAGGGAAAGACTCTATTAGAACAAAATGCCGCCATTAAATTATCTGCTAATAAAAACTTACAAAAAATTAAAAATTCTGCTCTATTTAAATGACATTATTTTTTCTTCAGCTTACATCAAGTGAGTCAACTTTTGAGTATTCATTTTCTCAAGATTTCTTGAGTAAAAAATATGAGATTGCATTAGTGAAAATGGATGGAAAGCTCCGTCATAACAAAAAACTAAGAAAGATCGATGATGTTAATCAAAATAATCATAATTGTGAAGAAAAGTTAAATAAACATGATAATATTTTTATTTGGTGTAACTTAATTTCTGACTCCTATGTCAACGATAGAAAATTAAATTCAATTTATAGATTTAGGCCTGATTTTGACGAAAGTTGTGTCTTTATTGAGCCTAGTCAACTAGTATATCATACAATTATTAATATATCATACAATTATTAATAATAATATTAATAAATAACTATAAAATTAGTAGATAATAATAATGAATTGATTAATTTTGATGATTGTGATTTATTCATCGAATTGATTATGAAAGAGATAAAAAAAATGAAAAAATTAAATAAATCAAGTATTAATAAAATTTATTAATAAAAATAATATAAATATGTAGAATATAAATAGAATACATATGTATATTCCATATTTCCATAAAAATTATAAAAAATATTAAATAAATCGAATCAGAGATACAATCTAGCACTTACTGATATAATTTCAAACTTTATAATTTATAAATAATTTTATATCTTATTATTGTAATTAATCGTTCTAACTTAATTACTTATGAATAATTTTAAATCCTGAACCAGATTTTATTGAATTTGAGAAATCTTCATTTTCTTTTTTTATTTGATTTTTTCTTTTATATTTTTTTGGTCTATTATTCTTTACTATTTCTACTCTTTCGCTATTAATTATATTTCCGTTGTTATGATGATTGCCAGTATTATTGTTCAAATTGTCATTATTTATTTTATTATCCGCTAAATGTGTATTTTTTTCAAAATTATCAGTGAGGTGAGTAATATCTTTTAAAAGATCAGTTTTTTCTTTTTGATTTTTGTTTATAATTACATAGTTTTAAATATTCCACCATCAAAAATTTTTAAAGACATTTATTAAGTACAAATTTTATTAACTATTCTTCACTTACCTATCATTAAGTGAAATTGAAGAGGCATAATTATCTAAATGTTTATTCTCCTCGATCGCCATCATTTTTGGTCTATGAGTGGAAATAGTTACTTCATCATTAGACTCTATGAATTCTACAGTAGGGAATGATTCAAAATTTTTATTACTTCTATTTTTAAATTTTGGAAATTTTGAGAATGAAAATGATGGAGATAATACATAATACATAGATCTAATGATAAACATATAGAACATTGTTACTCCTATTGTCACATAAATTCTCCAACATTTAATATAATATGATTCAAATATACTATCAATTTCGGTCATAATTTCGTGCTGAATCATTGAATTTTGTTCATTTTCTTTTAATTCGATTCCAACGTCTGATTTTTGTCTCATTTCATTCAATAATTCTTCTTCAACATGAGTTTTTATATCACTTTATATCACTATATATATACTACTAAAGCGAAAAACATTTTTGTTTTCGTAAACATTCCAGTCCATTATTTTGAAAACTGGAATGTTTTTTGCGGCTTAGGACTTACTCCATAAACTTTATTGGGAATTTTACTTTAATTTAAGATGGATTATATTTGGTGACATACCGTATCCTAAACAAAATTGAAGATGCAAATTTTGCAGCTGCAATGAGCACGTCAAAAGCCCATTTACAGAAGCTCCGGCCTGCCGAAACCGCGCTTTTTGTTTGCGATTTACAGGAATCTTCAAGGTAAATTGTTTGTTTTTTGTGGTTTTATTGCAAAAACTTTGAGAAATGTTCAAAGTTTGATTTTAGAAAGGCAATTCAGTACTTTTCTGAGATTGTTCAAGTGTCAAAACGGCTCATTGAAGGCGCACACATTTTGAATATGCAAATTTTGGCTACAGGACATTGGCCAGACCAGGAAAGGTATGGCTTTTTGATTAGAAAGACTTAGAAGTGGATTACGACTCATAACGGTAGAATACGGGAAGAACGTCCCAGAAGCATGAAAAAGTTGTTGCAAACGCGGAGAGCGGTCAGAGAGAAAACCACTTTTTGGCCATAACTTGCCAGTTTCGTGCGTAAAAATAGATTTTTTTGTGGAAACATTACCCTCTGTAGTAGAAAAACGCACAAATTTTTGTCATCAAACAATTCATCTTCTAATTTTATTTCCAGACAAACCGTCAGCGAGTTGGAGCTCCAAAAATTTGCCGTTGAACTGGTCGAGAAGACCAAATTCAGCATGTGCGTATCGCTAATCGGAGCGAAACTAAAACCTACAGTAGAGTCAGTTATCATTTGCGGAACAGAAGCCCACGCTTGTGTCCTTCAAAGTGTTTTGGATCTGCTGTCGAGTGGCTATCAAGTTCATGTTGTTGTTGATGCTACAAGTTCAAGAGCGGCGCCTGATCGGTTCTTTTCCTTTCGGTGGGTTTGACGTACTCCAAGCTCAATACCAGACCTGTTTCAGGCAGATGGAGCAAGCAGGCGCTATTCTAACGACCAGCGAATGTGTTCTTCTTGGGCTTGTTGGAGATTCGGAGCATCCAAAATTTGAAGAAATTCGGGAATTGGTCAAAGAAAGTGCTCCAGACACGGGTCTTTTGCAATGTCATCTTTGAAAAGCAAAATAAATTTTAATCGAGTACAAAATAAACTTCGAACATATTCATCAATTTTATTACACTTCAAAACATTTCGAGGTTATAAACTTGTTATTACAATTAAAAATGGCAGATGACTATACTTCATTTTAGCGTGAGAGTTGATAAAATTATGGCTTGTGACTTTATAAGACAACAATTTCAGGAAGTTCTAATTACAAAAAAATACAAAAATGGCTAAAATACGATATAAAATACGCTATTTGGCTGGAAGAAAAAATGCAAAAAATGTTAAAAAAATTAAAGCCTGAAGGCAAAATAAGTCTTAAACACAAATTTTAGACCTTAATTCAGATTTCTGCATATTAAATTTGCATAAACTTCAAAAATTTGGATAAATTTTTTAAGATACGAATATTGCTTTAAACGTGCTTATACTTGGTGAAAAGGGCATGGAGCACTCTCAAAGTTGATTTTAAATCACCATTTACAATGTCGTGGGGTCTTGTTTTTGGCTTCTGAATTCCACTGTCTTCCATGAGGAAGAAGGCAAAGTTCACATTCTTCAATTTCTCTTCATGTGAGGTGACTTGGAGGGCGAATTTGTACAACGGAACAAAATATCCTTCCAGAAGGCCCATCAAAAGAATTAGGAAAACTCCGTCCTAAAAAAATATATTTAAATTATATTATCCATGATGAAATTGTAAGTTAAGGTAAAAAAGTGATATTAATTGTGCTGAAATAGTTTACAGGCTTAGTCCAAGCTAAAGAAAGAGATCGCAGTCAATTAAGAAAATATTAAAATCAAAAAAAACTAACATAAAAAATCGTTTCAAATTATTTTAGACTTAAAGTAATATAAATATAGTCAAAACTCGCGAACTTTTTGCAATTTCCTTTTAAAAACCGACCCCCGTATTTTACCCCAAAAACCAGATGTTTCCATTTCTTTCTCTTATCCCTACTCACCTGAAATTGAGTTTCCAGATCCGTGACTTCCAAATTAATCTTGTTCAGATGTTTGTTGCAGAAGGCGACTAGACTTCCCTTGACATGCTGAAGTTTGTCTGGACCATAATCGAAGAGTGTATCGAAGGCATCTCTTTCTCCTTTTGGTGGAGGGAGCTCCGATTGTTTTCCGGTGAGCTGTTCGGTCTGGAAAGACTTCTGAATCTGCCGTCCATTCCTGGTGTAGACAATCATCTGAACATTCACATTATTGGGGAATCGAATTGGTGCTCTGAAGTGGAGAGCCAAGTCGATCAAAAGTTGGAGAATTGCGACCACATCCTTCTGATGGATAAGTTCGGCGTTCCATCGTTTGGACACAGGCCCTTGAGCGTGAATATTACGGTTCAGAGCGTCCACCAAGACATTCCACTTCTCTTTTTGGCCAGCTTCGGACTGGGAGACTTCTGGGATCTCGATCCTGATATCAGCCAGCTTTTCCAAGAGCTTTTGAACAATTTGACCGTCATAAAAGTCCTCCTGAACATTCCTCACAACAATTCTTTCGTCGGCCAGCTCATCATTGATCCAATAGAGAAGTTGGTTGACGATTTCGTTGACTTGAGGATCATCGCGGGATTCCGGCACCAAAACTCGGACGCTTTGACCTAAAATAAGGTAAATTTTGGATAAAACTTTCGATTATTTTCAAAAAATCAAAGAAAACGAGATGAAAATAAATTACTAACCCTCTTCCAGCAACTTCAAGTCTGGTTGATGGAGAACCAAACAGCTTTCAATGGTCTCTTTGCCTTCTTTTTCAAGAAGTTCAGCTTCTTGCTCTTCTTTTTGTTCTTTGCTCAGTTGGGGCTCTTTCTCGGCGGAATGACCACGTTCCTCTGGTGGGACAGACTTCTTTCTCTTGGTCAGAGTACCAAACTTTCCTAGGAAGCCCTCTTTCTCCTCCTGAAAAGAAAAATTTAAGTATCATTGTGGTAATAAAAATCGACATTCTATAGCAGTTTAAAGCCGAATTGATGAAAGCAAATATACTACTGGTTCCGGTGACACTCCGTAAACGCTGTCGCAAGCAGTAATAAAATCCAGATACAAAAACGTTATAAAAATCCCAATTGTAATATAACAAATGCCTATTTTAGTTAACAAAATCCATTGTACAACCTCGAGAGCTAGCTATATAGAAATCATGAATGTATCCTAAAATCCAAGAAACACAAACAAACTTCCTACCTTTTTGGGCTTTCGGCTCTGAACAGTAGAACTTTCATATTCATGGACCTCTTGCCGATGGCCCGCCCGGCCTTGATCGCGTCCCATCATTGAAGGGATCATCTGAAAAAATCTCAGTCCATAATTTTTTAGATAAAAAACGCTTGTCAAAAATGTCACCAATTCGTGAAATATCAGGCAAAAATAAGAGAGCCTAGTGTAAGATAATATTTTTGAAAAAGTCGAGATGTATATAACAAAGACCAAAAATTTAAAGGAAACAAGAAATTCTCTTCGATTTTTGGCTGCCCGCATTATATTAGTCGGAGCGTAGGCGGCTGTTTCGAGCCAAAAGGTGATTGGGAAGACGTTTCGGCCTCGATCGAGGAAAAGAGGGGGCTTTCAAAAGAGTTTGCTATGAGAGAAATGTCCAGAGAGTCTTGATCAGGCACATACAAGAGGGAAATTGACAAAAAAGGGAAATTTCGGAGTAAATTTTTGAAAAAATATATTACCCATGTCATGCAAGCCAAATTTTATAAAAAATTGTAATTTCCTGGCAATAACAATTAAAATAAAAACTCCCACAACACCTTGCAGGCTCTGAACGTCGTCTTAAAGCATTCGTTTACTCATGACTCACCTTTTCTCACAAGGTTTTAACAAAATTTACTCAAAAACTTCAAAAAAACAATTATAAAAGTAAACCCTAACCAAAAATAAAAACAATACTAGGATTTACAACGTATTAAACATAGCAAAATACCAATGAAACTCTTCAAATTACTCTGTTTCACCACTAAAACCAATAAAATCTCAAAAAAACCCGGCGAAAAATCCATAAAAAGCAAGCTCGTCAAATTTTATGCATTCTCTCCGTTCTATGGAAAAAACGTGAGCTTCAAACCTTCCGCCATCACTTTTCGCGGCGGAACCAAGCCGATTACGGTGGTTGGCTTTGTGTGTCGGTAGGTTTTCAGTGGAAAAATTTTTCTTTTTCCTAAAATTGTTTTACATGTTTTACATCGAAATGGTTGTAAAACCGATGGCAGTTTTGCAATTTTGAATAGTTATTCTGATAGGCATTATTTTAGTTGGTGTTGATATATTTTTGAGCGCTTTCATCGTGATCCCCCGTGGTTTTTGGATAAATTTTTGTTTAATATTGTACTGGATCCTGTTTCAGGTTCGTTTCGCCTCGTTTGGTTAAACATGAGCGACGCCGTCACCATCCGTACCCGAAAAGTGTTAGGCAACCGCCTTCTCAACAGACGCCAAATGGTATGTCGTTTTCTTGGTACTTCCTTTGAAGTTTAGGGTGAAACTTGGTCTTGAAAGGTTGATGGAGTATTGCAACAGCTAGAAAAGTTGTTTTTGTTTCCTTTCTGCGTTATTTTCGAGATGGATTAGCCGTTTTTGTAAAGGTACTATCTCACAGTTTTGAGCTTTTTGGCTTTGTTGAAAAAGAGTTGAATTTCTGTTTATGAATTGTAAAAAGGTTGCAGCGCTAGTATGGCAATGGACTAAATTATTTAAAGTGGTTTCTTTCTACACTACCCAGTAATTTTGGCATAATTTGATTTTTATTTAGTGCAAGATAACAATTAGCAAAAATACTTCGTACTGACTGTTGCAATCTCTATGGGTTAAAACCCCAGATTCACGGGTGTTTTTTGAAAAGATTATTTGCAATTTGTTTGTGAATGTTTTGGTTACCTCGTTTAAATCTTTGTGTTTTTGCCGATTTCGGGGTGATTTATGGTTATTTGGACCTCATTTGTTTTGATTTGAATTGCTTACTGTTATATTATTTTAGGTCGTTGAGATCATCCACCCCAACCGCGCTTCAGTCCCTAAGAATGAGGTCCGTGACCGTCTCGCCAAGATGTACAAAGTGTCCGCTGATGTGATCGTCGCCCACGACTTCAAATGCCACTTTGGTGGTGGTCGTTCAACCGGATTTGCCCGTATTTACGAGACCGTTGACTACATGAAGAAGATTGAGCCCAAATATCGCATCTGGCGCGTAAGTTTTGATTTTATTTTGATGATCCATTAATGACCGTGTCTTATCTGTTTCCAACTTTTTTTTCAATTAATCATAATTTGATTATCTTCAGCACTCTGGTGACAAGGTTGAGAAGCCCGGTCGCAAACAGCGAAAGGAACGTAAGAACAGATCCAAGAAACTCCGTGGTACCGCCAAGGTTAAGGGAGCCGCCGCAGCCAAGAAGTAAACCATTTGATTTGTTGTTGATTTATTTGGAAAAAGTAAAGCTCTGTTGTTTCTTTCATAATTCGGGAGGTATCTTTTTGTATATCTTTGTTATAAAATTTGAGATTTATTCTCGTTTTGATATCTAAAATTGCTGGGTAAGGAACATGGTGTTTTATGGTCTGCGCAGAATGTCATAAACCCTCAAAAGTCGCTGTTTTTTATTCCGAAACACGCAATTTGCCTTCGAAATCAAATATTTTTGGGTTTCGAAAATGCTTCGCGCGGCCCATAAATCTGGACACGAAAGTGGTCGAAGAAGGTATTAATTTTGGCTTGAGGAGTGTTATAAATCAAGAACGAAGGTCGTATTTTATGAATATTTGATGTTTCTGGCTGCCAAATTTATTCGTTGTATTGAGGCTTCGTTCTATAATATGACGTCATTGCGAATCAAAAGAAACAAATTCGTGGAAATCCGAACATCTTTCACTTTACTTTATCCTCGCAAAAGATGTCATACCTCCGTCGGCAGAAACAATTGAGTCCAAAAAACAGCGCGGCCGAAGAGATTTGGTTGGGTTTTGTGCGGCGGTGCAGTCATGCATCACCATCATCTTCATATTCATCACACCTTCGCGGCCCATTGTGCTCTGTTTTTTTGGGGGAATCGACTTTTCGAGGGTGGGTTTTGAACATTTCGCCTGATGATGAGTACGTGAGAAAGGTTATACTGGTTTTATGCCGAGGTTTTCTTGAAGTTCAGCTCATGACTCATGAGTGATAATTTTTTGTTCAAAATCAATGTTGGTATTCATTTAAACTATCGTGTTTAGCTCTAAAACAGTGTGTAAAACAACTTTTAAAAAGCGAAAAGATATTTTTTCTCTTCTTGGACCTTACTTTACCCATCTGGACACCTAAAATAAGATGATGATTTTTTCGAGTTTTTTTAATTGTCAATTTGAAAGTAACCCTAATACATGGCATGCAGACCTGACTTGATCCAACGCGACCACATTTTTAGTTTTTTTTCCTTAGCATTAGTCATCAAAATATCACATCAGGCCAAACATTTGTATCTGTGTTACGAACTTGAGGTGATGCTTGATGTATGAGGTCTAATTATTTTATTACCGACGTATTTATTTAAAAAACTTACACCCCACTTTTCATTTTCCGCATTTTATCCACCTAAAACAATGTCAGCTCAACAATTGCGCCAAAATTTCCTTAAATCTAGATATATCCCTCTTCTGGTCTTCCCATATCCTCCTGTTCCCAAATAGAACTCCTTTGGCTGTTTGTGGATGCCCATCTTTATCTGCCGATGTCATTTTTTCGCGGCGAATTTGGGGTCGGGAAATTCGATTTGAGAGGAGGGGCCCTATCCCTTTCCTCGACAGACGGATTTCGCTGCTCCGTGCTGCAGCCCCCTAAATACATGCCCGTTTATGAAGTGACTTGATCTTTGGTGCTGGCTAGGAAGTTTTGTTTGGTTTCGGACCTTGTTCGTCTTGTTGATGACCAATTTTTTGCATTTCTTGGATTATTTTTGATATTAAAACAAGGATGATGGTGAGGAATAGTTTTTCCTGGCTTTTTAACGTATTTGAGACTCCTCTTTAGTCAAATTGTGGATTAATTTGTTGGTTTTTGATAAAATTTTTATTAAATCCTCGAGTATAACATAATCAAGTAATTTTTTTCCAATGCTGTTCGATAACCCAAGTGATGCCGAATGAAGGCCAAATTACCGTAAAGTACTCATTACGTAATATGTATCTTTGTCATATTACCCCACTTCCCCTAAAACTTTCCAATATCAAGTTTTATGTCCGCCCATACGCATGCATATATGACACTTTGCATGCCATTTTATAGTTCATAAATTCCACAAAGTGTCGCCCGAGGCTGTTTATTTTCGCCAACGGCATTATTGTTTTTGTTGCGCAATTCTCATTTCGCCGCGAGTTATTGGCTTCGTGAACTTGAAGTGCGCTCGGCTTAATGTTTGATTCCGAGCTGAAAATGGGGAATTTATGGATAGTTAAGAGCCTAACGATATTTTGGGTATATAAGCTGAGCATTTGCCAGCGAGGTCCTTTGTGAGGTCTTATGACAAATATTATCTCAACTTTCCAAGTACGGCCAATATGTTCGACAGAATTTGCTATAGTATTCTAGAGAGTGTCTAGAAAATCAGCAGAAACGGGTCGATAAGATTTTTTTGCGTACGAAAAAAGGTTTTTACCGTCGTTCTGGCAGGGGTGAAATTGTTTTTCGTTATCGATTTGATGTAAATCGCCGAAGACACATAAGATGACAAGAAAAATTGGATGAGGCTCGATGTGAAGCCGTCAGTTTTCTTCAAATTTTATACGAATAACGCATATTCTTGTCGAGGGCGCACATGTATTACTGGAAATTTTTGCCTGCTCGTTGCAGAGGCAGCTGAGTATTTAAGCAATCGTTGAAGACAAGAGAGTTTGAAAAGTGAGGAGTGTGCTCAGGGACAAAATTGCCCGAATTTGGTGAAGAAATCGGCAAAAAACTTTTTTCTTCTGACCGTTTTCTGCAATCTACATATTCTCTCGTCGTCATCGATCGTTGAAGCATCTCAGCCGCCTCTGCAACGCGCAAGCCATATTTTCAAAACTTTATATGCGTCTTACAGTTTTCAGAATCCCTAAATTTGAAATTGCAAACTGATCTTTGCTTTTCTCACTTCTATTTTTAATTGACCTTTCCCTCCAAACACCCCCTTAAAATTTCGCAGTTGGAACGCTAAAGTTCAAATGCCTTCCTTCACCTCATTGCCCCCCTCTAGTAGACTTCCAGGAGGTCCTTATTTTGAATGTAGAAATTCTTCTTTTTTATTCACCTGAAAAATGGCGCCGAAAAGTGGGGCCATTTATATTTCGTTTGGGCTTTCATGGCGGTCTTTTCGAAAAAATATGTAAAGAATATCATCCGAAAGTATTTTTTGGGGGAGGATTTGGATACTCGGGATTAGCGACACCCATGGATTTTTTTCTTTTTTCTTGGCTGTATTTAAATTTTTAGGGACCGTCAAGGTGAGGGTGAGGATTAGATTAGAAGGGGAAATAGAAGATGTAGTTTTGGAAAATGATGTGGATAGTATGTATCATATATACATTAAACTTGGGCAGTGCCCAAGGTGCAGCTCGCACTGTAGCTCGCACTTTGCAGGCGCAGCCAAGATATTCAACGGCATTTACAAACAAGAGAGTATGAAAAATGTGGAGAGCGAGAAAGGAGAATACAGTCTAGACTTGGTTGAGATGTGGCTGAGAACCATTTTTTCTCTGAGCGCCTCTCTCATTTTCCATACTCTCTTGTTTGAAAAACCCGTTGATGTCTCAACTGCCCTGCACAAGCTAATATTTGAATTTTTATGTGTTCATCTACTTTTTTCTGAATAAAAAATCCGCTAACTTAATTACGTCAAACTCGGGGCCTTCCGATAAACCGCCCTTAATCGGCCTACTCATCCCAAACCATTTAGATTGACCATTTTTTGCGGCCCTAAACGTTTGGGGGTCATTTGATTAAATCGCGGGTGGAAGAGAGGGGAATTTGGTTTTGGTCAAGAGCTAATAAGGTTTATTTCCGTTTATGTCCACTACATCAAAGAAAGTTTGATTCAATTTGGGCCGGAAGATGAGAAAAACGTGGTGGCGTAGTAAAACGGGGGGAGCAAATCCAAATTGGTCTTGGATTGGAGCCAAGAAAGAAACGTGAAGGGGTTTGGGATATTGTAGGAGGGGAACAACACATTGTTTTGTAATCTATATAATGCAAGGTGGGTTCGAAAAATAGACATGAGCCGGGAATTGATAGCTAGCTGAGGTAATCAAAGTGAGCCTAAATTTGTTTTTACAAGGTATCCCAGAAACACAAAAAAAATCTTTTTTGAAAAGAGTACGTTATTGGAAGATGCTTTGTGACGTCTTCAGAGCCATAAAAGGCTTGTCGGAACAGTGCTATCTATTTAAACGAACAGTCTTTTCTTATGTCGCCGCAATGATTTGGGATATTAAATTTGGACTTGCATTGATCTTGTTTTTGAGCTTTTATTGGCTGAACTGGGTTTACGTCGAATTTCCGGCTTTTTAACCAAAATTTTGCCTTAAAATTTCCGTTTTTTCTGCAAAACGCGATCTAAAAATATCACATTTGTCGTATATTTAAAATGCCACCTCTAGTTGTGGCAGATGTCATTAAAATCTAATCTTCGCAGTTTGATCACTTTCACTGTTAATTTAGAATTTTCAAGTTCTCGCCTTTGTTTTGTAATCTATATGAAAGTACAATGTGCGATAAAAACTCAGTGGAAACTTTTTTATCCCTGCTTCTAAATTTGTATCCAATCAACTTTTGTGTTACTTTACATCAAAACTACGTTTACTATAACTGAGAATTCCTCCGTTTGACGAGTATTAATAGAGTCCAAATCTATGTAAGCTGTAAATTGGGGATGAATTGGTCTAAAATTTAGTTTTTTTATAAACTTTGGATTGAAATCCGAATGGGTATTAGTTCAGGGCCTGAAGTTAATAGATTAGGGATTTTGCGGATATAACGGATAAAAATTAGTAGTGTTTTTTTACAAATTACACAAATTTTAACTCAATCCTCCTCAATTAACAACTAAGACTTGTTCGAAATTAAATTTAACGCTAAAAATTTGATTTTTTTGAGTTAAAAATTGGCAAAATAAGGTATTTTTGTAAAATTACTAAACGATTTCCTTATGGAAGTGCTAGGAGGAAACTAGAATTTGAGCTGATTATCTAGGAGATTAACTAGGTATTACTTTTTTTGCGAATTTGTCCAGCCCTTTCTTTCTTTTTCGGATGAAAAGTGGTAATTTATAATTTTTAGTCAAGAGAAGAAAATGATGATATTTTAGACTACTTTTTGGGCTCCAGATTATCACTATAAGTCTGTAATTGAGCGTTATCGCGTTTTAGTTCGTGGGTGGACTTGTTAATACTGGATTTAGAGGGCTGAATTTTGTTAAAGGGCAAAAATGAACGCATTGAAGTTAGTGGCCGGATGAAGAAGGTTTTCGGCCATACATTTGCAAATGTCGCTTGGTGAGACTTGAACTTTTTTTGCATAGGTAATGGTCATCTAGATGCCTTTGAAACCTCAAAGCCAAGTTTTGTCAAGATCTAAGGGTTTGACTTTGTGCAATTTACCTGTTAGTTTCATCACAGTTTCTGCCGTTTAGTCAATAGAAACGGGTGCAGCACTGCACATCAATCTACCTTTTGTAATACAGGTTGCCTTTAGCTGACTATTTCAACCTTTCTTGGCTATGCTTCAAGCAATCTCTCCTAAATCACCATTTTTTACAAGAACATCCTTCGAAGTTGGCGACGGCGTTTTTAAAAAAACACCAAAATTCAAGCCGCTGGTCTCCGCTCCAGACATAAATAGAAGCCTCAAAACATACACTGTATATTCGTTTGTTGCGGAAAGTGCGAAAACCGAAATGTGTGGACGGAAATCTTCGTCTTTCCCCTTTCGCTTTTCTTTTTTCTCCCTGCTGTCTTCATCATGGACGGCGGGTCCGAAAAAAAGCCGATTATGGCCATCTTGAATCTCCGACGGCATCCCCTAATGTCTTCTTTTTTCGTGACTTTCGAACTTCCACAAAAAATCTCGCAATTTCCCGCCGCCGAAAAAAACTTCCAACAATGTTTTTGAAATAGAAAGGAAGGAGGGATTGCATTGTCAAGATGTTTTAGTGAGCTCATAATGGAGCAGCTAATGGGAGGATGACTATAAAGTTGTTCACTTTTGATTGGATGTTATTATGGGGGAAATGATGAGGAAATTCGATGATGATTGGGTTGAGGGTGGAGGGGAAACAGTTTGAGTCTTGTTATTGGTAACGGAAACAGGTTCTTTTGTCAAAAGTTGTCTTGTAGTAATAAATAATGGCGAAACTTGTGTGGGAAATTGTTCAGAAGACATTCATTTGACGTTCTTAAGTCAAATTCTGCTCAAGCGACATTTGATTTCTTAAAAAGTTTGTTTTGCATATTGCAAAATTGACCGAGCTATTCAACGACCTTTAGAGGCGAGAATGTATGGAAAGTGAGGAAAACCCATTTTTGGGCATGTCTCTGCAAGATTTACTTGGAAAATTTTTTACACGCTTATTGCTTATTACCGGTCAATTTCTACATAAAGTATGCAGAATTATGACCGAAAAAAGTTTTTTTAATGCTCGCCGATTCTCCTCATATTCTATGATCTCTCGTCTCAAAAAATAGTTTCAAAATGTTGGCCAAATTGACCATAAATGGACAAATAAATCCATATTTTTCAACATTTTCGCACTCTTGACTCTAATGGTTTGTCTTTTTATTGCTAAATATCCCTCTGTTATTCCCATTTCTTTATAAAGGGCTTAATATCCATAATTAATAAGCGGACGAGGAAACAAATGATTTTATGTAATTTTTAATTACTCATAATACGAAAAACAACTGTTCTGCGGCGGATTTCGCAGGATAAATTCGCTGTTTGCGGCCCATAATCCAAAAAAGTTTGGATTGTTGAAACAGTAACAGACAAACATCACCTTTGCGTCCAGGCCGATTTAAGTTACTTTTGTCTGTATGTACATTTATACAAAGACGGATTTATGTAGTTCGCTTGCATTGTGCACAGGATACTGTAAATAGACGCGATACTCGATGTAATATATGTGGATTTTATGCTCTTAGGGTTTAATGTGTGTTATATTTTAGTTTGTGCTCCGGTTTGAATATGCAATGCCTTAGGGCTTTTGGAAAGGGACATGATAAAACGGTGGATTTTGGTCACAAACGATCTGAAAAGCCTTTAAGGCAGATTTTTTTGGAATTTTGTACAGATGATAAAATCTATGCTCACTTTAAAGTATCAGCGCCAAGCAACGACCTTGTTTTGCCTTTTGCTTTTGCGACATTTCAAATTTTTCGCATTTTCAAAAATTGAAAAAATTGGCATTCTGGCATTGCAAAATAACTCGCCATATCGTCACTGAGTGCTTCTACTGCATACAGCAGTTAGGGTTACTACGTTTTTTTTCTAAATTTCTCCATCCAATTTATATTATCCTTCCCCACCTCCAACACCACCCTAAAATAATATCTCAGTTCCTGATGAAATCCCTGTCTGCTCCCAAAAAACTGTCATCGGATTACTCGTTGCATCTTGGTGCCGCCGAGTGTTGTCTGATAATCTTACAAACAAAAGCTAAATTAGTAAAAGTAATGGGGCAAGTCTCGAGGCCCTCAAGCCGGAAACGTCGGATTTCTCGGTCTTATTCGATTTCCACCACCTAGAAGTTTTTTTGTTATATTGATGGCATATGCTCCTGTGAAATATGGGGAAGGACTTCTGGTTTTAATTCATCTGGATTTATGGGGATCATGGTGGACTTTGGAGATATTCGTGGAGAAGATAAATTGGTCTCTTCTTCTTTTTGGATAGTTTTGAATTCTTGTAAATAGTACTATCAACTAATGGGCTGTTGTATCCATTCTCGACTATCCGCTTCTTTAATTCTCTAATAGCTTTAAGCCATTCTGACTCTGTTTTTGCAGGTCTTCTCTACAATTTTCTGGTCGCCATAATAACGAAGAAAAGTCAAGTTGGGCCTTCTTTTGTCTAAATCCACACGTTTTCCCGCTGAGAGGTTTTTTCACAATTCTTTTGGAGGAGAGGGAAGTGACACTTTACAAGGTGTTCGTAAATCATATTTTTTATCGATTTTCAACAAGATATGGACATAAATGTCGACAAAAGGTAGGTTATTATGTGCTTGTTGCTGCTTTAATATTTTCGTCAAATTTGGCATACCTGTCTTATACCAAACAAAGGAAATCTTAGCTCGTGCTTTACAGGCGCTGCCGAAATCTTCAAGGATCTTTAGAGTGTACAGCAAACAAAGAGACGGGCAGACAGAAAAAATCTTTGGCCATATCTCTGCCAATTTTGCGCAAAAAAAATCTTTTTTTGAACCGTAGCTTTCTCCGTCAGGGTTAAGGATGATACCAGTGTTGGTATTTGAAATTACTCGACCGAACAGAAGAAAACCGAATAATATTCGAATTTTCATCATGAAACTTTTCACGTATAATGCTTGAAAAAGTATCAAATTTTCATCAACTTTTGGTAAAAAAATCTCAGTCGTTTCTGCAAATTGAAATCAACAAATCTGGTATACATCTTAAAAAACCTATAATTTAAATCTGTGCCAGCGGAAATCCAAGGTAGCACTTTGAGAACTCCCCTTGCAAATTAAACCCAAAGAAAGAAATTGTGTAAAACTCTAAAGACAGGCGTCCGCTTTAAAAGCGATTACACAATATACTTTGGAACATGCATCTTGTCCATTGCACTTTTTTATTTCCTTACTTTTACTCCATATTTATTTCATAAATCTACTTTATTCCCAAAAAACTTTTACCCCTCAGGTATTCGCAGGGTGTCCGATTACATTGTCGTGCCGGAAATACGAAATAGGAAGGTATTTTTTGGGTCCTGTATTTACATAGCCTCTTGTCGTGCTTTATTATTGACGTACGGAAATTTGTGAACTTGCGTGCGGAGAAAATTTACATGTATAGTATGATTGGAGTGAGGAGAGTTGTAAAGTTGAGAGAGACGTTGGAAATTGGGTAGTTTGACTTGGTTTGTTGAAGGAAACAATAATGTTTGTTGTAAAATACGAAGATCGGATCGTATAGAAGTACATGTTTTTTACTTTTGAAAATATCTTCGCGCATTGCATAAACGCCCAAGATTTTTTGGCTTGAAAGTTGGAAAAATTGTAACACTTTTTTGCGATTTTTGGCAAGAGAGGTGTCATGTCTATTTTAAATATAGAGAGTAATGTTTTCACTAAAAATCAATTTTTTCCGCACAAAACTGGCAAAGATACGGCCAAAAAGTGTTTTTTCTGTGGCCGCTATCCGCGCTTCGCGTACTCTCACGTCAACAAGGATCGTTGAACATCTCGGCCGCCCTTTGAAAGCGCGAGCTAAGACTTTCAAGAATTGACCTCTGCTTTATGCTTTGCATGCGCTAAAAAAATGTTTTTTTCTCAAAACCATGAAAATTTTTAAAATTCGTCGAGTCAAAAATTCTACTTTAAATCCGCACTATTTATCACCTAAATTACAATACGATCCCTTCATATTTCTCCAGAACGGGTCAAAATGTTCGTCAGCGGTATTTTAATATTTATTTCCGTCTCCATTTCAGGTTGTGGGTGGCAATTTGTTTTGTTTGCCATATAAGGACTCAGCCAGACCCGGGTTTCTTCTTTCTCGATGTCCACTCGTTGGCATTTGAAGCGTGGGAACACTCAAATAGACCCAAAACAGGTGCATTTTGCCCATTCTTGTTGCAAATAAAAGAGTAGGGTAAACTTTTAAAGTTTGGTTGTGAATTTGAACAATTAATGAAATTTGGTTGAAAAGTAATTCTTTTCTTGAGATTTTTAGTCGAAAAACGGGATTTTTTTGGAGGCTTTGAGACCTGAAAATTGAACCGCATGGATCTGGATGAAACTTGACGTAAATGTGAGGCAGGATTCTGTAGGACATATCACGCGTTTTGCGGAAGCAATGAAGATTTCTATGTCGAAAAACAAAAAAAAAATTTTTAGCAATTTTTAAAATGAAACATGAACATTTTTTGTGTCTTGCCTGCAAAGAACGCGCAATATCTCATCTGAGGTGGCAAAACGCGGGCTTTAATTTTAATGCAGTGATGTTGTGACAAACGTTATAGGCGCTCCGATATTGGAAGTTCGAGAAATCTTTAGTTCAAGCAAAGTCAAAAAATAGGTAAATTCTTCTAAAAAATCGAAGAATTTTTGCGGTTAGATGACTTTACAAATATTTGGAAAGGGGATTAAAATACGGCACATGGTCTCCGTAAAAGACTGGATATCAAAAATTCCGAAGAGTTTATCAAAATCAGCAAATTTTGACCAAGATACGGTAATTTTCCTATACTTCGATACGAATTAAAATTTTGACGCTCAAATTCAATGTTTAAAGACTCAAAATGCTTTTAGAAATATCGCTTGTGCCATTTGCAAAGATCTGAATGGATTTTGAAAGACTTGTTACTTCTCATTTCTTTGTCATTTCATTTGTTTGACAATGAGCCGTCAAAATTTTGGGAATTCGTTTCTGACAAAACTTCCCAATGATCATTGTCTGATCCACTCGGAGAAGAAAAAATGTCATGTTGAGCTCATTTTTGAGGTTTTTAAAAATATTTTTTGGTTTTCCTTTGGTTTTAAGATTTTTACAATTCTGAGATTTTTGAAATTTTGAGATTTTGAAAATTTTTCTTCAAAAATCGTCAAACTTGAAGCACGAATTTTAATGTTTAGACCTAAATTTGAATTCTTAATAAAGAAACCGACTTTTTATTTTGCGTGTCGACCTTCCAGCATCATTTCCTTTGCACTGTGCGTTGAAAAAGGGGTCGTTCCTTTACTTTTGTTTTTAATTGTACTCAAATTTTAATCGGTTTTGGGAATTGTCAAGCTCATTATTGCTTGGAAGGGGCCAAAAATCAGAAGGAACAAAATTTTTGGGTCAAAGCTAAATTTACGGAGAAAGCGACATTTTATACGATCAAAGGTGTTTTTGGGATTTTTGGGGTTATAAAAAGATTTGGTATTCGGAAAATTATTGTAGTAGCCAAAAAAAATATTTTCGAAATTTGAAGGGAAAGTGACATTTTATACGACAAAAAAATTTATTAGGTCTTCTCCGACTTTAGAATGTTTTTAGAAATTTTGAATAAATTAGCATTAGGAAATTAAAGAGAAACAAGAATGAGTGACAACATTTGTCGTTTTGCGCCTTTTTTTAGACATAATATTACTTTTTTCAATATTGTTACGTGCTTTACCCCTATCTTTTTTCTTCTTTGTAAATGTAGCGATTAGATCGTATTAGAATCGCGAGTACCGGGTTTTGCATTTTTATATTGCTAGATTTCCTTTATTTGATTTTTTGATGCAAATTGGTTTCAGCTTCCCTTCCATTGCCCATTCTTGGGCAAATGCTGGCTTGGTGCCGTTGCCCAAAATTTTACGGGTCTCTGCGCCGAATACAGTACTTATACTGTAAGTTTAACCTAATTTTACGTTTTTTTTAAGTTTAGGGGTCCAAATCTTAGATTTTATGCACGAAATTTACGCAAATTTCTGAAAATTTAAAAAAATTTGCATAATTAATTTTTTTTTGGAAAATTTAGCAAACAGAAAATAAATTTTTAACCGTATTTTACAACCTTTCAAAACTTCACATATGCAAATTTTTCAAAATTAAAATTTCAGCAAAAAACTCCCTGAGGCTACTCTCTGTGATATTCCTGACAACCCTTCTTCTTCCTCCACTCTCAGCGGCCGTTCATTCGTTACCCCTGAGCAGGCACAGTAGACATCGGTTACAGTGTATGACTTGTGTTATGGTACCCGGAGACACGACTCAATTGGATCAATTTCGAGTCCGACAGAACTTGATCGAGCCCTGGTGCGAAATGGAGCCGGTAGAATGTGCGGCGCAGCAAGATACTTGTGTCACGGTTAGCATGCAGGTAAACAATTTGGATTTTACGGATTAGTTATGGGAAAACATCGTATAAAATATCCTGTTATCTGTTTTTCGACAAAATTAAAATTCAATATAGTGTTTGATGGTCTAAAATTACATTAGACTTTAGTAGCGATTTTTATTTTTCATAATTTTTCAAAAAAATCCCAAAATTCTCCAAAAACATCTTTCATCGTATAAAAGGTCATTTTTAAATATAAACGCAGCACTTTCCTAAAAATGGAATCTAAGCATTCTTAAGAATATTCAGTGGTTTAAACTGACTATTTTTCCACTCTAAAAATACCTTATTTTTTAGGTTGCAACTCGCCGATTTTGGATGGGCGCAGGCTGCGACCAACGTGTAAATTATGATATCCCATCGGATCGAGATGGCTGCGCCGAGCTTCAGACGTTCACACGGAACATCCAGCCGGGCTACATGGAGGAACGAAGGGCTTTCCAGCAGGTCTGTCTGTGCTCTACGCCTCTTTGTAACAGCTCCATTAGGTCTAGTGTAACATATTTTTTGGTTATTTTCAGCTTGCTTGTAGTGTTTAGGATACGATAAGATTATAGAAAACGGTAGTAAGATCTCTTGATTTATTTTTTCAGAGGGACAAATTAAATTAAAAAATTTTTTGGCCAAAAATTTAAGAAATAATCTTATTTTAGCCTTAAATTTGATGATTTTTGTCGATTTTTTGGCTTTTGTTTGTCGAAGGAGTTGATAATCTTTTTTTTATCGTTTCTTAAACCAAATCTGGATATGTTATAATGTCTACTGAACCGAAACATATGAGTTTTTGCCCACATTCCACCCATTTTTTGATATTGTACATTGTTTATCAATATTGATGATTTAAAAAAAATGCATTGGAAATGGATAAAATCTAAAAAGTTATTGCAAAACATGAAATTTTAGACAAGTTTATGACAAGGACCATTTATATATGCCGTATTTACATTTTTTTTTATTTTTTTCGATTTTGAGTTAAAGTAACGTACTTTTTAAAAAATTTTTTGATTTTCCATTTTCAATTTGTATTTCGATTATTTCGGGTAATTTTACGGGTGTTTATGCCTATATTTATGGTGTTTTCTATTGTTTTTGCGCTAATTTTTGTTTTAAAAATTGAAAAATCATTTTTTTAACAGAAGTTGATTTTTGTCGCATTTTAAAATTTTATAGCACTAAAATACGGATGATCCCGTCTTTCTGCGCTGTAATGTTCCACAAAACTTCTCCATCCTAATGTGAAAATTCTTTCAACGCGACCTTCGTTGCAATAATTACCTTACACTGTCAATACGAAACATAATTCCAGTCTCTTTTTCAATTTTTTATTATAAAATTGTTTTTTTTTTGAACAAAATATGTGAGATGAATGAATAAACTTTGTCACCGGTTGGATAATCGTCTGGGACTGATGCTCCTTTATACATATTTGGAAAACGGTGGCATTTACATCGTAATCCCTAACCATGGAAATTATAAGGCAGTGTCGAAAGTGAGACGTTCAGATTTGAATGACAGTAAGTACAAATCTCGATTAAATTTTTCTAAGGTATGTGGCGGGATTTCATTGTCGCGGTTTGCGGAGACGGCCGAGATTTTTTGGTCGAACATTGAAAAAAGTGTTATACTTTTTAACGAATTTTTGTCCCAAAAAAAGCTGCGGCCCATCGCCCAAAATTTTAAGACCTCTGCATTGCTTCTGAGGCAAGCCACCTTGAAACTGGCTGAACATGTAATAACTAGGCCCTCTATGTTAGTTATATTGGTTGTTATTTCTGTTGAATCTCGGTTGTTAAATAAAATATAGCTAAATTAAAAGTTGCACTTTTTCCGGCCACCCTGTATTATAATATGTGCAGTAGAGAGTAATGTTTTTACAAAAAATAATTTTTTTCCGCACAAAATGGGCAAAGATGTGGCCAAGTTTTTCTCTCGGACCGCTCTCCGCGTATCGCGTACTCTCTATGCCGCAAAGATCGTTGAATATCTCGGCTGCGCCTGCAAAGCTTGAGCTAAAATTCTCTGAATTTGATATGTGGCCTATGCCCAAAGTGTGTGCAAAATATCAAAAAAATGTGAAGGTAGCATTTGTGGCAATTCTCCCGTGAATCAAAACATAAATATCCGCAGGGCAACAGCCCTTTTATCTCTAATTTTTAAAAACAAAAAAGTTTTCTCGTACTTTTGTGTGATTCGCTTAATTGCAAGGCCAATTCGTCGCTTTCAATTTCCGATTTATCATGATTTCCCGGCCAAATTATGTCCGAACAGAAAAAGTGCCAAGTGAGTTTTCGGCGAGTTGAAGGGATTGGAAAGTCGGATTTGATGTTTTTTAAGTGTTGAAAAAGTGTTTTTGATTGTAATTTCATTGTAATCCACGTAAAATTAGTTTTTTATCTTACTTCTTCAAAAATTTGGAGTTTTATGCAATGACGTCATCCAATTCTAACAAATTTTTTGATCAGCATCGTGAAGCTTGAGGCAATTTTTTCCTTTTCTTTTGCCTTTCTCCTTATCGTTCACGATCTCTTAAAAAACGAATATCTCGCGGTATGTGTAACACATTTATGGAAAATGTTATTGCGAGATATGTCTTCATTGTCAATATTATGGCAAAAATTTTATGAAAACGAGACAGGGTATTGCTATAAAGCTATGATTTTAGTTTCACAGGGGTTTCCTCTTGTTACCGTATTCTTTTGCCTTGTAAGAAATCACAGAACATCTTTATTATCTAACTATGAATTGGTAATATTTATCAGAAATCCTTATGTGGCCTTGGTATATCGTCTACTCAAAATTCGTAGGCAATCTTCTATTCTCTAACTAGCAATTGATTCTTTTCAGTATTACTTATCATACGAGAACCGGTAGGAGTTTCCGTCGGTATTTCTGTATGCCCTGCGTACAATTTGTGCATACCCCATTACATTTGTTTTTGATGGTCTCCGTTAAACCGTTATCCTCGATAAAATCGCACTTTGACCCGTCTGGCCGGATCCAGAAAGCCAACAAAAACGACAGGTGTCCGAAAGCTAAATGACTGCAATTATGACGTGTCCTACCCGTTTTTTCAACAGGTTCTGATTAATCTTGTCGAAAATAGACGTCTTTTATTTTGGGCGGCAAGGATGTATTTTTTGAGTTTGAATTGGACACCAGACGAGAGAGCAGGCGGTTTGAGAAGAGGTGGTCTGAGAAAAATGCTTTTTGAATTTTCGAGCAAATAACGTAATGTTCTTTTGTCTACCGTAATATATAAGTTTATAAAAAATTTTGTCTACGCATTGAAGGTAACGCCGAGATATTCGATAATTTTTTCCGACGAGAGAGTATGCGCTTTTCGGAGAGCGGTCAGAGAGAAAAATGTGTTTTTGCAATATCTTTGACAATTTTCGCGTGGAAAAAATAATTTTATGGTAAAGACTTTGCCGTCTTCGGTTGAAGCAAACATGAAAATATTTCTGCGCATACTTTTCAAAGAATCTTCTTATTTTCTCCAACTTTTGACTTATTCAAAGTTTGTGCCAAATTTCCATAATATCTGAGCGTCGTACTACACTCTCTAGGTTAATAAAATAAAAAAACAGTCGTTTTTTTGCAGTTTTGCCAACTCTATTCCCAATTTAGTCATCATTGAGCAATCTCCACTTCAGTTATGACCTCACAATGATATTCTAATGCTCCCACCTTCAATTACCTTCCCATTTAATCCAGCTGATTCTCTTTTGCAGTCATTCTAATTAGAGCGCCATTGTTTCTATTTGAAAAGGAAAAAACGTCGAGGGATTTTTTACATGTTATGCCCTGCGGCCTTTTGTCTCTCTTTTCGCTTTGGATTTCTGCCGAATGAAACCGAAAGTCCTTGCTCTTCTCGGCCCTCAGGGCTTGACTGCTTTATTGTTTTTTGTGCTCAATTACTGATTACTTTTAAAGAGTAATACATATTTTCAGAGATTTCCAGAGGTGTTATTGTAGCCATTGACAAATTATTTTTTGATTTTTTATGGAAAAATTGTGAAATTTTTATTTTGTTTTATTTTTGGATTTATTTCATTTTTTAAAGTTGCGATCAGCCCATATGGCCTCTTGTTTTACTTTTTATGATACTGAGGCACGATTCCGGACACGTTTTTATATTTAGCTGACATCGAATGGACTTATATTATAGCAGGTGATCAAAGGAAAAATTTCGAAATTTTTGGGATCAAAGATTTCTAAAGATGTGTTCAATCTTTATGTTAATCTACCTTTTGCTTATTTTTAAACGGATTTTCTCTTTCAATTTTTTTAGTTAAAATTTTTGAAAAATTAATTTTTGAATTTTTAATTTTTTTCTATTTTTTATGACCCCCAATGACAAAACTTCCTGTTGTAAGATGATCTTTTGTCCTACTGCTTACTCGCTTTACACTAAAATCTTTTTCTACCCTTATTTACATTGCGTTTTAATACGAAAATGTCGTGTGTTTGCGTAAATGTTTGTATATTTTTTTCTTTTGTGATTTCTAATCTTGGCAATGTGACATGCCAAGACCAGAAATTATAAGGACATTGCGATTATAATTCTTTTGGCGTTATGACTTATGATAAATAATAAGTAAAAATGCGTCGTCTATAGTATTTGCAAAGCTCCGGTAATTACTATTTTATGTGGGAGTGTTTTCAAATTCTGAGCCCAATTTTCTATTGCTAATCATATATTATAGCTGCAACATGTTTGAGTAACTCACAAACAAAGTGCTCTTCAATTTCCATTAAAAAATTTTTTCGGTTTAGTAGCGGAACTAGGAACGTTACATATGCCAAAGAAGGCTTTTTTTTGAGATTTTTCGGAACGGAAAAGCTTTGGGGAAACACGGGTTTTCGTCTAGCCGACTCTCCTCATTTTGCGTCCTCTCTCACAAAGATGAAAGCTGAATAACTAGAAATTTCCAAAAAAGCGGCTAGAAGTTATGTAGCTGGAGCGGTTTCGACCTAGTTAAACCCGCTAGTGCATTGAAATATGACCGTAACTGGTAGGACTCTACAAAAATGTCCTCCCAAAATATAAAAAAGCCCTACAAAAAGGATGCTTAATTATCAAATCTTTTACCATTCATAAAGTCGCTGAAGCATTAGACGACAGAAAGCAACGTAAGGCCCATTTCACTTTTTTCATTTTTTTCGACACCAATCGGTGGCGGCAAAACTTAAGAACGCTGTGTGAAATAATTTTGGTGACATGCACTGTGAGAAAACAAAAGTTATCTTTCCGCAGTGCAACTTGCTGCTGTTTGCACTGTGCAATAGGCTTTTTTTGGGACGTCGCTCGCACCTTTACTTTTTTCGCACAGTGCGAGTCTCCAAAACAACTCTAGTGACCTTTCGGACGAACTGTCATTTGATCATCATTTTGTACATTTACAAAACATTTTCAAGGTTTCATAATACTTTTGAAACGCACTGTAAATATTAAAAAAATCCAAAAGATCCCTGCCACTTTCTTGTTCCCTTCCATATATATATTATACTCTTATTTCTAACTTATTTTGTTCTCTGACCTCACCAATATCCTTTACACTTTCTTACCACGCCATTTGTCGTCTCTTCGTTCCATTTTTTACGTCTCTCCCAGATTTTTCACCTCCGGTCTGACACTGAAACCCAATACTGTAAAAAGTTGTTTTAAAAAGTAAAAAACGCCAAAACCTCTTGTTAGATAGGAGTTTGGAAATGAGTTTGTTAGGCCACGTGGGATGGCGATCTTGTTCGAAAAACTGAATCAACGGATCATCCGAAATACGGTGGGAAATTGATATTCCTTTTGGAAACAAACGAGTCTTTTTGACCTGAAAATGCCTGGGGCTTAATGAGCGGAGGTCAAATGGGCTCATTTTCTTCATATTGGAAGAGCTTTTGAGCCGATCTATAATATCTTCAATAAGATATTGAGTTGCAACCAAAACTCTTGATTTTTAGAAAAGAAGATTTTTGATTTTTTGAATTTTCTTCTCATTTTTATATAATAAAATTTTTTTTTTTTAAAATTTATGCTTATTTTTTTTTGTTTTTGTATTTTACTTTTCTCAGTTATATGCTATCATTTATTTTACTTTTTTCAATATTTTTAAAAATTTTTTACCAAAATCTTGCATTTTTTTGAAGGTGCTAAGAAAATATTAGCAGACTAACATCTCAAGGCAAAGTATGTCCATCTTGAGAGCTCAGAGGGTCCGGTCAAACCTTTTCTAAACTATGTGCTCCTCAAATTGACATCCTTTTCGTGCCTTCTCTAAAAAAAATACGATTACTTTGTTTGGAATTTGTACTTTGAACTTGGCAACCTCATAATTCAATTTTTAAAGTTTTAGATCTATAAAAAAAGCGAAAATTCTATCTATGTAATCTTAAGGATTAAAAGAAACAATTTCAAAGCAAACGGAGAAGCTTTGAGCTCAAATTATGATAGGACTTGGCAAATTCTATTAAAAAAATTGGTTTGAAAAAGTTCCAAGAAGTGTTCGAGATTTTGAGAAGAGAAAAATAAGAAAAAATCTGACGTTTTCGAGATTTGAAGTGCCAGCATAGACAGCTACTTTTAAGCCGCGGTTCTAAAAAAGAAATGCCCAAGAAATTCTATTATCAATGACGACGGGAAAAAATTACAATGACATTCAACATGTTTACCAATAATTATTTTACTGTTTGCAATTTGCCATAATATTGATATACTATATTGTAATTCAAAAATAGCTGTATGGCCTTTTAAAAAAGACCAAAAAAACTACATATGATTTGAATCTTACTTTTACGGCTTAGAAGACGAAATGTCACGGAATTTTTTCCCTCCCTCATCGTAAAACAGGATTGGCAATAGTTAAAAATAATCAAATGGATTGATTATTAAACACATCTTAAGCAGTTTTAAAATTATTTCTACTTTGTTTTAAGAACGTGGGAGAACAAAAAATGTAGTGACATTTCGTATTCTAAGCCGTAAAGGTTCGAATGTAGTTGTATTGGCCATTTAAGAACTGTTGCAACAGTTTTTTTTTATCTTTTACAGTTTTTAAGACTTTCTCAATTCTATCACAATTTCCATACATTTGGAAAACACATCTGATCCCCCAGTTCCCCTAATTATATTCTATTTCCGTCTAGTCCCAAATCCATTGTCATCAATCATTCCAAAATTATTTTTTATTTGTTTTTGATCTTTTCCATTGTTTCACACTATTTTTCCGTGCCCGTCAAAAGCCTCGGCCTCAAATTTGATGAGTAAAAAGGGATATGATGGATGTCATAAATCCCTTCGATGAACACCTTCAGAACTCTTTAATATTTCTGTTTTTCAATTTTTTGGGCGACTTACGTATTACATTTTCCTATACGGTAGAACTGATTTTTTTTGAGCTTTACTCTCTTCGTATTTCGAATATTTTGACAATTATTTCCCTCCTTCAATTTTTGGGCCATAATTTTTGGTTTTTGTTCGAAACTGAATTAAATTGGCCTTTCCTTTTGTCAAACTTTTATAAACGCAAATAGTTTCTGAATGGGCTCCGGAAATGGCAGAATCGACTGGAACTGCGGTTCCTTTGGCCCAGAACACAAACTTTTTCTGCGAACCTGGCCATGGGGATTATGTAAGGTTTGTTTTGCGTTTTTGGGTAATGCTGGGATGCGTTTTTATTTGGACATGTAAAACGAATTTTATGGCTTAAAACCTTTAAAAAACGTACTTCATTTTTGAGAAAAAGCTAAAAGAGAGTGCGACGCTCAGAATTTGATGAAACTTGGTACAAATTATGAGTAAAATTTTTTGAAGGCATTTCCGGGACATTTAGCTTGCGTTTTGCCAAAACGACCAAGTTTTTTATGTCGAAAATTGAAAAAATGTAACTTTTTGGCAAACTTTTGCATGAAAAGTATCATATTTATTATATTTCTACTGCAGAAAGCAATCTTGTGTTGAACGTCTTGCAAAAAAGTCATCAACTATATTTCGCAACGAATGCCACTGCCAACACTTCCTCGGACTAAACGCATTTACCTCGCCCAAACAAGTTTTCTCTTGATAATCCGGGGCACGTCGGAAGTTTTGAGGGCTTCCGAAGCCCGTAAGTTCTTAAACATTTCCGTTTTCGGGGCGAAAACGTTTTGCGGAAAGTCCTGTCGTTTATATGAATGGGTATTAAGGATGGGTCTTAGGGCCCCGCGAAGCCCTAGGGCACCGAAGTTTGTTTATAAAAGGGGAGTAAGTGGGTGCGGTTCGGCCGAGTGTTCCAGACGGGCCAAAGTAAGAACGTTTTGTGGACTTTGAAATTGTTGGAAGTGATTTTTTTCCGAGAGTGCAAAAACCGGTCGATTTAATAAAAAAAATACAGTAAATCCTCTGTGCAACGAATCGCAAGAGACCGGTCTTGTTTTAAGAGCCAATATAACTACTTTTAAATCGCGCTTTTGAGGGCGTGGGAAACGAAATGTCAAAAACATTTTTAATGTCCTGCCGCGAAATCAAGGTCAGCAAAATTGCATACAATAAAATAGTTATTAGCAAGCATGTAGAATGTCACCATAATTTTTTCTCGCCGTTATTGATACGGTAAACGAAGAAAATGTTTTGGACATTTCGTTTCCAACGCCGTAAAAAAAGTTTTAGCTGTACTGGCCTTTTACGCCTAAGCTTTGTGGACCCTGCGATTGTTTGATATAGAGAGATGTCGCTTGTAGATTGTTTTGTTATCAAAATATGTTGTAAAGGCAATTTCTTGGCTTTCTCTAAAAAATTTTGAATGGATGATATATCAGGGTCAGAAATCAATTCTCTAAAAATTTTTTCTAGTGTTTTACAGAAAATGTCGAGATAATCAAAGATCCTTGCAGACCACGAAAGATAGGAAAAGTCGGGGTTTTTTTTTATTTTCTGTTTGCTTTAATTGAAGGTTTTCTAAAAAAAATTACATCGTTTGTCAACTTTCCACTTTCGACCTGCAAATTTCGCAGGCGTGGCATGTTTAAAATACGGAAACTCGCGCTAGGATGCCATTTGTATCGTATTTCTATTGTAAATCCGACTTTTTAAAGAAAAATCTGCAAAGATATGACCTCTCTTTGTCTGGTTATTTTACATACTAGTCTGAAAATGTTGTTGCATAACTTACTAGATCATAATCGTTGTAATCATCTTGACCTTGAGCTTCATATTTTTTGCAAATTCGCGCCTCAATTCATTTGCTTACGTCGCCTAATACGAATGACACACTTTATTAGTGTTTGGATTAATTAGAGTCAAAATGAATTAGTCCCATGTTCCTGGCGACGACGGAAGCCCGCACGAATTCATAATGAAGCCCTTCCTTTCTTGGCAAACAAGTAAATTGTATAGAATTTTTTGTGTATTTTAGGAGAAGACTAATGAACTGAGCAGTGTATTTCATTAGACATACGAACCTTTGAGGGAAATTCGAATATGTAAAAGAGATATTTCTAATATTTTACTTTGTTCGAAATAGATTTACTTGCTTAAAGGACTTAAAAAGTAATCCCCAGACAATTAAAAATTATTGGAAATAGCTAATGAGATATCATTAAAGAGAAAGGAGCCAGTACACTCCGGCTTATGCGAAATCTCGTAAAAAGTTATGGGAGTTCAGTACATATCGACCCAATTTCAGAATTATTGAGGCTACTTTGGATAACGCGGGGGACTGAATGGTTTATCGACCAAGGAAAATTATTGTCCATAGCGAGCAGATCATAGTCGGACTTGGCATAACCGACGGCTTAGGTGGTTTTAAGTCGTATGCGACATATATTATACTTCACGTTTTACAAAAAATGTAATTTTTGAAGGGAAAAAATTCATCAAAAATTCAGAGGTTTTTTGCTGGTTTTGACCTAAAAAGTTGTTGGAGACATGGGCAAAACTTTTTTTCATCTGAGTCCTCTCCACATTTGGCGTACTCTCTCGGCCGCAAATATCGTTTAGCATCTCGACAGTCCCTGCAAAGCGCGGGCAAAAAAATTCAGGATGTTGTCTAGGACAATGAAAGAATTTTCTTTTTACCTTACTATACTTTACCCTTAGCACCTTTTAAAAGTTGCCATGTTTTGTCATATTATTCAATATGTCGACAGCCGTTTGTATACACACTCCCGTGCAATGAAAAACCACAAATCGGGTCCACAACACTGTATTAGGCCATGTGGCCGCAGCAATGAAAAGGCTCCCTTGAGCTCATTGTAACGAATAATCGAATTTACGAAACGTCCTGCCCTTTTTACGGACAGGGCATTTTAGACTTGTCCTTGTTTCTCTTTTTTTTTCAATTAGGGACAAATGAAAAGTAAGAAATGGACGTAGAATGCAAAAGAAATAGATCAACCCTTTCCGTCGACAAATTGAATAAATTTGCAGTAAGGAAGACTACGTATACACATTTGAAAATTGATCTGAGCGTTGAACTTCAAGCCATCTTAAAGATCAACAAACTCTTTTTGTCCCTGCAACACTTTTTGATACCAAAACTCCTTCCGACCCTCCCTTACTTTGTAGTTCATCTACTAGCTCCCCCTTTTTTCACAAAGTTGTAAATTCATGCAAATTAGATCAATTTTTTTGTACTATGCCCAAAGAATAATATTTTCCATCCCGCAAATCCTTATATTTTATTCTGCCTTCTGATCCGAGGGGGCGCTGGAAAAACAATTTGTGCCGTGTCTAAACCGCCATTCGGCCCGTCGTTTTTCCCATTTTTGGCCAAAGTTTATCCTGTAGAACATGTTCTTAAACTAATTTGGGCTCTTCAGAAGTCTCGAGGCCCTCAATTTCGGGGATATCGCGCTTTTTACAAGTCCCATTCTCCATTCGTTTTTTTGTTTAAATTCAATTGTGCGTTGGAGAAAGGAGGCCTTTACATATCCTTATTTTTGGGATGTCGGTGAAGATGATTGAAGGGCTCGGCACTTGTTTGGAACGTCTGATTAGGTAAACGGAAATTTTGAAGCGAAGACTCGAGGGTCTTGGGAACGGCTGTAGACTATTTTGGGGGTTGGAGGGGCAAAAACAAAGGAGGGAGAAGGTAGTGCCGGAAAGCAAGTCCATTTTTGGTAAACCTGCATAGTATAACGTTCGAATTTACTTTACAATTCGCCATTGTAGAGGATAGATTGATCACAAATAGGATAAAGGGAAAATACAGCTATTTTTGAAACGCGCTTTTTACGGCACAGGAAACGAAATGTTAAAAAGAAGTTTTTTCTATGTGTAGCCGCGAAAACAAAGTAAGCATGTATCGCCGTATTTTTTTCGTCGTTATTGGTGCAGTAAACAAAGAATTTTTATGTAACAGACTCTGATGTCTTTCAACGCAAAATTGATAGATTTTTTCCAGAATTTGACAGAAAATGCCATTATTCGCCGCGTGAAGGAAAAGCTCTGTTGATTATGCTAATTAGGCCGATAACAAGTCGAAATTTAAAAAAACTGATATATGGCCTAGGGGGACAATGCATGCAAGATTTGAAGACAATCAAGGCATTGCGCCTCAGGAATTTTTTTTCTAATTTTGGGGTTCGTAACGAACGCGGGACCATTAAAAATGCGGGCCATTATTAAAATTATTATAACACAAATTCAAAATCACTGTAATTTCTTTAGAAAATAAATCCCTCGACCCTCAAATTCCCCTTTCTAAGTTTGCAATATCCCCATTTAAAATTTACAGCCTTTCCGTTGACGGAACTACACGTAACGTTCCGTTCTTGCACCTGCCTACAAAGCCCCGACTAATTTGTTCGTTTCTTTGGCGCCAAAAATCTTGGCCATACGCAAATTACTCGGTGGGTCCGAAGTGAAAACAAAAAAGCCTCGGGGCCCTTTATTTCGCCCTTTTTGGCGGCGCTTTTTGCGAGAATTCTCGAACAAAAAATATCTCTCAGCGCCTCCTCCCGCAGGGCTTTTTGGGGATATGAAGGATTGGGAAAACATAAGAAATTCGGCGCTTAATAAATATTCTGACGTTTTAAATGTTTTGACGGTGGGGGAGGAATAATTGTTTCGAAAATTTGATTCGCTGGGTACCAAACCTGGCTTCTGGGGAAAATGATTATTTTAGGGTTGTAAAAATAATCGGTTTCTTTAAAAATGACATTTTTACTCGTTGTAAAAACAGTTTTGAGCCGTTTTGAGATTTTTTAAGGAAAGAATAAAAGATGATGCTTTCACAGCATTCACACAGAGAAAAGTGGCAAAACTTTTTATTTATTTTGCTTCTTTTGTCTGCATTTCAATTCCTGAAAGTTTTAGCGCGCGTTTTGCAAGAGAAGCAAAGATATTCCGCAATCTTTGCGAACAAGAGAGTACGCGAAACGCGGAGAACGGTCAGAGAGAAAAGCGCTAAGATATTTGTATATGTGCATCTCTGCCAATTTTGTACGGGAAAAACTGGTTTTTTGTAGGAACGCTAAACTTTTATTTTTGAATAAAACCCCTTAAAAAAAATTTTTTTTTTATTTAGAAAAAATCATTTTTTTTTACAATTTCGCACCTAAAAAGGTCGGAAATCTCTGCAAAGCATGTGCTAGCAATTGAAAAAAAGTCGCGCCTAGTTGTAAAAAAATTTTTTATCATTAATAGCCAGTCCGGAAAGTCGCTGGAGTGATTTTTTGGTGTTTGCACTGTGCAAAATAGTCAGGGTGCGAGCGACAGCCAAAAAAACCTATCGCACTGTGCAAAAACCAAGAAATTGCACAGTGCAAAATGAACGAAGGTTTGTTTTCTCACAGTGCATGTCAAGCAAATCACTCCAGCGACTTTATAGACGGACTAGTAGTTGTGCCTGATTTCATCAAAAATTTTGATTAGAAATTTCCTCTTAGAAATCCAAAAAATATGTTTTTTTATATTTTTAATTCTCCAAAAATTTTCCCAAATCCCTCATCACTTTTTTCCCTAACACAACTCCTCATTAATCACCGCATTTTTTATTTTTTGCCAAAGATTAATTTTTTATTGTTTTTCGGCCCATTTGTACTCTTACTCACTTTCAAAAGCGTTTATTCGCTTTAGAAAAGCGTTTAATAAACTACCGAACATATTGCCTTTTTTCTAAGGCATTCTTATGATGTACTACGACCAAACAAACTAAAAAAAGTGATTTAGAAGTCACATTGCTTTTTAATTTTGTTGTTGTTTTTCTAGCTGGTTAAATATGGTATGTAAAGCTCCTTGGGGACCAAGAAGAGTGAATTTTGTTTATACTATGTCGCCTTTGAAGTGTGGATGGAGAAAATTAAGTCGAATAGAATATAAAAAAATAATATTTCGGGGTTGTGCATATTTTATTTTCAGCGTTTTTTGATGTTTTTATTTCAATTTTTTTTTGATTTTCCAAAATTTTGCATGCATATTAGGTTATATGCACTTGTCAGGTCATAAAAATTTTAACTTGCCCTTTACAATGGCAGCTGAAATATTTAAAATTTTTTATCGACGAGAGATTACGCGAAATAAAGAGCGATCAAAGAAAAAACTTTTTTTTTGACATCTCCTCCGATTAAAAAATTTTTGATTGACAATTACTGTAAATTTACGTGCAACTTGGAACGCTCATCAAATAAACTTTAGACTCTGGAAGATTCTGGAGATATTCATCGCCTCTTCCTTGATGACTCCAAACCGGATCTCACTCAACTTGCAGTGAGATAACGAGGGAATTTTCAAAAATTCTCAAGAGTCTCAAAAAATTTTGTTTTGACAATAATTGTCACAGTAATTGAAATATATTTTCAAATTTCATATTTTCTCAAAAAAATTTCTTTATTTTTTATTCCAAAAATTGTTTTCGGATTTTTTATTTTTAAAATATCCCGTGTTAATGTTTTCAAACTGTACCAGTTATACATATTATTTTCCATTTTTTTGTAACTTCAGCCCCCAAATTGCCAGTCTTGTGAAACTGTCTGCATAAGACAATTATATATGTTAATTATTGTCTAGTCGACCACTTAATTACATACTAAAGAAATAAAAATATTATGTTTTCATATTTGTACGTTTTGAGATTTTTTTTGTAAAATACGCGCGCTTTTATAAAATGTTTTTATTTTTCATTTTTTTGTGTGACAAAATTTGAGCATTTAAAAAACAATGTTATTTTTCTATTTTTTCCGTATTTTCAGGTCAAAAAAGTTGAAACTTGCCTTGCTGAAGCGCCAGAAACGGACTCGGATCTGTCTTTTTAAGACACGGTAAGGACGTTTGCGCTTCATAAAAATTGTATGTTGTTGATTGGGGCTAGAAAGTTTCTTAAATTTGAATTTTTTCATTTTTTTTTGATTCTTAACTTGCTTTTTTTTATTATTGTGTTGTATATTCGCCAATGACGTATTTTAAAACAAAAAATAATAAAACCTTGAAATTGTAGTCCACAATGAGTCGTTTCGAGGTGTCTTCGGTCTCAAAAGATGAGGGAAATGACTCGGAAAACAACACAATTTCCAGCCAGAAACAGCCGCCAAATTCCATAGCCATTGATGTTGGACAGAATAATAAAGGTAAGCAAATTAGTTAGTTTCACATATTCTATAAAAAATTAAAAAAATTGTTTTCCCTAAAAAACAAATTTTTTTGAATTTTAAAAATACTACCAAAGGAAGTACGCCAAGTATGTATATACGTCAGACATAGGCTACATATGAATTCCTAAAAATTTTAGCTCGCGCTTTCCAGGCGCAGACAGGTATTCAACTATTTTTGCCGCTGAGAGAGTACGAAAAACGCGGAGAGCGGTCAAAGAGGAAAACGTTTTTGGTCAAAACTTTTCCAATTTTGCGCGAAAAAAAAAATTTTCTGTCGAAGCATTGCCCTCCATGATAGAAACAGGCATTTTTATACTAAAATCCGCAAAATCCGCAAAAAAGTGTCCCATTTTTGCCAATTTTCGATGTAAAAATCTCGGTCGTTTCTGCAAAGCGCTCAAAAGGGTATTTTTGTATTTTTTTGACTCCAAAATTATCTTGCACCCCTCCGATTTCAGCTAAAAGATCGTTTATTAGTCTTGCAAACCCAGGATTAGACTCTGTTCCATTCGAGGAACAAAGGGACATTGAACGTATGTATAATACTTCAATATAAATATTACCTGGGTATTAACCTGTTTTCTCGACAATTATCAAATTGCGTATTTGGCTAATTGCTGTGCAGATTATCAGCTGCGAATCCACCTTTGATTTGTTTACCTTCTCTTGAGTATTTAATACGGAAAGGGATGGGATTGTCTAGGTAGAACGTAGATCTATTTGCGACAAATGGGTGGAGACTGTGATTATGAGTTCCAAAAAGTGTGGGATTGCTTTAAAAGCGTTTAGCTCTTAAATTTACCGTTACATGTCGGTTATTAGCGCATTTCTTGTAGCCAGCTGCTTAGAAGTCTATTTGACGATGTTATCTTTAATAGAGACGGTTATCATTAATAACGGATCGGAAATTGAATTTCAATGTGGGTGCATTGTATTCAAAAATTCCTACGTCATATTTTAACCGCGAGGACAATTGTTGACGTAGTCTTTGATAGGGCTTGCGCAGCCTTTCAAAGGCGATACAATAACGGCATTTTTGAAATTTGTTTTGCACAATTTTTTTGTAGCGGGCGTTATACAGAACTATGTGGAGCAGTCCGATAATAGGTAAGACAAAAGGGTATTATCTTTGTAAGGTCTAGTAGTATTAGCCGATGATTACCTCGAATATTTCAGTTCTCAGTCGCAAGACAATATTTGCAAACGTAAAATGTATTATCTATGAAAGGGGCAGGACAGCTACTTTTGAATTGCGCGTTTTACGGCGTGTGAAACGAAATGTCAAAAAAGTTTTTTACGTCCTGCAAATAAACCAAAGGCGGCGGAGTTGCGAACAGTAAAATAATTATTAGTAAGCATGTAGAATGTCACCATTATGTTTTTCCGTTGTTACTAGTACAGTAGACGAAAAAATTTTTGAACATTTTGTTTCCACGCCGTATAAAGCGCGATTCAAAAGTAGCTGTACTGTCTCTTTAACAAGGCTGTTCAAACACAAAAAACAAAGCATTTAGACTTTTCAAATATTATCCCAAATCCAAAATTCCGTAAAACCAAAAGAATATCTTCCACTCGATAATCGATTGTCCAACATCTCCACTACGTATCTTTATCCTTCATTGTTCTCGTTTATTTTCAAATTTCTCCCAAATTTAGCCATAAAATTTATTCGCAAAAGGTTTCAAAATGAAAATAAAACTTTAATGTCTAGGATAAGGTCATTTCTCCCCTAATAAGGAGCCGAATCGTGCGGCGAATTTTCGTTCAAAGATTAGAGATAAAATTTGGAAACGTGATATTTTAATTAAGCCCAAGTTGAACTTGCATAATTAATTTTGAGGTTTTTAATTATTCTGCCCTAATTACTGCTGTCGTATTATTTTATTCAAGTTCAAATTTCTGTTTACTGTTTTTGCAAAGAAATTGTATTTCGAATACTAAAGTTTGTTCGGCCTGATAAGCAAATGAGGAAATGTAAGTGAATTTTCTTAATCTTTAGATATTACAATTAAAAAATTTTCACTTTGTTACAGTGCAAATTTTCGAACAATAAAGTCGCACTGTGCAAAAAAATATATTAAATTTTTGCACTGTGCGTGAGCCAAAAAAGCGTATTTTTTCCAATGCACAGTGCAAGTTTTTCAATGATAAAAATTGCACTGTGCAATCAAAAAAATAACAAATGTTCGCACAGTGCAATCAAATTGTCTTGGCGACGCAATGTGATACATTGATTTTCGTACTTTTACTGTACTTTATAATTACCAAAAAAACGTTTAGGATTTTTTTTGACTCTTTCTGTCAATTTGAACTCCTCTGGGCTTTTCTGGACTCCCTAAATACTGAAATCCATTAGAATCCAATCCAATATCCCATTCGATTACGCTCATTTTGAACTACTTTACCTTCAATCTTGTTACAGTCCAAAAATAGCCCAAATTCTTTTTCATAAAAAAGAATAAATTGAATTTGATTCGGATTTTCCGCTCTTTTTGAGGACTTCGTTTTTTTGGCATGTCGAGGAACGTCACAAACAGCACATAGATTCGAGATAAGCAAGGTCTCCGCTGCATTTCTCGTCTAATAACTTGAGGGCATTTGGGAGGAGGCATAAAGTTTTGCGATTTTTTTGAGGACAAGGATACTGTAGTTTGTTACATTTGGAAGAAGTTCATTTTCACGACAATTGGATTTGAAGTTAGTAAGGAAATACTTCGAATGCGACGCTCAGATCTTGATGAAACTTTTCACAAAGTTAGAGTAATTTTTTCGAAGACATGCGAGATTTCCAGCTTTTGCGCTTTGCAGAAACAACTAAGATTTTTGGGTGAAAATGTTTGGCAAAAATGTGAGACTTTTCTGTTAATTTTGGAATTAAAAGTCCCGTTTTTTAAAGGCGAGCGTCCAACTTTGAGGAATTCAAAAGTTTTCTAAAATCTTCCTCATTCTTAAGCAAATCAAAGTTATCGACAACACTAGTGTCATATCCGTCCATTCACATGTCCAGACCAAATTTTTGCTTTATTACATGTTCAAGTGCATCTGAAAGTGTTACGTTTTCCGGAAGTTCCCATAAGAAACCCGCGAAAAACGTAGGGAGAGACAAAGTTCTTCTGCGTTCGGCAAATTCTCGTGGTATTTTGGTTTTTCTGACGTCAGAATCTCAAAACATTCAGAAGAAAAATTATAATTAGTCCTCTAATAATTATCTGTGTTTGCTAAGAAACTTCCTACTTGGACTTTCAAAAAAAATTGTAGACGTTTTTTCGGAAACAAAAGCCAATATCCAAACTCCGAAGTCCTTCGGATATCCAAAAAAAATATTTTTTACTTTTTCCGACACGTTTTTTTATAAACTTTCCCCAGACCTCTTGTTCAAAAACCCCTCAGGCGGTTTTACGGCTTTTTTGGGATTCAAAAAATTAAGAGTTTTCACGGATTCCGCATATTAAAACGGCACGTCGTCAGGGTGCGGCTTGACCTCGGCGGTTCGCCTTTAGTCTTGGAACGTCTTGTTTGGCATTTTTGAATTTTTAATTTTTGAAATTTTGGCAAAAGCATTGCTTCTTTGGCTTTGACAAAAGATTTTGGAATTTGCACAGTGCGGCGGAAAAATAGGCGTTTTTATAGTCCGCACTGTGCGGAAATAGAAGTTGCATTCTTCGTGCACAGTGATGATGAAAAGAAGTTGTGTGGCAACAAAAAGTTTTTAAAATGCACGGCAAACTCGTTTTTATAAGCAATTTTTTTTGCACAGTGCGGTTTTTTAGACGTTATGCAGTCTGCACTGTGCGCAATTTAAAAATTGAAATTTTGCTGTTTAATGCGACAAAGCGACATTTTGATTCACGTAAGTGTGCGTAAAATTTCCCATACAGTCATATTTTTAGTCCAATTCTTATTTTTGCATTGGGCATCCACGTTTTTAGACTAATTCTTAATTTTACACCGTGCAAACTAAATTCTTCTCAAAATGCTATGTCACTGGGGTAAATATCGCATTTTTAAAATAACGGTGTAATCCTGGTGACGACTTCTTCCTAAAAATGAAACTCCCGAGCTTTTGGAATCACTTTTGCAGAACGCGCGGGCGCAGCTCGCAAATAAAAGAATTGCCAACCCCAGTTGCAAAGCTTTTTTAAAAATCTTTATTATGATCTAACAATAAATAAAAAATCAACAGATGGCTGAACTTTGTATTTTAAAACCTTAGCCTAGGGCGCAGTCTGCTGTATTAAAATCTTAAAAACATCAATTTTCCCAAAGAAACTTTGTTGTCATTTCACTCTGTCTCAGAAGCAATTTTTACTTTAATTTGTCGAATGCACTGTTTTTTGCATTTTCCTGCAGAAATCTACATTATTTATGACCATTTACATTAGAGACATTAGCCCTGACTTGGCCCATTATCCGGGCCCCACCCGCTTCAATTCCCATTATTCTCACGACTTTCCCCATGACTTTCGAGGGTTTGGTTAGTGGGTTGTAATTAGTATTGGGTTGGATATTATCGATATTTTTGGAGAAAGTTCAAATTTTTCTATTTTTTGCATTGTAAAAATGAACTTTTTAGAATTTTAGAAATTAAAAAATGCTTTTTTGATATTGTTTAAGAAGAAGCTGCTGCTTCAAAACATTTTTTGTTTTTTATTGCCTCGAAAATAGTCAAATTTCAAACTTTAATTGTTTGTCCGCCGCACAGTGCAAAAAATTTTTTTGATTAAAAAATTGCGTATTTTAGCGGCTACCAATTTTTTCAATATTCATTTGCACGAATACCACTACCATTTAGTCCGACCAAACCAAATTTTATATCCGACATTTCTCTCTGTCAACTTTTATGATCTTTTTCTTTTATTTACTGCACGGTGCACTCATTCCCCAAAGGTTTTATGAATGCCCAAACAATGTCCGAGGGCTACTGTTAGTTTTTGTTTCTTCCAACGATGTCTTGTGGCGCCGCACAGTTTCGTGCCCCTGCGGCGATTAAAGGGGAACAGGAAGAGCGCTCTTATCTTGTAGCTCTCCTAGGATAACAACCGGGTGTAATTTCATCATGGGTTTACGGGGAATTGTGTAGAGATGAATGTCTGGGAGTTCAGTTACGATTAAACGAAGGTTCCGAGGGACTACAGGATTTTTAGGAACAAAATTTTAGAATAAAATTCTTCGAATAAACAGTTTCGAAAATAATTTTTTTGCGCTAAAATAAAGTTTCCAATTGCATAAATTTATAAATTTGCATTTTTTTCCAAATATTTGCATTCTTCATGAAGTTGTAAAACGCCGATATTTTTCGTTTACAGCATCAAAAACGCCTCATTAAGTCTGAAAAACCGTCTTTTTTTTTGTTTTGACCTTGCAGAGACGTCTGCCCTTAGGACTTCTTTATTTTATACATAATTTTTTTGTTGTTCAAGCTAAATTTTTTGAAAGATGAACTTTTTTACAACTAATTACTGCCATAAGACTATTTAAAAGTTGATTTTGTATAATTTTTAATAATTATGTAAATTTATGCAAATTTGAAAATTTATGATTTTATCAAACATTTGCCCATGTTTCTACATATTATTTCAACTAAAAAAATTTGCAGTTTTTGCAGCCTTTATTTATGCAAAATTATGCAAAAAGTCCACCGTCCTCATAACCTCTTCATTACGCATTTGCACGCACTTGGCGCACGTCTCCAAGACAAAGAAGAATGTCATGTTTCTGACTTATTTTGTCATGCCCCTCCGGCTCTTTGAACTTTCTCAAGGTCTTTCCTTTTGTGGGTCCTCATAAGCTCTTCATGTTCCGTTTTTTCTCGGCCGCCTTGGGCCGTTGTTTAAGCCGACTGAAGAGGGTCAACTTTGAAGGTTCGAGTTAAAGGTGGCTCAGTTTGTTTTTGGCCAATTTTTGGAGTTTTGGAATTGGGGAATAAGGAATTTCGATGCCCTAAAGACTTATGATACAGTTAGGAAATTTGGGGAAATTATGATGACTTGAAGTACAGTTGGAAGTCAAGGTTTACCTATGAAATGTAAAAATGTAATCTCAATGCATATAAGGGTGGTCATAGAAGAATTTGCCTAGATTTTTTTTCGATGAAGCAAAAATCAGTGCAAAAATTTTTTGCACCGATTTTTGAAATTCATTCCCGAGTTAAAGGCAATTTCAGACGACTTTTTAAGTCTGCGCCGATATCTGTAATTATTAAGACGGGAATGAATTTCAAAAATCGGTGCAGACCCATTTTGCATTGATTTTCGCCTCATCGGAAAAAATTCAGAGCAAATAGTTCTGTGACCACCTTTATATCAAAAGCATATTAATTTAAGTCATCAAAAAGTAGAAAGTAAATTTAACGCACCTTTGTGATGAGATTTAACGCAAGCTTTGATTGATATTTGTATGTAATATTCTGTTTCAAAAGTTGTGTACATTACCTCTGCTGACAAGCAAAGTATTTGACGTGGCTCAAATAAGGGAAGGTCAAATATTCAGCACACATTTCATCGAAATATTATATTTGATAATATGTGTTAGCTTGTGTTTTGTTGAAATTGCGGAGATTTTTTGAATATAAGAAAAAACAGTTTCTCGTCTCTTCGACCCTCCTCATTTTGCGTGTCCTCTCTAAACAAAGCTGATTTGAACTTGCGAGATTAAACTTTTAGGAATCACATGTTGACATATGACTAATTCAGAACCCGCATGCCCTAATTTAAGGTAATCTTTGTGCCCCCGTTAAAAAACTTCGCTTGCAAGAACGTTTCTTCGACTAGTCCGTTTGTAAAGTCGCTGGAGTGACTGTGAGTAAAGAAATTTTTACTTTGCACAGTGCAATTTCTTGGTTTTTGCACCGTGCAATAGCCTTTTTTGGGGTTGTCGCTTGCACTCTGACTTTATTTGCACAGTGCAAAAAGCAAAAATCAGTCCAACTACTTTCCGAACTGACTAGTATGCGATATTCGCAAAAAAATTTTAAACAAGACATATTCTACCTTCATCTCTGACCTCTCAAAATCTCTTTTCCCAGAGTTCAATTCAAGTCTTCAAATTCCAAAAATTTCAGCCCCTTTCCGCTAATAAAACTGGCAGACCTTCCAAATTTACCTTTTCTATGGTATTTTAGCCATCAAAAAAGACCTCACCAACCTAGCCAACCGTTGCAACCGCGTCTCTTAAACCTGGCTCCGCTCGACTTATTCAAAATAACCCTTAGGGAATGTCGAGAATCTTCTTGGACTTTGAGGTCATGACGTCATTTTAAATTTTTTTTCTTTTGTTTCCAAAAAACGATAAAAAAGGGCATCGTTAAATGGGACAAAGCTTTTTTGGCACATGTAAATCGCTTATTGTTCAAGGCCAACGTTCTGAATTTTTAACGCCATTTGGAGGGTTGTTGCTAAAAGTTGAGAAGTTAATTGTCATCATAAATTATATTGATTTTCTTAGCTCTAAACTGTGGATTACTCGCGAATTATGGTTTAAAAAATGTATTTTGTATATTGCAGTTTAACAAAGAGCTCCTTTATGGTTAAAACAGCCCGATTTTTACTTCTTTTTCAATAGTTTACACTGTAATTTTGCTCAAAAAAGTCGTTCTCGATGATCCAACGACGATTCAGTAAACTTGGTAAGAGCAAAACAGAAAAAACATCAAAAAAAAATTTTTAGACAATACTGAAGAGTATAAAAACTTCAAATACCTACTCAAAATGATCGTATTTTGCGAATATTTTATTTTCAGACAGTAATAATGGTGCTGAACGGATACCTCTTTGCGACACAAACAACGCGGGCTTGGCATTGTATGAGGTAAGGGAATTTAAGCTGTAACGGGTTGCCGGGACTTGCTAGTCCGTCCGGGAAGTCGCTGGAGTAATTTTTGGCGCTTGCACAATGCAAAAACAGTCGGGATACGAGCGGCAGCCGAAAAAGCTTATTGCACGGTGCTAAAAGTGAGAAATTTCACAGTGCAAAGTGAACTTTTGTTTTTGCACAGTGCATATCGCAGAAAACACTCCGGCGACTTTGCGAACAGACTAGTATTTAAAAAACACAAAGCCTAGATTTTCTCATATACACCTTGTAGACGGACTTGCCATAATCCATGACATCTCTCGTAGTTGATATGGGCACTTTCTTTATTAGGAAAATTTTTTATAATTTTGCTGAAAATGAGTTTACCAGAGCTAATGCGCCGCTGAGATATTCCACAATCTTTGTCAACGAAAGAGTGCGAAAAAAGCGGAGGGCGCTGAGAGACAAAAACGCTCGGTTTATAGCAAACCCTTTCGTCTGAATATTTGGTCTACAACGATGCTTACAATGATTACTTATTTTCCCTGATTTCCAGGAAGAATACAATGCCCAAGGCCAAAAGATTGGCCAAATGCTCCGCTCCCTTTCCCTCTACCAAACGGCGCCTCAAGAAGACGTCGAAGCGAATGCCCAATCAGCCCCAAAGCAGCCGGTAAAAATGGGTACCCTGATGGGAGTGTATTTCCCATGTGTGCAAAACATTTTTGGGGTTTTGTTTTTCATTCGACTGGCATGGATTGTGGGCGTGGCTGGGATTTTGGAGGCGCTGGGAGTGGTGCTGCTCTCTTGTTCCGTGGTAAGCGAATTTTAGATGGAGTGAAGATGAATTTAGCTGGTCTTTAAAGGACCAAAACAACTATATACATTTGAATCTTGTTTTTACGGCTTGGAGGACCAAATGTCACGGAATTTTTCTCCTCCTTCATCGTAAAAGGGGATTGGCAATAATTCAAAATAATCAAATAGATTATATAATACATCCTCAGCAATTTAAACATAATTTAAACTTTGTTTTAAGGGCGTGGGAGGGCAAAAAATTCTGTGACATTTCGTCTCCCAAGCCGTAAATACAAGATTCAATTGAAGTTATCTTGGTCGTTTAAGATATTAAGTTAAGATATATCCCTACGGATCATATTTTGGCATTTTTTACAATGAAAACAAATTCTAGAGCTACTTCACAGTGCAATGGTACTTTAGGTTTAAAAAGTTGGTCTGGCCGAGACTTCAAGCCACGGAAAAATAATTTTTTGATTAAATTTATCTCAACGCACTGTGCAGATAGCTTTTCCGTCAAAATTATATTCGCTTGATTGCAGCGTGCCAGAATCAAAAAACCGCACCGTGCAGCCGATTTAAAATATAAAAATTTGGCCTGGCCGGATATTCAGGCTAGTGAAAATTATTTTTTTGTTTGTTTTATCTCCTAGCAATGTCCAAACATCTTTTTTGGCCCAGATATTTCTATCTGGTTGCACAAAATCAAAAATTGCCATGGTGCAAGAAAAGTATAATATGTATTTTTTCTCACTGTGCTAAAGGATTTTAGAAAACTATTTCTCTAGACTGCTGATCAACCTAAAATCTGCTTTTCAGACATTCCTCACCTCAATATCTCTGTCCGCAATCGCCACAAATGGAGTGGTCTCCGGCGGAGGCCCTTATTACATGATCTCCCGTAATTTGGGCCCCGAACTCGGTGGAGCCATTGGGATTTTGTTCTTCTTCGGAAACACAATGGCTGGTGCCATGTACATAACGGGAGGTGTGGAGATTCTGCTGATCTACCTCTGCCCGCAGCTCAAGCTTTTCGAAAGCATGTATAACAATTTCCGGGTGTTCGGCTCAATCCTGCTGCTTTGTGTGGGACTGGTGGTGTTGGCGGGGGTTAAGGTAAGGGGGGATTTGTTTGGCAGAAAATAGGCTAAAGGGTCAGTACAGCTACTTTTTAGTCGTTCTTTCTACGGCGTGGAAACGAAATGTCCAAAAGGTTTCTTTGTCTACTGTACCAATAACAACGGGAAAAACATAATGGTGACATTCTACACGCTTACTAATAATTGTTTTACTGATTGCAACTCTGCCGCCTTTGTTTTCGCTGCAGAACATAAAAAAACGTTTTTTGACATTTCGTTTCACACGTCGTAAAAAGCGCAATTCTTAAGTAGCTGTTTTGGCCCCTTAAATACTTTTTTCATGCTTACTAAAAATCATTTTACTGTTAGCAATGTTGCCGACCTTGTTTTAGCTGCTGGACACACAAAAATTTTTTTTGGACATTTCGTTTTCCCCGGTTCAAAAGTAGCTGTAATGGCCTTTAAATCTTATTTTTAATCAGTTTTATTTTTAATAATCCCGTTTTCAGGTTGTAAATAAATTCGCACTGCCGGCGTTAGTGATGGTATTAGGATGCATAGCCTGCACATTTATTGGAGAGTTTGTCAAATTTAATGGAACCGACAGCATACGGTAGGTCTATTTGAAGTGTACTTTGAACTGAAAGGAATGGCAATTGTTTTGTCAAAATATGCAAAAGAAGAGAAGCCGTTTAAGTGTATATTTACGAGATATGGTAGAATATTTCTGTTTGTAAAATATGAAGCTGAAAAATAATTCCTTTTTCGAACATGTTTTGTTGTAAAAACTTTTTTTTCATGCAGACACATTAGATTCATGTCACATATCAATTCCTGAAAATCTTGTCTCGCGTTTTGCAGGAGCGGCCGAGATATTCAACAATCTTTGCGGCTGAGAGAGTAGGTCAAATGTGGAGCGCGGTCAGAGAAAAAACTTTTTTGGCTATATATCTGCCAATTTTGCGCGAGAAAATTTGATTTTTTGTAGAAACTCTTCGGTATAAAAAAGGTTGAAATTTGTCGTGGAAAAAACAAAAAAGAATGTTGTCTTTTATTAATTTTCATCAACTCTTGACTCAATAATTTGTCAAAATCCGAGCATTCAACCACTCATTTGCTGTGGAGATGACTGAAATCTTCTTCCGTTTCAGATACTGTGTTGTTGGTGATCGTCCAGTAAATCTGGTCGCCTTCTCCGAAAAGCACAAGTTCACACCGGACTGCACCATCGACGGTCTCCGTGCGGCCTTCTGTCCGAACGCCACAACTTGTGATCCCTACTTTAAGAAGGTCCTCAACTCCAATCCGCTGTCGATCGGATCGCAGCGCGCCATCACCGGATTCTCGAGCAACGCGTGGTCCGACAATCTCTGGGCCAAGTATCGCGAAAAAGGCACCGTTCTGACGCGGGGCGATGCGACAAAGGAGCCGAAGGCGGAGAAGGGGAGTTTCTGGATCTTCGAGGACACCACAACCTCTTTTATGGTGCTGGTCGGAGTGTATTTCCCATCAGTGACGGGTATTATGGCCGGCTCGAATCGGTCGGGCAATCTTCGAGATGCGGCCGTTTCGATTCCTTGGGGTACTATTGGCGCTCAACTAACCACTTCTCTTGCTTGTGAGTTTGTTTGAAAAGCCGGCCTTGCAATATGACTCTTGAATTGTTGAAAATTCCTTTTTTTGCACGAAAAGATAAGTAGTTGATTTCGGCTTTGGCCCACCATCGAAGCCTACATATTTCATAAATAGGCGACCTTCATGGATTGGCCGCCCCCCCCCCCCCCCCGCCATATATATTTAAATCACCCTTATTATATATTTATAAACCTCTTATTTTAAGTAACAAATACGTATAAAATTTAACTGAAACCCGATCGTTTTCAGACATTTTCGGCTCCGCCTTCTTCGGAATGACCGTTTCCGAGCTCTTCATCCGCGACAAGTACGGTGAGTCGGCGATGGGAAAGATGATTGTCGCCGAATTGGCCGTCCCAATGCCTCTGATCATCCTCCTCGGCTGTCTCGCTTCAACCATCGGAGCTGGAATGCAATCGTTGACTGGAGCACCAAGAATTCTGCAGGCAATTGCGAGTGATGAGGTCATTCCATTCCTACGGCATTTCAAATCCACAGATCGGCGAGGAGAGCCGTTGATTGCGATTTTTGTGACCTTAATCATCTGCGAGGTGGGGATCTTGATTGCGGTTCTGGAAAGCTTGACTGCGCTGATTACGGAGTAAGTTAGCGTGGAAACGGGTCGTTTATCGGTCGATCTTGATCAAATATCGACATCTTATGATGGTCTGCAGTTTTGAGTTTCATTATTTAGACATTATTTATCAAAAAAATCGATTTTTTCAACAAATTTTTTTTAGATTCCTTCTGATGTGCTACTTTGGAGTGAATCTCTCTTGTGCGATTCAGTCGCTGATGAAAGCACCCGGTTGGCGGCCCACTTTCAAGTACTACCATTGGGCCCTCTCATTTGCCGGCGCCCTCCTTTGCCTCGCCATTATGTTCATCAGTTCTTGGCAATTTGCGATCCTCGCGATCCTCATGGGCATCGCCGTCTACAAGTACATTGAATACGAAGGCGCTGAAAAGGAATGGGGCGATGGGTTAAAAGGGCTGAAGCTTTCGGCCGCGAGATACGCCCTTCTTTCGGTGGATCAGCGGCATGAACAACATAGCCGAAATTGGCGTCCACAATTATTGGTGCTGTATCCGAATAAAGGCGGGATCTTTGGAGGAAAGGACGCGAATGAGACGGGCGATAGATTGCTTAGTTTTGTCAGTCAATTGAAGGCTGGGAAAGGGTTGACAATGGTGGCTGAATGCATCGAAGGCGATTACATCAAGAAATTGGAGGAGGCTACAGTAAGTTATTAAAAATTTAGACGAAAAAATCGAAGCAATGTAAACTAAGAAATATGTTTGAGTTTCTATTCCATTTTTTCCATCTTCAGATAATTGTTATTCTTGAAATTCAAATGTCCCGCCAATTTTGGCATTCTGTTTAAAGCAGTTTATAATCGTTGAAAATGTGCAAGACGTATTTTAAAAAGCCTAAAATCTATTGAATGATGTTATAAAGTACCTTTAGACATTGAACTTATATTATTCATCATGATTTTTGCAAAAAATCAAACTTTGCTTAAAAAATTTTGAATCAATTCTTTAGTTGCCTCAGGCACAATAAAAAATAAGTCCGAAAATATTTTTTTATTCGTATTTTGCCGAAACAGATTTTTTTTTGCACAATGCGTTTTTTTCATTTTCTAAGAAATTTTGGCACAATACGGCAACCAATTTTAAAAATCACAGAATTGGTGAACTCACATCAAAAATGACCTCAAATCCGTTTTAGATCGAACGCCAACGCCTTATTGACAAATGCCAGGCCTATAAAATCAAAGGATTCTGCGAGGTCCTCGTCAACGACACGTACAACGCCGGCGTTAACTGTCTGGTCCAAACGTCCGGACTTGGCGGACTCCGTCATAACAGTGTTTGCATTTGTTGGCCCGATAAATGGTCCGAGACCAAGGCCTGGGACGAAGCTCATCGGTTTGTCAGCGTGATTCGAAGCATCGCCGCAACAAAATGCGCTATTTTGGTGCCGAAGGGGATCAATGACTTCCCGAAGAGCACGGAGAAGGTTACTGGAACGGTATGAAATTTATGTTAGACAAATCATGCACATTCTTGGCAATTTGCGGCAAAAAGAAGCTCTTTTCATGATTTTCAAAAAAAATTTAGAAAAATTCAATTTGCTTAGGAAGCGAATACTAGAGGCAAGGATATCCGACTGCCTTTAAACTTGGCACGTTTACTGCGCATAGACCATAAATGAACATCTGAAAAGATTAGCTCACAAATTGCAAGGGCAACCGAGATATTCAACAATCTTTCAGGACGAGAGACTATGAGAAACGAAGAGAGACGGTCAGAGACAGACATTTTGGCAGTTCTTTGACTTTTTCCCTCAAAAGATTGGTTCCGAAGAAAAATATTTTTGCCAACGTTGCGATTGTCAAACTCTCATCTCAAAAAACATTTTGGCCAAAGTGATTTTGTCATCAAGATCAAAAAATTCGGTTTTCAATTTTGATTTTCAATATTATTCCAGGTTGATGTCTGGTGGATCGTTCATGATGGAGGCCTGTTGATGTTGCTGCCATTCCTTTTGCGGAAGCACCGAACTTGGAAGAACACCACGTTGAGATTGTTCACCATCGCTCATATCGATGAGAATAGCACACAGATGAAGGAGGACCTGGAGAAGTTCTTGTATCATCTGAGGATTGAAGGACAGGTGTTTGTGATTGATATGGTAGGTCAAAAAAAATGATTTTTCTTGATTTTTTGGAGGAAAAGTTAATTTTTCGGCTAAAAAATGAATTTTTGATTATTTTTCCCATTTTTTCTGTTTTAAAAACGTTTTCAAACTCTCAACAGCCCTCTGATCCCTCTAAAATTTCAGCCAGAGTCCGATATCAGCGAATACACCTACGAGAAGACGCTGAAAATGGAAGAACGAGTCAAATTCCTTCGCGAAATGAAGGCTCGAGAACGTCGCGACAGTCCCGCCACAATGGATGAGGTGGTTTTGGAGCGCCGATTCAGTCGAATTGAGAGAAAACAGTCCAACGCGTCGAATAAAGTGGATAGTCCCATCAAAACGGTCCAAAGCCCTCCGGGCTGTGTGGATATTGAGGAAGAAGCGGCGGCGAATGTCGGAAGTAAGGTCCGATTCAGCGAGAATTCGATTGAGGTAGGGACAAATTTTTGTTTTTTTTAATTTTTAATCTGATTTCAGGTGAACCGAGAAGACAAACCGACGACCCCACCAACTCCTGGGACTTACAATGTGAGGAAGATGCATACAGCTGTCAAATTGAATGAACTCATGAGGAACCGAAGTAAGGAAGCGCAACTCATCGTCGTCAATCTGCCCGGTCCACCGGAAAAGCATCGAGACAATTATTGTAAGTTTGTGTCTTGAATTTTGTTGGATGAGAGGTTTTGGCCAAGTTTTGCACTGTGCCAGAAATGAGAAATGTGATTGTGCACTGTGCGAAATGAAAAAAGGGATTTTGCACTGTGCAAGGTAAAAATAAATTGACTTCAAATTATGCGATAAGTTGGAATTGCTGTCTTCGCATTTTGTATAAGTTGGAAGTCTGCAAAAAATCCAGATAAGGCAAAAAAATCAATCTTTCTTCTTGATCATTGCAGATAATAAAAATAAAAATTTTGCACTGTGCAAAAACTACAGACAAAATTTTGCACTGTACGATGACCTAAAATGGTCGTAATGCACCGTATACTTCAAAAGAAAATTGCGCAAACTCTGCACATTAAAATAAAATGGAATGTTCTGCACATTAAAATAAAATGGAATGTTCTGCTCGCAGTGCAAATTCCAAAAGAGCTTTCCGCACTGTGCAAAAATCCGAAAATTTACTTTTGCAATGTGCGTCATAAAGAAGCATTTCAGTTACCTCGTAATCATCAAAATAATCAGTCGCAGCTTTTTGCATAGTGCAATAAAACTTTATTCTACGTTCTATGCACAGTGCAAAGACTCGATTTTTTTCTGCACTGTGCAAACATTTAAAGGTTGTCTTTTGCACTGTGCAAAAATGGTTAAAATCAAAAAAATCCTATTATTCGTATTTTACAATTCTATTTTTAGATATGGAGTTCTTGGACACGCTAACCGATGGTTTGAATCGAGTTTTGTTGGTCCGTGGAACAGGCACAGAAGTTGTTACAATCTACTCATAATCTCTTCTTTTTCTATGATTTCCTTTATTCTATCCACTTTTAACAATTTTTTATAGCTTTTTCAATAGATTTTAACTAGAATTTCCCCTATTTTTTCAATTTTCAGCTCAAAAAAGCCAAAAATCTTTGTCAAAAGCTCGCATTTTATGTCAAAAACCACTTTTATTAGTCTCAAATTTCTTTGAAAACAGTATTACAAACTTCTATTCAGATTTTCCTCTCTCTAAATTACGGTATTCCCAATATTTCCCAAAGCATTTTCAAATTCGCAGTCTCAAATCGGTGAAAACGCCATAATTTGGCCATTAGGACTTTCATTTCCCTTTTTTTAATTTTGTATTCCCAGTTGTAAATTTGTAATTTGCTCAATTTTACGTCATACATAAGTTTCTTTGTTTTTACAGGAATAAACAGATTTATGCAAATTTTATTTGAAGTTTGACTCTTAGATTTTTTTAAAATTTGAGCACATGCCGGGCCTTGCCCACATGTTAATCCCTGAAAGTTTTAGCTCGAGCTTTCCCTGGACAGCCGAGATATTCAACAATCTTTGCCGACGAGAAAGTGCGAGAAATGGAGAGAGCGGCCAGTCACAAACTCGCTTTTTGATTATATCTTCGTCCATTTGAAACGGAAAAACTTGATTTTTGTAGAATTGTCGCTCTCTACGAAAGCAGTAATGCTGCAATTTTTGACGCTTAGGACCAAAACAACTATAATTTATTTGAATCTTGTTTTTACGGCTTGTAAGACCAAATGTCACAGCAAAAACTTTGTGACATTTTGTCTTCCAAGCCGTAAAAGACTCAGATGTAATTGTTTTGATACTTTAAAGGGACAGTACAGCTGCTTTTGAATCGCGCTTTTACGGCGTGGAAACGTAATGTCCAAAAACTTTCCTCGTCTACTGTAGCAATAACAACGGAAAAAAATAACGGTGACATTCTACATGTTTACTAATAATTATTTTACTGTTTGCAACTCTGCCGCCTTTGTTTTCGCTGCAGGACATAAAAAACTTTTTCGACATTTCGTTTCGCACATCGTAAAACGCGCAATTCAAAAGTACCTGTTCTGGCCCGTTACACTGGCAAAAAATTATCAAATCTTGTCTAAGTTTTGAGCTAAAAATCTCGGTTGTCTTTGCAAAACGCGAGCTAGAAAATTTTCAGAAAGTTATGTTTTATACATTTAAGCCATCTTCCATCCGTCACAGACAACAACTTTTAGATATTTTTCTGACTACACAGTGCAACAAAAAATTAATTACAACTAGCTCCAACCTAACGGAGTCTTGATCTTTGTGTTCAACGCCACTTGCAACGTGATTCGGAAGCCAAGCCAGTCAAGTCACAAGCTCTAACCAAAACAACGTGACAAGACTAATCAATCGACCGGGTTTTTTTCGCAAGCACACTACCTCTTAACAATTACAAAGTCGTCATTTCTAATCGATCTCGTCGATCCTTGATGATTTTTGGAAAGTATTTAAAAGAACGTTGTAATTTTGTTTTGTATTGCAAGACTATTACATTAGAGTTGGATTCTTGAACTGTGCAGTCAAAGGGTTTTAAGTTGTTGTAGGGCAATCTAAAAAATTTATTTGTTATATTAAGATCACACCTGATTGTTTTAAAAGGCCAGACGAACTACTCTTGAATCGCGCTTTTTACGGCGTGGGAACGAAATGTCCAAAACGCTGTACCAATAAAAACGAACAAAAAATAATGTTACTAATAATTTACTAATAATTTACGTTTACTAATAATTATTTTAGTGTTTGCAACTTTGCCGTCTTTGTTTTCGCTGCAGGACAAGAAAATTTTTTTGACATTTCGTCTCACACGCCGTAAAAAGCGCAGTTCAAAAGTAGTTGATCTGGCCCTTTAAATATGTCTCAAGCTTTTTGATAATGCAAAGTCATCCCTTGCACTCCTAACGGTAAATATAAAATGATGTCGCATCAATTTGCACAAAGCTTTTTTTTGATCCAAAATTGTTGTTCAATTAGCCCTTTCAATCATCGTTTATCAAAACAAAAAGTACACATTTATTTTCATGTGTTCCAATGCGCAATTGCACTTTATCGTCCATTCCCATAACGCTAATGGAATCTTGACAAAAAGATTTAAATAAGTTAAAACTCGACTTTCAGTTAAAGCATGTTCAATCTCGACACGATTGTCTTCCCCACAGACGTCTCTTACCGCTGGATTGTCGATAATCTGCATAGCAAAGATGAACGATGGGATAAACTCAACAAGAAGTACGATCTCACCTCAGCTGTCGCTGAACCCATTTCCGGCGCCGGTTTCCTGTCGAATGTGTTGCGGGTCAAGTTTTTCTTCGGAGGAAAGGAACAAGTGTTCAGTGCAATCTTGAAAGTGCCCACAATGGCACAGATCGGGCATTTCAAGAAAGGAGAGGTAAGGAAATGACCTGTTATCATCGGTGTTAGACATAGTATAATAATAAGACCGGATTAAACAAAGAGAACTTGGTATACAAAGGACTTTTGGAAACCGGGCCAAGCCAAAAATTGGTTTTGATATCTTTGGTCGGGAGAAATAACCGGCCCGTCGGTAAGCCATATATATGTATGTATTTATATAGATAGTCAGCAAAATAAATATTATATAAAAGTACCATTCAGCTTTTATTTGAGTTTATATCGTCATTTGACTAATTTCTTTGCTTCCAGGAATTTGATGCCTTTGAGGAATCTCTTCTCTTCTTCCACAACCAAGAAATCGAATTTTACAGCAGCTTTGCGCGTCATTGTGATGTCATCTACTTCCCAAAGATGTATGCGTTCATTAAAAGCGATGGATCTAAAAGGATCCATGGCAGAATTTTGGCAGAAGACGTCGGACATCTTGGGGTTCTCCCAGATGTTTTAAAAGGCTTGAATTTGAAAATGGTAAGTGCAAATCATACGTAAAACTGTGTGGTTTTAGTGTGAAGAAGTGATAAAGACCTTGGCCAAGTTCCACGCTTTCACGTGTTGCTTCCTCACCACGGACCTCATCCTTCGGATGCAGCAACTGAATGATAAACAAGTCGACTACCAAGTGAATGAAAATGTTTTCCAATTGGATCCCTTCTTTGAAGAGCATCGTGAAGAGATTCTCCGAATCTCAGAGGCACATCAATGGCCCGTTGCAAATGCCCATTTCAAATTCGGAGTGACTCCAATGATGGCGCATGGTGATTGTTGGGGCAACAACATGTTCTTCGAAAGGAATCTGGATGGCTCTTGCGGCGAAAAACTTTTTACTCTGTTCGATTGGCAAGTCCCAAAAATTGGCACCGGATTATCCGATTTGTCAAGATTTTTGACGACTTCAGCAAGTTACGAGGTCATCGAAGAGCATCTGGAGCACTTATTGAAGCTGTATTATAAGACTATGAAGGAGAGTATGAACAAAAGGGGACGAAAAGTTCCTTACGACTATGAAAAGGCAAGTATAATATCAAAAAATCGTATATTGTTTTGCATTTTCAGTGTAAAGCCATGTTCCGGTACGAATTCCCGAATGAGTTCCTCTTCTGTATTTTAGTACTACCATTGTTGCTCAATAAAACAGACGACGAAAAGCTTAGGAAAGGAGTGGTGAGAAGGATCAGAGCCGCATTTTATTATGCCACAGATTGCGCCAAGGAAATTGGAACATTGTAGAATGTACTTAATTTGTAATTATGAGCTTAATATTTTGTTACAATGTTAATAAAACACCGTGCATTCCCTCAGAGACTACGGAAAGTAGCTACAAGAAATTATAAGATTCTCTGATCTTTTTCGTTGATCATCTGAAGTGTGTTTTGAACTTATGTGTTTTGTTGTATGGACGTAGTGATACGCAGTTTTATCGCGATGTGATTAGGGTTTGCTCAAAAGAAGGCTCATCCCGCGTATAGAAGGTTAGATTTGCGTTTTGCAAGAGCTATGGCGGGCTGTTATTTCTTAAGCATTGTCAAAAAAACTCGATTCCTTTGGAATTTTGTTGCATTTGTAGAACGCAACGGATACCCCCCCCCCCGTTTTTTGGCGCAAATTTTTCAGTGGTACCTCGTTAAAATTTTACCCAAATCGACATAGCACCTTCCACTGTGTAGAAAGACGATCGCTAAAAACATGTGCGCTTGAATTCCCATCCTAACTGATAGCGTTATTTTAAAAAAAGAATTTAACGCAGATCCTTGGGTTCAACTCTATTTTCAACGAGTTGGCAGGCTAAACCAGGGAAGTCACAAGCTCTAAGCAAAAGTATGCGATTAGAGTCATCAATCAACCGATTTTTTGCGCAATACTTTACTTTTTAAACAGATTACAAAACCATCCTTTCTAATCTATGTGGTCTGCCCTCTATAACTTTTGAACGGTACTTAAAGCCGCGCTGTAATTTTGCTTTGCATTGCAAGACTATTACATTAAAGTTGGATCTTTGAACTGTGGAGTGGGAAGTTTTGAAGGCTGCAGTGCAATTATTAAAATTAGGACTGATTGTTTTAAGGACAATAGCACCTCTGCAAGGCCAACTGAAGTACAACGAAATTTGTCTTCAACGAGCTACTTCAGAGGTTTCCAAAGTCAATTTTAGGCTAAATGGGAACCGCTTAGAACGAAACCCATCCATAGCAAATATCCTTTTTTGCCACTTAATTTGTTGTGCAGGGGCTTAGCTTTATTTTTGAAGTAAGTAAAAAATTTTAGTACATTTTTGATTGGATTAACCTTTACATATTGTAATATTGCCAATCTTGGCGCTTGTTTTGACGGGTTCAAAAGGGGAGGTTGATTTTGGATTGATGTCAACCATGTTTTTCATGACCTCAGCTACACTAAACGACGAAAACAAGTAGCTATATAAACGTGGTAAAACGCTAAATAAAGGGCATTAGCAGGACTAATCATCACATAGCTTGGTATTAAACTTAGATTGTCTCTATGACTATGTTTATGGCAAGTTTCTTCGAAAAGATAACTGTACAACCGTCAGATTTTTGTTTTATTTTATAGACATATTCCACCTGGGTCACAATTTATGCACTCCAAATCTTAGGTCCCCTTGTGTGAGAAAAAATCGAGTATTTTCAATAACCGTTGAAGACGATAGCTTCATAAATCGATTAAATTTTTACGCCTATGATTCCAAGCAAGGTGCCTAGAAAACCTTGTTCTTGTTTGTGCCAAGATGTCTCATCGTCCGCGACTCTACAACGTGCTAGATACAAATCTGACACATGTCCATGAACACCGCAGCGGATTATCATTAAAATCCATTGCAAGCGCTTCCTTTGACAAGATCGTACTGTACTTTAATATAATATAATCAATTACTTGTTGTTGGATCGCCCATTTAAACTTAAGTCTTATCAAAACAATAAGTGCAAACCTAACGTAAAACTGTAAAAACTTCAACAACCTTCTGTGAAGCTTGACTTAACTTTTGCGTTCATTCCTTGCAATCATTTTTGACATTAAATATACCCGCTATCTTCGTTATAGACTGTTGCAAATTTTAGATAAATAATGTTCAATCTCGACACGATTGTCTTCCCCACAGACGTCTCTTACCGCTGGATTGTCGATAATCTGCAAGGCAAAGATGAACGATGGGATAAACTCAACAAGAAGTACGATCTCACCTCAGCTGTCGCTGAACCCATTTCCGGCGCCGGTTTCCTGTCGAATGTGTTGCGGGTCAAGTTTTTCTTCGGAGGAAAGGAACAAGTGTTCAGTGCCATTTTGAAAGTACCCACAATGGCGCAAATGGGGAGGTTCAAGGAGGGAGAGGTGAGCTGACATTTGTTATTTTTTCGAGTTCAAATTTGACATTTTTGGAGTGCTATCGGAGAAATCGAAAGGATTTGCAGACAAATTAAAAGAGAAATACGTATAATAAATGTAATATAATATATTTACTGATAAACTACATACGGTTTTGACCGTAATTTTGTTTCGTTTTATTTAAAAAGTGTAGAGTGGCCATTTGCAACAACCTTGACGAGTTTAGAGACTAATTCAACGCAGACTGGCTGTGATTAAATCCAGTCATTTTTTTACAGTGTTACAAGACATCAACTTTAATCTTTTTATTCAAAGGCCATTTGTAATGCATTTTTGTAAGTTCAAATATAGGGTATAACAACGAAAAGTATTTAATAAAATTCGCATTTCAAGGATATACGATGTCAGTGCTGCCCGAACCCCAAAAAAATAAGAAATCTTGTTGGCAATTAATTTACATTATCATTTACAGGATTTTGAGGTCTTTGAAGAATCTCTTCTCTTCTTCCACAACCAAGAAATCGAATTTTACACCAGCTTTGCGCGTCATTGCGATGTCATCTACTTCCCAAAGATGTATGCGTTCATTAAAAGCGATCGAGCAAAGAGGATTCATGGCAGGATACTTGCTGAAGACGTTGGACATCTTGGAGTTCTTCCCGATGTGCTAAAAGGCTTGAATTTGAAAATGGTGAGACGAACTTGTTTAATTATGACATCATAATTCCAGTGCGAAGAAGTGATGAAAGCTTTGGCCAAATTCCACGCGTTCACTTGTTGTTTCCTTACGACTGATCTCATCCGCCAACTGCAGGAGATGAATGACAATCAAATCGATTACAAAGTGAATGAAAATGTCTTTCAAATGGATCCATTCTTCGAAGAGCATCGTGACGAAATTATGCAGCTATCTGATGGCCATCGTACCCCTGTCAACAATGCCCATTACAAATTCGGAGTACCTCCAATCATGGCGCACGGCGATTGCTGGGCCAATAACATGTTCTTTGAGCGGAATCTGGATGGATCTTGCGGAGAGAAACTTTTTACGTTCTTTGACTGGCAACTAACCAAAATTGGAACCGGATTATCCGATTTATCGAGATTCTTAGTGACTTCAGCTAGTTACGAAGTCCTCGAAGAACATCTAGAGCACTTATTGGAGCTGTATTATAAGACAATGGAGGAGAGTATGAAAAAAAGAGGACGAAAAGTTCCTTATGACTATGAGAAGGCAAGTATAATATCAAAACATCGTATATTGTTTTGCATTTTCAGTGTAAAGCCATGTTCCGGTACGAATTCCCTAATGAATTCCTCTTCTGCCTTATAGTGCTGCCAGTGTTGGTCAGTAATAGAGACGATGAAAAAATTAGGGAAGGAGTGGTGAGAAGGATGAAAGCCGGCTTTTATTATGCCAGAGATTGTGCCAAGGAAATTGGAACATTGTAAAATAGTAATTAAATGTAATTATAAACTTAGCATTGTTTTACGGTGATAATAGTCTCGTGGAATTTTGTGAGACAAATGAAAGAAGCTACAAGGAAATCTTTGTCATTTTGACACTTAAAAATCGGTCCTCAAGATGAGGAAGATGTTGGGCTCAGCTTCGTTACTATTTCTCCAAGTCGTTGTTTAAAACCAGGTGTATGCCAGAGATTGCGCTAAAGAATTAGGAACTTTGAATATATGCACTGCATGTTCTTTCCTTCAGTAAACTCTTATGTCAATAAACAACAGATATAGGATCAAAAAATATCAAATTTATTCCAACTACTCCATATAAAATGTCTATTCCAACAAAAACTATATGTACAAGAACAATAATTTAATCAGATATGTTGAAAGCTATCCATAAATACACCGAATCTCGGTAAATCTACCCTCGAGCCAAGTAGTAGATTACAAGGAACACAAAGAAGGCAAAGAGGACAAGATAACATAAAACTTTGTTACCTAAAATAAGGTAAGGTCAAAATGATAAATTTTGATATTCCAAGAAGGCAAAAATAAACCAATAAGAAATTACTTACCGCCAGCACGTGATACCAATCCTAGTTTCTTCATGGTTTGTCCGAGAAGTGTGTTGGAGAGATCAAAGTCGCCCTCCTGCAAAGAATAACTAATTTTTTGAATTAGCTGTTATCAGCAATATCGAAATCAGCCATAACGAAAACTGGCAAGCTTCTAATCAAGCCTACACTGCTTACATGGACAATAAACCACGCAAAGAAACTATACACAAAATTTCGGCAAGTTAGAGGGATTTTGGAGTACAAAACCCATCGCCTTTTCAAGCGCTAGCAAGAACAACCTAAATCAATGTCCAATTTCTCAATTCTTCACCTAAACCTCAAGAAGAAAAATCAAAACAACTTACCATAGATCCCAGTAGCCTATTTTGTTCTCGCACATCATCTCCAATGGCTATCGTTACCCTTTTCAACTGCTGGACCTTGGTATGAAGGTCTTCCGTCAGGTGGTCATTTTGCTGTTCAAGGAATTGACCATGATTATCATATCCATTGGAGGCTAAAACACAATAACATTATAAATAAACGTACGGGAAATCTATATATGTACCTTTACCTGGGCGATATGACATTATAGCCAAGAATATTCGTCAAAAGCTTCAGTCGAACCTTTAAAAAGTAATAAAAAATTATAATAAAATATAAGTTGCTCTTTTCCAAAGATTAGTCAGGCGGAATGAACTAATCCGGCTAGCCAACGAAAGGAACACGTAGAACACGTCACAACAAAAAATATTTTATTCCAGAAATCGATGTCTAACGAAATGTCACATAATTATTGGATTTTGTAAAATATTTATTTTGGAAAATTCTTTGGTGTAAATTTATTATTATTACTTGGGTATAAAAGCATAACGCCGGGAAAAGTTACATCGAGCTTTTTCAGCGCCGGGAGCATGTAAATCGTCAGAAAGATGAAGAAACCGAAGACCACAAGGTAACAGGGAAGTTTATTACCTAAAAACAAAATAATCATATTCAAAATCAATCTTACCTCCTTAAGCAGCTATCCCACGGACCTTCCTGACGGCTTCACCAAGCATATGGTTCGAGTTCATTGTTTCCGTCTCCTGAAAACGATCTTGAAGATTTTTGCCATGGATAATATAAAAATCTCGTCTAAGATCATAAAAAAATTGTCAAAATAGCTTACCATGGAATCAAGAAGCCTCGTTTGCTCGCTAATTTCGTCTCCGATGTTTATGGCAATCTTCTTGAGTCGGTTTACGTTCAAATTCAGCTCTCTGCTCCATGATCATCTAACTCTTCCAAGAATCCGTCAGACATCCCATTACCTAAAAAACATGTCCTAATAAACTCAAAACATACCTTTCGACGTCCTGTGGGTCATTTCATTCACGGATGTGGTCAAAATCGCTCACCGACGACAAGATTTTCATTTGAAATAATTATTTGTCGGTGATAAAACGAAATGTCGCAGATTTTATTGGTTTTTGGCACTTCGTTTCCATTTTTGGAAATTCTCGAGAAAATTTTGCCAATTGGCCAAAATGCGTTTACGGCCGCGTTTTCGTGTTTGATGGATTCAAGGCGGTCTCCTCTACTGAAAATATAATTGAGGTATGTGTTTACCTTTTCTTTTGAGTTTAGGTCTGTCGTGAGAAAACAGAGTTATAGATAATTTATTGTTCGAAGATTAGTCTAGACGGGATAAAAGAACGGCCGAGGAGATATTTGGCAAAGGAAAGAGATTGTGTTATGTTAAGTTAGGATTTCCAGGAGATTTTTTGAAATATGTTTTTAGGTAGGAGATGGATGACATCCGGTATAATTTTGTCAATGTTTTGTTTTATGTGGACAAATTTAGATTATTAATTAAGATACGGGTTGCTGTACATGGGATGGCTGCGTTAGTTTGTAAACTTGTAGACTAATCTTCTTCACCATGTTCAACGTCCACAAAACCCCGATCTAAGAGATTTGAAAGCTGTTTTTCGCATTCTTTTTGACCCGACCAGCAAGCTTTCTTCGTTTTGTTTCCCGTCTGGCCCGGGGACCTCATGAAATTCACGTTCGAGTCGTTCTTTTCTCGCCTCGAGACTTATCTCTGACGTTCTTTTGGCCGCGTTTCGAAAGACGATTGGAGGCGGCTTAGAACCCGACTCAGGGACGGAAGGCGTCTTTGAACAGTTGCTCAAGTATTGGGATCGTTTTTAGGACGTTCTGCTTGATTTGTCGCGGCCTAATAGCATTATTTGGGGTATTCTTTAGCAACAACAATGTAAATTTTTGAGGAATAACTCAAAATTTCTGTCGATTTGGGTATAATTCGACGTGGTTCACTTCTAAAAGACTTTTTAGTAAAATTTTATGCTCCAGATGATCTGCAATCCTACCTTTTTTGATTTAATTTTCTCAAATTTCTCTTCATATAGACATGATCTTCCGGCCACTTCAAATGTTTAAAATTTAATTCGTTTTTTGCTGTCTTATCACATTTTGCTGATAGGGAAATGGTGTGTAGTGTCAGAAAGTGCTCAAAAATGTAAAATATTCGCCTCATTAGGCTGTTTTTGGGGAAAAACTTTTACATCTGGCCTAAAAGTCGGATGTCCTTTGGTTTTATGGGGATCACTGGTCTATTTGTTCTTCCTGCACTAGTTTTTTTTATTCGATTTGTCTTTAGAGAGGTCTGAGAATGCCGGAGGGGATTTGAATCGCAATTTTGAGGAGTGAAAATATTGTCTTTCGCGGGGTTTTGATCAAATTATATTGTTTTAGTAATTTTTTTTTGAATTATCCCGAAAAACGTTTATATCTCCTTGTATGTCATTTACAGCCTCTAATTGTTCTTTGATTTCAGTTTCCCGCCTCATTTGGCCCAAACAAAAATGGGAATTGTTGAGAATTTGGTCTCCAGCAACAGTGTGATGCCCTTCGGCATGCCCAGAAAAGCTGAATGTGCCGGTAAGCCGAATAATGAACTCCATTTAGACGGAATGAGAACGTGAGTGAGCCAAGGGCCCATTGAAATTGGAATTATTTTGTGGAATTTTATATTGTTTTATATTATTTATGTCATACCCTTGAATTTTATTGTTTGTTGAAATATAAATAAGTGTATGACTAATGTCTTGTCGAGTTTTATACCCATGACTAACTTGTTTTACCCACAATAACAAGATATTTTCATAATTTTGTTGCTGTATGTTTTTTGAGGGGTTTTTGATGACTTTGGAGATTTCAGGGCAAGGTTTAATTTGAACTCAATTTTGTATGTGAGCTAAGGTCTAAAGGACTTGAATTCATAGCAGTTTATATTTCAATATTTTCGATTTTCCACTGTTTTTTTTTTGCAAAAACCGATGATTTTTTACAAAATTTCGGCTAAAATTTCGATAACACAGTAATCCAGTTAGAATGACGAAATTTTAATTAGCAAGGGACCTTGACCCAGTAGCAGTCAAGTTGACCCAGGTTTGTCAGGCAGATCCATATCAAAAACCCAATTTATGTTTAGTTTTCGCTTGTTCCCACCTCCGAATTCGAAATTCCTCCTCTCGTTTTTATTCTTTTTGTCGAGAGTATTGTTACACGCGAAAAAACGTGGAATTCTGCTTGTTATCCGCTTGTTTAGGGACGAATTTTGTTGGATCATAGATTTTCGGTGAAATTTTTATTTTGAGGAAATTTAAACGCAAATTTAGTTGGAGAAAGGATTGAAATTAGTTGAATGATTAATTTTTCATCATGATTTGGCGGTTTATCAAATATTTCAGCGTTTCGAGCAATTGGTTATATTAATTTAGACAATGATTACTAAAACTTTCCCTGTTTTAGCTCGAAATGCCAAGTCAGCTGTGTTAATTTGCAGTCTAATTGTGTGATTGTCCTAACCCAGTGCCTAAATAGTCTTATCCACATATTGTTGTCATTGTATATACCTGTACAGTCTAATTTATTCACCTAATCAGCTAATTTATTCTCATATCCGTTGTTGTCTAATTCTACTCAAAATTGTATTAGTTCTGCCTAAAAAGGCAAACGAACAACGTATTTTACCCGGTAGAAAAGGTTGAAGTGATAGGAAAGAGCAGAACAGGAAGGAGTAACATTTTCCATCAGATCAAACCCATCAAGAAGAAAAAAAATTCTGAATTGAAGCTGCAGACATGACCAGTGAAACCGAGACCAAACTGATCCTCCCGTTGGGCCACTCCAAACACCGCGACCCGTGGTACACCTACAGTGGAGTCTTTGTCGTTGTTGCCACCTGGCTTTACCTCTATTTCTTCTGTTTCATCGGTCTTTGGGATGGTATTGTCGAGCTGCTATGGCGCACACCAGCCGCTCACGTTCTCACCGAAGTAGTATTGGACGCTGTGACACAGAAAATTGCAGGATCTGGGAGCGGAACCGTCGAATTCGCCAGTGGAAAGTACTATGCACTGTGCGGTTTGAGCGGAATTTTGTCCTGCGGAATTACACACACTGCGATCGTACCGTTGGACATGGTTAAGTGCAGGATTCAGGTAAGGACTTTAACGAAGATTTTGGACCGAATTTTTTGAGAAAAACGTTGATTTGGGGTCATGTTATACGACCAAACATGTCTAGTGGTAGTAATACCTTTTTTTGGGACCCAAATTACAAGTGATGCTCTGCGACTTGATTTAATTTCTAGATTTAGATCCATTCAATCTTGCGGTACTTCAATTTTGCAAAATTTTCCATTGCATAGCAGGGCGTGTTATACGAGGAAAACTTTAACACCCGAAACATGTTGAAGTCGTATTTTACAAGTTTAAATTTTCAGGTAAACCCTGAAAAATACAAGGGAATCATCGGAGGATTCCGCACCACCATCGCCGAAGAAGGAGTACGCGCTTTGGCCAAGGGATGGGCTCCAACTTGCATTGGATACTCACTCCAAGGGTTGGGAAAATTCGGTTTCTACGAAGTCTTCAAGGTGTTCTACTCGGATCTGATTGGACCCGTAAGTTTATTTTGTCTTCGTTTTTGGTTATTTAGGAGGGCGTGACATTTTATATGATGGAACATGTTTTTTATAATTTTTCGTAAAAATGTCGCAGTAGAATTAGAATGTTCTAAAAAGGGTTTGTTGGCTGGATTGAAACGAGTGTCTTTTGATGACTAATGCAATTTGTGATTTTTAGGAACTCACCTACACCTGGCGTACCTCTCTTTATTTGGCCGCGTCCGCCTCGGCCGAACTTTTCGCCGATATCCTCCTCGCCCCAATGGAAGCCACCAAGGTTCGAATTCAAACCGCCGTTGGAGCTCCACCAACCCTCCGTGGATGTGTTCCATTCATCTACAAGAACGAGGGGCTCAGCGGCTTCTACAAGGGACTCCCTCCACTCTGGCTCCGACAGATCCCCTACACCATGATGAAGTTCGCTTGCTTCGAACGCACCGTCGAACTTCTCTACGCCCACGTGGTCCCCAAGCCTCGCGAACAGTGCTCCAAGTCCGAACAGCTGGTCGTCACCTTCGTCGCCGGTTATATCGCTGGAGTTTTCTGCGCCATCGTTTCTCATCCAGCCGATACGATTGTTTCGAAGCTAAACCAAGACTCAGGAGCCTCTGCGGTCGACATCCTCAAGAAACTGGGCCCACTCGGCGTCTGGGGCGGCCTGTTGCCTCGTATCATCATGATCGGAACCCTCACCGCCCTCCAATGGTTCATCTACGACGCCTGCAAAGTCGCCTTCAATTTGCCCCGACCCCCACCACCATCCATGCCCGAATCGTTGAAAAAGAAACTAGGACAGTAGAGTTGTTACTAGGCGCAGAAATAAACAAAGAAAATTTGAGATGGAAGCAAGTTTTGACGAACTTTTTAAGGTATATTAGATTTGGTGGGTAAGGTAAAAGTAATATTGGTAAATCTCAAGTTATTTGTGAGTTCAAATTGAAAAAATTGCGTAGAAATGGAAAAATCAGGTTAAATTCGAGCTGTCCTCGGGAGTGCCCTACTAAATGAAGTCGGATTTTGTATTTTTCATCAAAATCCGACAGCTTACTTGACGTGTAAAACAATGTAAAAAGATCATCTTTTTTTTAAAGTCTGACGTATCCGGTTGTTCACAGGGCTGTTTCAAACTACCGACCACAACTTTGAATGACTCATTGCGAAAAAATCGGGTAATCAACTTTAATTTTATAAAAAATCGAAATTTAATGTCATTGTTAATTGTTCAATCAAATGAGAACAGGAAACCAGCCGAATGATTCAAAAGCAAGTAAACTGAAGGTCAATGGAAGCACATCTTTCCACAGTCAGTAAATAGTATAAATTTCAGTTTTGTTCTACACTCATCCGCTGAATTTGTGTGCAACCTGCGCAAATCTCGGGCGCAAGATGCGGAAAAATGATTTTTCTTTTGATAAAAATATTTTTCGTTTGCCAAAAAAGAACATGGCGAATGGTTGTTTGCGATAATCTTGGCCAATTTTCTCCTCTTTGGCTATGAATTTTCGCAGAAAACGGAGAAACGGACAGTTCCATGGGGAATATGCGGACTTTTCGAGAATTTCTTGTGGTTCGAGGAGATTGTTTGCTTGGAATTTGAAAATTTAGATAGTAAATGTTGTTTTCGTGGGCTGCTTTGTAAGTTTAGGTTGATTATTGGGGCACAAAATTGTTTTATGATTGAGTGTTCTTATTTTTATGACTATTTTTTGGCATCGTATAGTCGAGTTTTGGGTTATAGAAAAGTAAAATATCTTTCTTGTCGTTCCTCGTAGTCGAACAGACGCCCAAATAATTAATTTACTCTGTTTGCTAATAAAATAATCATATTACACTGATTTCCGAACAACAGTTTTTATTGTACTACGGTCTCGATTTATTTTGATGCCGTTCTGGTGTTGTTTACAAAAATTGCATCGAAATTTCAAGCCTAGAGCTAAAGCGTACTTTTATTAAACTTTGGAGATTAGTTTTTTATTCAAATACCTTGTTTTTCCGGTACTTGTACATTGATTTAGATATGCCTCTACTGGTTGTTGTCGATGACAAATTCTGACCATGTATGTTTATACGCAAATTTTTTAGAATTGATAATTTAATGGTAGTTTGGGGCTTCCATAGCAATGTCAAATCTAAGTTAGCCCTATTCCAGTTCCAGTTAAAAATATGTTTTCCTTAATTCTCATGGTTAAGATAAAACCTTGTCCCTAAAACAATATTTTGATTTTGTTAAGGGGGCAATCTCTTTGTCGACTGCAAACATGAGTAGTTTATGTCCCAGTTGGCTGATCTGCATGACGACCTCAAGCTCTCAGCCCACTTGTACTTCTACACTTTGGCCCAAAGAACTCTTTTCGACTCTCAATCATGAACTTTTTTGCCCAATTTTCTGTTTCAAACTCGATTGTTTTATTGGCGGGAGGGCTGTTCCGAGTTTTTTGTGGCCAGCATTTTTTCGGAGGGCCATTTTTTGCACACGGCCGGAAATATTATCACCGACTGACGTTTTCGGCCGCCTACGCCGGAGATTGGGGTTTATCATAAAATTTTTTGCACTTTATTATGTTAATCGAGCTAGTAATGTTGTGTGATTGTGTTTTACGCTGGAATATTTATGTTGATGATGGTTTCGGTATTAACTTATTTTAGGTCCTGAATGAGTAATGTCTCGGTTGGTCGAATTGGCGCTCAAGTCGAAAGTCATAAATGAATTGGTTTTCAAGTGGGCTACGATTACTCGGTAAGTCATGTTTCTTTGTCTTGCCTTGACTTTTAGGATGTTTTGAGTTGTCTTTTGTTCAAGGTAGCTAATATATCATACAAATTGTCTGTAACCGAAATTCTCAGGATATTTTTTGATGTATTACGTGATTGAAAGTCATTTTTGGGTTATTAAGATCTTCAAGGCGGATATCTAATTTTTGTCGTATTTTACCCTACCATTTTCAGTCTTCCGTATGTTGCTCTAGACACAGCGGCTGGAATACTGCTGATGTATCTGCTGGTAGCCTCCGGGATCTTCGAACGCCTCTATCCCTTTATAATGACAAGTGTGGAGAATCTTGATTATGTGTTTGAATGGTTGTTGAACAATCCGGCTGGTCTGAAACTCAATACACAAGTCAATGTTCTTTTGGCCTCATTTTTTAGGTATCATGTGCAATTATGGAAAGGTGGGTGGTTTACTTGGTTTATTTTGTTGGTATTTAGGCATAATGATGAGACTGGGATTAAAATTTGAGCAAATTGGGAGAATTAGTCTTGAGCTTTTTTAGTCATAAATTGATGTAAAATATATTGAAATGCAATTATTTTGATGATCCGTGGAAAGCTTAGGGGCTTTTACTTCTATTTCAGTCCATTTGGAACCAATTTAGGTTAAAACAATTGGCAAAATTTTCCGATATTTTACTTGCCCATGTTTAATATAAGAGTTTAATATGAATTTTTGATTTTTCCCTAAATTTTTGACGTTTTTTGTTTTCAGCTTACATATCCATGCTGTGCTCGACGAGTTTTCTGCATATCCTCTATATTGGCGCGGCTAGCGGCGCCACTGTCCTCATGGCTGCCCTCCACGATCTCATTTCCCTGGCGACAATTCATCTGTTTTGCTTCCATATCTACACTTCAAGGTTGGCGCATGTGTTCTTCAGGTCATTAGGCACGTTTTGGAGGGCGTTTCGGGGGAAGAAATGGAATCCGTTGAGAAATCGAGTCGATTCTCTTCAACTTGATGATCGACAGATGTTCATGTTGACGACTTTGTTTATTGGCACGGTGTTTTTATTGCCGACGGTGCTGATTTACTATGCTGTCTTCTTTTCGGTGAGTGGGAAAGGAACTAGGGGAAACTTTTTGGATAATTTTTTGGGTTTTACCACGAAAACCCTGAAAGTCAGGGCAATGATTCAAATATGCCCGTTAATGGAAGTGAAAGGTGGATTATCAGTTAAAAAAAGGTTTTATGGGTTTTTGAAGTGACCAGACATTTTTTGCACCGAAAAATATTGAATTTTATCGTGGATTTCACGTATTGTAGATTAAAATATATTATTTTAGCTGTGGTCCCTCCCATTTGCCACCAAATACACCCTAGACTTTTTGATTACCCAATTCCGAAAATTGGCCAATTGTTTCGACCATCCCGAACTTCAACCACCCGATGAACCACCACTTCCACCAGAGAATTCAGTGAAGACAAAGCCAAAATGCCCGATGAAAGTGAGTAAACCAGAAGAAGGAGAAAATGCTGCGATGGAACCGACCCGAGGCCGCTCAGTCGACCGCTCCGCAGCCCTCAGACCCCGACCAATACGACCGCCTCAAGTTCGAAACCATCGAAGTGTTGCGGACCCGGATACTACGATAAATTACTGTGAAACGAAAGAAATCCATTTCAGGAATCGAGTGGATCTAACCCCCAAAATGCTCAAAGTCGCCTGATCTCATCTCAATATTTTTTAGTCGTTTTTATGTTTGAAAACGTTGTATATAGCTGTCAATAATGAGTAAACAAAATTTAGATCAAGGAACAAATTGTTGAATAAAAAATATTCAAAAACTGATGCCAAATTTCTCCTTATGGAACATGGCTTCCACAAGGGTCGTTAAATCTGCATCAAATCCTCTTGAGCCGTAGCCTGCTCATCAATGTCACCTTTCCTCCATCTTCCAGCAATCTATTCACAGATTTGTTTTCATTACAATCGCTTTGTTTTTGGACGCCTGAACTCGGAGTGTAAAGTTGGCTGGCACGAGCCGTTAAACTGCTCGTAGGATGATGCAAATCACTTTTCAAATTGCATCATGATGGTCATTCTTGGCGCGCGCGATGCGAAGAAGATACGATACGTTGAAAAAGTGTTATGATAAATGATTTTTGAGGGGTAACCTAGATAAGAGTTGGTTTCAGATGGCATTCACGAGATTTGAAGGGAGGACTTCATGTGATCGGGGGATTGTAAGCAAGTTTTTTTGTGGAAGTAGAAGATTTTTGGTTGGAAAAAGACTTATTTTAGGGTCTGCGGTACAAAAATCTCGTCCTGACTGATCCAAAATTTAATTTTTTCAAAAATTGGCAATGTGCAAGTGAAAATTTTCCGAAATTCATATGCGGAATATGCCTGAAGTGTGTGCAAAATGTAAAGAAAATCCGAGCGTCGCACTTGGGGTACTTCGCTTGTAAGTGTGAGTTAAAACTTGTCAAGAACGTATATGTGGGCTAGATGGCTCATTTTGACAAACATTGACAAAATCTAACAATACGCAGTTGCAATGCGAGAATTTTGTTCTCTTTATTCAACCTTTTCGAACTGCTTAATCTCCAGAAAGTAAAATAAAAAACGATAAGCCTCAGATAAACTCGGTGTGTGGCAGTCTACAATGTTTTCTCTGCACTGCGTTCTACATTGTGTTCCTTTTATTATTATAGCCAATGTTTGCACAAAGTGGAACATATTTATAGCCGGTCAAAGTAAAGCCGAGGCTGTTTGGATAACCCCGAGGTAAACAGCGCACTTGTCAATGGGGAAGTTAAAAGTCATCAAGGTCAGGAAGGACAGAAGGTTTGTATATGTGTTATATTTAAGAGCTCTCAAAACATTTATTACTTGTTGAATATGAAAAATACGGAGCAACGCGCTTTGAATGGTTAAAGGGCCACTGCAACAACTTTTGAATCGCCCCTTTTCCGGCTTGGAAAACGAAATGTCAAAAAAAAATTTTTGTGTTTTGTCGCAAACGACGAAATTTTTTGTACATTTCGTCTCCGAAGCCGTAAAAACGACATTCAAATGTAGTTTTTTTTGGTCCTTTAAGCAACGGTTTTGTCATACTGCAGTTCAAGTAGGTCGAAAATTATGTCTTGTGGCTAACGAATTTGTTTTTTGTAGACAGGCTTTGTTACAGAAAGATTCCACTGTATTTTTCATAAATTATACTCATCAATTTTTTGCTAGTCGTTCCGCAAAGTCGCTGGAGTGATTTCCGCGACATGCACTGTGAGTAAAGAAATTTTCACTTTGCACTGTGCAATTTGCTCCTCCTTTTGCACCGTGCAAAAGGCCTTTTACGGTTGTCGCTTGCACCTTGACATTGTTTGCACGGTGCACGTCGTCGAAATTATTCCAGCGATTTTCTGGACTAAGTGGTACTGTTTCATTTCCCATTATCGATCGTCAGTGTCCATCAATTTTTGACGTTTTCGAAACATCTCCATTCAATGTGAAAATTTCGTGGGCTTTGTAAAATAGAAAAAATGTCCTTGACTGCTAATTGATTTGCAGTTTAATTGAGCTGACAATTGAATTGCCCGGGGGTCATTGCTGGAAATCGAGTAAATAACCAAAAAAATCTCATGTGATTTTTTGGGAATTTTATTTTATTTACTGCATTTTCCTTCTGTAATGTTATCGATTTTAGTTTATAGTTGTAATGTGATTGAAGCCGGGTACTGTAGGCTACAGTGTGCAAAGACATTAAAAAAATTGTCTGCGATTACCAGGAAACAATAGCATTTTTTAGCTTCCAATAATCGAAAATACGATGATAGTAAAGAAAATGACGTGGAAGTTTACTATTAAAACAACACATTTTATTACCATTCCCATTGTTGAAAACAACCAACAATGCGTGTTTATAATGGTTTAGCTATTTGTTTACTTTAGATTATATATAACGGGCATTATTGTAAAATTTGCTGAACCTCCGGAGAGGAAAGAACAACTTCTTTATGAAATATGGCTGTTATAATATAAGGGCCAGCACAGCTACTTTTGAATCGCGTTTTTTACGGCGTGGAAACGAAATGTCCAAAAAAGTTTCTTCTTCTACTGTACCAATAACAAAAAAAAAGTAATGGTGACATTCTACATAATTATTAATAATTATTTTACTGTTTACAACTCCACCTCCTTTGTTTTCGTTGCAGGACATAAAGAAGCGTTTTTGACATTTCGTTCCACACGCCATAAAAAGCGCAATTCAAAAGTAGCTTTACTGGCCCTTTAAAAAGGCCGTGTGACATGACACTTACGTTAGACTTTGGCGAAACCTGGCGAAAGCAAAACCTCAAGTTTTGTATCAACTATGCAATATTTTTTGATTGCGCCTTTTCGGACGAAAAAGTTTTTTTGCATCAAATGCGCATAGATTCATGATTTTTTTCTCCGGAGCCACCTTTTAGATGTTCTACAGGTTCTTTTACAGCTTGCGCTGGCCTATCATAAAGAGAAAGCGCTTCCACACGTTGAAAGATTTGAGCGTCACAACCATCTACTATGCGTTTCATTTCATATACCTCACTTTTAAAAAGAAGCGGAAATTTCTATTTTGGTATATTCTTCCTGAACTTGTGATTTGCACATAAGATTCTGCAACTCCTGCAGTATCCTGGATGAAGGAACGTAGTTAGCATTCCAATGATGTATTTTTCACTTCGATTATAGCAGTTAAAGCATTTTCCGATGAATTTAACCACAATTTTTTGGCCTGCCAAATATAGTCTACAGTATGCTGCGCTTACAAAATTTAAACTACATTTAACTTCCGTATAAACCCCTATCAAAACGTTGATTTTAACAGATCATGCGATCTCTTCTTCCACATGATGATTTCATAACATTACAGCTTATATAGCTTCTATTCTGTGTCCGTTTGTCATCATCACATTGGATGACAGTCTAATAGAGCCAAAAAACAATCATTGTGTCGGCGGGATACGATCAAATTGATCGAACGCAAAGAACGTTAGTCATAAATCTTCAAAAGTCTCCGTTGCTCGGTTATTCTCGCACATTTCGGTTTGGTGTCTCCGTAGGGTTTACACTGCAAATTATTGTTTATATAGAGTTGAATTGATAGAAAGTAGGAATATTTTAATTTTTGGTATTTTAGAGAACGGGAAGATGCTAGAGAAAGGAGAAGCAACTTACAGTGCTTAGAGTTTAATATAACATAGGACAATAACTGTGACAACGATTTTCAATGGCTGACTTCAAAGCTTTAGCTCACGCTTTGAAGAAACCATCCAGGTTTTTAGGGTGTCCCAATCCCTCCAAGAACAGTCTAGCAGGCAGTTATATTTCCGCTGAAAAATCGATAAAAATCGTGAAAAACGGTTGTTCAAGACTATTAAAATTCCGCAGTCTTCCACCTGCAAAGATTGCCAAAAATTGCAGTTGCCTTTGTCAAGCACAAGCTAAGATTTTTAGAAACTGATGTATAAGATAGTAAATGCAAAATTAGTGGAGAGTCCGGGCGTTTCACCTTTCATAGCGCCGTAACATTTTCAAAAACCAAAATTTGCTTATGTTATATGCAAAGTTTAAAAAAACGCTGAGCTTTACCCCACAATAACTGGCTATGTTATTATATGAAATCCTAAAATTGATAGAAATTTTGTTCTATTCTTCTTCCCATCCCTTACGATTACATACAGGTCTTACCGCGAAAACATTTTGCGAAAGGTATCTCTTCGGCTCCTATATTACTCGGTCCCCGTCAAAGAAACTCATTTCTCCAAACCCGAGGGGTTCTGCTACGTTTTTTACACCTATCAATTCTTTATCGACGCGAAAAAAAACTTCTCCAAAGGTCAATCGACGCACTTTGTTCTGTTCCGTCGATGGCTGTCACGTATGGGGAAACGTTTTACAATTTTACTATTTTTTGGTACGAAAATGTGATGAAGGTCGTAGATGTGGGATGTATACAGTAGAAAGGGTCAACTGTAAAAACTGGGAGGAGTTTTACGGGTATATTTGGGGAGATGTGATAGTAAGGAGTTATAAATCATATTGTATGTGTATTCTTCTAATTTCTCAGTATTTCAAGTGATAAAAAACTATTTATGCTGTCTATGGTTTACTAATTTTTCACCAATATCCTCAATTTTTATTCTTTTTCCGTTACGATATTACACCCCCGCTTTTATTATCTATCACAACACTGATCCAAGAATCCAACGAAACAGAGAGTGAGATCATAGCGAGGAGGAAACGAGTTTGAGGCCTCTGTTTGATCAACTCTAAAATCTCCCCCTCTCCCACGAACAAAACGTCGTTTCTCTCTTTGAAATCGTACTTTGGAAACGAACTGTGGACAGTCGTAACGTTTGGCCACGACCATTTTTACGTCGTGGACAGCGGTTTTTGTTTTTGGGTTTAAAAGCGGGCTTTGAAAACACGCTGAGAGAAATATTTGAAGATAGCTAGGAGTGTTGTTGTTGAAGGGCTTGGTTGTTGAAGGTACGGTGCCTCATCGATCGTGCAGTAGCTGTTAAAGTCTTCTTGTTTCTGCTCTGTTTGCAGGCGATGTGCTCAGAATGTGAGTTAGACCTTGTTGAAGGTTGGAGTAGATTTTGATTGCATTCTATCTTGTTTTTTGGATTGCACTTTCCTGTATCCATCGATATAGTGCGGTCCAGAATTGTAAGGATTTCGTACGCCTTCACGGCTCATAGTGACCTCCGTGTTTTGCTTTCCTTTTCAACATAACACGCTGTACTGTTCTTTAGTCAACTTTAAAATACGAGATCCATCAATAACACTTTGTTTACGACATCAAAGGCCCTCTGTTCTTCATCTATATCCCCAGCGGACCCTTTTTTGACCTTTGTTTTTTTCGCAGTTCTCTTTGTTACCGTATTCCCTTATTGTAAATACGTGCCCTGCCTGGCATAAACAACAATCTCACGTTTTCTTGCAAACTCGCCGTTATTTATAGGCCAAAGAACCCGTTTAACCTTTATATACCCGCGGATTGTCAGAGAGTTTTTTTTCGTTCGACCTTGAGGCAGTTTAGACAGTTGTTTAGGAAGGCGAATTTGAAACTTGAACTGGACTCCTATTACCAGAAATTTCGTGAAGAATTATCAGCGTTTCTTTCGGTTATGCCGAGTCTAGTTTGTAGCGTAGATTTCACATGGTTCTTGTTGTTTACTTTTCTTTTACTCGGCTATTTCTGGTCGGGACAAGCAATAATAAATGGAGGGTATTTAGGGGATTCAATGTTTATTGGGAGCTTTGTTTTGAAATTTTTAAATCTTTTTTGTCTGTGGAAAATTGAGATTTTATTGAAAATTGGCGGATTTCGAATGTCAGTGTAAAGTAAAATGAAATTATCGAGTAAAATGTCATAGTAAAATAGGAATTGTTTGTCTTAGAGGATGGTTACATAGATAGCGTTGTTTTGGCTTGGGATGTGGTCTAAATGGGTCGCTTAGACTTTGATGAAAATTGATTTAACCACGATCACCTTTTTAAAGAGAAACAGTCAAATCTACAACGAATTGCGAGGGAGCCAATAGCTTATTTGTTATAGAAGGGGTTTGTGCTATGGAGGCTCATTTTTTTATGAAACAGGCTCTTGAGACCTCAATCATTTGCAATAGAGATGATTCGTTGTAAAGAGGGTTCGCTGTATGTGAATTCTTATCTCAAAAATTATCGAAAGCTCTTGATATATCTATGGCTTGAATGGGCGAATATTATCAGGCGTCCTTACGTACGTGACTTTCCAAACATATTTTCTTGCATACGATCCACATGATCCTCATGCCGATCGCAACTCCCCTTTATTTACCTTTATCGATCTTATCTCACTCTCTCAAGCCCATAATCAAATGTGTATTGCGTAAATTACCTCAAAATAATTGTGTGACTTTTTGTCTGCGCTGGGCTTCATGCCCCACCCTTCTAACGCATACTTTCACATCTATTCCGACTTTTTTCACATCCTTTAATTTGATTTTACATCTCCCATCGAATGTAATCTTGTCCTTTGTGCTAAATGTGGTCTTTTAATTAAATTTTGATGTCTTTTCTTGCTGCCGTCATTTCCTTTTAAGGCAAATGGGAGGGGAAGTTAGTTTCAAGTGTAAATCACGTTATAAAAGGCGAAGAATCAAAGGGAACGGCAATCTGAGAGGGCAAGGCGGTGCAGGGTAATTTTATTTGGGGTATTTTGGGATTTAAAAGGTTTTTCTAGGGTGATGTTTGGTCGAGGATGTTAAGTCTCTGTATAATTTGATGGGACGGCCTTACGGTAGTGTTTAAAAGCAATGTGTTTCATTTCCAAAAGTCATATAGTACATGGAACTGTCATTTGCTACCTCTCTATACATATACAAATAACAGGTATTCTATTGGTCCGGTTTTACCGCAAGACAACATGATATCATGTTTTTAGCCCTCTTCCCGGTACTCTCTACGGATTTTTTTTTATTTCCTGTTCCAATTTTATGCCATAGATAAGGTGCGAACCGTATTTGTCCGGTCTTAGAACAGCTCAAAGACGTCATAACATAAAGATAAATTGTAAAATGATCGTCAAATTGTAGTTTGCGTTTACTATTGTTAAACTTGGTAGAGATTCTTAGAATATAAGATAATTTACTTTCGATTAAAGACATATTGTAGTAGCTAATAGAGTTTTAAAGTGATGTCATGTGGTCTTACAAAACATTAAAACATTTAAGACTGTTAAATTTTATTAGTTGCCACTAAACTCTATGTTTTGCGTGTTAAATCCTTCATTAATACCCTTATTAAAATTCCATCGCGATTTTGCAAAGTTCAGAACAAAAGAATTTTAATTGAGTGGAACTTTTTTTGGTCAAGAGAAACTCGAAAATCCACAGACCCTGAAAAGGCCAGAGATCCTTTTTCGCTGTGTGAATTCAAAAGCCCAAACATTTTGTTCCTTTTACTTTTTTTGGGCCAACGTCCCGCTCTGTGCCCAGACACGGACCGAAATTTTTCCTTTTGGGTCTAATCAGCGCTTTTTTGAAGCGATTTTAAAATTTTATGGGAGGAAAAATTAAAATATTGGATTTTAAGCTCATTGGCAATTAATTTTGAGATTTTTCAAACTTTTTGGGGATTTTTGCGGCATTTTTTGAGATTTTTCCGTGTTTCTTTATTTCAAAATGCCTAACGTTGAAGGTACATATAAACTTAATTTTTTTGATATTCGAATGTTCTAAACTTCTCTATGAACCCTTTGAAGACTATAATTATATTGTTCAAAACCTTTATTAATATAAAAAATTGCCTTTATGTTTAAAAATTGCATTTTTCAACGTCTGCTTAGAAAATCATGAGTAATAAAATTTCGGAATATTTTTAAAAATAAAACATGTCTTCATTATGCCTATTAGACCTCTAAAACAGAGACCGTAGTTTTGAATTATTTTTCCAAAGCGTTTTGCAAAGGGTAAAATAATTATTAGTACGCATGTAGAACGTCTTCATAGTTTTTTCCGTGGTTATTGGTACAGCAGACGAAAAAACTTTTTGTACATTTCGTTTCCACACCGTAAAAGGCGTGATTCAAAAGAAATTAAGAAGTTGTACTGTCTCTTTAAACATTTTTTAAATGTTTTTGTATTTTCACTCTCCAGCTTACCCAGGACGACTTCAAAAAATATTATTTTAATTTCTGCCATCTTTTTTTCCTTTATCATTTTCTCAATTTTCACTTTTTCTCTCTTCCTCTCTCATTTCCTTCGCTCTCTTTCTTTCCAACTCAATTTACCCCCAATTTTTTGCCATTCAAATCCCTTTGGTCCCTCCGTGTGCGGCTGGCCCAATTTTTTTCGTTTTTTCGCCGCTTTCGAAATTTGCGAAAAAGCGATCTTTGGCACTCCGGGTTTAGATGGCTTATTTCTGGCCTAAATTTTTTTTTCTTTATCCAAATTTTGTTTTTCAGAAATTTCACAAGTAGTTGATGTATAATAAACATTTTGGGAATAGGTCGAATTAATGAGAGAAATTTTTGGGGCGGACAAATAAAGGTTTTTCTGGGACTAAAGATTGCGTAGTTTGCTAATGAAGAGACAGTTCGGGGAATTGAAGAGAAATGAAAAAGTAAATTTGAGCATTGAGGAAGATGGCATTTTTAGGGATGTTAGATAGATGTTGAGTTCGACAATTATTGATTTTTATTGAATTTTCATTTTGAAAAATCAAAACTTTATTGCTAATCAGTAGAATCAAAATTTTTCTTACAAAAGGAAAGTTCTTCCACGGAAAAAAATCTAAACATTTTTTCCGACCCTTGCTTAATTTCAAAATCCCGCCGCTTACTTTATTTATTCATCTATGAATAATTGTATGACACCTTGTTTTCTCATTTTGTCGCGTTCTTTTTTTTTGTTTCCGAAGAAAAATGAAAGCCTTGTCCAAAACGTCATTTTATGGAGATGGGATTTTCGCGGAGAATAAAGACTTTTCAAAAGGGTTTTTTGGGTTTGTAAGTAAAAAAGTCTACTGTAAAAGCGATGACTCGTATTTGACCTTATAAAGACTATAATTTTCGATATTGTCTTGTTGTTTGTCGTATTTTTGCCATTTTGGGCTTTATTTTTACTTTTAAAAAATTTTCAGCCTTGTTTCCCCATTATAAGCGCTTCTACAGCCTTATTTTCCCTTTATCCCATGTTTTTCAGCCTTTGTTTTCCGTTGATTTCCCCATTTTCTACTGTATTTATATGTTTTTTGCCTTCGACATCCTTTGTTTGTCCCTGATGACACAAGTTTTTTGGTCGAAATAACAAGTTGTTGATCTGAGTTCAAACACTTTGTCTCTCGACCTTTGGATTACACACTTTCCGTCAACATGTCTTTTTTGACACTGTTTTGCCTTTATTTTAATTTTTTGTTTAAAAAATGACAAAATTCACTTGTTTTTGGCAATTTTTTTGAAATTTCTCAACAGATTGAGTTATTCTTTGGCGTAGAATCTAGGTTGCCCTTTATTCTACTTTTATTTCTTTTAAAAAAATGATTTTTGGCCAAATTTTTTTCTCGCCTTTTAATGGTAAAATCGCACGTTTTTGAAGGCTACAGAGCTCAAATTCGACGCCAGACCATGTGAATTTGGGGTGCGTGAGAGGAAACGATAAATTGGCATGGAATCCCGAGAGATTTTGGAGTTTAATGGCGTTGCTTTTGAAGGGTTTAGGGTGGTTTATGATTTTGATGACAATAATTTATTTGGGGTACGGTAGAGAAAAAAAACAAAACTTCAAAACAGAAAATTGCGGAGTCTTTGACTACAATGTCGAATTTTACTGTAATCTATCATTTTCAAAGCCTTCTTGACATCAATTTATAGTGCACTTGACTTCTGATATTGGAAACTTAAAATTATGCATTTTGATGTGTTTTATTGTCTTCAAAACTGCTTAAAAATAACTCTCAAAGCTCTAGTATCATTTTGCTCATGTTGTTTCCGTATTTTACAGCATTTACCACCCACAGATTGGACTTTTTATCATTTTTCTCCAAAACAAATGGTTTTTTCTCATTTTCTTCTTAAAATCATCAAATTTCCTTTATTCCTACAAAGGATCAAGCTGTCCATTGCTGATCCTATCGATAGCTATCTTATTCAGCGTTTTTTCGCTTGGATTTTCCTTGAAATCTCTGAGAAATCCACGTTCCTTCCGATTTTTAATCGCTTTGATTTTTTTGTAATTTCCGGGGAAATTTTGGATCATTTATCATTGATAAGGAACGACTGACATTCAAAAAATTTTTTGTGAAAACTATCCATAAAAAGGTCAAGGTTAGGGCGCATCAAATTCAATTCTCCTGCGTCACAGGGTCGAGTGTAATGTGAAAACAACTGATTATGAGAAACCAAGGGGATGTTATTTAATATACTTTTGGATCAAAAAAACGAGAAATTGAGGTGCTTTGGGTGTATCCAGGATCCTAATTTTGGTCGTACGATATATTGCGCCTCCATTTTACTTCTGTTCTTCTATTTTGTTAATTTTTTCGAAACAACGATGATTTATTGAAAAATTTAAATTTCTTAGTCATCAACTCTCGGGATTTACTTCAAATTTTTCTTGCGGTTTCTATCTAGGGCACCAATAAATTTCTAAAAATTTTATAATAGTTCATACTTCCATCTCAAAGCCGAGATATTCGACGCGTTTGTACCGCTGAATTCCGTTAAGTTTGCGCTATAAAACCCTTGCAAATGTTTTGGAAAGGTGTGGTCTTGAATTTAGAGTTTCCTTGAGGAACTAAATCCTCAAGTAGTGATTGTTTGCCTAAAATGGATCTATATATTGCAAATCCATTCGACGAAAACTCTGTTCTTTGTTTCTTTTACCATATTTTGATATTAAATTTCGTCTTCTTCAGTTCTCCGTCAAACGTTAGACTTATCTTTCTTATATCCCTCCAAAATTATCCCAAAATCATCTCTAATCCCTTTCCAAAACACCTCGCCGTTCCTGTAATCCCCACTCTAACTCTTAACCGTTCTTTTCCCTCATTATCATAATTAAACACCTTAGAATGAATCCCTGTTTGTGCAATGTTACAGACTCTGGTTCAAACTCCGCCGTCTCACACCCATTTTTCCTAATCTCCGCCTAGTCGAATCTGTATTTTGTAGTACGAATACTCAGCACATAGACTCGAATGCACGTTGAAGCACAACCCAGAGGCCGAGAGACGGGGCGAGCCGGCACTTTGCGTGAAAGTTTTCTTCGTTTTCTCGCGTTTTGCGTGAAAAGAAGAAGGAGATGGTGGCCGACTTTGCTTGTTATTGTAGATTTCGCAATTTCAAAGTCTTTTCTATTGAATTAAACTTTATCTATGGCTCGAATACAACTATTAACAGCGATTAAAGTACTCCTGGATCGAGTATGACTTATTTTTTGGATGTTTCAAATTTTCCACCGTTAATAAGGTGTTTACGCCTTATTAACGGTCAAAAAATGTATTCTTCCAAGAAAAAACTTCCGTGTAAAGGCTATTTTAGGACGTAAAACGTGTAAACCGCTGGAAGATACAGTAAAAAGGATTTTAAAAAATTTCTAACAAACTTTTTGATGTCAAGTTGGAAGTGGTTTAAATCATGCAAAAAATAGATTTTTCTTTCAAAAAATCTCAGAATTATGGCTTCGTGAATATATTTGCCGTAACTGCCCCACTTCCTATTGCCCAATATTTAAAAAAAATTTTAAGTTGCTAAGTTTTGGATTTTATAATTTTTTAAATTTATTTTGTAATTTTTCGGTTTTTTCGCGTTTTTTGTGTATTAAATTAAATTTACGGGTAAAACACGATGTCCAAGTGTTTATGGGGACTTTATTTAAAAAAATTCTTTCAGAATCCGCTTCTACTTACGAATTCAACTGCTTAAATCACCAAATCTCCTTGATTTTCCGTCAAATCATCAATTTTCCCCTACCTTTTTGCCTCATCTTTCCTAACTGGAGGCGTAATCCGATTTTCTGGTGTAATTTTCCCACACATTCCAAAATTACACCTCTACCTTCTTCCTCGGTTCCCAAAATTTTGAAATTTTGAACTCTCCAATGTTCTCCATCGTTCGAAAACAACAAACCTTTGCCATTGTGATCGCCAAGGCCAGCAAAGAAGTGCCAGGAGACTGTTGTTGTTGCTGTTGTTGCGACTAAAGAACGAGGAAGCGAATCTACATATCAAGTCTAATTTATATTAGTTGATAATTTATTGGGAAAGGTTTGGAAAAGAACTGGTCGAAAATGTTCGAAGTTGACACTGAAGTCATTGTTATTGGTAAGCAATTTTGTGAAATTTAAAACAAGGTCCAAAAAAATTGAAAAAGATTTTTAAAATCAGAGGGTAAAACTTTTAACTTGCATTTTGCAGGGGCAGTTGAGATATTCAACAATTTTTGCGATCGAGAGATTACGCGAAAAGCGGAGAGCGGTCATAGAGAACAATACTTTTTGGCCATATCTTTGCCGACTTCGTTCGTAAAAAAATCATTTTTGCGTGACAACATTACACTCTACGTTAAAATTAGGCATTTGCAATTAAGTGTCACATTTTTTTAACGCTTGGCCTAAAAATGTCAGTTGTTTATGCAAAGCGCAATGCTAAAATTTGCAGTAGTTTAGCCCGGCAGAGTATGTGAAAAAAATCCGAAATTGAATTATTGAGGAATTTACCATTTTTAGTCAACAAAAAAAACTTTTTTATTATCAAATCGCTAATGTATATCTTTTTCATCCACAATCTCCCAATTTCAGGTAACGGCCCGGCCGGAATCTCCCTCTCAGCCTTCTTATCGGGTTGGCTGCCCTATTACTCGTTGGATCGTCCGCATCCAGATCAATTTATCCACGAAAATCTCGCCGAAAATTCTCAATTATCCCTCTTGGACCAAGATCTCAGCTGGTATCGGTCCGAATACGAGCAACATGCCAGTGCTTCGGTTGGCCTTTACTCCGATCTGATGGATCGTTTGATGCGACCGGAGGGTTCGGAGCCCAGTACAGTTGGGCCTTGTTTGGATTTCGAATTTTGCCCGGCACGCAGGGCTCCGCATGTTGTTTTGGGCGACGGGCCCATTGGTGGAAGTTGGAATCGCTATGATGACAATGTAAGGGAGCATTGAATAAAATTAAAGATTGGTTTTGGCAATTGAGGGTCTCAACATTACTTAAGTCAGGGTTTTGCGGGAAAACACCTTGGTTTCTCATTAATAATCGACCTATTTTTAGATGGCCACAGTCTCTCTTTGCACCTGGATGGATCTTCCCGGCTATTCATTGGCTAATTTCCTCGGAGGTCAGAGTTTGATTGCCCGTCTTCCGGCCGGCTTAATCCGCGAGTATTTCAAAGCCTACGCAAAGAAGATGGGATTGGAAGAGAATTTCGCCCAATACACAACTGTGACCAACGTCATGAAATTCTGTACCGATGTCGATCAAAAGGAATACTGGAAGGTTTCTGGATACGATCAAGATGGAAATTCCTTCTCGATTACTGCGAAGAGAATTGTCCTGGCATGTGGAAGAAGTCATCATCGACAGCTTGATGTAAGTTGTTTTATTCCTAAAAAGTCGGCAAAAATAAAAATCTTACCTTTGCGAAAATTTGGCCCCTCTTGCCCCGTTCAGAATTTGCCAGACTTTTTCCAAGCCCTCAGGCACCCCTCAATTCGTAACGAACTTTAATGTGCAAATTTATTTTGTCATAGCGCTTGGACTTTCAACTTTTTCCGTTGAAGCTCTCTAAATACACCAATTTCCAGGTCCCCGGTGAAAACAATGCGATGAACCTGGTCTACACGGCCAAGGAAATGCGGCAAGTTCTCCACGAAATTGACGAAGCTTCCCTAAGCAATGATTTGGATCTCTCGAATCGCCCGGTTCTAGTAGTCGGCGACGGAATTTCCGCAGCCGATTCCATAATGAGCTGTTTGAAGATGGGAATCCCCGTGGTTCACGTGTTCCGACGAAGCGAACGGGAACTCAAAAACACGATGCTCGCGAGGCTTTCGTCCAGCGTCTATCCCGAATACGCTGAGGTCTTCAGTCTGATGATAGGACGCTCCGAAGATCCGCTTTACACCAAGATGCCCTGCTCCACCGTTCAACGAATCTTCCCCGACGCGTCGGCGGAGATTCAACGAAAATCGATCGGTCAACAAATCCTCGACTATCGATGCATTGTCATCTGTGTGGGTTTGCGGACCGAGCTCAGCATGTTGGAGGACAAGTACAATTTCCAATCCGAGTACGAAGCCGAAGAAGATCCGAATTTGTTTGCGATTGGCTCCGTCATTGGCGACCATTTTGTGCGATATCTCGTGGGCGGCGCATTGAAAGTGGCCCAACGCCTGCAGCAACAACACAAGGCGGATATGCATGCGAGTGCTGATAGCATTGCTGATAGTGTGGAGTCGGAACAAAGTCATGCCTCTTCGTCGAGGTTCAGCGAAATCTTGGGAAAGAGTTTTACGGTCCCAAGGATTATGTGCAAATGGTTCAGGCTGCCGTGTAGGACTCATCATAACTCTAATGGACCCTTTGAATCTGTGTCGTGATATTTTATTGCGTCTTGATACTTTTTGAGGTCTTTTTTTTATTTTTTGGAGAAGTAATGGGGAAATTAGCAAAAAAACCTAAAAATTTTATTGATTTTTGATAATTTCCGAATAAAAATCGCTTGCTCTCAAAGAGTACAATGTATTTTTTTTATTAATTTTACAATTTTCTTATTGTTTTCGCTTTTTATTTTTTTGAAATTGCCGATTTTCCCCATTTTTTGCAATTTCTTTTCATTATTTCCATTTTATCGTTGAGAAAGCTTATAGTAATAAGTGGTTTAAAAAATTGTTGGCTGGTCTGAAATTGTTGAATCTTGTTTGTGATCGCAGTATCACTACATACTCACACTATTTTTAGGATTTTTGTCATAATTTTGCATTTTTTGGCTTTTTTTTATGTTTTTGCTTTTTTTTGGCCTAAATGACTATTGAATTTACAACTTTGTTATGCTCTCTCCATTTTCTGTTAGGTTTATACTGGTCGATTTCCCACACGTGTTCCTTGCTTTTGAACAAATTTTGTTGTCTACGTACGGATACGTCTCTTACACAAGTAATATTGATGAGTAATCAAACTTTGAACTTTTTGATAAATAAAAAATTCCATATGGAAAATAAAAAATGTTGCTTCTATTGTTTGGTATGGAAAGGTATTTGAATGTCAGAGAATGGAACATTTTCAAGGAAAGATCAATATTTTTGGCCTGGAAATGGCCATAAATTCGGTATTTCTCCCTGATTGAAAAAGCAGCCGAATTATTCAACGATTTTCACAAAAGTTAGCATAGCTAAAGAATAAACAAATAAATTTTTTGGCATTTCGTTTCCTAGGCGGTAAAAAGCGGAATTCAAAAGTAGTTGTAATGGCCTATAAACGCTTCCCCTTAAAGGCCAAAAAATTCATTTTAAAACTGCTGTCGATATATTTTACGATCTATTTGATCATTTTGAACGACGAGGGACAGAAAAAATTCCGTGACATTTCGTCTTCTAAGCCGGGAAAGCGCGATTCAAATGTAGTTGTTATGATCCTTTTAAAAAATTAATTACATCTTTTATTACTTGACAAAATTAAATAGTAAAACCACCCTGCTAGTAAGTCTTGACTTCCTAGCTTCCCATAAAACTGAACGTTACAAAATTTCCCCTGAAAACCTATTCAGCTTTCATAACATTACATGCTTTTCCACACAATAAAATCCATTGGAAACAATTTTTACAATAAAAACGAAATGAGAAAAGTCCATGCAAAAGAAACCCCATAAAATATATAATAATATGTATGTACTGTAAACACCAGCAGCTTCTCTAGAGCCGGCGAGAGAAAACTTTTTCTTCTCCATCAAGGTCGCCTTTTGATCAGTGGGAAAAAAGAAAATTATAAAAATTTTTCGCTCTCGAATTATTTTTTTTATCATTTTCACTGATAAACAAGATTATTCGAAGACGAATTGACGTCTGAAGTGAACGGAAGTCGAAGATTAGCCCAAGATTCGGCGGCTGTAAAGTGGTTGAATTAAAGTTTATTGTAACTTGAAGAGAGTTGGAATTGTAAAATGGGACAGCTCCAAAGTTTGGTCGAAGATGATGTTGTCAGCTGCGATGACCCGGAACATGAGTAAGTCGGGGTTTAAAGTGAAAATGCACACTTTATCTACGCCAAAAGACGGGTATTTTAACGATGACTGGAAGGGATAATTTTGGCTACTGAGAAGTAAAAGCGAGATTGAAATACTAGTCTGTTCGCAAAGTCGCTAGAGAGATTTTTGGTGTTTGCACTGTGCAAAAAAGGTCACGGTGCAAGCGACAGCCAAAAACACCCCAATAGTCCATCCGGAACGTCGCTGGAGTGATTTCGGCGACATGCACTGTGAGAAAACAAAAATTTACTCCGCACTGTGCAATTTCTTTCTTTTTGCACGGTGCAATAAGCTTTTTTTGGCTGTCGCTCGCACCCTAACGTTTTTCGCACAGTGCAAACATTAAAAATCACTCCAGCGACTTTAGGAACGGACAAGAAAATGAATTGCTCAAAACGCAACGCTGACATTTTAATGACACTTCATAGAAATTTTTCAAGGGAAGTGCCCCAAGTGCGACGCTCAGATTTTTTTCAAATTTTGCACACACATCGAGCATAGGACCCTGACGTTTTTCGCACAGTGCAAACACCAAAATCACTCCAGCGATTTTTCGGATGTACCAGTATTGCACCGTGCAAAAAGCAAGAAATTGCACAGTGCACAGAAAACTTCTTTTCTCACAGTGCATGTCGTTGAAATCTTTCAGCGACTTTACAAGCGGACTAGTAGTTGCATGAGACTTTTATAAAACGACACTGCTAAAATGCGGTTTCCTGAATAGTAAAATGGCCAGTACAGCTACTGTCGAATCGCGCATTTTCCAGCAAGACGAAAAGTCAAAAACGTTTTTTTATCTCCTCATTGTCAGCAAAAAGAGCGATTCAAAAGTAGCGACACTGCCATTTTAAAAACCGACACTGCCGACAAAGAAATGCTATTTTAGGAATTGTACGGTCGATTGTTATGAGCCATCCTCTTTGTTGATTACACAAATTATGAGACTTGTAAAATATAATACTACTCGTGCCATGAACTCCCGACAATTTTGCACGGTGCATTTTTCTCAATTTTTCGCGGCCGCCGCTGCGATTTCCCGTTTTTTCCCAAGCGACATGCACTTTTCCGCGACCGCACTCCAGTTTTCGTGCGCGATGTCGGCGATAAAATTGTCGGGACTTTATGGCGCGAGTGGTACATACATATATACGAAAATCTTTTGTTTGTTGAAACAACCAAAAATCTGACCTTATCTTAACACCGTTATCTGTTATTTTTGTGACAATCCAATCTAATTATTTCTTTGCTCAGTCATTTGACTTTTTCATTTGTAAAAAATGAATTATAGACCAACCAAATCAGAGATCCGACAGGAAGAAATTCATCGGGTAAGTATATTAGAATTTATGCTCACAGATGGCTGATAAGAAGTTTCTCTTTGATCTCCTAATTAATTCCGTTTCAGTTAGTGGAATCCCAAAAGGACCTCTTCAAGAGCGGGAAGACCTTTCCAATCGAATATCGACTGTCGTTGTTGAACAAATTGAAAGCTCTGTTCGAGACCAATATCAAGGAGTTCTCCCAAGCGTTGGCCGAAGATCTCAAATGTTCGAGGGATGTTTTGGAGAAAACTCACTTTAAATGCGTTGAAAATGAGTTCAAAGTCGTCTTTGACAAGTTAAATGAGCTGAATCAGGTGGGATATTACGGTGATTTTTCTATACAATCATGAAAGATGATATAAACCGTCTGTTTGTGATAAAACTATCGTATTTTAGGGCTTGAAATCTTCAGAAATTGTATTTGAACCGGCTGGCTCGGTCCTTATTTTGGGGACTTTCACCTATCCAATCACTGCTTGTATAATCCCAGCAATGGCTGCGTTGGCTGCTGGTAATGTCGTTGTAATCAAACCTTCCGAGCTAGCGCCAAAAACAGCCGCAGCGTTGAGTGAGACGTTTGCAGATGCTTTTGAAGAAGTGAGTATTAATCAAATTTGTGACGGAATGTTGATCTAGGATCAGTTAGCTGTAATCCCCGGAGATCAATGGACAGCGAAAGAGCTTTTGAACGAAGCTTGGGACCATATTTTGTTTGTTGGGCCACATCGAGTGGCCAAGTTTGTGCTCAGCGCTGCAGCGCAAAACTTAACGCCAGCTACAGTCGAATTTTTGGGGAAAAGGTAAGGTTCCGAACGAGTTTTTAAGCAAAATACGAAGTACAGGGGCTCGACTGAATTAGGTAAAATACGTCATAAACCACATTGATGTTTTTTTTCAGCGCAGTGCTGGTACTTCCTTCCTCCGATCTCAACGCTGCAGCCAAAGACATTGTTCAAAACAAATGGAATGCCAATGGAGAGGTGGGTTGCTGTACAACGTTCTATTATATACATTTTTAGCTGTTCCTTGCCATTGACTACGCAATATGCTACAGCGAGGAGGATGTGCATTCTTTAGTGGCTGCATTGAACCATGAAGCTGTAGCAGTCTTTGGAGAAAATCCAGCGGAATCAGCCAACTTCAAGAGGGTTTTGAATCATCAAATGTTTGAGTAAGTGGGCTGTAGTTTGAATATGGATGCTTTTGGCTATGCCAATGAAAAAATTGATGAAAGGCCACATTTTAATTGCGCTTTCTACGGCTTGGGAAACGAAACATCAGTGAAATTGCTTTGTCTACTGTTCCAATATCAAAAGAAAGAAATTACAGTAACATTCTGCGTGATTACTAATAATTATTTTACTGTTCGCCGCATTAAAAACTTTTTTTGACATTTCGTCGTAAAAAACGAGATTCAGAACTTGAACTAACTTGTAAGCGGGGCGCAGTTTATGAAACCTAGATGTCGTCAGAGGTCGACAATATCGTATAATATAAAAATGTTTTGCTAGGGTTGAAATAAAGTCCTGATATTGAGAAAATAAGTAGGCCTTTAACAGCGCATTCTGCAAAAATTTAGCTATTAGACGTTGCAACGTACGTTGACATAAACTGGGCCATTCTTTGCTTTCATTTCTGCCCTCATTTATTAATTTCAATTTTTTATACAACCACTTGAACAGCGCATTATTACGTATTATAATAATACATTTTCAGTAAGATCCAAAACATCCTCACGAAAACCGAAGGTGATTTGCTTTGGAATCCTCCAGTAGGATTCGACAGTCGAACCGAATATTATATCGCTCCGTACGTCTACAAAGTTGATGAGGACGATGTTCTGCTCAAAGAAGAGATTCTTGGCCCAATTTTGCCAATTTTGTTAATGGAGTCTACTCAAGATTCAATCGATTACATAAACAAAAATGGCGAAAAGCCGAGTAATGTGAGGATTTATGGAAGTGATCAAGAAACTTTGGACACACTGCAACGACAAATACGAGCTGAAAGAGTGACGGTGGTGAATGGAGAGAAGGTTGTAAAATACGGTGAGTTCATATTGAGATGTGTAGAAAATGCAGCGATCAGATTTTGAATACAATTTGAGACAAATTTGGATTAACATTTTTAAAATATGACTTGTGACTTGCATTTTGCAGAAACATTTGGGATTTTTAGTCCGAAAATCGATAAAAATTCTAAACTTTTTTGCAAGTTTATGCATGACCGTTGCTTCTACTGATGTATAAAATTTTTTCACAAAAAAATAATTCTTTTCCTTTCGAAAATGTTCAAGATATGACTGAAAATCGTTTTCTTTCTGTGCGTTCTCCGCATTTTGTGAAGTCTCTTGCTGCGAAAGATTGTCAAATATATTGGCTGCTCCTGCATAGCGCAAGCTAAATAAAGTTGCAGAAATTGATTTACAACCTACTGTATGCAAAATATAAAGAGTCAGTACGCCTAATTTTAAATCGCGCAGTTTTCGGTGTGGGAAACGAAATGTCAAAAAAGTTTCTTTGTCTACTGTACCAATAACAAGGGAAAAAAATAATAGTGAGATTATGTATGTTTACTAGTGATAATTCTACTATTTGCAACTCTCTCGCCTTTGTTTTGACTGCAGGATATAAAGAAAATTGTTTGACATTTCGTTCCCACGCCGTAAAAAGCGTGATTCAAAAGTAGCTGTACTGAACTTTTAAAACAATCTGAGCAGACCGCTTTTTAGCTCTGCCAAGTTGTGTTGCTTTATTTAAAACAACCGAACAAGATTTCAGTGGAGCAAAACACCATGACGACCCCAACCCTGCAAGCCGTCGACTTATTCGAGCGTTTCTCTCGGCGAAAGCGGATTTTCAACGAGTGATTGATCTGTATTATATCACCGAGGAATATATCGTCTCGTTTTATCTCAACGTTTACATGCATTTGTCTTATCAAAGATGCTTTTATTTACGCATTATTGGAATAAATGAGGGTTAATGTAATTTTTATTTCTTTTTATCAAATTTTACTATCAACTTAGTAGTTGTAAATTTCAGATTGCTCAAAAAATATTTTCAACCTTTGAAAATTGCGGGCTCTGTGTTGAGCAATTGTTAAATATAATTGAGGGTTTTTTTCAAATCCATTTGAGCGGATAAAACGACGTCTGTTTTGAGGCTTTGGGATTAGTTCATGGCTTGTCGCCGTGAATAGTTTTATACAATGGATTTTCAAAGGTATTGCGCTTCACTTTGTTATATTTATTTTTGAGGTGGCGGTTGACCCGTCAGAATTATTTTTTAGACGTTAAATTTAATTTCGCTTCCAACCAAATCGCTGAAATTTTACGATCGAACGTTGGCACTATGAAAGACCTCGCATGTGACTTTTTTGGCAATAAAAACATTTTCTCTCAACGATAATTGCTAAATAATAACCAAAAATTACTTTTTTTGTCACCTTTATTTTTAGTATTGCAAGATACCTTGTCTGCGGACATGATATATAATAAAATCTGCAAAATATCTAGCGCCCGCTTTTATAAACGATGATATATCTTTTTAAAGTCAATGCTAGACAAAAATTCGAGAATTTTTACCAAGTTTGGGAATAAAAAGCTTCAACTGCAACGTTCTTGCATTGGGGAAGCAACCGATATTTTTACCTGAAAAGTTGGAAGGGGTTTAACACTTTTCAGCAAATTTAAACAAAAAAGTTTTATGACTATTTCTATTGTAGATAAAGTAGATAATATAATGATAATGTTTTCACAAAAAACAAAATGGCAAAGATATGGCTGAAAAGTGTTTTTCTCTGTGAACGCTCTCTGCGTATTGCGTACTCTCTCAACCGCAAAGATCGTTAAACATTTCAGCTGCCGCTGCAAATCTCGGGCTAGAATTTTTAGAAACTGATAGGTGGCCTATGCCCGTGGGCAAAATTTAGAGAAAATCTGAGCGTAGCACTTTGAGTAGTTCTCTCGTCAATGGTTCTTCACAGCTTCTACAGATCATTCTACTGTATCCAAAAGCCAAAACCCTCTAAAATTTTTATCAACAGCTTGCTGTGTATCCCTTTTCGCACCAAAAATCTCCTTTCTATTTTTGATGACTTACTTTACTCCCAATGAACAAGTTCAATTCAACAGTTACTCTCTCAATTGAAGACGTTATTTGCTTTATAATCACCTCTCGTACATATAGATTCGTGTCAACGACATCCAACCCGTTGTCGCGCCTTGTAACGAGCTGCCCTTTGCAATCATAAAAGCGAGAAAATAACTATTGTGTTTTTGCGGTCTTGCATAACCTTTGAGTCCATATAGTTTACGATCAGTATGTTTTTTGTATGTTGCCGTTGTTTTTTTTTATTTTCAACTCGATTAGTTGGTTTCTTTGACGTGGCGGTTTGATTAGTTGATTTTTACGAGAATACAGGTGATTTTACAGGGTAATACTGCAGTTGCAATGTTTATATTTGAGAGAAATTTTGCACATCGGTTGCAAAGTAGCGGAAAGGTAATCGTTGGAAGGTATAGCATGTGTGGGTCCTGTCCAATTTTTGAATCAACCTTTTTTCCCAATTTAGTTTTCTTTAAAAGTCGCAATTGTTCGCCAAATCAAGCCGCCCGACTCGTCTCACTGCGTCATATCCAAGAAAAGAACGGTCGCGGAACAAGTGGGTTTGCCGAGTTTGAATGAATAGCCTACAGTAAGAAATTGAAACGTAGGTTAACGAAAATAAGACATATCAAGCAGTAAGCTCAAGGATTATGAAGGGATAGGTGTGGCTTTCAAATTGCTATTATTGTAAATTTGATGTTATTAGTCGAACAGATTATGCACATGCTTTAACAGTTTGCAGAGGTAGGCAGAGAATTTGCAAATGAGACAGCCAAACGGCTACATTTACTTCATAAGATTTATTTTTTTACTTGAAATCGAAAAAATTTACCTTTCAGAATTTTCCCAACGCGAAAATCCCTGATTTTCAGTTTTTTAGCCGATAAAAAATCGGTTCAAAAAATACCATTTGCGACCCTTTAAAACCTCTGAAATTGTTCCTTAGAAACAGATTTGAATAGTTTATTGTAGAGAAGTGACCTTTGCAATTTCAATGCTCATGGCTTCTGTTATGTATTTGTTACTAAAAAATAAATAGTTTTATTAGGACTCCAACAAATATTAGCAGTTACACGTCCGATAATTTTTAAACCCAAAAAAGATTCGTTCACTTGACCACAGAACTGTTTTTGTTATCTTTGACAATATGAAGTCAAGGTTTGACAAATGATTCCGCAATGGTAAACTTAACAGTCTCCGTTACAATCCGAAGTACGTCAATTCTTATTCAATTTTAATTTTTTGACGGGGGGGGGGGAGTTAATACTTTTCAATGTCATTTGATTGCATGATCCAAAGCTTGAAACTTAAAAAAAAAAAGATTGTTAGTTCGTCTTGTATTTACCTTAAGGGTGATTAGCAAATCTTTACTAGGAGTTCGATAAACAAAAGTGTTGTCGTCCGTCCTTGTAATCAAGCATGATCAACGGAGAAACGTGAGCTTCGATTTGTAGCCTGTGAGATGGAGTATTGAGGGTACTGTCGTTCGTTCGTGGTTTTGGAGATCTTTTCATGAAGGGGTGTTATTCATTGTTTTCTTGTGGCTTAAGATGTATAAATTTATATTAAAATCCTTTTGGATGTTCTGGAGGACTTCAGCTTACAATTTTCAAGTTTTGAATCAATAAGATGATAAGAGAGCGGTTGTTTTTACATTTTAAGATGTCTAACGGTCAATAAAAACAAAAAATGACCTCCCAACTGATCTATTATATAACGCAAAGCACTTGGACAACGCACGTCAAGTTGGCAATTCGTCTTTGACACTTCGCAACATCGAAGGAAAGTAATTTTTTTGGTATCTAATAGGGTTGTGCCGCCCGTCAAGTTGACGGTCTGTCAAGTTGTCAAATTGCCGTCATTTTTGTCATGTCAAATTGCCCAGTCATTTCGATTTGTCAAATTGATTTTTTTGGGGAATTTTTTAGAATTTTGCCAAAAAATCGAGAATTTTGACCCGCAACGGAAAACTGTCCCGCCAAAAATTCTTGCAATTTACTGCAAGAAGCCTCCAGTTTCACTGACTCAATTCATCAATGAAAATTTCGAAGATAATAACAGCGGGAACGAGGACGAAGATGATCCGAAATAGGTCTACTAAACTCGTTTTGTCGTTATAAACGTTTGTTTTAATCTTTATATGGTCTTGAACATGTTTGAAGGCATTATACTACCTTGAATAATGTTTGTTTAATCGTTAGACAGCTTTCGACCGACACAACAGCAATTTGACGTAATTTGACGCAATTTGAGAAAAACCACGGCAATTTGACGTCAATTTTACGTCACTTTGAAAAATTCTGTCAAAATCACAACCCTAGTATCTAACTTTGCCATTTCTTGTTAGAATTTGCTGAAAAATATCGCAAATTGTTGGAAAAAAATTATTTTATTACGGTATGGCAGTTATTTTGCCGTCAAATACTGGCGTCAATAAACGTAAATCAAAAAAGGCGGCAGCTAGAAAATAATTTTTCGCACGTGTTGCAAAGTGTCAAAGACGAATCGCCAATTTGAAGACTTCTTCCCTCTGTCTTGCTTTTTCAATTTAAAGTGCAACGTAGATCACTGTCCTATTTCTTCATTTTATGCACGTATTTGCGCGGCGGATTGGATATCAATTGGAAAACCAGTTGTTTATAAACCAACAAAAAAACAAACCAATGACGCAGCTTCAGTTTGTCCCTGATGTTTGATCTTGATTTGTCATAGCTTTTCGAAAAAGCAACTTCCGCAACTCGCAACGCATTACTATTGCACCCATCAAGATCACTGTGGGAGCTTTGTACCCAATTCTTTTCCTTTCAAAAAAATATTTCTACATTTCTGAGCCCGTCATATTGTTACATAATCTTCTTTTCCCTGTCTATAATATATATAACACCACATTGTGGTCATGCTTTTCCTCTTCATCTGACCTTTATTTCCTGAGGAAAAAATCGAAATTCGCGTTGATCTGATGACGTCATTACTCTCCTACTCTTACGAGTAAAAGAGAAACAGATCTGTCCTCCAACACTGAGTCATAATCAATCGAAAATGAGAGGTATATATGTATAAATAAGCGAATGGGTTTTGTAAAGGTGCTTTGTCAAATTGTGATATGCGCATGTTTGCGTTGTGGGCCGCGGATGACAATAGGTCCATTGGATTTGATGTTTAAGTCATTTAAATAGACTATAAGATATATGTGTGGCGTGGTACATGGGTTGAAGTATTTTGGAGTTTTAGATAGTAGAAAAAGAGTTAAAAGCGTTGTCTACTTGTATTTGAGCGCGATAGTACTCTTTTTCAAAAGTTCGTACACTTTTTGTCGCGATGCCGCACCGTGCATTTGAAATTTTGCACTGTGCAGCCGAACCATAGCGCGACAAAGTGCGCAAAAAGCCTACTCAGGACTACTGTAGCCCAGATATCAAAGGATAAGTCAACCTCTCATACAAATTTTCCCAAGCAGGGCCGAAACGAACCCCTACATTTGTTCAATCAAACCCCGAAGCCATTAATTTCTATCTTGTTGATCTCTCAGCTACCCATTTTTTTATCAACCTTAGACAAAACGCACTCCAAATAAACGTTTACGAAAGGATACCGTTTCCCTCGCAAAATTTGACCTGACCGGAGAGAGAGATTATCAAAGCATCACGATATAAATACACTTCGCTTTTCGCCCCTTTATCACTGTAGCTTTGGAATCGGGCAATAAATTTTATCAGAATTTTTGAAACTAAAAAGGTTTTTTTTTTGATGTTCGCTACTGTATATCACCGTTCATTTTTTGTTTGTCTAGCCGTTTAAAAAATGGCTCAACGCAAATATTATATTAAGCATTGTTGGGACGTTAAAATGCAAGCGAACACTTGAATTCAGTGATCCCTTCAAACACCGCTGATCATACTTCTGCTTAAATTGGAAGAAGATCTTTCTATCACACATGTTCTTCGGTGTGTAACATCGAAAAAAGTGGGTTTTCTAAGTTTTTATTTACTTGTGGCGATGTATGATGTCAGCGCTTGAGTTATATCGCATAATATTCGAATATTTTGGATTATTTCATGCAAATTGAGGATTTTTGTTAAAGGGCCAGAACAGCTACTTTTGAATCGCGCTTTTTACGGCGTGGAAACGAATTGTCCGAAAGGTTTCTTCGTGTACTGTACTACCCTATCCAAAAAGTCTTGAGAATTTCGCACGGTGCACTTTTCTGCAAAAACATTGTCGCTCTTATGAAAACCATACTTTGCAACGTGCGTTTACCCAAAAAGTGAGTTTGCACCGTGCATTTCCCTTCTTTTTGCCTTACGATCGCGCGCGATTTCCATTTTTCGTTGCGACAAATCATTTTTTCGGAGTGCGACAGCAAAAGTGCAAGGCGGGGAGTCGCTGAAAATTCTCAAAACTCTTTGGATGGGGTAGTACCAATAACAACGGAAAAAAATAATGGTGACATTGTGCATGCTTACTAATAATTATTTTATTGTTTGCACCTCTGCCGCCTTTGTTTTCGCTGCAGGACATAAAAAAACTTCTTTGACATTTTGTTTCGCACGCCGTAAAACGCGCAATTTGAAAGTAGCTGTTCTGGCCCTTTAACGCTGTAACATACGATTAAACTTTGATAAAAATTTGACGTAGATTTAGTCAACTGTTTTCTGTGCCATGTGCGAGATTTTAATCTGTGCCATGTGCGAGATTTTAGATTTTAAGCTTACAATTTGCAAGAGCTATCGAGAATTTTCCGCCCAAAGTTGGCAGAGAATCCAGAAATTAGTTCTTTCTCGATTTCTTTGAATAAGAAATTGGAGTTTTGCTTCAGTTTTTCCAACAAAAAAAATTTCTGTGCTAAACTTCGAAGGACCTGAACGGACAGACAGTTTTCTCTGTGACACTCTCTTTTTTCATATAATGTATATTTCTGCAGACATCCGCTTGCAAATATCGTTTCTTACAGGAGGCTAATCCTGCAAATCTGGGCATGAGTTTTGGTCCAAGAAAATTTGAATGTGATTTTTGGCCCGCCTGGACAGCCATGTCTATCCAAAGACAAAATTTTCAACAAAGGTTACCAGTACTTGAGCAAAAACTTTGAACGACGTCTGAGCGTTGCATCTAGAAAATCTTCTCAGGCTTCAAAAGCGTTGCTTGTGTCTTCTGTCGACTCACATTTAGTCACAGTTTTCCATTGCGTCTTTATTTTTTACAACAACCGCAATTTGAACAGAAAACTTTTATAATATCTTATGTTCTATTCCCGGACTGATTTCGTGTACTAATCGAGTACTGTTTTTCTGTGATAAATAGTCATAGTACGATTAATTAATTTTCAGGTCACTAAGCCTATACGACATATCACTCGAAACACCAAAACATATCAAAAATGGCGGACGCCTGTTGTTCTCACCGCTTCCGATACCTCATTTTAGTCATCGGTTGTTTGGCATTAACTTCGATCTCATCGAACATGTTGGCCTTTAATATTGCTCAAGTTTGCATGGCTTCCAATGCAAACGATAATGAAACTGTACGTGCAAAAAACAGCATTTTTGACCCCAATTTCAGCATTCTATACCCAGTCCCCATCCAACAATCGATTACACACCAAAGGAACTCTCTTTAATTAATGGAGCCGTCGGCGTTGGAACGGCTCTCGCGACGATCCCCTTTACTGAAGCGTATAGTCGGTATGGAGCCAAATATCCCTTCCTTTTTGCTGGAGTCTTATCCGCCGTTTCGACGGGATTAATGCCATCGGCAGCGCAGATCAATATTTATTTATTATTGGCTATGAGGTTCTTACAGGTGAGTGAAAATCCTGATCTCAAATGTCCAAGAGAAGGGCTGGGTTATACTCAAGCTCCTTGCAACATTTTTCATGGCATATATGCCTAAAGTGACTATCGATTCTATACATGTATTAACAGAGAAAGCGACGCTTAGATTTTCTTTCAACTGTGTACATACTACGTCAAGCGTAGGCCACGTATTAATTCCTGAAGATCTTAGCTCGCGCTTTACAGAGGCAGCCAAGAGAGTCAACGACTGAGAAGACAGTACGCCAAACGCGGAGAGCGGTCACAGAGAAAAACATTTTTTTGGTCATACCTTTGCCAATTTCGTGCGGAAAAGATTATTTTTTTGTTAAAACATTACCCTTAACATTAAAAATAAGCATGAAACTTTTTTATGCCAAATTTCCTAAAAACTACATGTACAATACTCTCGCAAAAGGGCGCTCAAATTTTTTTCACAATTTTACAACCTTTCTACATGGCGCTTCTCATTTTTAATTTTTACATCTTACATTGCAGGGAGTTTCGTATGCCGCTGACTTCGCGGCCGTTGGAATGGTCTGCTCCAAGTGGGCTTCGCTCAAACAAAATGGCTTTTTCCTCGGCGTTCTCACCTCGTACTCTCCATTATCGACGGGAATCACCAATTCAGTGAGTGGGATGCTCTGCAATTCCTCATTCGGCTGGCCAATGATCTTTTATGGGCATTGTTTTGTCTCTCTGATCATCTTCGCCTTCTGGTTTTTGTACTATTCCGACGCTCCACACAAGTCGGATCGAGTGAGCGACGTTGAGTTGGAGAAGATTCATCGAAACAAAAGTGCCGCTCAAATCAATGGCGAGACGAACATGCCTTACAAGGCGATCTTAACGGATCTCGTGGTGTGGTGTGTGTGGCTGAATGCGTTCACCGAGATCTTCTCGACCAATTTCTTCGCAGTTTATGCTCCATATTACATGAAGAATGTTCTTCATTATTCGGTGGAGGCTACTGGGCATTTGTCGGCAATTTCAAGGGTCACACAAGTCCCGTTCCGACTGCTTTGTGGATATCTCAGCGATAAAATAACGTAAGCTTTGGGATACGGGTCAAATCAAGTATTTGTACAAGTATGTTTTAAGACAAGAACAAGGTGTTTAGAAAGGGATTTACGATTTCTTTTTTATGTCCGCGAACCTTTTTATGTCCAACATTATAGAAGATGGCTTAAATCACTGATTATTTCCAGGTTCATGTCCGACACTGCCAAATTAATGTTCTTCAATACAATTACGGTTGCTGGCGCCGGCATTTTCTACATTGCAATTGGCTTTGTCCCCGATGACGCTCCTTTCTTGGCTGTTCTCTGCATCGGACTTCTGAACACTGTCACGGGCGCGGCTTGCGGCGGATTCTACAAACTGGGCGTTCTTTATACCCGGCAATACAGTCATTTCGTTGTCGCAAATTGCCAATTCCTCAAATGCGTCGTCCTTTTCTTGGGTCCGGCCATGGTCGCCGTCTTCGTTGACGACGAAACCGCCAAGGAGCAATGGCGGACAATCTTTTTGATCGTCGCCGGGCTCTTGTTCTTCGCCAACGGCGCGTTCTACAAGTTCGCAACGGCCGAACCAGCATATTATACGAAGGAGGGGTATCTAACGGAGAGTGTGGAGAAGGGAAAGAAGAAATTAGAAGATTAGAAACACGAGGAATCGGCAATGCAGTGTACAAAGCTTTAATTGAAATGTGATATCATGTATAATATAATATATTCAGGGCGAATAAAAATATCAGTTAAATACAGAAAAACAGTTCATTCTTTGTAGTATAATTGACTGATTTTTCCGAATCTCAACGTTCAACAATTTTATCAACGATTTAAGGGCTTAATTCAATTATGGATGGTATAAAAGTCAAGGCCCAGTTTCCAAGTTCACGTTCCCACGATGTTCAACGTTGGAAAGGTTCTTCTCATTATCGCAATGATGGTGTGTGCCGTGCAAGGAATCATTGGACCAGGAGGCTGTAATCGTAGGTCTGATAACTAATTATAATGAGGTTCGGTTTTCTTTTTCAGGTTGGTCTGGTTTACGAGGATTGTATTATCCCCCACTCCCTTTCCTACTCCGGCCAAGCCCAGCCAAGCCAACAACAAAACGTCCTTGACATAGAGACAGAATTCAACATTAATAACATACATATTTTATCGTCAATATATATGAAAATCACCGTTTACATGAAAACATAAAGCTGCTTTTTAATCGCGCTTTTAACGGCTTAGGAAATGAAATGGCCAGACATGGCAAGGGGGCCGGGCTTTGGAAATTTTGAAAAGGGCCGGGCCCAACTCTAAACGGGCCGGGCCGAGAGCCTAACGTTCTTTTGTGCGGTCTCGGACCAAAATGAACTTTTTTTCAAAAAAAAATTCTGTCTTGCAACGAGAAATTTAGGTGCCAAATTTTTTTTTGTTGTCATTTTTTCTCAAAAAAATTTTTTTTGACTAGGGTTGTTTAAAGTTTAAAAACCGACAATAAGATTCCCGTAAAGCACCACATATCTTTTCAAAAAAATTATAATTTGCGGACAAACGGCTTTTCGTTGTCCTCAAATAAATTTTTTGCCCAAGTGGTGGTGGTACTGTCAGCAGATAGAACTCCCGTGTGGGCTGCATGCTTTATAGGATCTGTATCGCTTCGTCGAATCTGTAATATAAAATTCAACGGCGATTAATTCAAGGATTTCATTGTCATGAATAACATAGTCTCTCCTCTAAACTTTTTTTTTCTCTTTCTTTCTCTAAGATTTCGACGATGGATTTGACAATCACTCTTATGACATGAATACCGGTGGTTCGATTCTTCGACCTTTAAAAAATAAACATCAAAATTTGGGACAAAAAATTTCAGGTTCTGATTATCATTTCCGAATCTTCAAATTTTTGATACTTTTCAGCTTTTTTGCATATATTTCCAATATCTGAACATCTTTTTTGTCGAAAAACTAATTATGGATAATATAAAAAAAAATCAACAACATCTTGGGTATAGGTTGATCGATTTTTGAATTTTAAAACGTTTTTGGACTAATTCGAGTACTGCAAACAACGTCATAATGTTAGATTAAAGTAAAAACTTTAAAGAAAAAAGGGCCGGGCCGGGTCCAAGGTACTCTGTGGCCGGGCTTTGGAAATTTTGAAGCCCGTTTTGCCATGTCTGGAAATGGCCTTGAAACTGCTTTGTCTAGAGTACCAAGAACAACAAAAAAACATATGGTGACATTCTACATGTTTGCCAATAATTATTTTACTGTTTGAAAATTTTGCCGCAAGACCCAAAACACTTTTTTTGACATTTCGTTTCATACGCCGTAAAAAGCGCGATTCAAACGTAGCTGTAATGGCCTTTTAAAACTAAGAAATGGCTCAAAATTTGTGCAATTAGAGAGCCGAAGAAATAACGAGCACAATGTTACTGTGCTGATCGTGTCGCTGAAGTGGAAAGCAATTTAATTTTGCCGCGACACAATTCATTTTGTGGGCGCCGATGTGATTTATCGCTGCGACAGTGTTCTCAATATTTTTTGCTCAGACTGATAATGGATTCAATTATGTTCAATGCTGGTCTACTATCAAGCAAAGGCGGTCTTAACTCCGTATTCGTCAATTACTCTTTAATTAAAGTTATTACATTTTGCATCATAATTTAATTATAATTATAAATTTGAATTTTTAATAGAGTTATCGCCACTATAAAAACAAAATCTCAGTTTCCAAATTGAAATCCCCACCATGTTCAACATTGGAAAAACTCTCCTCATTCTTGCAATGGTTGTGTTCGCCGTTCAAGGCATTTGGTTAGGTGGAGGCTGTTTCCGTCCTTGTAAGTGTGGTTATCATGAAAGAAAGACGCAAACCCTTTGCAGATCGGCCGTCAATTGGGGGAACCATGAAAGTACTTAAAGTCGTCGTTCCAAACCAGACGACAAAACGACTGTAAACAGTTGAAAAGAGAATTTCACTAAAGATTTTGGGACGCCACAGTACACTACGTAGTGCTATTATAGTAGTTGTGTTTACCTGGCCTTCTCTTGAGTCGCTTATATATTTTATTCAGCAATGTTGCATAATATGCATAGTAAATATATGCGTTGGGAATCGAAAATCTTTTTAAATTTTATTCTTCAGCCAGCATCTTATGAAATGTTACTGGATTAATTGGTCTATATTATAATTAAAGCATTACGTTTTCCATGACAAAATCGAGAGGTCCATTGAAGGACAACCATACGTTTTTTCCGTAATATTATTTGTATTGTAGCCATGCTTTGTATAGCATTATTTCTCAAGTGTAATTATATTAAGGCTTTCGGGGAGCCATGTAAATCAATCGTTAAATTGGGACAACAGTTTTTTCTGCAGCGTATTTAATCGGTATAATTTTAAGTGATGTTACAAGCCGTTTGGTCAGAAAACTATCCACAACGCAATTGCCCGAAATGGAACGGCCGCGGCCTGCAAACTAAAAACCTTTAATAGATAAATAAAAAAACTACTTACTGCAAGTACCGTTTGGGCTGAAAGCTGAAAAATTTAAGGAGTGAGGAATGCGTGCACTGTGTAAAGTGCGATAGCCAAAAGAATCAGAATTCTGAGGACTTGAGACATTGCTTTGAATCAGAATATGGCAGTCATTGTCTCCTTTTAAATAGGCTTTAATTCAAACTAAACGTTATAAAATATTCAAATGACTTATTTATAAAACTTGATTGAATAACTAAATTATATTAACTTTTAATTGAGTTATGACCGGTATAAAAACGAAGCCTCAGTTTCCAAATTGATGCTTCGATTAAACATGTTGAACGTCGGCAAAACTCTTCTCCTCCTCGCAATGGTTGTTTACGCCGTGCAACCAATAATGACTCTTCATTGTAAGTGTGGTTATCATGACACTATGACGCAAATCTTTTACAGCTAAGCCTTTTATACCTTGGTGGAAACGAGGAGACCCTATTTGGTTGCAACAAAAATATTACACTATTTTGTTTGGGAAGAACGCTACAACGCCGACAACAAAACGACTTTAACTGTTTGAAAGTTGGACTTAATTCCGTTGGGATAAATCAGTTTTCATCGAGCATCTCCTGTGTTTATAGTTCAAGAATCGTGAATTCAATATCCGCGGGCTCTCATGATATAAGAGTGAAGGAATAAGAGTGGTTTTTCGAAACTTTAAGAAACGGCAAAATTAACTGACCGTTTTTCCCTACTCGAAACTCTTTCCGTTTTGGAAGGAGTGTGTATCCACACGCTTCCCTCGCTGACGCGGTCAACTGACTCCGCCCCCTCAGTTTTCAGCCAATCGCCTTTTAATCCTGTTTTTCACGTCGCTCGGCCTCTTCTCATTACAATCAGCCTGACGACGAGAGACGAGGAGACAAAAGGACGATAGAGACAAAAATGCGAGCTATTTTTTTGCCTTGTATGCCTCTCAGCACCCTCTTTCAATTTCGTATATCGGACAAACGAAGGAGATATGGGAGAAATGAACATGAACGAGAGATCAAAAATAAAAGAGAGTGCTGAGAGGCGGAGAAGGCGCGAAACAGCGCGTGTTTCTGTCTTTCTCGTCTATTGGCCTCCCCGTTTTTTCGTCAGGCTGATTGGAGTGAGGAGAGGGACGTGAGAATAATGAAAATCTGCTGGAGTGGGCGGAGTCAACAAGCGGAAAGGGCTAGAAAGAGCCTGGTTGCAGACGCTTGCGGCAAAAAGATCACTTTCCGTTTTGGAAAGAGGATCGCTCGAGGCGCTTCTGACAAAAAAAAACAAATTTTGCCGTTTTTCAGAGTTTCGAAAAACCACTCTTATTCCTTCACTCTTAAATGTTATTCTTGAATATCTTGGTTCCCACTGAACAGAGCAAGACGAAGTTGTGGGATTTGAAAAAATTTCTGACGCGTTCAAAAAGCATTTGAAAAAAATTTCAATTTCAACAAAGACTTAGAGACCGCGCATCAAATTACTTCCTCTGAATCCCCAAAAGATAAATGTCAATATGACCAATCGTTTTTAAATACTATTAAATTTACAAAATAATATTAACAGTTTGTTTAGTTGTGTAGTGTAAGCCTTGCGTTGAGGCAGATCAAATTATCATTCGTTCGAAATTTCTGTTTTCCCGAGCTTTATGCAAAATCCTTTCTGATCTGGCCCTCACACATAGAGGAAAGCTTTTTTTAATTTTCGATCTTTCTGCATAATGTGATCTGCCTATCACGATTATACATACATTTCCTGATATATCTTTAAACTTAAAAGAGAACTACTCTAAGTGTGACGCTCCGATTTTCTTTAAATTTAGCACACATTTCGGGCATAGCCCACATATCAATTTCTGAATATTGTAGCTCATGCTTTGCAGGTGCAGCCGAGATATATATGTAATGCCATCCTCGCAACTCCTCAACGTTGACAATTTTCCGTCTCTAATGAGTGTTGTTAGCAACACATTCGATAATAAATAATTCAGGAAAATATGAAAAGTCGATACTCATTTTTAGTTTTCTCTCTGTCGTTGTTCTTGCCGTGGAGTTAAAGTTTAGGGCAGTAGTAGTAGTACCTCTGTACAACAAAACGCAAAAGAACAGTTAAAGGGCCAGAACAGCTACTTTTAAATTGCGCATTTTGCGGCGTGTGAAACGAAATGTCAAAAAAGTTTTTTATATTCTGCAGCGAAAACAAGTTGCAAAGAGTAAAATAATGATTAGTAAGCATGTAGAATGTCATCATTATTTTTTCCATTGTTATTGATAAAAAAGACGAAGAAACTTTTTGGGCATTTCGTTTCCACGCCGTAAAAACCGCGATTCAAAAGCAGTTGTTTTGGCCCTTTAACACATAGTATAATTAGAATGAAAGTTTAATAAACTCAATAGCACAACTTTTTTTCAATCTGAAGATTTTCGGAAAACTGATTCCTGTGATCGTTAAAACCGTTCGTTATAGGCAGGTTTCGCTGTACGAGAGTAAGTTACACAGTGGCTTCACTGTATTTGTTTTGAGATCCGCAATTGAAAACCGTTGAAAATCCAGAAAATCAGAAGAAGTTAGAAGATTGCAGTAGTTGAGCAATCCGGCCAGGACAAAACTCATTATTACCTTCCCAAAAAATTTATTTGCACTAAACTTTTCATGAAAACGACAACTGTTACTTTCGCGGAAAGAAAAAGAAAACAAAAACGTTTTTTGGGGACCAAACGAACGCTTCAACCGGTTTGATCCAATTTACAGATGGATGCCATAAAACGAAAACGAAGTGAAAGTCTGAAGCCCCAATTCGAGAACGTCGTTAAGGGTTGGGCGCCATATGAGAGCGATAAATGCGGATTGAAGGGCCAAACGGAGGTCCCGAAGATCCGGATTGACGGAGAATGTATATAAGTGTTTTTTTTTGTTAAAATGCGGATCGCGGTTTTTCTTCAAATTTTTAAGACATAATATGTCTATCATATGTGTCGAATTCTGAAAATTTGAGCTTGCGGTATCCTGCATGGACGGAGATATTACGCGATCTTTTTAGAGAGCATGCAATATGAAGAGATCGGCCGGACAAAAAGTGTTTATCTGTAATTTATTGAATTATAATTAGAAAGAATCGTTTTTGTTGAAATAATTTATTCATCACACAAATTGAACCATGAGCTTTTAATGCCCGGAAACACAAAAAATCTGATAACTTTGCAAATTTATAGCCAAATTTTTTAGCCCTTAAAAGGCCAAAAAAGCTACAATGTCAAAACACTTTTTTAAGTCCTGCTGCGAAAACAAAGGCGGTAGAGTTGCAAACAGTAAAATAACTATTAGTAAGCATGTAGAATATCATCATATTTAATCTTTTACTGTTGTTATTGGTACAGTAGACGAAGAAACTTTTTGGACATTTCGTTTCCACGCCGTAAAACGCTCGATTCAAAAGTAGTTGTACTGTCCCTTTAACACTTTGTTTCCTTTAAAAACCAAGTTAGAATTTGCAAGAACGCTCTATGAAATTTTATTCTAAAATTTTTCATACTTTAGGACCTCTCTACTACAACATCTGACAATAACAAGTCATGTTTTTAGTTGTTTTTGGCTAAATTGAACCTTCAAACAACGAAACCCTTCTATGACAAATTATTATATAATATTTTGACTGTATTTTGATCAAGCCGTATACCTTTGCAAGGCTACTCTTTTTCCTTTCTTTTATATATTTGTTTGTCTCGAACAGTGTCATAATTTATCCTCTTCCGGGTTTAATCCGTTCGATTGTTTCAAGAGGAAAAAGGGTTTTATTGAGATCATCACGCCTTTATTTATCTTTTATACGGATTTTTTTGCTGTCTTTTATATTTTTAAAAATTCTTGCCAAAATTTCTAAAATTTTGGATGACTAAAAAATTTGATTTATCATAGAAGCGTTTTATTGTACAAAGTTAATTTTTAGCCAAAATTAGCTCTCGGACCTCTGGAATCATTTTTATGTTGAGGTTAAATTGTACCAAAAATTGTTATGCAGGAATTCCATTACTATAATATATTCTACATTGTATTCTTTACTGAGAAACAAGTTCAGTAAAGTTTAGATCAGTCTGTCTGTTGTCTGCCACTTCATTACAAGTTCTAGAACATCTGGCAAACATGACATTGAAAATCTGGCTAGCTAAGACCTCATAAGAGGATTTTCGAATTTAGTTTGGGCTCATAATGTACATATATACTTTTGCTTGATGGCAACGTTAAACTAAATTCTTGGAAATAAAGGCTACTAATTAATTAAAACTTACGCCAAATTTCAATTATATTTTTTTTTAATTTCCGTATTTATCAAGCCAATCCGCCTCAGGGCCATTGCAAATTCAGTAAAACAAAAAAAAGTCGCAAATTGTCGAATTTTCCTCTTCCATTTTTACTCCAATTGCTATTACTTTTTCCCGAGCTAATCCAAATTCCCCCTTTTCCTCTTGCTCCCTTCCGAATGGGCCATATTTGGAGGGAAATCTCTCGCTCTTTATTCATATACCACTCTTTTTCGGCCGCGCCGGTTCTGGGGCTTTTTTCGCTTTCTGTTTGTCCGGAAACATGAATAATAAACATTTTCATGGATTTCGATTATTTTAAAAGGTGTTGGAGGGCTGGGTCAAGAGAAATAGGAGATTTTAGGGGGAAATTTGAGAGTTCGATAAAAAATTAAGGGATTTTATAGCATTTTTCGGAAATTTTTTGAATTTTTTAAAATTTTTCTTTTAATTCGCGATTATTTCAGCTCAAAATTTCGCGGACCGGCTTCAGTTCATGTTAAGACATCGGCTTGGATCCATAATCCAAGATGGTATAGCGGAAGGTAAGCATTTCCAATTTTTCGGATCGTTTTTGTACAATTTATTGATGTCATTTGAAAAATTTAATGAATAACACATGGATGAGTCAAGTTTTTTGTCCGTTCAAGCTGTTCTAAGAATTTTTTGAACATTTTTATTTTGCGATTTTTTTGAAAACTTCGATTTTGTGACTTTTCGGAAAATTTATGAAACGGCCCTTGCCCGCTATTAGGATCTATGTGGAAGGTAAGTTGGACAAGGGGGAAAGGTATGGGGATTTCATCGGCCTGTCTGACCGGTCAACTTAGTAAATTTGATGTATAAAATATTCAAAAATAAAAATTTTTCAAATTGAAAATGACCAAAGGGGACTTTTTTCATCTTTCTTACTTTAGGTCAACGATTGGCTTTGTACTCCAACCTCTCTCAGAATTCAGTGATCTCTCCCAAATGTGATCTAGTCGTCAGTCTTCGGTCGAGGGATCAGGAACTCGCCAAAGCTCAGTGTGTGTGGCTTGTGGATGTGGTAAGTCGAAGAGTTTTACACTTTGTCTTGAGCTAACGAGGAAAGTGTTTGCAGTGCGACGCTCAGGTTTCCTTTAAATCTAGCACGCACGTCAGGTGTTGGCCACATATCAACTTCTAAAAATATTAGCTTGCGCTTTGCAGGGACAGCCGAGATATTCAACAATCTTTGCGGCCAAGAGAGTACGTGAAATGCGGAGAGCAGTCAGAGATAAAAACACTTTTTGGCCATATCTGAACCAGTTCCGTGCGGAAAAAATTGGTTTTTTTGCGGAAAGAACACTCTCTACAGTAGAAATAGGTATGAAGCTTTTTATGCCAAAATTTGCGAAAAAAGTCAAATTTTAGCCAAGTTTTGACCAAAAAATCTCCGTCGTTTCTGCAAAGCGCGATCTAGAAATCTCGCGTGTATCTTAGAAAGAATTAGCCTAAATTTGTGCCAAGTTACTCCCAAATTTGAGCGTAGTACTTGTAGTACATAATTTTGGCAAATAAGGCAAATGATCCCTTAAAAGAAAGCCTGATATCTTGTCTACAAATTTGTACAATATCGAGAATTTTCATAGTTATTTACGTTTTTATAGACTTTGGAATTTGCCCTTCTCAAAGAGGGTCGTAATTTATTGGACAACCTAATATTATATTTATAATACTTCCGAAGTTGAACACCTTTTTTGAAGTTACCATCATTTCAGCTGAAGCGTCTTGAGCCCCAATTCAAAGTCGAGGTGCGTTATCACACGTTGACCAACTGCTACGCGCTTTACATTACCTCAACGTACGTCAGTCTTCTCAAAGGTGCCGAATTATGTCATCTGAAAAAGGAACTGAAACCGATTTACGGCGGCGGAATGAGAGAATTCGCCTTTGATGAGGCGCAATGTTTCCTCAACGTGGAAAGCAAAGAGAGTTTTTTCAGTCAAATGGAAAGAACGATGATTGCGAAGCAAATGTTGGATATGATTCGCGCTCCAATTGGGGGATTGAGCTATCCGATTGGGATGGAAGAAGATCAGTTCTTGACAGTGCCGGATGGACGAACTTTGAGTCAGTTTCAAGAGCAGATCTACGACAAATAGATTTTGCTGGCATCAGGGCTAAAATTAAGGGGAAAGTACTCCAAGTGCGTCGTTCAGATTCTGATGAAACTTGGCACAAATTTGACTACTGTAGAGTGTAATGTTTCCACGAAAAAACAATTTTTTCCATATGAAACTGGCAAAAATACGACCAAAAAGTGTTTTTATCTCTGACCGCACTCCGCCTTTTGCGTATTCTCTCGAAATTTACGAGAAGCGGCAGCAAAAAACGTTTATTTGCCATTTTTTGAAGAAACATGGCAGTCTACACTAGTACGATCAATTTAAAATTTTCAAACCGAAAGTATATGATTCAAGACCCCACCAATTTCAGTAACCTTTCTCCGCTCCGGTCGACACGCCATTGTCGACCATCTTCTCCCTCTCCACGATACCGACGAACTCAAAGAGCTTCAACGAAAATGGGTCCTCACAATGGATCCTCAGCCTCTCGACAGTATTAAGGACTACTTTGGAACGGAGATTGCAATGTATTTTGCGTGGCTTGGCCATCTGACTGCCGCGTTGGGTGCTCCCGCCGCTCTTGGGCTCATTTTATGGCTCTTGGAGTGGAGTTTTAGCGGACGGACGGATAAGCTTGAATGCGACGAGCTGGATGAGGTTTGCAGCCAGCATGAACATCACAATACGGTGAGTAATAAGCAGTATCAATGGCGTATTTAAACATTGTGTACCGTGTTCATGCAAGCCATGTTTTGGCTTGCAAAGGTGTTTTCGACCATTTAATTATGAATTTTTCAAAGATAACGGTGATTTTTCAATAAGACAGTAGTTCTACAAAAGATTTTCAGCCTACGCGACAGGTTCAATGCGATATTTTCACAGAGTAACACTACCTATCGTCAAAATACGTAGTAATGCAGTCCTAAAACGCTTTCCATTTAAATCTCCTTTACAAATACTTTTTAATCGCCCTTTTACGGCTCGGGAAACAAAATGTCAAAAAAAATTATGTCCTGAGGCGACAACAACGGCAGCATAATTGCAAGCAGCAAAATAATTATTAGTAGACATGAAGAATGTCATCATAATTTTGTCTTGTTGTTGGTGCAGTAGACAAAGGATTAGTTTAGACATTTAATTCCAGCTCTTCTCCGACATTTGTTTTGTCATCTTCGCCTTCTTCAATTGTGTTTGGTCCACCGCTTACATTGAGCTGTGGAAACGACGTCAAGCTGAGTTGGCCTTTCAATGGGGCACCTATGACGTTGAACGCGACCCTTTAATGGACGATCCCCGGCCCGCCTTTAAAGGGGATCTGGCTCCGAACCCGGTGAGCGGTCGGATCGAGCCACACTATTCGCCTTGGAAACATGCGGTGATCAGATACGGAGTGACATATCCGATAACACTTTTGTGTTGTTTGTTCATGTTCTTGATGATGTTCTTCTTGCTCTATCTACAGGATGTCACTGAAGCGTAAGTTTGAACGGATGATGAACAAAGTTAGCAATAACATGTTTCAATTATCTAAATTATGCTATCTTTCAGATATTTCAAGGACTCATTTTTCTTTTATTGGCTGACATACGTCCCTATAGTGGTTTACGCTCTGATGGTAATGGTGGCGGATCAACTGTATCGACATTTGGCGTTGTTTTTCAACGATTTAGGTGGGGAAAGAGTTCTTAATGCGTATAAAGCAATTTGTGGAAATTTGAGAATACGTTGTCTCTTTTTAGAGAACTACCGAACCGACGATGAATACGAGACCTTTTTGATCACAAAGATTGCGTTGTTTCAATGTGTGAGCGCGTTTGGTTCGCTGTTTTACATTGCTTTCTTCATGAACGACATGAAAAGACTAAGAGATGTAAGTGTGACGTAGTTTGTTCTTACGAGTCGGGGGAAAGCTAACTTTACACATACGAATGCCTAGTCGTTGTCCAAAAAAGTGAATCTTCAAGAGATGTATCAAGTATTGTAGAAAACTTTGGGGGTTTAAAGGGCCAGAAGAACTACTCTTGAAATGCGCGTTATACGGCGTGTGAAACGAAATTTCAAAAAAGTTTTTTTACGTCCTATAGCAAAAACAAAGGTGGCAGAGTTGCAAACGGTAAAATAATTATGAGTCGGCATGTAGAATGTCACCATTATTTTTTCCTTTGTTATTGGTACGGTAGACAAAGAAACTTTTTGAACATTTCGTTTTCAAAGTAGTTGTACTGTCCCTTTAATCCTTGGGGCTTCCCTCAAACCGGCTTTGTGGGTCCAATCTTTGGGGGCCCGATCAGGCATTCCTGTCCCCAGTTGCGTTTCTTTGTCAAAGTCGTGGAGTATCTAGAAAGACCTTAACCGCTAGCTAAAATTTACAAAAATTGATGTTACAAAATTACTAGTCTGTTTTGAAAGTCGCTGGAGTAACTTTTGGTGTTTGCACTGTGCAAAAAAGTCAGGGTGCGACATCCCAAAAAAGTCTATTGCACGGTGCAAAAATCAAGAAATTGCACAGTGCAAGGCAAAATTTTTTTTTGCACGGTGCATATCGCGGAAATTACTCCAGCGACTTTACGGACGGATTAGTATAATCAATTTTGAAGTGCACAACAAGTCATCTCTTCAACGATTCTCTTTATGACTTTTCTTCGAATTTCAGACTTTGGCGACCCTTCTATTTGCTCGACAATTTACCCAAAACTTCTTCGAAGTCGCTGCCCCATTTCTCATGGAACGGCTAAAGTTCTGGCGTCTCAGTTATCGGATGACGCGAACTTTGAGTGAACGTTCACTTCGAAGGCATGTGGAAATTGCGAAAGAAGAAAAGATCCGAAGACAAAATTCGGCGGAAACTCCGGAGAAGTGCGAAAATTTGGTTAAATTTGGGGTTCCGAAGGACGAAGAAGAAAAGAATTCAAATAATTTGACAATCAGAAGGCCGAGTACGTTGCCGGACAATCAATTCAGTCCGAATCGATTGAGAAGAAGTCAATTCTCAACGAAAAATGTGGAGTTGTTGAGTGTAGGCGTACATCTTTATATTTGTTGTTAAATAGAGCCCTGGTCGCTGCAATCTAACGCTTATTTTAGCGGGTTCATAAAAGGCCAGTATAGCTACTTTTAAATTGCGATTTTTACGGCGTGTGAAACGAAATGTCAAAAAAGTTTTGTTATGTCCTGCAGCGAAAACCAATTCGGCATAGTTGCAAACAGTAAAATAACTATTAGTAAGCATGTAAAATGTCGTCATATTTAATCTATTACTGTTGTTATTGGTACAGTAGACGAAGAAGCTTCTTCGACATTTCGTTTCACACGCCGTAAAACGTGCAATTCAAAAGTAGTTGTTCTGACCTTTTAATCTCCAGTTTTTGCTTACATTGATGTGTAAAATTTCAGAAGCTAACATCTCCGTTGCCATCTTCGAACTCTCGACTTCCACTGCCCGAGTTTTGTCCGACTGACAGTAAGTAGCCATATGTAGAACGGCGAGTGTTGGAATTGGCAGACAATGATAAAATTTGTCGCAAAATGACAATTTTTCCTAATAAGGCAGAGATGAATTGTTGCAAGGCAGAAAAAAATTTTCAGCCCTTTGAAACCACTCACATGAGAGCTTTGGGTCCAATTGATATTTTTGTGGGGCAAAGTTTATGCGTAAAATGACTTCCTTTACTCACAAAATTCACAAATATATGGGCGAAACACTCTTTCTCTGCCCACTCTCTTCGTTTTTCGTTTTCTCATCTAAATGCAAAAGCTTTAAAGGGCCAGAACAACTACTTTTGAATCGCACTTTTTACGGCGTAGAAACGAAATGTCCAAAAAGTTTCTCCGTATACTGTACCAATAACAACGGAAAAAAGTAATGGTGACATTCTACATGCTTACTAATAATTATTTTATTGTTTGCAACTATGCCGATTTGGTTTTCGCTGCAGGACATAACAAAACTTTTTTGACATTTCGTTTCAAACGCCGCAAAATGCGCAATTTAAAAGTAGTTGTTCTGGCCCTTTAATCATTATGATTCCCAAAAACGGGCACTCCAAACTCTGCAATTTTTTTTCATATTTCAGAATTCGTCTTCACTGATGCGGAGCTACAAAGTTTAATGACAGTGTACGCACGGCCACTCGACGACTACCTCGAAATGTTCATTCAATTCGGTTATGTTCTCCTCTTCTCCCCGGCCTTTCCGTTGGCCGCAGTCTTTTGCCTTTTCAGTAATATGTTGGAAATTCGCGTCGACGCTTTCAAACTCTGCAACGCCGTTCAACGTCCGTTCGGCCGTCAAGTCAAAAACATTGGGGCGTGGCAGAAAGCGATGGAAATTATGGGAGTTTTGGGGGTTGTGATAAATTGCGCGCTGATTGGTCAAAGCGGCCTGGTGCAACGATTGCTGCCCGGTCTCTCGTTTGGCGGCCAAGTTTTGCTGGTTGTGATCTTGGAGCATCTTGTTTTGGCGGCCAAATTTTTATTGGACATGGCCATTCCGGACGTACCGTTGTGGATCCGGGTTCAGACCGCCAAAATGGAGCATTGGCGGAGGGAGGCGTACAAGGTGAGGGTCTCGACCATTCTCCAAAGAAGGGCTTCCTGGAAGAACGTCGGCGACGGATTGTCGACCTTCAGTTCCAACGATTTTTCATATTTTTAGAGTCGCTTTAAAGGGACAGTACGACTACTTCTGAATCGTGCTTTATACGGCGTGGAAACGAAATGTCCACAAAGTTTTTTATCTCCTGCAGCGAAAACAAAGGGGCAGAGTTGCGAACAGTAACATAATTATTAGTAAGCATGTAGAATGTCACATTTTTTTTTTCGTTGTTATTGGTACAGTAGACAAAGAAACTTTTTGGACATTTCGTTTCATACGCCGTAAGAAGCGCAATTCAAAAGTAGCTATACTGGCCCTTTAAAGATGTTTTTCAGCGAGAAAGCAAGCTAAATTCCCGGCGAGGCTCGGTCCATCAATCGCCCGGTCCGCAATTGCCTTTGTCAAACAGTACGGTCCAAAGTTCTTCTCCACCAGAGAAACAAGTAGTCAATGGTGATCATGGTAGGTTAATGGGATGGTTCAAAACTTTGTCAATCTTCGTAGACAAGTTTTTCCCTATAATGTCATCAATGACCAAGAAAGTTCATAGAAAAAGTCCAAAGTTTATTGTGGAGAAACTGAAAAGGGCTAAAACATAGACTGCATTTTGTCTCAAAATTTCTTTTGCTGACGTCTCTATGAGAAGTTAGAATTCTTGAATGCTGCAGATCACATGATAGCTCTAATTTGGCATATGTACATTCTGATGTATATACTTCTTTGTTAGTTGGCTAAAATTTTCAGCGGTTTGGCCTTTCTAAATCCTGATTTCAAAAGTTTCATCTCTAAATTGAACCTGATGTTCCGAATTTACAAAATAATGACAATTCCACTTTCAGCCCTTCCTCAACCCCGTCCTCAGATCCCTGAGAATTCTCGAGGATTCGGGCGTTTCGTCCGCAAACGTGCCCCACTCCCAGGCCTTTTCAAGAACTGGGCGCTCAATCGAACCCATCGAAGTGTGACTCCAACAACGAATCGTGTTCGTTTCGATGACCGAAAAGACATTTAATGGTGCCTTATTTATTATTACACATATTACATGTAAATTAAATGCTATACAATCAAATTTCTGGGCGTTTCACTGGAATCGGAGATCATTTTCGATGCCTTTTCGGAAATGGAAAGTCTTGATTGGGAAGGAGTTCTGCGGGAAGCTGTTGTGGATCACAACAGTCACATTGGAATAGGCTGGACAATGGGTCTCCGCGACATTGGTGCAGCAGTAGTAATCGACCTTGTTATGCCAGCAGCAGACGGAGTTTGGGTCGGCCTGAAATTGAAAAATGAAAAGAAGCGGTAAAGAAAAATGAGGATGTTGGCCACTAACTTTAGAGCCTATGGAAAGTTTCAGAGTGCTTGATGAAGTATATAGCTAAAAAGAAAATGATTTTTTTGACCGAAACTTTGTGAATTGGGAACAAAAAAGTTTTTTTTGCTAATTTCAAATACACGAAAAGTGCTATAAAAAACTTAAATTTGACTAATAAACTTTTAAACTCTAAACATACTCCGTCGTCCAACGCGTTCAGACACAGATGACTTTGATGCGGCAGACATTTTCTGGGTTCTCCATCAGGCCGCAACATGGGCTGCGATCCGCTGGGGCAGACTGGGACCTCTTCTCTTGGCAGTGGAACGGAATAGGCCAGAAGCGCTAAAAAACAAACCATCATTGTGTCATCAATTAACCCATGTGCCAATAGACTTGTGAAGGACTAAAGTGATGCTTACCCAATGCCGCTAAAGAAGTTGTTGCTTTCAGAAGCATGCTGAAGAATGGAAATGGTAGGTTTATCTAAAATAATTTTCTTAAAAAACTTTGACTGTAAATGCAATGATGTAATCCGATAAAAAAATCAAAAATAAACAAAATTTGGCGGGCAGACAATCTTTTGCAACCTTTATCATCAAGGATCTAAAGGTATTCACGTTTGTTTTTCGTTATCTCACCGGAAGCAAGCCTTCCTTCTGGCGCGCAAACCAAAACATAGAAAATTGAAAAAATGGAAGTAGTTTCTCCAGAAGTAAGCGTTTACGGAGTTATAGCGGGAAATTATTAGAGCACAAAAATTAGTGAGGGAAAGAGGTTTGAATAAAGCTTTAAAAAAAGCGAATATCTTCCATTATTCTTCCTAAGGCATATGCGAAACTACCGGCTCGCGCTTTGTGGAAATAACCCAAATTTTTAAATCAAAAGTTGCCAAAAGCGTAACACTTTTAAATGAATTTTGGCACGCAAAGTTTTATAAATAGTTTCCACCGTAGGATGTAGTGTTTCCACTGAAAATAATTATTTTTCTTGCAAACCTATTAAAGATATGGCCAAGAAATGTTTATTTCTGGATCGCTCTCCGCATTTCGCGTTATCTCTCGCGGTCGCAGAGATCGTTGAATTTGCCGCTGCAAAGCGCGCGCTAAAACCTTCAGGAATTAAACTGTGATGTGAGGAAAATATAAAGGAAATCTGATCGTCTCGCTTGTAGTATAACCTTCCCTTGAAAGAAGAAAAGCAAACGTTGCAAAAACCAATAGTTCCAACAACAATTTTTCCAAGATCACGCTCATAAATCCCGCAACTGAAGACGCTGACCGCTTCCCGTTGAACTTCAAAAACGTTTTGCCGCGTTGATTTCCGGATTCCAAACAAAAGGCGCCGGCGTTTCGGAGGATTCCAGTTCCGAGCCGGGAATGCCGTTAACCGGTTGTCGGTTGTGTCAGGTTCTTTTCTTCGATCTCAAATTTATGGGATTGGATTGCTTATAGTTATATAAGAGAGTTAAGATGAAAGAAATGTGTGAAAAATTGAGATTGCAGAGCATTAAAGGGGCAGCTACTTTTGGATCGCGCATTTACGGCGTGGCAACGAAATGTACAAAAAGTTTTTTCGCCTACTGTACCAATAACAACGGAAAAAATAATGGTGACAGTCTACATGCTTACTAATAGTTATTTTACTGTTTGCAATTTTGCCGCCTTTGCTTTTGTTGCAGGACATAAAAAAACTTTTTTGACATTTCGTTTCGCACGCCGTAAAACGCGCAATTAAAAAGTAGCTGTTCTGCCCCTTTTAACTGTTTTTGTTGCCCAAAAAATACTCAACAAACAGCGGCGCAAAGGTTTATTTCCATTATTCAAATTTAAAATTTTTTATTCAAATTCTCCGTGGACCATACCTTGAGCGATAGTATCCTGATCTGTTTTTCTGTGGTTTTCCCACGTATCCATCATCTCGATCTTTGTCATCATAAGCATAAATGGGTTGATAAGATGGTCGCTCGCTTCGATCCTTTTCATCGTAATCATAATCATAAATAGGAACATAAGACGGCTGAACTCTTGGTCGGTATCTGGGAGCTATTGCTGGTGGCGGGGACATTCGACTAACAGGGTAGGACGGAAAAGCGTATGAAGGAGAGGAGGTGGGTCTGGCTCTGATAACGAATACTGGAATATTTAGTTCTATTACTTTTCTCAGACGTCAAATAGCACCTTTCATATACTTTTGGTACCCTTGATAACTTCAAAGGCCATAGAGATTTTTAGGCCAAACGATGAAAGAAATTTGGTCGATTTTACACTTACTATAATATTATAAATAAATGTATAAGATGAAAAATGCACTATATGACATTTTTTTGTCGATAATTTATTGCCCCGAGACATTTTGCAAAAATCGAAATTATTTTTTAGTACTACTTTTCAAGAGATTACAAATGGCGCAAATCGCACCTTATATGGTAACAACAACTTTACACAATTCCCTAGTTATATCCCATTTCCATCCGCCATAAAAAAACCATCATTTTGATATTTTTTGAAAGCACCATTAGTCATGTTTTAGTTTGCTGTCAAAATGTTTGGAATAGCTTACATCTTGCACCAACGTCATCAAAAACAGTAAAAGCGAGGAAGAAAGTCAGCAATATTTTCAACATTTCCTTCGAATACTGAATCGTTTTGAAGAATATAAATTTTAAAATGGCTAATCAAATTATCTATTATAACAAAGAATATTTAGCCAATCAAACACCAAATTTATTGCCGCTAATTGAAAGAACAATTGTAATTTGCAATTGATTTTAATTAAACCAAGGTTTATGACAATTTCAAGATAAGATATGCGGAGGGCGCTTCAAATGTCCCTTCCAATAGGTTGCTTATCCCAAAACGAGACTTCTCCTCGCAGTGCCTTTGTCGTCCTCGTCCTCGCTGCTGTGGCGACGACGATGGTGGACCTTGGCCACTCCGACTTGCCGCACGCGAGGGCCGCGGTAGTCATCTCTATCTTCTCTATCGCGCAGAACCTTGGCGTAGCCAACCTTGCGGAGTCTTAGTGGGCGGTTGCCATCACGAGCGTCGTATACTGAAAAGATGAAGTCATGAGTTGTTTCTGCTACGTTTTAAGTGGAGCGTAAAACAAAATGATAAAAAAATTCGATTCGAATTCGACTGAGGTCAAATTGAGGGTTAAATTTACGTTAAAAAATCGGAATGTGCCGCTGAAAGTTTTATGAAATTTGGCCTTTCATCTGTCTATGCCATCCAACAGTTACAAAAATCTTATCCATTTCACTTTTTACAGGGATCAGTCAGATAATGGTCATTTTCTCTTTTGAGAAGGTTGAAAAAAAGAAGATTGAGAGAAAGAGTTGACCACCAAGAAAAACTTGGCTCATCCTGCAGTACAATGTTTATGGCCTTATCGCCGACGACTTATGGCTAATATTTTTATGTGCTTTTTATTAATGCAAAGGACAAGCCAATTTTCTGGCATTCTTGTTACCAAAATCTCGGTTTAACGCGAGTCTATTTTCTTCAAATTCTGGAGTGGTGTACAACTTCATCAACCTTTGTCAGTATCTAAGCCGTGCCTTAGAAACATTGGTTTTGCGAAAAACTGGCTATATCCACTAGCAACACAATCAAGAATACAATGTCTCTAATATCTCTTCGACCACTCCACATCCCGAAAAGATTCAACTTACAATAATCGGCAAAGGCCACGGAGAGAAGGAGACCCAACACAACCAAAGCCTTGAACATTTTTCGAAAACCAAAACGGAATGTTGTAAGTTGCACCAGAACAGAAGGCGTTTTATATAGACAGGAATTTAATCAGAGCCTCGGGCGGTTTGAATGTTAATTTATTATTTTCTTCGTTAACCCTGCTCAATGAATAATTTTAATTTCAAAGGGTAGCAATTATTTTGGTTAATTTGGCTTGGTTGGTCTTCTTGGCCAGCGTTAATTTGTAATTTGGGATTGTTAATTTGTCGGGATAAACTTGATGATGCAAGGGAAGTCGTATCTTTGTTCGTTAAAAAATACAGTCAAACCTCTGATTTACAAATTGCAAAAAACCAAAAAAACAAAAAATCACAGATTTTTTGCTGTCCTCCGTCGAAAACGGAATTCGAAATAGTTCAAAATAACCGAATGGATTATCAAATACATCCTTAACTGTTTCTAAACTACCGCTACTTTTTCTTAAGGGCGTGGAAGACAAAAGAATTCTTTGACATTTCGCCTTCCAAGCCCTAATTCGGGTAAACAACGGAAAAAAATAATAATGACATTCTACATGCTTACTAATAATTGTTTTACCGTTTGCACCTCTGCCGCCCTTGTTTTCGCTGCAGGACATAAAAAAACTTTTTTGACATTTCGTTTCACACGCCGTAAAACGCGCAGTTCAAAAGTAACTGTTCTGACCCTTTAACGGGCAATGCAGACTGATAGCAATCATTCTATTAAATCATTATATTTTTAATTTCATATTATCATAATACATCTTTGAAATACATTATTTTAATACCTATTAGTTAAGAGGTTCTCGAAAGAATAAAAACGAAACCAAACCCATCTCAATCTACCAAACGCACAATGAACATACTTTGTTCTGTGATACTTATTTTGTTGGTGATTGATTTTGCGAATGTTGAAGCGCTTATTTCCGTTTCACTTCCATGGCAGGTATGATATTTATAAATTTAGTTATTTTTGCTAATATTTTCAGGGTTATCCGTTCACATCTCGTTGGCCTTTCCCTCCATACGGTAAATAACTAGATGTTTTTTTACGTCATTGTATATATATGTAATGGTATGTATTTTCAGGCCGTATAAAGACATTACCCTTTTTAAGTATGAATAACACCATTGCGACATCCGGATAGTTAATGGTCATAAAATTTCTGTTTTCCGCTCGCTGCAATAAATCTTGACATTTCTCAATGGTAATCCAGAATTTTCTTTGTAAAAAAATTAACACATTAAAGGGAGAGTACAACTACTTTTGAATCGAGCTTTTAACGGTGTGAAAGCGAAATGTCAAAAAAGTTTCTTTGTCTACTGTACCAGTAACAACGGAAAAAAATAATGCTGACATTCTACATGCTTACTATTAATTATTTTACTGTTTGCAACTCTGCCCCTTTGTTTTCGCTGCAGGACATAAAAAAAATTTTTTGACATTTCGTTTCACACGCCGTAAAACGCGCAATTCAAAAGTAGCTGTTCTGCCCCTTTTAACTGTTTTTGTTGCCCAAAAAATACTCAACAAACAGCGGCGCAAAGATTTATTTCCATTACTCAAATTTAAAATTTTTTATTCAAATTCTCCTTGGACTATTCCTTGAGCGATAGTATCCTGATCTGTTTTTCTGTGGTTTTCCCACGTATCCATCATCTCGATCTTTGTCATCATAAGCATAAATGGGTTGATAAGATGGTCCCTCGCTTCGATCCTTTTCATCGTAATCAAAATCATTTAACTAATATTTCAATGACCATGTTTGGCAATATATTGAAGTTGCTTTTGGCTTGTATTATGATGATTGTCACAGTCAGTGACAAAGGACAAAGTAAGATAATTTGTGAAATCTTTGAAAAAAAAGTTTTTATGCTCCAGAAACTAGTGTGTTTTTTTAAAGGGCGTGTGAAACGAAATGTCAAAAACGTTTTTTCATGTCCTGCGGCAAAAACAAAGGCAGCAAAATTACAAACAGAAAAATAATTATTATTAAGCATGTAGAATGTCACCATTATGGTTTTCCTGTGTTATTGGTACAGTAGACAAAGAAACCTTTTGGACACTTCGTTTCCACGCCGCAAAAAGCGCGATTCAAAAATAGCTGTACTGTCCCTTTAATTGAGCGTCAGCTTACATGGGGAATCACATCAGTGCAAACTATGCGAGACTTGTAATCCGCGTTTTGAAGAAACGACCGAGATTTTTAGATTGAAAGTTCGAGGTTTGGCATACAAAGTTTTGTGCCTATTTCCACCGTAGAGGGGATAATGTTTCCCCAAAAAATAAAATTTGCCTGCGCGAAACTGGTAAAGATATGACCAAGACTGATAGCCCTCCGCATTTTGTGTACTCTCTCGGAGCAAAGTGCGTGCTAAAATTTTTATGAATTAATATGTGCCCTATGCCTGTCCAAAGTATGCGCAAAATTTTAAGGAAGCGTGAGGGTCGCACTTGGGGTACTCCTCTTGGTAGTATAATACATGTGCATAAAATCACCTTCAAAAAAGACCCCAGCGGGTGAATGAAGACGATTGTAACACATTGATTTTAGATACGGTTTGTTTTGTAAACCGATGTGCTGCATATCAAAACCGTCCAGAATACAAGTGCCTTCCGACCAGCAGTTGTGATGGAATTCTTTACGACAGATATGGAAATTATGTTAGCAATGTATAAAGTGTTTAATCATCCGATCAAATTTTATAACTTACAATTGTGTCGATAAATTTTATACATGATACATTATCATTTCCAATGATAATGCCACAAGGGCGCAGAAAACCCCGTGTTTTGGTTTTTCATGGAATATGTATCCTTTAAAGAAGCATTAGAAACTGAGCCAGAATCAACGTTTATTAGCTCTATTTCTTGTAATTTTGCGCTTTGTTTCTGCGGGGCTAACGGAATCTAAGAAGTTTAACGGGACAGTTTAGCTACTTTTGAATTGCGGCGCTTCTTTGTTTACTGTCCCAATAACAACGGGAAAAATAATGGTGACATTCTACATGCCTACTAATAATTATTTTAATGTTTGCAACTCTGCCGCTTTTTTATTTCGCTGCAGGACATAAAAAGACTTTTTTGACATTTCGTTTCACACGCCATAAAACGCGCAATTCAAAAGTAATTGTTTTGACTCTTTAACAAACGAGCTGTACAGATTGAAGTACAACTCTATAACCTGGAGTTGTGGGGGTATCACAAACAAATAATACCCAAGAGATAAAATATCAAGATAAAATCGGCCGAATAAACAAAATAAAAAACAGTTCTCTCTTCTTCCTTCTTGGAATTCCGCCGTACTGTTGCATAATGCCAAGAGTTGTATTCTCCTCGGGACCATTCTGGGATCTGATTGCACTGGACCGGAAACGCGTTGAATGATGACCTTCTGGTCTTCTGGTCAGGTTTTCGCTTACTTGTCTTGTGGATGGGCGCCATCGGTCGTACATTGATAACAGTCATTATATCAAATAATATTGATATTTATTTTGTTGGTGATTGCTTTTGTGAATGTTGAAGCGCTTATTAGTCCAATTATTAGTTGTTTTGGGGCACGTCAGAATGAAAATGGAGTAAAAAAAGAATTTCGTCAAACTTGTTACGAAATATAAAAATTGATTAGATTTGAGACGAAATGCAACAATCGATCGGAACAATAACAATTTTCAAAAATTTATCGCAAAATATGTGCAAATAAAACCATGTACAGAGAGATTTGTCTTCGGCTTGTTGCAATAAATCTTTACATTTCTCAATGGCTGTTTTGTTTTCAAACTTCTAAAACTCAAGGCCCTCAAAAGAGAGGCGTCATCTTTTTTGGAGATGGAGCTTGGAACAGTGTTCAATTTTAAGGACGGGGTTGTATAAAAAACTTGCCGGTATGTTGGACGACAATCTCCGGAGGATCCGACGATGAACGCTACAGACCGGGCAAAATCTATGCTTACTCTACGAGTTAGCGACCGCTACGATATGTGGATAAACAGGAATTTTAGAGTATACATGCAAGTGGATTATGAAGTAGTTTTGGCGAGTGATATGTATCAGTTTGCAGCAAAAATAATCAGCACTCGTCTCAGCGAAATGTCAAAAAATCTGTGTAGTAGCGCACCAAATTGTTTCTTTTTGGTGTTCCCAAGGAATATTCTGAAACCCCAAAAAATCGCAAAAATATTTTGATGTGAAAAATTTTACAAAGATGACCGGTCATTTCGAATTTTTTTGCAATGTTGTGCGGTCGAGTTTTCATTTTGACCTTTACGGTGAGTTCAGAGGGTTCTGAGGGCGTTTTGCTTCTAAAATTCCTCCTTTTTTATTTAATTTATTGTGGTTTTTTTAGTATACCATCGTTTCAATTGGTTGCAGTAATGCGGACTGGTCCGAAGAGTACAAATTGCCATACAAACTCAACTTCGAGGACCAACGGCGATTTGAGATTGGTAAAGAATTTTACGGGAAACAGCAGAGTTTTTATCAGTATAAGATGACATGGATAGGATATATCCTCAAATTTCGTTTCTCTGGCAAGCAATTTCTGAAACTTTTGTTGACTTTAAAGGAACAGTACAGCTACATTTGAGTCGCGCTTTTTACGGCGTGGAAACGAAATGTCAAAAAAGTTTCTTCGTCTGCTGTACCAATAACAACGGGAAAAACAAAATGGTGACAGTCAACATACCTAGTAATAATCATTTTACTGTTTGCACCTCTGCATGACAGATTTTTTGCTGTCTTCCGTCGAAAACCGAATTCGAAATAGTTCAAAATAATCAAATGGATTTTCAAATACATCATTAGCTGTTTCAAAACTACTGCAACGTTTTCTTAAGGGCGTGGAAGACAAAAGAATTCTTTGACATTTTGCCTTCCAAGCCGTAATTGGGGTAAACAACGGAAAAAAATAATAACGACATTCTACATGCTTACTAATAATTATTTTACTGTTTGCACCTCTGCCGCCTTTCTTTTCGCTGCAGGACATTAAAAAAAATGAAAATTCGGCAACTTTATTGAAGAAATCTTGCTTTTTGCAGACATTTCAAGGAATTTTGGTGTAAAAAATGAATTGGGCAAGAGAAGAGGTCTCAAAAATCAATTTTTGCGGGAAATTATTCCGTAACTTATTGACTAACTTTATTTTTTTGCCGACTTTTCCTTTTGCTCTCCCTAAAATCTCTTTTTTCCAGGCTGTATTGCCATACTCTACATGCAACTGCTACCGGAAGCCACGATTGCTCTATATGACGATCAGCATGACATCGGATTCCTCGTCAGCGTTCGTTGGGAATATATCGCTTTGAATTCGAAGTTTAACGGGCAATGGGGTGAGGAAGTTTCGATCTGCAAAAATGGACACGATTACGGCGAGTGCACCAATAACAAGGACATCTCAGAAGTGATCATTGAGAGAGTAAAGGGCGGGTACAATCTCATCATAAATGGAAAACAACGAAATCCGACGGTTTTCCCAGACAGACATCGAACGGATCCCGTCTTGCTTTATTTAGAGAGTGTAAGAGACGAGCCATTAGATGTCACTGGAATAACCATCTTATTGCCTGATACCTGAGTTGTCGATAAAATAAAGAAATATTTTAAATGGGCAATAATTTTTTTTGAAAATTTGAAAATTCGCTATTCTTTATGGACGCTCAAAAGCAAATAGCTGAGCCGGCTCTTTAAAAAAATGAATTTTTTTTTATGTTCACAGGATTCCGCAATTTTGGATTTGGGCTAAGTTGCTGTAATTTGATCCAAGTATGGCAAACGATACCTTAAACGAGACCTTGCGATCTCGGCTACAAAGCTGTCCAGTATTGCAAAATTTTAATGTTGTTTATGTTTTTCAGAGCCGTTACACTTTGCCCCTCGCGAAAAGCGACATTATTTATTGGCCAACCTAATGTTATGAGGAAAACATCGAAAAAAACGTTATGTTGTGAAAAAAATTCCTAAAAATGTCCGGTTATTTCGAACTTTTTTGCAATGTCGTGCGGTCGAGTTTTCATTCTGACCTTTACGGTGAGTTCAGAGGGTTCTGAGGGCGTTTTGCTTCTAAAATTCCTCCTTTTTTATTTAATTTATTGTGGTTTTTTTAGTATACCATCGTTTCAATTGGTTGCAGTAATGTGGACTGGTCCGAAGAGTACAAATTGCCATACAAACTCAACTTCGAGGACCAACGGCGATTTGAGATTGGTAAAGAATTTTACGGGAAACAGCAGACTTTTTATCAGTATAAGATGACATGGATAGGATATATCCTCAAATTTCGTTTCTCTGGCAAGCAATTTCTGAAACTTTTGTTGACTTTAAAGGAACAGTACAGCTACATTTGAGTCGCGCTTTTTACGGCGTGGAAACGAAATGTCAAAAAAGTTTCTTTGTCTGCTGTACCAATAACAACGGAAAAAAAATAATGACAGTCAACATACCTAGTAATAATCATTTTACTGTTTGCACCTCTGCCGCCTTTCTTTTCGCTGCAGGACATAAAAAAACGTTTTTGACATTCATTTCACACGCCGTAAAAAGTGCAATTCAAAAGTAGCTGTTCCGGCCCTTTAAAGAAGACTGGTAGAACATGATTTATTTTTGGCTTTAGCTAAAAGACACAGTGGATATTTGATTACGGTAGTTTTTCGGAATTCTGCAGACCATAAAAGCAGATTTTTTGAAAAATGAAAATTCGGCAACTTTAGTGAAGAAATCTTGATTTTTGCAGACACTTCAAGGAATTTTGGGGTAAAAAATGAATTGGGCAAGAGAAGAGGTCTTAAAAATCAATTTTTGCAGGAAATTATTCCGTAACCTATTGACTAAATTTATTTTTTTGCTGACTTTTTCTTTTGCTCTCCCTAAAATCTCTTTTTTCCAGGCTGTATTGCCATACTCTACATGCAACTGCTACCGGGTGCCACGATTGGTCTACATGACAATGAAAGTGACATCGACTTCTTTGTCAGCGTTCGTTTGAGATATATCGTTTTGAATTCGTGTTTTCACGGGCAATGGGGTGAGGAAGTTTTGATCTGCAATGAAGGACCCGATTACGACGAGTGCACCAATAACAAGGACATCTCAGAAGTGATCATTGAGAGAGTAAAGGACGGGTACAATCTCATCATAAATGGAAAACAACGAAATCCGACGGTTTTCCCAGACAGACTTGCAAGGGATTCCGTCTTTCTCTTTTTAGAGGGTGCAGGAGGAGAATTTGATGTCACTGGAGTAACCATCTTATTGCCTGATACCTGAGTTGTCGATAAAATAAAGAAATATTTTGAACGGACAATGATTTTTTTATTATTTTTTTAAAATTTGAAGATCACGGATTTTTTTTGGCATTATTTTCAAACATTTAATCATATGGGCCTGTCGAACTTTGCTTTTTCTATTGATTGTCAGTACTTTCTTTTTTTTTATTTTTTGCCTTATTCAGTGAGGCTAGCAAAACGTTATGGCTGGGACAGAAAATTTGTTTGATCTAGATGACGCTCGAGGCACAGAGCTTTATTTTTATGAAATAAAAGCATTGCGTGTTTGAGGGTAACACTTGCGTAGTCTGGGGCTTCTATCTTCAAGTTAGTTGAAAATGCTAGGGCGCAGCTCGGAGTATGTGCGTTGAGTGACGTAAATTTCTCATAATTTGTTTTTCGAGCTGCGCCCTCAGAATACTTGGTAAATTTGTTTCTAAGTGGAAGCGATTTTCTCGTACAATGGTTTGATTTATCAACTTTATCGTATTGCAAATCCGTTTTTTGATTTTTGAGTTTAATGTTGGATTGGAGTTGGTTTTTTTATCATATTTGATCTTACTTGCTCCACAATCATCTACCTCTTTTTCTAGTGTGTCATGGTTCTCTTTCCGTCACAATGGTCCGCCCAATTTCCCCTTCCGTACAGCCGTAAGTTCCAATCTGACTTTGGCACAGGTATGGATTTCACTGATATTTTTTTTTTCAATATTTGTGAGTTTTAAAAGGCGTTTTCAAGGCAATGAATTTCTTCCATTCACATTTCGCATAAATAAAATTGGAGAAGAAGGGCTCTTCGATGTTCGATAATAATTCAGGAAAATATGAAAAGTCGATACTCATTTGTAGTTTTCTCTCTTTCGTTGTTCTTGCCCTGAAGTTAAATTTTAGGGCAGTAGAACCTCTGTACAAAAAATTGCAAAGGAGCAGTTAAAGGGCCAGAAGAGCTACTTTTAAATTGCGCTTTTTACAGCGTGTGAAACGAAATGTCAAAAAAGTTTTCTTTATGTCCTGCAGCGAAAACAAAGGCGGCAGAGTTGCAAAGAGTTAAATAATTATTAGTAAGCATGTAGAATGTCACCATTATTTTTCCCGTTGTTATTGGGACAGTAAACAAAGAAGCGCCGCAATTCAAAAGTAGCTGAACTGTCCCGTTAAACTTCTTAGATTCCGTTAGCCCCGCAGAAACAAAGCGGAAAATTACAAGAAATAGAGCTAATAAACGTTGATTCTGGCTCAGTTTTTAATGCTTCTTTTAAGGATACATATTCCATGAAAAACCAAAACACGGGGTTTTCTGCGCCCTTGTGGCATTATCATTGGAAATGATAATGTATCATGTATAAAATTTATCGACACAATTGTAAGTTATAAAATTTGATCGGATGATTAAACACTTTATACATTGCTAACATAATTTCCATATCTGTCGTAAAGAATTCCATCACAACTGCTGGTCGGAAGGCACTTGTATTCTGGACGGTTTTGATATGCAGCACATCGGTTTACAAAACAAACCGTATCTAAAATCAATGTGTTACAATCGTCTTCATCTACCTGCTGGGGTCTTTTTTGAAAGTGATTTTATGCACATGTATAATACTACCAAGAGGAGTACCCCAAGTGCGACCCTCACGCTTCCTTAAAATTTTGCGCATACTTTGGACAGGCATAAGGCACATATTAATTCATAAAAATTTTAGCATGCACTTTGCTCCGAGAGAGTACGCCAAATGCGGAGGGCTATCAGTCTTGGTCATATCTTTACCAGTTTCGCGCAGGCAAATTTTATTTTTTGGGGAAACATTATCCCTTCTACGGTGGAAATAGGCACAAAACTTTGTATGCCAAACCTCGAACTTTCAATCTAAAAATCTCGGTCGTTTCTTCAAAACGCGGATTACAAGTCTCGCATAGTTTGCACTGATGTGATTCCCCATGTAAGTTGACGCTCAATTAAAGGGACAGTACAGCTACTTTTGAATCGCGCTTTTTGCGGCGTGGAAACGAAGTGTCCAAAAGGTTTCTTTGTCTACTGTACCAAAAACAAAGGAAAAACATAATGGTGACATTCTACATGCTTACAAACAATTATTTTACTGTTTGCAATTTTGCCGCCTTTGTTTTTGCCGCAGGACATGAAAAAACTTTTTTGACATTGCGTTTCACACGCCGTAAAAAAGCGCAATTCAAAAGCAGTTGTTCTGGCCCTTTAAAAAAACACACTAGTTTCTGGAGCATAAAAAATGTTTTTTCAAAGATTTTACAAATTATCTTACTTTGTCCTTTGCCACTGACTGTGACAATCATCAAAATACAAGTCAAAAGCAACTTCAATATATTGCCAAACATGGCGACTGAAATATTAGTTAAAACTGATGAGCCTCTTTCTTGTTTGTTTGGTTACCTTTTTATAGTGTCTATGTAATAAACTCCGAATGATCTCGGTTTGTTTATAAAACGAGCTGATTCACTACGACTTCCGAGCCGAATTCCCAATATTTATGACCTTTATTTTTGTGAAAAAAAAGGTTACTTTGGTTGATCAGTCATCGTTATTTAAGAGGAACAAGACTTAGGGAAGAGATAACTCCCATAAATTTTTGCCAAGTTCCTTTTTTTGCCAGATATCTCATCAGTTTGTTTAGACAGCACGTAAAACTCAGGTAAAAATATTGGATCAAATTCGGGAAGTACTCCATGTGCGATGCTCATATTTTGATGACAAATTTTGGATAATTTTTTTTATGATATTTGCGACATTCCCAGTACGCGTTTTGCAGAAATGATCCAGATTTTTAGATTGAAAGTTGACGAAAATGCGACATTATTTTGCGAATTTTTTGGCACGAAAAGCTGCATGGCACGTCAAATTGAGAAGGGAACTCGTCAAATTGGGTTTTCGTCCTAAGATTTATCCGAAAAATTATTTTAAAATCTTCATTCTAGCTATTACCGGTCAAAACAAGTCTGAAAACCATCCATATAGCCTGAAGATGGTAAACTTTGACAAAAAAGACCTGGTTTTTACCAAATTAGACAAGAAATCGGTCAAAAAAAGATTTCTCGGACCACATGACGAAATGCCAACTTGAACAGTTCCCTTCCCTCTTGCTTTTTCGATTTGAAGCGTGGCTATTTCTTCGCTATTTCTACCGTAGTGTATGTTTCCACAAAAAAAATTTTTTCCGGGCAAAACTAGCGAATCTATGAGCAAAAAACGTTTTTCTCTGTGACCTCTCTCCGCGTTTCCAGTACTCTTTCGGCCAAGCGTTGGCTGCTGCAAAGCGGGAGCTAAAACTTTCAGCAATTGATATGTGGGGTATGCCCGAAGTGTGTGCAAAATTTAAATGTGAACATCGAACTTGAAGGCCTTCAGTCGTCGGCTTCAGCTTTGGTATCTTTTGCCTTGAAGACGAAAAATACGAGTGCCTTCTTCGATTCATTGCTTTATTTATGCATAGCCAAAAATACAGTGCCAAAGATCAAACGTCGCGGATGAAATTTCCCTTCTTATCGTACAACTTTCCATGGCAACTGCTGTTTGGGACGCAATCGTACTCATTGCTGCCGTGATAGCTCTGGCAGTTGTTCACAATGCAAACCACCGAATCTGAAGAAGAATTGTGCTTTTTTAAAAACGAGACGATTTATAATATGTTGGAGCTAAAAACGACAAACTCTAAGCAGAGAGCCGTTTAAAACATTGCTCATTACAATGTAGTCCCCAAAGGCTTAAAAAGTATTGTACTGAAGCTCAAAAATTACGGCAACAATCAGACATCACTCACCATCAACAGCTGCCTTACCGGCCGAAAAAACCAAACATAGGAAGAAGAAGAACTTTATCATTCCGAACATTATTGAATTACTCCAAAGACCTTACAATCTCTGAATTGCTCACTCAATTTCTCAATTTATACCACCGTAAACTGTTTATTTACTCAAAGTAGATTCTCGTGTTGTAACGTTTGTTTATTTTGAGAGTGTTTCGAACAAAAAAAAACTACGTGAAAAGGGCAAAACTTCAAAATATTTGATGTTTCACAAGACTGAATGATGTTGTACGTACATAAACCTGAGTACAATGGAAACGAGGAAGTTGTTATTGTGACAAGGGAGGTATTCATGGAGACATCTACAGATTTTTTTCAAATTTTATGGATAAACAGGCGCTACGTAATAATCCCAATATATTTCAGCTTGTGCCTTGCAGTTGAATAACTTTAGCGACTTTTGCATGCCACAGAGAACCGAAAGCTCCAAGAAAATAAACTCTCGAACCTTTCAAGCCAATTTCTTCAAGTTCATCCGTCAAAGAGAGCTTCTTGGTTAAGCCGCTCCACTCTGTACATTTCATGGATCCTATTCCACGTAGTTCCAGATGCGTTCCTCCCAAAAATATTCGCATCCGGGCCAACTCAATCTGTGCACACAAAAGATTCGATAAGCCGATGAAAATTTTTTCAATTCTCTCAGATGTCCAAACAAAAACAGCCTACACTCACAGCTAGGTCATCAATGAAGTTCAAAGTAACTATTAGAATCTGCCAGTATATAAGGCTTGGCGAAGTTGGAGTGTGTATTATTCGACTTTCCACTATGAGAAAGCTATTTGTTTCAGTTTTGATTTTGGCGTTGTTGTTGGAGGTTGTGGTGGAATGTAAGACCAAAGAACCGAAGACGAAAAAGACCAAGGCCACCAAGGCGCCGAAAACTACCAAGGCGCCAAAAACTACCAAGGCAAAGACGACTAAGACAACAACTGTGACGACCACCCACGCGACCACCGCAAAGGCGGCAGAGACTACTGCCGCTGCAACACAAGGCACTTCAACCGCTCCCAGCCCAACTTCAGCGAGTACGGTTCCCGCGGCAACGACTAACAGCCCAACGGCGGCTGAGACTACTGCCGCTGCAACACAAGGCACTTCACCGACTCCCAGCCCAACCTCAGCGAGTACGGTTCCCGCGGCAACGACTAACAGCCCAACGGCAGCTACTGCATGTCCAAAGACAAATGGTACAAGTCCTACAACGACACCTGCCGCCCCAGCAACAACACCTGCCGCCCCATCGACAGCATCTGCCGGCCCAACGAAGATAACTGCCAGCTCAGCGGCAGCGGCTACCACAGCTGCTTCCAGCAGTGGAAACAGCGCCGACTACAGTTACAGCTACATTTCTGGCGGAACTTCCGGCACCGGAGTAACGACTCGTTACTGGGACTGCTGCAAGTCTTCTTGCGCTTGGCCAGGCAAAGCCAGCTTGAAGACCGGACCTATCCAGACCTGCGACGTTCATGATCAACCTCTGAACGACGGTGGAAACACTCAATCCGGCTGCAACGGAGGTTCCGCGTACAGTTGCTCAACTGAACAGCCCTATGCAGTCAATGACACTCTTTCATTCGGATTTGCGGCCGTTAAGCTGGCTGGAGGAAGTGAAAGCTCTTGGTGCTGCGCTTGCTATGAGCTGACCTTTACTAGTGGCTCTGTTAACGGAAAGAAGTTTGTCATTCAGGCAACTAACACTGGTGGAGACTTGGGAGATAACCACTTTGATTTGGCTGTAAGTTTCCTTTTAATCCGTTGCCATTAACACTTCTCAAATCCTCTAATCCCCAAATTTCTTCAGATTCCCGGTGGTGGCGTTGGAATTTTCAACGGATGCACTGCCCAATGGGGAGCCCCATCTTCTGGTTGGGGATCCCAATACGGTGGAGTCAGCTCTCGCTCTGACTGTAGCCAGCTTCCCAGTACCTTGCAACCAGGTTGTGATTGGAGATTCGATTGGTTTGGAAACTCCGACAACCCAGGAGTGACTTTCAAGCAAGTCACTTGCCCCAAAACTATCACCGACAAAAGCAAATGCATCCGTTCTGATGATTAAGACGGCTATGATGGACGATAACTAGTTTACCCGAGTTAATTTATTCATTTTGATAAAGCAGGCATACTAAAGTTGAATTTGCAATTTCTGAACTCAACCGCAAAAGCAGCCAAGTTACATTTGACTTTTAAAAAAGTTAAAAAAAAAAGTAATTTGAACTTTCACAAAACTGAATAATGTTGTCAATAAAGTGGGATGCAATTGATAAGTTTTCTATCAAAATCAGAAATGAATGCATCTTTCATGTAAGGGTGGTCACAGAAGAATTTGCCTTGACTTCCTTCGGATGAGTCAACAATCAGTGCAAAAATTGTCTGCACCGATTTTTGAAATTCATTCCCAACTTAATATTTCAAATGTCGGTGCAGACTTTAAAAACTGTCCGAAATTGCCCTTAACTCGGGAATGAATTTCAAAAATCGGTGCAGACAATTATTGCACTGATTGTTGGTTCATCGGAAGAAATTCGAGGAAAATTCTTCTGTGACCACCCTTATATCAGTGCGTCGTGAAAATAATTTGGATTCGTATTCGTCGAGATTCTTTTGGGCCACCCTATAAGGGATAATGAAGACGATAACAAAACGAATTAGAAAATGGAACAGATATTGTACGCTCACATTCATTTACAAGTCGTTCTTCATGACAATAAATGTTAAACAACAACAATGCTTGGAGATCTCATTTAGTTTAAGGCAGAATAGTTCAAAAGGTGCAATTGATAAGTTTTCTAACCAAATCAAAAAGGAATTTTCATCTTTCATCTTTCATATCAGTCCGTCGTGAACATAATGTGAATTCGTCACAGGAAAATGCCTCGCATCGTCGAAATCGCGCACCAAATTCTCAACCGTCGCAAAGCCATGACGGGCGACTCGAAGGTGTAACGAATCCACATTATTTTCCGGTAAAACTAATAGTATCGATTTGAACATTGGAGTTGCCGACTTTATTTCCTCCACATTTGACTCGAATCATCAGTATTCAAACAACTTTAAGAATTTCAGGAATTCTTAGCTCTTTTCCTTATCTTTTAAGCCGTGGAAACAGATGACTTTTGTTAGCGAGAGAATGAGGAAAGCGAGGAGAAAAGAAAAGAATAATTAGGCGATCCCATAAGATCTCTAATATATTATAGAAAGACAACAAAGGCCTTTTATGTACAGTCCATGTGGCAAAAACGCATGCCAAAGAATCTTCGATACAATAAATGCATTACGATGCATCTTCTGTCTAACCAAAGGCATCCGTATCAGCCAATCTGTGCACACAAAACATTTGATAAGTCGATGAAAATTTTCCCGTTTCACTATTTTAGACTCACTTTTCCGATTCGCTCAGATGCTCAAACAAAAACAGCCTACTCTGACAGCTAGGTCATCAATGAAGTTCAAATTGGCTGCTTGAATCTGCCAATATAAAAGGCTGGGCATAATTCGAATGTATGTAATCTGAGTTTCCATCATGAGAAACCTATTCGTTTCATGCTTGGTTTTGGCGTTGTTGTTGGAGGTTGTGGTGGAATGTAAGAACAAAGCCACGAAGACAACTAAGGCCAAATCAACCAAGAAAGCTACTACAAAGGCAGCAGCCAACCCACCACCTACCAAGGCTGCTTCCAGCGGTGGAAACAGCGCCGACTACAGTTACAGCTACGTTTCTGGCGGAACTTCCGGCACAGGAGTAACGACTCGTTACTGGGATTGCTGCAAGTCTTCTTGCGCTTGGCCAGGCAAAGCCAGCTTGAAGACTGGACCCATCCAGACCTGCGACGTTCATGATCAACCTCTGAACGACGGTGGAAACACTCAATCCGGCTGTAACGGCGGTTCCGCGTACAGTTGCTCAACAGAACAGCCCTATGCAGTCAATGACACTCTTTCATTCGGATTTGCGGCCGTTAAGCTGGCTGGAGGAAGTGAAAGCTCTTGGTGCTGCGCTTGTTATGAGCTGACCTTTACTAGTGGCTCTGTTAACGGAAAGAAGTTTGTCATTCAGGCAACTAACACTGGTGGAGACTTGGGAGATAACCACTTTGATTTGGCTGTAAGTTAACATTTGATCGGCTGCCGTTCAAACTTCTCAAATCCTCTAATCCCCAAATTTCTTCAGATTCCCGGTGGTGGCGTTGGGATTTTCAACGGATGCACTGCCCAATGGGGAGCCCCATCTTCTGGTTGGGGATCCCAATACGGTGGAGTCAGCTCTCGCTCTGACTGTAGCCAGCTTCCCAGTACCTTGCAACCAGGTTGCGATTGGAGATTCGATTGGTTTGGAAACTCCGACAACCCAGGAGTGACTTTCAAGCAAGTCACTTGCCCCAAAACTCTCACCGACAAAAGCAAATGCATCCGTTCCGACGATTAAGAAGGCCACAATGGACGATATCTAGCAATTTGCTCAAGTTAATTTATTTATAATATTTTGATAAAGCAGGCATACTAAAGTTGAATTTTGAATTTATAAGCCCTCCGAAGTATAATAACAAGGGGTCGGCAAAAGGTCATATCCTAGTTTTTGCTTGAAACCTATGTCAATCGAAAAAGCATTAAAAACTGGTATAGACACTGTTTTTATTAGCTGCTACTTTCTATTTACACATTCGCTAGTGAACAGTTTATAGTTTTAGCCTAGCTTTGCCCTGTTTTTATATAATAAAAACAACTGCAATCGATTCCGAAAGCGAAGGAAGCCCGTGCTTCGGTGGCCGAATGGGGTAAGGCGCTGCCAAAAAGATTAATATTTTTATTTGCCCTACGGGCTGTAGCGGTACAAAAGCCATGTGGGCGATAGTTCAGACTTGTAGTTCCTCTAAGAATTCCCTTGCAAGGTTTCAGAAATAAAAACAAATGACCTTCAGCAATCCCTCGTTGTGGATTGAAAGCGAAGACGCCCGCCTATGTCAAGACGCCCGCCAAAAGAAGAGGCCCGCTTTTTGAAGAGGCCCGCAAAAAAATACGAAGACGCCCGCTTTTTTGTTTTTGACGATTGAAAGCGAAGAGGCCCGCCTATCTGTAGAGGCCCGCCTATCTGATTTTTTCAATTTCAAGGGTGACATCTTATACGATGAAAGTTTTACTTGATTTTTTCAATTTCTTGATTTTTTCAATTTCAAGGGTGACACCTGAAAGTTTTACTTGATTTTTTCAATTTCCAGTCGCACCTCATATTCAAAAAAAAGGAAACTTTTCATAGTATAAGATGTCACCCTTGAAATTGAAAAAATCAAGTAAAATTTTCATCGTATAAAATGTTGCCCTATATTTTAGCAAAAAATCAAAAAGCGGGCCTCTTCGTAGGGTGGCCTCTTCTTTTGGCGGGCGTCTTGACATAGGCGGGTCTCTTCCCCTGCAACGCTGGCTGTGCCCGCAAATGGTTTCCCGTAAGTGTGGCCGCGGCGATCTTTGATTCGAAAAAATGCATCGCCTTGAATCCCTTCTCTGACTGAAAATAGCAGGCCCAGCCCAATCTGTGCTAAGTCCTTTGCTCAACGCAATCGAAAGACTCCAGATGCATTCTAAAGCTCACAAAAATATCCGTTTCCAGGCGTTTTGGGCTTCCTAAATCTGTGCACACAAAAGATTTGATAATCGGGTTGGAAGTTTCCCCGTTCATTCAGATGTACAAACACAAACAGCATACTCTGGCAGCTAAATCATCACTAAAGTTCAAAGTAGATGTAAGAATTTGACACTATATAAGGCCTACCGCACCGAAAATCTATAAAATATTACTTGAGCTTCCATTATGAGCAAGCTATTCGTTTCAATTTTGATTTTGGTGTTGCTGTTGGAGGTTGTGGTGGAATGTAAGACCAAAGCAACGAAGACAACCAAGACGACCAAGACAACCACTCCAAAGTCAACCAAGACAACAACCACTACAACGAAAGCGACCACAACAACAACCAGCCCAACGACAAGTACCACCAGTACAACGACAACGACCACAACCCCAACGACAACTACTACCAGCACAACGACAACAACTTCAAGCTCAACGACTACCACAGCTGCTTCCAGCGGTGGAAACAGCGCCGACTACAGTTACAGCTACGTTTCCGGTGGAACTTCCGGCACCGGAGTAACGACTCGTTACTGGGATTGCTGCAAGTCTTCTTGCGCTTGGCCAGGCAAAGCCAGCTTGAAGACTGGACCCATCCAGACCTGCGACGTTCATGATCAACCTCTGAACGACGGTGGAAACACTCAATCCGGCTGTAACGGCGGTTCCGCGTACAGTTGCTCAACTGAACAGCCCTATGCAGTCAATGACACTCTTTCATTCGGATTTGCGGCCGTTAAACTGGCTGGAGGAAGTGAAAGCTCTTGGTGCTGCGCTTGCTATGAGCTGACCTTTACTAGTGGCTCTGTTAACGGAAAGAAGTTTGTCATTCAGGCAACTAACACTGGTGGAGACTTGGGAGATAACCACTTTGATTTGGCTGTAAGTTAACATTTAATCGGCTGCCATTAAAACTCCTCAAATCCTCTAATTCCCAAATTTCTTCAGATTCCCGGTGGTGGCGTTGGCATTTTCAACGGATGCACTGCCCAATGGGGAGCCCCATCCTCTGGCTGGGGATCCCAATACGGTGGAGTCAGCTCTCGCTCTGACTGTAGCCAGCTTCCCAGTACCTTGCAACCAGGTTGCGATTGGAGATTCGATTGGTTTGGAAACTCCGACAACCCAGGAGTGACTTTCAAGCAAGTCACTTGCCCCAAAACTCTCACCGACAAAAGCAAATGCATCCGTTCCGACGATTAAGAAGGCCACAATGGACGATATCTAGCAATTTGCTCAAGTTAATTTATTTATAATATTTTGATAAAGCAGGCATACTAAAGTTGAATTTTGAATTTATAAGCCCTCCGAAGTATAATAACAAGGGGTCGGCAAAAGGTCATATCCTAGTTTTTGCTTGAAACCTATGTCAATCGAAAAAGCATTAAAAACTGGTATAGACACTGTTTTTATTAGCTGCTACTTTCTATTTACACATTCGCTAGTGAACAGTTTATAGTTTTAGCCTAGCTTTGCCCTGTTTTTATATAATAAAAACAACTGCAATCGATTCCGAAAGCGAAGGAAGCCCGTGCTTCGGTGGCCGAATGGGGTAAGGCGCTGCCAAAAAGATTAATATTTTTATTTGCCCTACGGGCTGTAGCGGTACAAAAGCCATGTGGGCGATAGTTCAGACTTGTAGTTCCTCTAAGAATTCCCTTGCAAGGTTTCAGAAATAAAAACAAATGACCTTCAGCAATCCCTCGTTGTGGATTGAAAGCGAAGACGCCCGCCTATGTCAAGACGCCCGCCAAAAGAAGAGGCCCGCTTTTTGAAGAGGCCCGCAAAAAAATACGAAGACGCCCGCTTTTTTGTTTTTGACGATTGAAAGCGAAGAGGCCCGCCTATCTGTAGAGGCCCGCCTATCTGATTTTTTCAATTTCAAGGGTGACATCTTATACGATGAAAGTTTTACTTGATTTTTTCAATTTCAAGGGTGACACCTGAAAGTTTTACTTGATTTTTTCAATTTCCAGTCGCACCTCATATTCAAAAAAAAGGAAACTTTTCATAGTATAAGATGTCACCCTTGAAATTGAAAAAATCAAGTAAAATTTTCATCGTATAAAATGTTGCCCTATATTTTAGCAAAAAATCAAAAAGCGGGCCTCTTCGTAGGGTGGCCTCTTCTTTTGGCGGGCGTCTTGACATAGGCGGGTCTCTTCGCCTGCAACGCTGGTTGTGCCCGCAAATGGTTTCCCGTAAGTGTGGCCGCGGCGATCTTTGATTCGAAAAAATGCATCGCCTTGAATCCCTTCTCTGACTGAAAATAGCAGGCCCAGCCCAATCTGTGCTAAGTCCTTTGCTCAACGCAATCGAAAGACTCCAGATGCATTCTAAAGCTCACAAAAATATCCGTTTCCAGGCGTTTTGGGCTTCCTAAATCTGTGCACACAAAAGATTTGATAATCGGGTTGGAAGTTTCCCCGTTCATTCAGATGTACAAACACAAACAGCATACTCTGGCAGCTAAATCATCACTAAAGTTCAAAGTAGATGTAAGAATTTGACACTATATAAGGCCTACCGCACCGAAAATCTATAAAATATTACTTGAGCTTCCATTATGAGCAAGCTATTCGTTTCAATTTTGATTTTGGTGTTGCTGTTGGAGGTTGTGGTGGAATGTAAGACCAAAGCAACGAAGACAACCAAGACGACCAAGACAACCACTCCAAAGTCAACCAAGACAACAACCACTACAACGAAAGCGACCACAACAACAACCAGCCCAACGACAAGTACCACCAGTACAACGACAACGACCACAACCCCAACGACAACTACTACCAGCACAACGACAACAACTTCAAGCTCAACGACTACCACAGCTGCTTCCAGCGGTGGAAACAGCGCCGACTACAGTTACAGCTACGTTTCCGGTGGAACTTCCGGCACCGGAGTAACGACTCGTTACTGGGATTGCTGCAAGTCTTCTTGCGCTTGGCCAGGCAAAGCCAGCTTGAAGACTGGACCTATCCAGACCTGCGACGTTCATGATCAACCTCTGAACGACGGTGGAAACACTCAATCCGGCTGTAACGGCGGTTCCGCGTACAGTTGCTCAACTGAACAGCCCTATGCAGTCAATGACACTCTTTCATTCGGATTTGCGGCCGTTAAACTGGCTGGAGGAAGTGAAAGCTCTTGGTGCTGCGCTTGCTATGAGCTGACCTTTACTAGTGGCTCTGTTAACGGAAAGAAGTTTGTCATTCAGGCAACTAACACTGGTGGAGACTTGGGAGATAACCACTTTGATTTGGCTGTAAGTTAACATTTAATCGGCTGCCATTAAAACTCCTCAAATCCTCTAATTCCCAAATTTCTTCAGATTCCCGGTGGTGGCGTTGGCATTTTCAACGGATGCACTGCCCAATGGGGAGCCCCATCCTCTGGCTGGGGATCCCAATACGGTGGAGTCAGCTCTCGCTCTGACTGTAGCCAGCTTCCCAGTACCTTGCAACCAGGTTGCGATTGGAGATTCGATTGGTTTGGAAACTCCGACAACCCAGGAGTAACTTTCAAGCAAGTCACTTGCCCCAAAACCCTCACCGACAAAAGCAAATGCATCCGTTCCGACGATTAAGACAGCTATGATGGACAATAACTAGAAACTTGCTCAAGTTAATTTATTTATTTTGATAAACCAGGCATACTAAAGTTGAATTTTGAATTTATAAACTCTCTGAAGTAATAAATCGCAAAGGCGGTCAAGAAAACTAAATAGCCAAAAGTAAGTTGCCGATTTTATGGTTCGTTTTTGAACTATTTTACCTTTAATCTACCGTAAAAAGTGGAGAAGCTTCAAAAAAACTTAATTTCACGAGACTGAATTTTTTTGCCAATAGATGGGGTGCAATTTAAAGGAGAAAGTAATACGTTCTCTAATCAAATCAGAATGAAATGCACCTCTCTTCGGACCAATTTGAACATTGGAGTTGCCGACTTGATTTAATCCAAGAATGATCTCTTCCAACAATTTTCGGAAATCCTTAGCTGGCGTCTTATATGCTGAAGAGATACGCGACTTTTGTTTGCGAGAGAATAAGGAAACAAGGAAAAGCGTCTAGAACAACTCTGTGATCCTCAAAAATCTCTAATAAAAAAACAATGAAACCATTTACACAGTCCCGGACCTGATCATGCGAAAAAAAACGCATCCAAATGCAACTTTGATACAATAAAATGCACCGCTTTGCATCCATTCTCTCCAAAACGGTCGTCTCTCTTGCTTCTCTCCAAAGCGAACCCCAATTTCGGTCAGAAAAAAGAGGCAAAGCTATGCATTTTATTTTATCGAATATGCACGATGCGTTTTTGCAACCATGATCTTGTCCGGGACTGTATCACACCGGAGATAACGTTCAGTGGACCTCTATGCCACACACTCCACAAAACCCGCTTATAACGAGAAATTTCATATATCTCAAGGGGCACTTTTAACCCAACAAAGATTCATGCAACCAATCCGACCAGTCAACTTGATATGAGCCTTAGAAAAAGTTGAACCGACCCAATCGAGTCTCTAATGAAATTTTTACTCGTGTAAATTGCAGTCAATTACTTGTCCGGTTATTGGCAAGATGCACCTTGCTGGTCAAGCCAATCTATAATAAGTCCTATATACGTTTAAAGCAATCACATAACCCGGATGCATTCTAAACCTCCCAAAAATATCCGTTTTTTAGGCGTTTTCGGCCTCCTCAATCTGTGCACACAAAAGAATTGATAAGCCGGTTGGAAGTTTCTCCGTTCATTCAGGTGTACAAACAAAAACATCCTACTCTGGCAGCTAAATCATCAACAGAGTTGAATGTAGCGGTTGGAATTGACACTATATAAGGCAAGGCACAAATTGAATGGATATTACTCAAGTCTCGACCATGAGAAAACTACTTGTTTCGGGTTTAGTGTTGGCGTTGTTGTTGGAGACTGTAGTGGAATCAAAGACCTGTGGTCTCCAGACGACCGCAGCCGGGGCATCGCCGACGACAGCCGCAGCTAATGCAACGCCAACGACTAAAGGCCAAGCAGCTAGTGTGACGTCATCGACTAACGGCCAAACGACAGCTAATGCCAATCCCTCGACAACTACTGCCGGCGCCGCGGCAACAACTACAAAGCCCACGGCCGCGGCTACCAGCCCAACAACAACACCCCCCAGCTCAACGACAACAACAGCCAGCTCAACGGCAGCGGCTACAACGGCTGCTTCCAGCAGTGGAAACAGCGCCGACTACAGTTACAGCTACATTTCTGGCGGAACTTCCGGCACAGGAGTAACGACTCGTTACTGGGATTGTTGCAAGTCTTCTTGCGCATGGCCAGGCAAAGCCAGCTTGAAGACCGGACCTATCCAGACCTGCGACGTTCATGATCAACCTCTGAACGACGGTGGAAACACTCAATCCGGCTGTAACGGCGGTTCCGCGTACAGTTGCTCAACTGAACAGCCCTATGCAGTCAATGACACTCTTTCATTCGGATTTGCGGCCGTTAAACTGGCTGGAGGAAGTGAAAGCTCGTGGTGCTGCGCTTGCTATGAGCTGACCTTTACTAGTGGCTCTGTTAACGGAAAGAAGTTTGTCATTCAGGCAACTAACACTGGTGGAGACTTGGGAGATAACCACTTCGATTTGGCTGTAAGTTTCCTTTTAATCCGTTGCCATTAACACTTCTCAAATCCTCTAATCCCCAAATTTCTTCAGATTCCCGGTGGTGGAGTTGGACTTTTCAACGGATGCACTGCCCAATGGGGAGCCCCATCCTCTGGCTGGGGATCCCAATACGGTGGAGTGAGCTCTCGCTCTGACTGTAGCCAGCTTCCCAGTACCTTGCAACCAGGTTGCGATTGGAGATTCGATTGGTTTGGAAACTCCGACAACCCAGGAGTGACTTTCAAGCAAGTCACTTGCCCCAAAACTATCACCGACAAAAGCAAATGCATCCGTTCTGATGATTAAGACGGCTATGATGCACGATAACTAGTTTACCCGATTTAATTTATTCATTTTGATAAAAAAGGCATGTTCAAATGAATTTCGGGCGTAACCTCCCCACGAAAAGCGTAAAAAAATTTAAAATAAGTTAAAAGTGGTCAGAAATTACATCGATCAATCAAAAAATCAGTAAAAAACCGTAATCAACAGGTAAAAATACCATACTCTCTTCAGAAAAGTCTTATTTATCCAAACAGCAATCAAATATTACTCAACGCTCAAAAAAACACATGTTATTCATCAACAATATACATCATGAGCTCATCCTTTTCACAAACCCTCAATTTTTACTTCTTTGAGGTGGGAATCCGTTGCAATAACAGTCGTCCCGTTTTTGATCCGGCCCATGCCAATGCTGAATCTCAATTCTTCCAGTTTTCCAATGCAAATCGAAAAGAAGCTCATGTGGTTTTGAAAGGAATCTGATGAATTTATCCTCCGAATATCTGCATTCGAAATGCTTGTTGAAGAAGTTGATGGAGCCATCATTGATGTACATACACTTAGAATCGATGCCGGTCCTTTTTGAGTACTTCTTTTTGTTTAACTCTATGGGTTTCTCACGAGTCTCTTCTCCATCATAAATGATGACCTTCTCCTTGGTAAACCTGTTAAGAAATAAATATAAGCGTCGCCTATTGCATCAAGAATCAATTGTCAATAGCCTATCAGATCCGCTTTATCCTATTCTAGCTTTATTAGGTCTCTATCGGCCTTGATTTCTTTCAGATCTACCTCAAAAATCATGGCCTTCTTTAATTTGGAAAATTTCTGGTCCCACATATCCCAGAAAGTCGTAAAACAACAATCATACCCTACAATAACGTCCAACAAAGAATTATTTTACAACCCGTATTATTCACAAATATTCCAACAAAAAAATACCTTCAACATTAATCACCTAGTACAACACCAGAGACCCCTTACAATTCTATCCTTTCCAAACTTCCATGTTCGTTTTTGATAACTTCAATTCTTTGGTTATCCGGAAGTATGTACATCTGCCCTTCATCCGCATAATCAACCATCATCAGACCATCTCGGAACACGGAAATCTTGATCGAATGGATGTCGATGGAGACGAACCTGTCGTCTTCCCGGAAGTCAATCTAAACAATCAAATGTAGAATCGTGTACTAAGAGCCAATAAACCCCATTATCGTAAATTTTCGCATTAAAACAAGTCAAAATTTATATTATCCTTACCTCGATCTGCCCTTTATCTCGATGCATCCATTTGAATGATTTCGAATCGATGGATCCCGCTTTGTAGACTCTGCAACGGTCATTCAGAGTTTGTCGAACAATCAGTTGGCCATCGGAGTCCTTGAATGTGTCAACAATTCCGTCATCCAGCTTTCCCGTTGAGACCCACACCTATAATTTACAATATCAAAAAATGACTTCAAATACCATTACAGTCAGTAAATTTATTTAAAATCGTCTTACCATGTCATCAGGGATGTTCACATCACTATCTTCACTTCTTTGGATCACACTCTCCAGATTGGGGCTCCACGAAACATTTTTGAGAGCACTCTTTGCAGGCGATGGTCGTTTTTGTTGTTGTTTCGCGGCCGAAGCCTTAGTTGGCCGATGTGCTGATGGGATGTTGGCTTGAGCAAATGATAAGGCAGCCTGCTGCTTAGCCAGTTCAAGTTCTTCGTTTAGATGAGCCATCTCCCTTATCATCTTAGCCTTCTCATCTCGGAGTTTTTGGGTTGTATTCTGAAAAGTGAAAATTTCAGACAAAACCGAAAGACAATAAAAAATAAACTCGTCTATCGTATTTTAAACTTCAAATTTCATTAAAACAATCAAATTTGAACTTAAAATTACCTTTTTTTAGATCAAAGCTGCCTAAAACAATATAGCGCTTACATGTTGCCGATGCAATTTCTGTTGTAGATCGTCAATTTTCTCCTTATCACAGGCCGCATTATCCTTCAATGTCCGAACTTCTTTCACCATATTTCCTCGCTTTTTCTCCGCATCGACCAGTTGAGTTCGTTTCTCATTTAACATTTTCTTGACCAACTGAAATTCAAGAGTCCAAAACAATAGTACACTTACCTCAAGTTCCGAACAGTCATTTTGCTTCTCTTTGTCCAGATTCTGTTTAAGCTCTCGATTTCGCTGATTTAAATTAGAATTTTCGGCTCGAAGACCTGCAAGGGCTTGGTTCAGATCAATCTTTTCTTCAGTCAAAACGCGGATATTGTCATTCAGTTGATAAATCTGAGCCTTGAGCTCGTTGACAATGCCTGTTTTCGACTGAAAATAAAATTTTAAACATTTCTCAACATTAAACTCGATAAAATTTCCAGCATTCTCGAAAATTCCTTGATATTTCAAACATATCTTGCCTAAAAAAGACCTAAAACATCATTACTGACCTCCAAATCAACTTACATCTTCTAAAAATCTTCGATAATCATCTCCCTGTCGATCCAAGAACTCAATTTGATCTCTCAATTGCCAAGTCAGCCTCCGCACAACTTCTTCACTCATATACTTCTTCGGAACAACTCTTGGGGAATCCACCAAGAGCTCGTGGAATCTTTTGGAACTCTGAATTACCGTCGGGGACTCCGGGAGCTTCGGCATTTTCTTCAGAATATCTGTGTTCAGTGGTGAAGGCCGAGGAATGGGAACTGACCCAGTGTTTGAAGACGCAATTGTCGACGTAGATGGAGTGGTCGGCTCAGAACGGTAGGAAAGTGAAACATTAGCATCACCTGGAAGCTCTTCGATTCGTGGGGTAGCTATTCGACGAGGTAGCGGCCGACCTTTGGTGGATGGTGTAATATCCGAGGCTGAAAAACGACGCATTTAGATAATTCAGTACAGAGAAAACAAATTATTAGCTGCATAAGGTATTTACCTCATCAAACCTTAAGAAAAAATTTAATTTTTGGAGCGCCAAGGAAACAAAACGTTTATTAGGCACATAAAATAAGATCCCGGTTTAAAATCCGGTCAATTTTGAGTCAACTACCTTGTTAACCGCATTTATCACTGGTAAACAAGCTATTAAATGGTACAAAAATTGCAAGCAAAATCACTGTTGTTCCAAATTAAACACCAAAACCTCTATCAGGAGATCAAGTGGGAAATAAATTCTTGCCTCCATCAGTCTAAAAATCAAAAAACACAATGTGAAAGACATACCATAAGCTCCTTTGAACTGTCCCAACTGGAAGGATGGGGTGGAAGCATTGGACGCTGGCCTATTTTCCTTTGGATACCCACTATCCTGAGTTTCTGTTGTTCGAGGCCGTTGATTTTGTGCCTAAAATGGGGAATCCGATATTTTTGTTAATGTTTCAGCAAAATAAAGTGCTGTACCATTGCTTCAACAAAATATAAAACGAAAAAACAATTATTCTTACCTTTTTGGGGATGGTGTCCACGGACGGACCAGGACTGATGCTAACATTTTGCTGCTCATGGAAAACTGAATGGCTGCTGTGTACACTGGCTGCAGTGAAATCTGGGTCCTGAAGGCATAGAATGAAAGAATTTAACAGAAATTTTAATCAAGCGACTGGCAGGTACAGAGTAGATTACTTTAGATACCAAATATATCAAAACAACAAAAGAAACTGCTGCAAAACCAAATTTAACCCACTAATCAGATAAATCTCAACGTGTTAGCCATAATTCAAGAAAAAGGAGCAGTACAAACAAGGTTTGACTCAAAACACCAAAGAGACAAAAAAACTTTCTTCATTCATGCTCAAGTATAAGCCCAAACGTCCGTCAAGAAGGTGAAACTTACGTGATTTGGATCCATACGGCATGTGTCAGCTATTATAACGCCTACAATACCCTATTTGATCTGAATCTCGTCAAAAGAATTCTAGAAATCGAGAAGAAAAAAATTCCGAGGAATTTTGTTTCAAACCATCTTTTCGCGGGACAAACGTCGGGCGCGAGTCGCCGACCAAAAAATGAGGATTCGAGAGGAAATATAACGTTTTTATTTAGTTTACCGTTGAGTGCAATACTGTTACATGATTCAAAAGATATTATTTGAAATTTGAACCATATGGAAGTTGTGGTGGAGTAAACCATATGGAAGTTGTGGTGGAGTGTTTACAGTGGTGCCATATACATGCCAATTTGTTTTCTGAAAATTTCTGTTGATGGCATGTTATACGAAAGCAGTTTGAGACCGGTTTTTGCATTTAAAACCTGGTTTAAATTACAAGTAAAGTAACAATTTTAGTTTTGTAAGATCTCACATGTTTTTAGTATTATTTATAAGCAATAATAAGCCAAATATTTTTTCCAAGAATAGGTTTTTACAAGGTGACTGCCCGTTCTTGTCGATTTTACGGCATGCAGTTCGGATTTGTGACGGGGTATATTTCCAAGCATTCTGAAACCATAAAACCAATTAAAATCAAGTTTTTCAAGAAAAAGCCCTCGGGCAAAAAATTAAAACGAAATTTTTTCAGTCGATTTTAGTCCGTTTTAGAAAATTTTGACGGATTCTGAAAGCCCTTAGTTCAAAGTATAACATATCCTAAACTCAGCATAATCTAAAAGAGAAACTTACCGATCCTGACAAAAAACCGCCATTTTCATCATCGTGGGATACTGTAAAATCGTCATTATTGGCCATATTTTTCAGTCTTTTTCTCTCGCGCATCAGCTGTTCAGTTCATGCCGTCTTCGTTTCTTTTCCTCTCTAGAATTCGCTGATGCGAAAGCACCCGCGAAACGCAATTTCAAAAATCCATTCGGTTTCATCTAAAATAACAAAATCTATAATAGAATTTCGGTTTTTGAGAATGATAAATGGGAGAGGGGATCTAAATTGATATGCGCTGTCCGTTTTAAAACCCCAAATTTTGTCCAAAGTTAAAAAAAATTAAACTTTGGACAAAATGTGCCGGGTTCTTGTCCAAACATTGGACGGTTCACTTTTGTCTGTGGACGAAACTCAAAAATCCAAGGAATCGACGAATCTTCGCCAAATTTCGGGTGGAAATGGGCCAAGTCCATTTCAAGGTGGCTTCTTTGGACAATTTCTCAAAGTCTAAAGCAGCCATCTGATGGGTAGACAAAAAATTTTCTGTTCAAATTTAATTTAGGACAGAATTTAAAAATTTCTGTCCAAATTTAACTTTGGACAGAAAATGGCAAATTTTGTCCAAACTTAACTTTGGACTAAATCTGTCGCTTTTAGTCCAAAGTTAAAGTTGAGCATAAATTTGCGTTTTTGGTCCAAATTCTCCAACTTTTGGCTTGCAAATGCCCCGTTTTTCCCAATATTAAGTCATCAGTATCAAGTCAAGTCATACTCGGTACCAAAACGGTAAAACGTTTAAAAGTGCATAATTAAAGTAATACGACAACGTTTTCTTGCTTTAGAAACAAAAAACGGAGTAAATCTAATATAACTACATGAATTGTTTTAAAAAATTAAGAACAACGTTATCTACAACAGTATTTATGTCCTAAAATTAAAAAATCGTTCTTTCTGGTTAGTGTTGCGGGTGGCACTGGTACTGTTCAACGTCAACTGGTACTGTTCAACGTCATGGACGACAAGGAAATAGAACTGGTTGGCTGGGAAGAGGAACTATGTTCGCGGGCGGTTGAGCGAGCCGTGGACAAGGCTTTAGTTGTAAAAAGGTTCTAAGTCGAAACTGTTGGTAGAGATTGTAGAGAGCTGGACCTCCACGATGGATCTCGTTCAGGACGACGTGGTGGACTCCACAGCGGATCAACATTGTCTCCACATCCAAGTCGAAGCCTGTGCTGTGTATAAGGTCTTCGTTGATTAATCCTTGCTCCGGAAAGCGGCACTTCAATTGATGAAAATCACCAAACAAGAAGAGTCGCTCGGGTTGGACCTGGTTAATCTTGTCGGAGGTCAACCAGTTCGCATTACACTTTATCATCATGGAAATAAAATCGATATGGTTTGACATTGTTGACTCATCTACCATGATGACGTGGGCTGACCAATTCTTCAATGCTTCGCAACTGTGGTTCCCCAGAGAGGCGAACACAATCGAGATTTCCTAAAAGCAAATAAATAATTTGATAGGAAATTACCTGCGGGATTTCAGTGGAGGTCGACATGTGATTTGAAACTTCTGGACTTCGCGAGACATCGAAGAGATGGAGTCGAGACAATTGGAATCGTACCGGAATCGGTTCTCGGCGGACCAGGATCGCTTAATGGAGGGCGACAAATAATCGGAGCACCGCTTCGTTATTTCCATTGCCGCGTTGTTGCGGGTGCTGAAGCAGAGGGTCGACCTTCGCAGAACAACATGGTTCACCAAAGGCCGAAGCTGGGCGTCTGTTTCCTGGATACTCTGGCGAAGGGACGGATCGTTAAAATTCCTTGACCAAGAACGCAGGAACCCAGGGAAGAGCGGAACATTGGGGCCGACTTGTAGGAAGGTGTTGGACAACTCTCTCATGCTAACTCTCTCGGAGACACCGTAGTCGAACGACAAACTCCAGCGGTATCGATTAGTTGGGACGACCGTTCCGTTCGGGAGACTCTCCGGATTTCCATTCACTAATTTGTTGAACAGATGACAAATTCGAATTTGCATCTCTGAAAATAGAGTAATATAACTTTTCTAACACATCAACAAACTTCTCTCCCCTTAAAATTAAACTACTGCTTCAACTTGTGCGAAGCTTTAAAAAAATTTTTTAATTATTCAAACTTTTTTGGAAACCTGGTTACTATTTCTAACTCTTCAATTTTCTGAATCCGAACTCTCTAACCTACCACATCGTCCATTCCTGTATGTTGGACGTCGACATTTGTAGACCATCAAACGCTCGCGGTTCGAAGAAATCCGTCTTCTCGGGATGTCTTCACGGCAGTCGGGATCGCGATCATCCTCAGAGGTTAACCAACAGCTGAAGCACCGGTTTGGACATTGATCCTGGTCGATGTGGTAATCGATGAATTTACAGTTAGGGCAAGTACCATCTTCCTCCCGGGCCCGAAGTTGAAGCACCATTCTTTGACTTCTTTGTTGAAGAGGGTCGACCACTATTCTAAAAAACCAACCTTTAACTCGCATAGAAATGTTTTTCGTAGATTGTTTTTAAACGCTGTTTCACTGTAAATATATTGTTTTATGCCGGCTTTGTGGATGAAGAAAAAAGTCTTGAAAGAGCAGAAAGAAAAATAAGATTCATTTTGGGCGAATGGACGGCCTGAGTATTAAAATGGATACAAATTTTACATAAAAAAACAATAAGTTCCACAAAAATTGTATATTCAAGACAAAATACGGTTTTTTGTCAATTTCTTGCCACGTGGGATGCGTACCACTTCCCAGCTGTATGTTTGCTTATTTGGTCAAGTTAGTTCAGGGTTTTTTTTATTTTAGGTATCGAGGATAAAATCGGAGCTGATTCCCTACTTGAGTCGCCGTTTTTTCAGCGGTTGCGGTGATTTTGAGCCTTTTTCTGATCCGACAACACCGCTGGAGTGAAGGAATTGGCGTCTTTTTGCGTAATTTTGGAGAATTTTTTATGTCGAACGTAAGTTGTTTGTATAATTTCATTGTTTTAGTCGAATTTCGGTTTGGAGAAGATAACAATGACATCCCTGTGGGAGAACAAAAGACGTGGTCGTTCCAAGGTAGCACGGTGGACTCCATATAAAGGTGGTCATATAAGAATTAAAAAAGCCGACGCCAAAGTCGCACGTCAACCCGAAATAGACTTTACGGAAAATTACAAATTCGCACAGTTACAAACGTTTATTATGCAGCCACAAACAACTTTTGTTCAAGCAGTTTGCGACCTGATAAAAATTTGACGAGATATAACGAAAAACATGACAAAGGGTCTAAGTGGTGCCCAAGTGCAATATAAACTTAAAATTGAGAGGGTTTGAGGAGTTTTTCTTCCTCCAAATGATGCAGAATACTTTCTTGGACAAACATCAGTGGTCGAATACATAAATGCATGGGTTTCATACCCATCCGGTAGATCAACAAGGTCAAACTTCATGTTTTAACAAAAATTATATTTATCGTGAACAAACGGGAGATATAGGACAAGATAGTTAAAGATTATTATATTTGCCGCCGTCAAACATCAGTACCTCTCGATTGTGATCAGCAGCGGCTCTCTGGACTTGAGATTTTCGGTCCGTTTTATGGATTCTCCTCGCTTTTTGTATCTGTGGGTGCAGGGCCTCGATTCCTTCTTCGCAGCCGGCTCCGATAAAACGATGTTGCCATACAAATTGTCCCAAATGAGAAAGCACAAAATGTATCAGCACCTTCTGACCAAATCCGCCGACATCTTGAAGTTTTGTCGCCAACTTTGAAGTGGCGCAGGAAATTGGTGACTCATGGTGCATTCTGCATGAAATGGCTGCGCATTCTTCTTCGGTGAGTCCCCTTTTCGTTGTGGATACCAGATGGGACCATAAAGCAAGGCTTTCCACCGCTTCCAATCCAAGTCGATATTTCCGCAAATCCCTAAAAAATCGAATTTTTGATACCAAGTGTAACATACCTTTAAAATGTTGAATTGATTCGCAGAATCTCCGGACATCCTTGCCATTAAAAACAGAGTATATCTGTTTTTGGGCCTTTCTATCCACATCCAGTTTACATTTCTTCAAGACATTCATTAATGCCTCTTTGTCATCCACGCTTTCCTCCAGAATTTTCCTTAATCCATTCCCAATATGGATTTTGAAGTGTAGAATCGGGGGTACAATGAAGTCCTCGTCAATATTGATGATCTTATCCTTCTGTTGAGAAAATCCAGATCCATATATTTCCATCCTGGCTTCGTCTGTTCGTCGATCTTGGAATTGCACCATGGGGATGATGTTGACATCGGCGTTTTACCCGTTTCGACACACCAGCCACACCTAAAATCAACTTTGAGAACAAAAACAATGTTATCAAGATATAAAAAACACGAAAAACCCTAAAAATCAACATAACTCATGAACCCTTCACCAGAAATCGCTAATATTTTCGACAGTTGTAGAACATGAGACGCTCTTTCGTTTAGACTAACTCAGTTTCAACCATCATGTAGAGTTTCCTACTACAGCAAAAAATAAGTTTAGGAAAAAGTCAAATTTCTACGCCAAAAATACGAATGAAACGGGTATTATTTTTTGTCTGTTTTTTAGACAGAAAACACGCAGACCTTGTCTGTAGGGCTAACAGACAAAAATTTTGGGTTTTCTGCGAGGGGGTCAGAAAAAATGTAGAACGCACGCGCCTTATATCAAAAAGTATTTTTTGTTTCTTTGCTGGGAACCATTGTCCCACAGTTTGCAAAAGTTTCGGGCGTGAGTCGCACAAAAAGTGGGCGGAGTTTGGTCAAGCGGCGAGCTCGATCGTTTTTTACTTCCCGAAAAAAGTTTTTTGGACGTAAACAATCAGTTTACTTCCCAAAATGAGAAAATCCAAAAATGCCAAAAATTGGAGAGTAAACTGAATATTTACTTTTTGCATTTTTTGGCCGGAGAGCTAGATTTTTTTTACTCTCAAATTTTTGAAACGTAATATTTTAGCTGAAGTATAGTGCAAAATTCACCAAACCAATTGAAATTGAAAGAAACTATTTTTTCGAGTTGCGGTCGTAATCGGCTTCATTCTAAAAATCTTAGCGCGAAAATGGGGTATTGGCGCGATAAAAACAGCTCCAAGTCTTGGCATTCTGTTTGTTTCTTCTTTTTTGCAGCGCGTTAGTTTGCCTCTCTTGTTTTTTTTTTATTTTGAGATACTGGTATACCAGAAAGGTGTCTGAGTCTGTAGTTTCTCGTTCAAAAGGGCATTGGCGAAACTTCGGTGGACGGGATGCTCGGAGTAGACAAAATGTCGACGATCGTCGTGGATTGGATAACCAAAGGTAAGTTTTTTCTCCATCTGTCCATTGTTTCTGTGTTTAGAGACTGTTGGTCCCGGATAAACCGTAAGAGGAGGGTTTGTGCCCGAACTGTGAAGGATGGTGTGATTGGTTGCATGAAAGTGTGTTTCCAATGCTGGAAACAGGCATTCTTCAAAGCTGAAAGGACAGCAATTTCCACCGGGTCACCAGAAGACCGTCATCCCGGATTTATGAGGAAGAAGTTTGATTGGCCGTGGGTTGTAAATGAATGGTCACGCGCTTTGTTGATCGCATTGACCGAAGAACGGCGTGCGATGGAGCTGAGTTCGACGTTTACTTGAAGTAAGTATAAACATAAATGTGTTAATATGTCAGGTCCTACAAGGTTAATTTAATAAGACAACTTAACCTCATACGTCCAAAAAAGGGACGAAACTGATTGTAATATAAATAGATAGTGCCCTAGAGATACCGTCAACGGAAAATTGAGGATGAGGTCCCTCAGTAGGGCAACTTAAATGTAAGTTACGTAAGGCAAAACCCAACCTTGAGTATGTTGGTAAGGTCTCTAAGCACGTTTGGAACAAATAATGGGAAAGGTTACTCATTGCTGAGTTTTTTCTAGGTATGTTATTTTTGTTGGTTGTTTTTTCAGACTATTCGAGGCAGAAAGAAGTTTACCGCCAGCATAGCCCGGCAAAAACGTCTGGACAAGATTCATCACGAGCGGTGCCATCAATAATCCATGTTCCAACTTATGGCGACTTATTCAAGCAGAATAAGACTTCGAATCTTCAAGTAAAGCGATTAGCGAGAACTTGATTATTTTCTGTGAGAAAGGGCTCGATTTCCTGAACAGGTTGTACACGGACAAGAAGTTTGAGACCTATTGTCGCCAAATTGGATGCCGGCTCCTCCTGTGCAGTGAAATTTAAAGGTGGTACCGGTCATCCTAGGCATAAAACGGCGAAAATATTAGCCATTTCTAGTGGTGGGTTCATGAGTTATGTGGATTTTAATTGTTTTTCGTGTTTTTTATACCTTGATCACCTTTTTGTTCTCAAAGTTGATTTTAGGTATGGCTGGTGTGTCGAAACTGGTCAAAAAACTTCGAGAGTCGCTGAAGAACGTGCAGAAAATCCGAGGCACCATAGTGTCCTGAGGTCCGGGAAAAAGCGAGTTTCAATCGTCCAGTCCACCAGACCTCCATCGGACTCGAAACCGACTCCAGAAACCCCAAGAACTCCAGTAAAGGCGTCAAACACATCTGGGAAGACAAAGAAGCAACGAAAGCCCTTCTTGGGCGGTGACTATTCATTCTTGGCAACGATGAGTGGATTGAGTTGTGGAATGTCGTATTCCTGCATAAAATGCTCAATTTTCTTCGTTGAACCGGCGAAATTAATCTCCGGAGGTCCATATTACACTTGGTTTATGTGGTTTTCTGTGTTTAGATGGCTAGCCGCCATGTCCGTTGGTCGGTACGGCCCGTCTTGGGCGGTGAGTCTTCATTCCTGATTTATATGGCAACATCGTTTTATCGGGGCCGGTTGCGAAGGAGTCGAAGCCCTGCACCCACAGATACAAAAGCGATGAGATTCCATAAAAAGGACCGGAAATGTCAACTCCAGATTTCCGCTGCTGATCGCAATCGAGAGGTTCTGATGTTCGATGGAGGCAAATGCAATGAATGATCTCTAACTATTTTGTCCTATTTCTCCCGTTTGTTGACGATAAATATGATTTTTGTTAAAACATGAAATTTGACTTTGTTGATCTACCGGACGGGTTTAAAACACATGTATTTATGTATTCGGCCACTGTTGTTTGTCTAAAAAAGTTTGGAGGAAGAAAAAGTTCTCAAATCCAATCAATTTTGAGTTTTTATTGCACTTGGGCACCACTTGGACCCTTTGTCATGTTTTTCGTTACATCTCGCCAAATTTTGATGAGTTCGCAAACTGCTTGAACAAAAGTTGTTTGTGGCGACATAATAAACGTTTGTATGCAATTTGTTATTTTGCGTAAAGTTTATTTCGGGTTGACCCATCATTTTCACACATAAATTGTTGTTTTTATTCGAATTTTTGACTGTTTTCTTTTTCATTTGTGGACGTTTCAGCGTGTAAATGGACGTTTCAGCGTATAAATGGACGTTTCAGCTATAAAATGTCGAAAACATTGTCGCGTTTTTCGGCGCTTTTTTGTCGAATCCTTATGCTCGATTTCCTTTGTTGACGATAGCCAATTTGCATAAGTCAACCATACAAAATCCGCGGATTTATCTTATTTATTTATTTCTTTTCTGTGTGTCGTGCCACATAAACTATCTCTCGCTGCCGACCGGTCGTTCAATTTCACCCTATACCATTTTCGAGCATGCTGAATCAGAACATACCGGTCTCATTTCCAAACTCATTTGCGATTAAAACGACTTCCCTCGTTAGCTTAACTAACCTAACCTAAATCCCAGCGCTAACCGGGATACCATAGACGTGGGGCTCGGGAGTCTCAACACGAATTTTTTCGCATAATTCTTTTTTTCCGCAACTGGTCTCCTCAATTTGTGCGGTCCCCCAAATTTTACACGCGATATCTACTTTTCGTCCGTGTGGAAAGGGCTTTGCGAGCGAGAAAGAGAGCACCCGGAGTCCGCCCATTTGGTGCGACTCTCTTTCTGAGTCTTTTTTCGTCGCGCTATGCAGCCAGGCGAGCCGTGGTTCTCTAGATTTGTCAAACAGGGAACAATATCGATTGGTTCTCGTGTCTTCGGATGTGTGTAGTCCTCTGAGTTTTCTGTTTTTGTGTGTTGAAATAATCTGGTATTGGGTTGCGGTTCTTAAAACGTTATACAACGATGAAATAAAAGTTCTAACACACGACTCATTTCAAATGAATGTGTTTATAGGCCGCTAAAGTAGACTACACTGTATATAGCGGGTAATCTTGTTATAATTTTAAATCTGTTTGGTATACAGCTGACAGATTTGGTTTTTATTAGGAACTTTGTCGCTAAACGGTGCGGATCCCATTTGACATCTACCTACGCATGTTTGGGACATCTCATTACTTTTTTCTACTAACGGAGGCTTCTTGTAACTTTGATAGCAGTTTCAAAAGACCCTGAAGGTACGGTCGTACATTTTTTAAAGGGCCAATAATACGAAATGATGTATTGCTGATACACTTCGTTGCATTGGAACCCTGGTAGCGTTCACTAGTAGATGCAAACCTTGTCCCTTAGAAACACACTTTCTAGGCAGAAAGGTTTGTGGCTGTTAGTCTTATAAACGCTGCTATTGGGTGTCTCTTAGAGAGGCTCAATTCTCGTTGCGTTACTCACTGCGGAAAAAATGAAAGGAAGAGATTTTTCGGGGATTATTTCGAAATTCTGAAAGAATTTCTTTTTTGTTTTCGAATAGTTTTGATTAAGGAATTGTTCGAAAGTAGGGTGGGTTCACAGTACTCTTGTCGAAGCAATCAGTTCACACTCGTCGTAAAATCAGACGCTGAAAAAAATACTTGCCGGCTGTCAAATTGATTGATTGGAAGTTTTGAATTTGTTAGGAGCCATCAGTTGTTTCTGGTTAAGGGATGTTATCAGTCTTTCGGATTCGATGAAGGAATGTTATCTCACGTCCATCGTGATTTTCTGACAGGCACGGTTGAGCTGTCCGTCCTACCGTACGATTGATAAAATCAATCTTTTATCAAGATCCAATGGTACGGTATACGCGGTCGGGGTTTCCTGGAAAAAATTCTGGTGGAGAGCCCGCCCGTTTTTAGGGTTGTCTTAGGCTTCTTATTTTGAGGCCAGTTCATTGTCAGATATTCGGTAAAGGTTTTTTAAGTGTTTAAGGCGGTAAAATTTGGCTTTAAAGGGCCAGAACAGCTACTTTTGGATTGCGCTTTTTACAGGGTGTGAAACCAAATGTTAAAAAAAGTTTTTTATGTTCTGCAGCGAAAACAAAGGCGGCAGAGTTGCAAACAGTAAAATAATTATTAATAAGCATGTAGAATGTCACCATTATTTTTCCGTTGTTATTGATACAGTAGACGAAGAAAGGTTTTGGAAATTTCGTTTCCACGCCGTAAAAAGCGCGATTCAAAAGTTGCTGTTCTGGCCCTTCAACAACTTCACAAGTCAGCGGTTTTCTCTCGCATGTGTTTAAAGAAATGCGGGCCGAGTCGCGTCAGCATTTCTTTGTGTCAGGCGCTCGTAAATATTTTTTTCATAGAATCTATTCCGCTGCTTGCTGCGGAGGCTGCAAAATGAAAGACGGCGACGCTGTTGGTCCTTCATCTCTTTCATACTTGCTGGCTGAACTATTAAAACCTCAACACAACGAACCTCTAAACAACGAGCCGGTGACGAACCGTCGTTGACGAATCTGCTTCGAGGACCTCAAACCCTATATTTTTCGTGTTAGGGTCTTCCGAAATAGGGTCGATTTGTTTGAATGTGATTCAGCAAAGAAGGGAAAAATTCAGCTTGAACAAAGACAAAACAGTATATATACAACAAAGATATTTTTATTTAAAGTGGTGAATTCTAATCCCGGGAAATACCCGAGACTTGAATTTAATGTGCGAGTTTTTCGCGCTTTTTGAATATTTTTTACATGTGGGTCCCCAAAATCTCATCATTCTCCGTTTCAGAACTATGGCAGTTCGAGAAATCAATGGAGAACCGGCTTATGAGGTTGAGGCCATCCTCGATTACAGAGGGGGAGAAGATCATTGGAAGAACAGAGAATTTCTTGTAAAATGGAAGGACTTTGGCCCAGAGGAAGACTCTTGGGAACCCAGACTAAACCTTCGAGTAAGCGTCGGATGGCAGTTGCTTAGTTAGCTTTTTTAGTGCCCTACCGTCCTGCGGCCCTTCTTGTTAAGTAAAGGATTATTTGAAGATGTGTTAATTAAGCGAATGACGGTAAATCAAAAGCGCTCACAGAATCGAAGAAGAAGAAGAACAGATCGCGGCTCAGTGTAAGTTTTAATCATGACTGACAAAGAAGCTATTTATCAGCGGCACAAATTTTTATGCGTAAGCGCTCTTGTGCCATGACGCAACCATAGCAGAAATTTTTGAGTCGAGGATACATAAAAGGCTTTGTTTTTTTTTGTGCTTATTTTCTCCTTTTTAGCTCCGATGATATAAAACCCGAGAAGTCCGCAATCAGCAGTCTTGGTGATCGTCTTGACATCCGTCTACCTACCAACAGTTCCTCCATCAATGCCCACAGATCAGCTCAACCTTTCCTGGCCTACCCTTCGCCTTTAAGAAACGACGAGAACGAGACCCCGTCCAATTTTAAACAAGAAGAACAGGAAATTCAAATACGAAATGATGATGAAGTCCAACAAGTCTTAGAGAAGATTCCGAGAAATAGAAAAAGAAGATCAAGGTCTACAGCAGCTGACATTGATGTTGATGGAAACTTGGGAATCAATTCGGAGAATCGGCCTGTCAACACACGTTCAGTCCTCCAAGATGTTGCCAGGAATGCTTCAGATCAAGTCAGGGCTTCGTCAGAAGATAACACTGCCCCTTCTACATCTGGGCATTTAGTAAGCTCGGATCCGGAAGTCCGCCGAACTTCATGCCTCGCAGCGCCCAACAAGCTGATTTTCAAATTCTCGGAGTCGACTCCAAGGAATCTGGCTCCGTCCGAACCGACCTCAACTCCTGTCAAGTCTAGAAAGAAGCATCCATCTGTCGACAGTGGCTTCAACACAGCCTCTACGAGTCCCAACATGTATTCGGAGGCCACTTCAAGTTCGACACCAAAGGTATCCCCATTAAAGATTCGCATGGTAGGGAAAAAGCCAATCTGTAAAAAGAAGGCGCCAAAACATAAGGTTAAGAAGGTACCGAAATCCTCATGGGCATCGAGAGTCATTCAACAATTGCAGCAGTTGCCACCAATGGATGAACACATCAAGAAGAACGTCGAACCGGCGGCTGAACCGTCAAGCAAGAAGAGAAAAGTTGGCGATGAGAAGGAATGTGAGAAAACCGATGTTGCTAAGTCTGCAGAAGACATGGTAAGACTCGCTTAGAAAACTTGAGAACATCGGTTCTGTTTGGCAAAATCTTGGCATGGATGGAGGCCGGAATTCTCGAAATATAATTTTCTTAGAATTATTGGTTGGTTTTCCGAAGGGATGAGACTGGCCTAATCTTTCTTTTTATCAATTGGGCATTTCGTTTGAACGAAATGTAACAATTGACAAAAAAAGAATTTCCTAATCGGATTTTTGGTCGAATAATTCTGCTTCCAATCTCGGGCTCTGCGAATTTTGTTGAAAAAATACGAAAACTTGGGAATTTCGATTTTTAACGGAAATAGAAAATTAATTTTCCCATGATTATTCAAATTTTGAACTTGAAATTCGAATTATTCGACCTAAAATTCGATTAGGAAATTGAGGTTGGGAGATATTTTTATTCTCTTTCTGTTGCTCCTTGATCTGTTCTTGCGAAATCACGCAGAGATTAGAGGTTTCTTGAACTAGGTGGCTTCCAGTATTTATTGCCTGCCAAAACTCGTCCTTAAGCCATACTAATAATAATATTGTCTTTGCACTCATTAATTCCACTTTTTTTCAGCTCTCTTCCGCCCCCATAATAACTCCGAAGTCGGTCCCCCCACCTACATCCGGGACTTCCCTTTTAGGGAGGTTCGCCTATCTATCTCTGTTTGAAATCAAAGACCCGGCTTTCCCCTATAAGCATGAGAACGTCAAGCAGGAGTACCGTCTCGATCCAGAAGTCAAGAAGGAATGTGTTACCGCGGCAGTTAAAAAGCTGTCATATTCGTACCACGAATTCAAGACGAAAGAGGAGTCGAAGGAACCATCAGCGCTTGAATCTCTAAACCTGGCCATCAGCATGATGAAGCTGTACAAAAACGAAAAGTAAGGGTTTTTATATTTTTTGTTCGAACTTTAGGCTGATTTCACAATTAGGACAATGTTTTTTGTTGGTCTGCCATGGAAAAATATTTTTTTGAAATTCTAGTGGCGTTGTCGAATTGTCTCTCGAAGTGTTTTTTCGATTTTTATTTGTCGTTTTGAGAGTACTAATGTCAACTCTTCTGCCGAAATGACGGATTTTGGACAGGCAATATTTTGATTATTTATTCCAGAAATGAGTCTCTTGTCAAATTTGTGATCCAATTGTCTGGAAAATCCGTCATCATGACATTATTTCCAAATTTCTTTTTTCTCTGAAACGTCCATCATCCTATGCGATTTTGTCAACTTGCCTTTTATTACCCTTTTTGTCTACTGTCTTGAACTCGAATTTCCTGGGGTACCCCCGAAAGGACGCGTGGAGATTCGTCGACCCCTCGATTCCAAAATCTCCGAGAAAATTCCGTCTTCGATTTGCCTTTTCGTTCCTTTGTCTGCTCGCTCTGCCGCTCTCTCCGTACATTGAATTGTCTCGGAATGCGCGCTTTCGGTTAAAAAAAGACGGCCTTCCCGCCAATTCCATAGCGCTCTGGGTTTATTTCGCATTCTCTCGACTCTCTGCGTGGCTGCCCTAAAGCGCTCTTTTTCGGCCCTGTTCATTCAAAAAAATTCCTCACCGAAGGGAGTTGTCTCTCGCTTCGTTCGCTCTTTTTCCCTCTGCGGCGTGGGTTGGGCTTTCGTAAACAAGCTTCCCTTACGAAAAGGTTAGGCTTTGTAATGAGTCATCCAAAAATGTGTTGTTGCGAAATCGTCTTTCACCACATGGGACATGAATCATATTAGAACAGAAAAACAAACAAGTCTTTCAAAATAACATACAGAAGCTAAAAAAGTTGTTGTCTAATAAGAAAAATTTTTTAGAAAAGATGGATAAAAGGCCTGCCTTCAACACAAGTTCAATTTTCAAAATTCTTTGGATGTAACTATCTTCTCTGTGCCCATTGGAACGCCTTGTCTAATCACCTTGTCGAGTACTCCAAAATCTCTCAATGATATACCGGTTCTAATAATTAGGATATTAATTGTTTTCACTTTTGCCTTCTTTATATATCGTTAGTTATTTAGTTTAAATCGTGCTGAAACAAAATGAAGAAGTAGCTGAATTCTTGAAATACCGTCGAATGATTCAAAGTTTTCAGTAATTGTAGGTCATTGACCTCAAATGGATAAGTACTTTGGATTCTGAAGAGTTCGGAAAATGGCGTTACGTGTTTGTTGTCTTGCACGGTGCAACTGCGCTATAAAAGAATAGAGAACGTTGCGCTTGCTTTCAGGATGCATTTGGATATGTCTTTTGTTACATGATCCGGGACTTCAGAAAAATTCTGCAACAAAAATTTGGCTGGCTTTGCCAAGTTTTGTTACACACGCGTGTTCCATTTTGACCAATCTTCTTTTTACTTCTCTACTAAGGCCGAAGATTTTTATTTCTTGAAAGTAATAAAGACTTTACAGTCCGAGGAGAATACAGTGTAGCCTCTGTACAGCTAACCGATTTTATATTATAGCCCGCAATGCCAGAGGCACAGAGAGTCAATTTTAACTTTGAAGTGCGAGGTTCACCAAAACGTTGCCCCAATTGTTTTCCCGCCGAGACCTCACATTTGGCGCATTTTTGTCGAAACCTTTGTTCCTTGCGATTCGTTGTACAGAGGTCTGACTGCATAACTATGTAATGTTGGAACTGATATTTTGAAGAGAAGTTGGAGATGTTGAAGTTTTTCGAACCCGAAGATAAAGGAAGTTGAGTATCCGTCGACGGAAACTGGTGATAAAGTAAATGGCACAGATTGGGCTTATTGTCGGCAACCAGCAAATACAAAATGAAGTAAAAAAACCAGTCCAGGGATACGTCCAGCGGAAAATGGTTGAGACAAGCATAACAATAATTGGGATAAGGCCCGTGAAAAGAGGAACAAGCGCCTGAAAGTAGGGAAGTCAATTCCATTGCTTCGGCAGACTTTTTTGTTATTTTCTTCTTTCTTAATGAACTCTTTAACCTTCGAAATTCTTTTCCAACAGCCTTGTACGAGCTTTGCGGCCGAAAGAGTACAAGAAACGCGGAGTGTTGTCATAGATAAAAACACTTTTTGGCCGTATCCTTAACAGTTTCGCGTGGAGAGCACTGATTTTTTTGTGGAAACAATACTATATACGTTAGAAATAGGCATGAAACTTTTGATGCCAAAAGGTGCGTCATTTTCCCAAACTTTGAACTAAAAGTCTGTCTTCAAAGCGCGAATTTGAACGCGCGAACGTGTATTATAAAAAATATCGAAATATGTGCCAAGTCTCATCAAAATCTGAGCATCGAACTTTAGTGCCCTTCTTCTGTTTTAACTGCAATTAATCTCAAAAAAGAAAGTTTAAAATTCAGCACATGTATTACCTGCGCAATCAACATCCGATTCATTCCTTGCTGCATTTCGATAGTTTTCTTCGACATCAGATGCTTTCTTTGACTCAGCTCTCGGAACACATGTTTGCTGAACATAAACACGGAAATATAAACTAATGTGATAACCGTTGTGGCGGAAAAAATAAACATCCGAAGGGGAATCGAGTCCTGTAAAGAACATGTTTTCAACGTTCCCATTGCTTACAAATGAAGATGCCACAAAAGTCATTTGCTCTCCGTCTTCGAACCACATCGGATCCATCAATAAATGACCATATTGTTCCGAGGCGTTTGGAGTTTCAAGAAACGACAACGTGATCCAATAAGCGTCCCAGATGGCGTAGACATAAGCCAGAAATGTAAAGCCGAGGAGATGAGAGACCTTGACTTGAGTCCGACTAAAAATGGTTTCATTTACAAAATAAAACATGCAAAAGTATTACTTCGAATCGTCAAACTGCTTGTTTTGTAAAAGCCCTTTCTGCTGTTGTCAAATATCTCTCAAAAGTATTGTTTCACAACTCTTACCGACAAACAATGAGGTATCGATAAAAGAAGTCAACTGGCAAGGTAATAAAACTCATTCCAAGGCCCAAGATGTACGCGCCAATCATGTAGCAATGAAATTTATATGATAAGTGTCTCAATGGACCGCTGGAAATGGCAATGTAATTTCCATCAAGGAACTGGAGAGTCTGAAAAGGCAAAAACTCTATTTTTTTTTATTTCGCCGCAGTTTTCCTTATTTTAAATCAACTAAAGATTGACTACATACAGTAGAACCCTCGAGGGTTTGTTATAGAGAGGTTCCTTGCACTCAAGTTTTTGGAGTAAACGATTTTGATCTGACAATGTTGTTTTCTTTTTGAGAACGAATTGCTGGGCTTGGGACTTCTTTCGAACAAAATTCTTGATCTTTATTCCCGTCTCTTGCAGCGACTTTTTATTTCGTTGTTTTTGTGATTTGGCCAAGACGGATTCTGTCCTGGGCCTTTTGAAATCACTTAAACAGAAAAAGCCGAATTTTTATGGGAAACAGACTGTGTTCGGCCAATTTTTGTTGTTTTCAATGATTTTTAAAGACAAAATCAGCGGAACTTGGAGTCCCAAACCTTTCGGTAGACAACTCTGACTGAAAAATAAATTTTTAAAGGTTTTACAAGCAACTGCAAGCAAGAAAGGATCGTTCAAATAAGTCTCTCTACAACGAACATGTTTAATGTTTCTTAAATGTTATGCAAGAACATTTAGCTTTCTTCTGGCCACTTAACGTCTGGCCACAGAAGAACAAAGATAAAGATCCGCACTTACCGGCTGGGAAACCGCGATGAACAAAGTAAAAAACGTTTCCGTTGTAATATTGAGCAAGATCAAGTTGCGATAAGAAGCCACCGTTCTGTTCTTCTCAGTAATTGTCAGAACGAACAAAAGAAAATTGAAAATAGTAGAGATTACAATAGCAAAATGCTCACTGTGAGTTTGAACTTCTTTCAAATTCATCGGCCTAAAATATACATTGCACTTCTCTTATAAATACAATGACAAAGCCAAATCTGAGAGTAGATGTCGTAAAACTTACTATCAGCAAATTTTATATTGTATTATGTTATAAAACATTTCGTAGAAGAAAGGAAAGCAAAGGTAAATCCAAACGAGATACAAATTAAAGAGGTCAATTCTCTTTCGACAGGTATGAAGTGTTTCTAGTGTTTCAAAATGTCGTGTGTCGTGTTATACTTTCAGACAAGTGCGTCGGTCCAAAAGAGCACGAAATTTCTTTACAACACGCCTTTTTACCGTGGCTGCAAGAGAAATTGGCCAAGCTTTTTTTGATGCAAAGCCTTTATAAAATTAAGCAAAAGAAGTCTTCTTCTCATCAATATTGTGGACGTGCAAGTGCAGCAAGCTCAGGCTCAACTACAGTCGATTTTTGCTATCCTGGAATCATAAAGGCCGAGTTTTTTCGCCGAAACCACTACCGATAAATCAACAAACACTTTTTTCTGTCCTGTTGCAAAACCAGAGTCGGCAATTTGCAACTATAAAATGTGATCCTGTCACTGTTATTTTTTGCGGTTATTAGTACAGAAAACAAAAAATTTTTTGGACATTCCGTTGCACAAGCCGTTAAAAATGTCGTTCAAAAGAAGTTGTACTAGCCCTTTAATGGGTTGTCTGATTATACATTTGACAAGTTTTAAGTCATATATTTAATCCAACTTTAGAATCAAAAGAAAATCTTGGAATTAAATATTCATGTCTTGATTATGATAGATTAAGATATAATAATATTACATGAAATCGCTACAAATTTGAATAAGGGCAATACCGTAAGGAATAAATTGACACAACATTTATGTGAATTATGTTGCGGCACCAGAAATGCAAATAAAGCGTCTATCCGCTTATTACAAACCCTCAGCCAACGCACAGTAAATAAAATCGAAACAGATTTGGGTGTCATCCCAAATTCAAATGTCGACGGAGCCAGCCTATTCATGCCATCTGCTTTGCCTAGAGCGTACTCTCGCTGTAATTGTCAATTTGTCCTGTTACTTTCTGTTTTACTCATATTGTTTCAACTTGTAATTGTACTTGAAAAGCGAAGTATGTAATATTTTGCATAAAAATGCCGTGCGTGTTCGACACATGGTGTAAAATACAAACCGGCTGACCTTGCTTCGAAAATTGTATTGCAAACATCCGAGTTGCACTTAAAGTTGTAGTATGTTCGTTTCATGTTTAGGGGAGTGCTTGAAGAAAATCGTAAGTATCAAGAAACATTTTAATACACAAAGTCAAAGATAATATGTCCTCTTGACGGGCGTGTTCACCGACTTCTCATTGAGGTGAGCCTCTGATATGAAGCATTTAGAAAATGTGTCATCCCGGTTCAACCATAAACCGTTAAAGCTTAGTATAATAAATTGTTACACACGAGATAATGGGCAAATCTTTTGCGAGAGAAAGCGTGAAATTCGGAGAGTCGGCAAGTCAAAAGGAGGATTCAGAATTAGTCAACAAGAAAAAAAAAAAGTTGTAATAGCCGTTCTTATTAGTATTCGATGTATGGAGCAAATTCGGGCCATTTTTTTGGTTGTAGCTGCTGGTTTAGTGTGGGGTTTTTGATTTGCTAAAAACCAAAGGAAATTATTACTAATGAAATTTCGTGTTCCCCCCTCTCATTTGTATACGAAACCAAACACTACAAATTTTTTTAGAAGCTCTAGCTTACGGTATGGTTTTCCCTTATGAAGGTAGCGTCGGAAAGTTTCCATTTTATGCTCCATTCTGATTGGATGGAAGAAATCGAAAGCCGGCTTGGCTTCGATATTGATGAATATCAAGGCCAACAACATGACAAACTTTCCAATCATTTTGAAAGTGATTTTGAGGACTCTGTGTGGTTTTTATCTACCTTTGAATCGGAAAGTGTTAAAAGGAACAGATATTTTAATGGTAGCCGAAATTTGCATTACAATGATGACAAACATTTTGCTTCCGGTCTTTGGCCAGGAGTCGTAGGCTTCGAACCATGGAAGGGAAAAGTCTCAGGAACTATGAATGGCAATTTCAATGTTTTTTTTAATTCAATTTACAGAGTAACTCAGACGAGTAAGCCGCAAAATCAATGTTTCCACATCTGTGGGTGCTCGCAGCCACGTGTTCTTCGGTATTTCACAAAACATTTTGTATCGTAGCGCACGCCCTCCAACTTAAAAGTGTCTCGAGGGTTTTTAGTCACTTCTACAAGGAAAAAACTTTGTTATGACATTGCGCCGTACCTCTCATGGAAATCAGGAAGCATTCACTTACTGTAGCGATGAATTCTTCGTGGGAGTTTGTCGGGTTTGGTCAAATAAATATGTTGCTTTTCTGATTTTACGGGCTCTGAAATTAATTGAAGGTCAGTAAGAACAGATGCTATTGTTGCAACAGTTTATAAGACCTTTTCCAAGGCAAGAAGCTCAAAATGAATATCTTTGTCCTTCTTTCTACTGTGAAACACTGGGTGAGAAGACTTGTTTGTACTACAGTCTGCCCTTCTTTTTTTTCTTATGACGACTTTAATTTGGCCAACATATTATGACTGGTGGATATTGTCTTAAGGCAACTCTATGTAAAACCTTTTTGGTTAGTCGATCATCAGTGATTGCCAAGCCCTCACTTACTCTGAGGATTAGCCTTGTTTTTGACTACCAAAACTCCAGTCTTTCCAGCGTATTGTCCTCCGCTTGTGCCTTCGAGCAGATCAAAAAATGCACCGCAACTGGCAGTACCGACAAGTAAACCAACGATCACCCAAACCCTGAACAACATTTTGACGCTTATTTTTTGTTGATGACAACGATTTTCTACCTGCTTTTTATAGTAATCATCGTTTTATGACGAGAAATTGGACCACAGTTGAAAGCGATGACATTTTAAGTTCCAAATTTGCAACATAATGACTGACGGCCATAAACTGCTGTTTCTTCTGTGTCTTTTTGCCTCTGAATGAAAACCGTTTTGAAAATTAAAAAATAGTTTCTATATATGCCCTTCAATGTTGTTTATTTTAAGATCTGATACTATGAATGCTATAAATTTCCATTACAAAACATGCACTTTTAAGACTTTTCAAGTTGTTTAAACCATTTTCAAACAGAGTTCAGGTTGCTTTGATGGGAACTGGTAGATCTGTCGTATTTATTTTACACAAACGCGGATTTGGCAATCAGAAATATGGATTTGTTTTTAGGAATCGATTATTGTTAATCTTCCCTGGCCGGTACCATGGCTGCGTTAAAATCATCTTTTCATTGGTCTTGTGCATGCTAAAATTGGAAGTGCATTGTTATTGTCATAAGCGGTTCTTAAAGGGACAATACAGCTACTTTTGAATCGCGTTGTTTCAGCGTGGAAACGAAATGTCCGAAAAGTTTCTTTGTCTACTGTACCAATAACAACGAAAAAAATAATGATGACATTCTACATTTTTACTAATCATTATTTTACTGTTTGCTACTCTGCCGCCTTTGTTTTCGCTGCAGGACATAAAAAAACTTTTTTGGACAATTCGTTTCACACGTGGTAAAACGCGCAATTCAAAAGTAGTTGTACTGTCTCTTTAATTCCAAATACAACAAAATTTTTAAGACTTTTCCGACTTTTCGATTATTCTAAATTTATCGAAAAAGTAGAAATGTTTTAATCGACCTATTACGTGCAAGCCCATTCTTTTAACGGGACCGTTCCACACCCTTCATCAAGTACCACGCACTCACCGTAAGTCCATAAACATCCAGTTTTACGTTGTTAAAAAAAGTCAGACGTCATATTTTTTTGCTTGTATGAATTGCTTTTACGGTAAAGATTAGCTTTTATTGATTCAACTTTTGTCTTTGGCCCCATATCGCCCATATCAAAGTCTTTGTACTTAATATCAAAGTCGGTGTCTATGATAGAATCGAACAAACCGTTGCATTCCACTGTTGCAACGATAAATGCAAGAACAAACAAAAATCTAGCAGCCTATTTGCCGGCATTGCAAATTCTAAACTTTGGTTTCCTTATATATATACATATATATATATATATATATATACTCGTTGATTTATTCAATGTAGGCAAGAAATGTTAGAATGTTTCAAGAATAAATTTGCAATATAATGGTCTAGACATCATAAACTTCTGTTCTTGGTAGCGGTAATGCAGAGACCAAAGGTCGTGTCTCATCAGCTATAATAATAAAACATATGATATCTTTGATCTCACAAAAGAGTATTCATTTCAATGGTTTAATTTAGTGTTATTAGTCTAAACATTGCAATCTGCATTTATTTGGAAATGTTCCTTGTAAAACAGTCTGCCAAGACACCGATTACTGTTGTGTGTGTTTGCAGCCTCGCATCCTTCTGTACTTAATGAAGCAAGCCGAGTCGTAACGGAACCCTTCAAACATGAAGGAGTTCTTTGGCGGCATTGTGATTCCTAAAGAAGGGCCAATTATGTATTGTAAACCTAGAATAAGACAAGGTCAACTGTTAGATGCTCAATTTTACAACAATTGCCTCTGGTCTTATTTTTTGGTATCTTCTTGTAATTCTTAGGCAACATCTTGTCTGATGAGTGCAATACACATTCTTCTTACTTTTTTAACCTTGTTCCTCTTTGTTGGCTCTTAAACAAAGAAAACATATTAGAACGACAATATTAAGCCTACTTAGAGGGCTAGGTTTGTTTGTAACGACTAGAACTCCAGTTTTTCCTGCGTATTTTCCTCCGTCCGTGCTTTCAAGAAAGTAGAAAAACGCACTGCTGTCTACAGAAGCCAAGATCATAGCGAGAGAAACCCAAAGTATGAAAAACATCTGTAATCCGTGAAGTCTTGGTTGTCCGAATTGAAGTGGTTAAATTTGATCACTTTTATGGCTATGAGCTCCTGTTCTTGTCTGTTATTAATATTTCAGGAACTAGCACGACAAAGATTATTAATTCGTGTGTCCTTGTTTATATGTAATAGAACCACATGGATTCGACTGGCTGATTAACTTCGCGTAGCAGGGGCCAAAGATAATTCATTCCAAGGAACGGTCGAGTTCAGTCAGCAATCATGCTATGAACTGTTGAGAAACGTGGGATACATGGCTAAACATAATAAATGCACGTTGTGAAACTTTTAGTTTTTATTCGTATACGGTTTTAAAGCGCTAATTTGGTTTCCGCAAAAAATCTGTCGATCATTTTCGTATTCACTGTATTTAGCCAAATCTTCATTACAATCGTCGGCGATCTGGCCTCGAGCAAACTGAAAGAAATATTGTTTTGAATTCAAAGGCTGTATTTAACAAAGCACTTATTAAAGTTGAAAGATTACCGTATGTGTACAAGCATCCTGTGCGTCTTCTAGGCTTTTTGGTTACTTCTAGAAAGCAAGTACTTAACATTTCATAGGACTGAAGATCTCTTGCTACAGGTTGCGAAACTTACTGTAACGTGGGAATTTTCGCGGAAGCTTGTCCGGATTTGCCAATTTTGGGTCTTTTATCTTCTCTAAAATTGAATTAACAATACTTCGATGAGAGCATGATCAACAAGAAAGATATCTCACTTGGAGGAGGAATATGTACGACTTCAACTCCTCTACTAGTGCCTGAAAAGATATCGAAGAAATTACAATTTGCTGCACACACAAGTATAGCAAGAAAACACCAGAATTTCAGCAGCATTATGGCTCCAAAAACCCAGAACATTATGACTTATATATTGTATACGAAATAATTTATTTGAAGAACTAGTGCTTTTATGGCTTTGAACTTCCGTTCTTGCGATTCTTGATCCACGACGGTACATAGGCAGTTATTACCATTACAAACCGAAGTCATCAACGTCTCTCTTCCTTTATTGAAAGAGCAGGGTCTTTAACTTTTGTGTTGATCGTCTGTATCGTTCTTACTGTTAGTAATGTTTTGTAACAAGCAATTTTTCTTTGGTAGGTCAATTTTTCCACAAAGAAACATTTTTTTTTACGAGACCGTTCTCTCGTCGGTAAACATCGTGAAATATCTAAGATATTTCACCTAAGATATTTTGAACGTGACCTCAAACTTCTGGTCCGTTATATGGAGTTTATGCATAATTGAAGAATAATTATTGTATTTAAATATATTATCTTTCGAAAACAAAATTTTATCTGGTTAATAATTTAACTTGACGCAATATCCCTTAAACAGCATTGTCCCAGTAGCCATTCAACATTATCAGGATTTGAACCCAAAGGCGTTATTAAAAGTCAGTAGATCGGACAACCATCGTAACGCCAAGATTTCAACATCCGCAGAAAATTTAAAATCACTATCAACTGTATATTCAAAGTGTTGTAAAGATATTGTGAGTTCTAACAATAATCAGGTTCACGAGTATCATAAAAGAGTTTATTACAGTGACAGTTTGAAAACGTATTTATCTTTACTTTATCCAAAAATTGAGCCGAAGAATCCGCGGATTCCGGAAAATGGAAGATGTTGTCTTTTTTGGTCGTCTGGAAGCGTTGTAACGTTCTTCAAGGCTGGCTTTTTAGCACGGGCGCTGAGAACCGGCTTAACCTCTAAAATAATAGTACTGTCAGAATATCCTATACACAGAGAAACGCATGAGGCGTCGTAAAAGGCTAAAGTGACTGATTCTTAAACAGATTCTGTCAGCACCCTTTAGAATAATCCAAGTCGGAGATTCAAAGCATTAGATCGTTTTCAAAGTGACATACGCTTGATTGGAAGGTTCTGATGATCAGGATGATGCACACCGATATTTTTTGGCTTGTGGGTGGTACTGGCCGCGTGAGATGTTGTTGATTCATGAAGAGCTAAAAAGAGAGATTTGAAGGTAAATAGACCGGGGGGGGGGGGGGGGGGGGCAGAGTGACATTTTGTTCAATCAGAAAAGCAAAAGGTTTCTCAAGTTTAAGACAACGATTATCTTGAAGACAACACATGTTGGCAATGCCCTCTGCCTTACCCTGAACTGCAATGGCAACTAACACTAAGAGAATGATAAGAATCCTCATTATTCTCAAACACGCAGAACAAACGGCGTTAGTCTTAAAAAATGCAAGTGATAATCCATTCGTTTTCCGCATGTCAAAATTTCTTCCCTATTGATATGCAAATCGAATTCTTCAAACTCATGTCAAAGGCCTTAAATGTATTCTGTGGTCGTTCTTTTTATCTTTATGGCACTATTTTTAGTACTACAATTAAGCCTCTTGACAACGAATAATAGGAGACCAATAACGTTCACTATAGAAGGGTTTCGGCAAACGGAGCTTCACCTCGACCTAAAATCGACCCATTCAAATTGCCCGATATGGATAAGTTTTTTTCTACGGGCGTAAAAGTACCAAGTCATTGTCATCACAAAACTTATGGCATTTTTATATGTCATTGCTGTGTTTGTACGAACGACGCCTGCAATGTTTCCAGACTGCTTGGTGCATCAAAAAAAAAATGTTTACAGTTTGGAAGTCATAAATGCGAAATGCCCGCTCTATTGGAAATGATGGAATTTCTTTTAGTTAAAAACAATTTATAGAGAATTATAAAAAAACATTTATCGACCATAACAAAAACAATAGAATTTTAGACGCGATTCGCCAATACTTTCGTCCCCAGGTTCTTCCAAGAGTTTCTGCAAAGAGGACATGTGATCGGAATTTCCTTTTCTTTACACGTGTCGACCCATTTAATGACACACGATGCGCATCCGACCCATTGCCGGCAGCATTTGCACTGCAACGCTTGGGTTGGATTCTGTGAACAAATCGTACATTCCACATCCGAAAATGATCAAAAATTAAAAAATATTCAGAATAAAAGCTAAAACAGAAGCATACCGAAATTTACTAGACAAGCTGCTAAACGCATTTTATATAACTGAATCTAACTTAAACGAATCATTAGCTATTCTACCAAACATTATAATGTCACTTACCGCTGATGTCTGCTTTGATAAATTTCAGGAAAAGTTTTCTGACTGGCTCCGCCTTCTTTGTCACCTTTGCCCGTCTTGGTGCGACGGACATCCTCAATGGGACACTACTGAGTGGCCTTAATCGATATTGTCCGGAACTTGATCCAGCCGAACTCTGGCTACCAGGGGTTGCAACGGTTGTGGAACTCATGACTGACTTGCTTGATATCGATGTTGAAGAAATATGTAAATGGCAAATGGAAAACAAAAAATTGAACGCGTTTTTCTGTCTTAATCAAGCAGACGTTTTTTCTGTGTTATTTTCTCTTTTATCAATCGCAGGATTCATGCCGCAATGCAGAAAAAACACGCAATTTCTGCCAAGGTAAAGCAAAAGCTCAATCAAGCCAAATAAAAAAATCATGACAAAATTTCAGTTTTAGTCAAAATTCTGTGACACTTCGTCTTCCAAGCCGTAAAAGTGAAATTTAAATGAACTTGATTTGGCCCTTTAAGTATGAGAAAACCCGAACTGCAAAAAACTCGTTTTTTATTTAAAAATTAAAACCGTTAGATGTTAAAAAATTAAATATTTTTCTGTCTTCAAAATGCCACATGACGCCCAAACATTCTCTACCAAAAATTCTGCATCAATTTTTCTACAAAAATATTTCTGCCGCGATTTCAGCAGAACATTGGAGAAAAGGAAACATAAAATACGATCGTCTTCAATTATAGGCACCGCTTTTAATTTTTTTCGCTTATTTATATTTTGCAAATAATATTTTTAACAAATTTTCAGGAAGATAATTTGTATCAAGCCAAGTTCAGCGATGTACACTCCAAACCACTTGACATATGTCTATTTCCCGACTCTTCAATTTCAACCGAGACCAGGATTTTTTATTCCAATTTCCAGTCAACCAATTCCGATGCACATCCCTCACATCAGCGCTCCCCATTACGCCAATTTGAACGCCCCGATCTACACTTATCCGAGGATTTTTTTGCCGGCCAATGGAGCTCAGCTTCCCATTGGGTATCCGAATCAACCAGTTCAAATGGAAGCTTCTCATTTTGGTTATCAATGGTCCAACATTTATCCCAGTCATTTAAATTCTCATCAAAATCAATTTCAATATCATACCCAGCGAAGCCAATTTTATCAACCTAGTTTACCGTCAAATTTGATTGATAATCTGCATTCAGATCGACCAGACAGCCCAGAAGTTATTTTACGAGTACCTCAGTGGGAGAAAAAAGCACCAGCCAGTTGTCAAAGAGAAGTTCAAACCACGACAAGTGGAACTTCTAACCGCCAATCAGTTTACCGGCATCAATGGGTAAGTCAAGTTCTTTGATGATTTTTGTAAAAAATAAAAAGTTGGTAATGAAGATTAAACCCAGCCTAAGTTTAATATCCAGAAGAGACTAGAAAAAAAAAAAAAAAATTCTAAAATATTAACAAAGATTTACGTAGTGTGAAAAACGTCTCAAGATACGTCCTAGGAATTTTTGGCTTAGAAGAAACGTAGTTTAACCTTGCTACGCCGTTTATAATTTCAAATTGGAGCTGTTCTTGATCCTTTTCAGGCAAACGACTACGAAATTTCCGAAGATCAGCCAAGAATCCAAGATCCAACTGCCTACATTGACTGCGCGATTTGTCTTGAGAAGGTGCAAAACGAACGAGGATTTTACTGTCGCGGATGCCAAAAAACCATTGGTTGCCGGCCTTGCATTTACAAGTGGTTGAGCACCAAATTTTACAGAAGAGAGCCAACAACTTGCCCATTATGCCGAAGCGCTATCAGAAACTTTTGATAGTATTGTTGCTGAATATTGGGTAAAATAAAATATCTCAACTGTGAAATGTTGAATAAAACTGCCAAGGGACCGGATGTGTAAATGCTCCAAATTATGATCAACTCAAACTTGTGTAATATTGAAACTTTCTTCAGCGTTTTTTTTATTCTGGAAGAATTTTGTTTGTTTCAATTAATGATTATATGTATATAATATAGTGACAAGCCAAGCCGCACCAGTCAGACCTTGCTATACCAGGGACAACCTAGTGAATAAAAATCATAACCCACATACTGCAACAGGTAGAGCTCGCAATTATGAATTAATCCGACCATTTCGAGCTATAATCTCCGCCTTATATTGCGCAAACCTAAGGGGTGTTTTAGACTCCCTGCAAGTTTATGGTATTTTCTCCCCGCCAAAAAAATGACCCAACCGAAGAGAACGCGAATTAGGCAGTGCTAAAGTGAGTGGACTTGGTTTGGTTGTTTCTTATATCAGTCAACCCTAAAGGCAGTCATACTCAACTGGCCATGTCATACGAAATGTCATACCCGCTTTCCCCATCCCTTTTGTCTCCTTCATTTCCATCGAACAGCTCTACTGCACATATTCCTGCCCCATGTTTCATTGGCCCATTCAAAAATCGCCATGCAACTGTGCATCGACCAGTGTGCCTCACTCAACATAGTCATTCATCCATCCCATACTCAGCTCATCTGGATTTCCCATTCAATCCGGCAATGAAAAGAAGTCGTGGCTTCCATTCAAGTCACCATCAACAGTTTGAATGCCAACCCAATTTTGGAAGGCCATCAGGTTCCCTTAGCACCTTTCCCACTAGTATTAATGGGCACCCAACAACCTCTGGAGATTCAAAATGGCCTTCAGGCTGTGTTTTCTTCAACGATCTGGATAGCGCCCGTTATCAGAAGATTTTTGGGTTCGATTCTAATTTAATTTCTGGTAATAGAGGGGCAAGCTCAAGTTATTCAGAAACATCAAATGTTTTGTCATCAAATCAAGCTTCAAGCACTAGTAAAACTGGCTCTTTAAGTGCTCATCAAAACATGTTGTCAAACTTGAACAACTCTCAAAACCCTGTGTTGAGCAGTGAAATAAGGTCTAACGCCTTTCCCAATTCGATCGGTCCGCACGGAGATGCGCCATGCTCAAGCGGAGACCTTGTGTGTCGCAATACCGCAGACGCTCCCCAACAACAATCTGCGTTTGTTACCTCGAGTCATCATCATCAACTGACATATAGCGTCTTTTCTGCGTTTCAAGCGCAGTCTGCTGATCTCTCACAGCATCAGTCAACCTCCTCGTTGTCAAATAAACCTCAAACCTTTGACAAAGTCAGATATAATTACTTTACTGCTAATCTCTTTGAATTTTAGGCAAATTCATCGAATTGTCCGCACATTGCCGCAACATTTCCCGGAAGCAGAAATTTAGACGTCTACGGAATTCCAACGTTCTCACAGCCATCTTCATCAATGTCTGATCAGCCGGTTCGTACCTTATTACAACGTAGGCGACAACGAACAGTCCAAACTCATCCAATGTGTACACGAGGCACTACGATCAGCCAAAAAAGACGTATACTCAGAACGGAGACGGAAAGCTTCGCTGACGACCAAATCGCCGTGATAGGAGAAGGTTCAAGAGCAGCTTTCACAAGTTCTACCTGGCCGCCTGTTTCGTCTCAAGGCTCGGAAAACCAAGCTTCAACTCCAAGGTTCAACCTTCGTTCTCTAACTCCAAGTTTACAACAAAATCATGAAATTTCACAGACAACTCAAACAGGCTCGACCCGACATATTTCACAGAGAGATCGGGTTTTAACGCGTTCACAAAATTTGCAACTCGCTAGAGCGTTTGTGCGTGTACCTCGGTGGCACGAATTAGATAATTCAGGAATAAGTTGGGTACCGTCACGCCTGGCCCTTCAAAGAAACAGGTTGGTTGATCGGCAAGTCTCCGAAGATGAGCGTTTCGCTCGACAATCGGCTGCACAGTTTGTAAGTCTAGGTCTAATTTTTTTGGTTTTGCGCTAAGGAGATTACAGTAACCATTCTATAGCCATCTTTGATAATTATAACCGTCATTTTCAGACTCGAGAAGAGGAAGATCTCCAAAACAATGACTACCTGGAGGCGACTACAAAAAACGGAAAAGGTAAAAGTTTTAACTGAAGGGTTTCCTTTTATAGTAAATTTAGACTCCTTGTTGTCAAGTTTGAATCCGATTTTTAATCCTTTTTTCAGACTCTGAATGCGGGATCTGTTTTAATAAGATGACTACCTCTGTCTCGTGCAAAGGTTGCAAACAATCGATTGGTTGTAAGTCCTGTGTTCAAAGCTGGATCAGAACCCAAGCCGAAAGCCATCAAACGCCTAACTGTCCGCTTTGTCGTCGCCAAATTGGAAATGTAATGTAAAAACGACTGCAGATTATTGTTTCAAAAAATTTAATTAATTATCATCAGTTTTGTTCTACAATAAAATTGCAATGCTCGTAATTTCTTTTGATTTAGCGCACACATCAGTCCAAGCTCACATTTTAATAACAGCAAATTTTAGCCCGCGCTTCACCTGAGATATTCAACAACCTTTCCCGTCAAGAGAACGTGAAGAGCGGCAGGCGGTCGAAAATAAAAACACTTTGTCGACGTATCTTTGCCAGTTCCGCAAATAGAGGATTGATTTTTAGTCTAAACATTACCCTCTGTAGTAGAAATAGGTATGAAACTTTTCATTCCAAAATTTGCCAAAAAAGTGTCAATTTTCGGACTATGACGGTTGTTTCTGCAAAGCGCGAGTTAGGAATCCCGAATATGTGTCACCAAAAATTTATCTAAACGCATCTACCCTATTAGTGGCATTTCGCTCTCCTTTCCAATGATTCTTCTATTCCGGAACTCTGCAAACGGTAATCAACTAACAATTTTTTGCTAACTAATATTACTTTTGATTCCAAATTCGCTTGTCAGGACAATTCTTTATCTATTATCAAAAACATTCTCATTTACATACAACCCGATAAGAATTTTGCAGACATGGCAAGGGGGGCCGGGCCGGGCTTTGGAAATTTTGAAAAGGGCCGGGCCGGGCCCAACTCTAAACGGGCCGGGCCGAGGGCCTTCTGAAGTATTTTATTCACTCTTATGACATGAATACCTGTGGTTCGATTTTTCGACCTTTAAAAAAATCAAATAAACCAAAATTTGGGACAAAAAATTTCAGGTTCTGATTATCATTTCCGAATCTTCAGATTTTTGGTGCTCTTCAGCTTTTTGCATATATTTCCAATATCTGAACATATTTTTCGCCGAAAGACAGATCATGGATAATATCAAAAAAAAATCAACAATATCTTGGGTATAGGTTGATCGATTTTTAAATTTTAAAACGTTTTTGGACTAATTCGAGTACTGCGAACAACGTCATGATGTTAGTTTAAAGTAAAACCTTCAAACAAAAAAAAGGGCCGGGGCCGGGCCGGGCCGGGCCCAAGGTACCCCGGGGCCGGGCCGGGCCGGGCTTTGGAAATTTTGAAAAGGGCCGGGCACGGCCCGTTTTGCCATGTCTGGAATTTTGTTTTGAACTCGGGGAATACAGAGACCTTGCTTCCAAAAAAGAAAGAGTGATTCCTTCCCTTTTGGCGAGAACAGGGGATCTCATTTGCCATGCAATAAAAGCCCATCTAATCGATTTCCACTTCTCTTCAGAATAAACCAAAGGAATTCGTTCTGTTTTATTCTGTCTAATATCTGGGACCAGTAGGGTTATCGAAACACAGAAATAATTTATACTCAAAAACGTTGGATTTGTTCTTATTTTTATATTTTTCGTTGCAACCAACAGTTTATATCAGTTATATAGATTCTTTCGCTTTTTTGGACAGTTCTATTTGATTACTTAGGTACTGTTTGCCTTTTACGCTACTGAAATTTGAGTTTTTGAAAGTAATCCGGATTTGTTTCAAATTTCAAAAATTAATCTATCGCTTCACAGTTTGGAAGTAAATCCTTTGTTACGTCCAATCAAGCTGGGTGTAATACATTACTATATATGCACTATTTTTGAGAATAAACGTGAAAAAAGCTTGTAAATGTGTTAGAACTTGATAAACTACAACAACAACCGCATCAAAAAATTTTCCCGGCACGAAAACAATGAATGCCAACGGTTTAGCATTAGGATAGAAACCGGGCCGGGCCTGAAAAACGCCAGGCCCGCGGCCCGGACCGGAAATTCGGGCCCGGCCCGGTTTCAATTTTCCATTTTTGAGTCAGGCCCGGCCCGATCGCCGGGCTTGGTGACCACCCCTGGTTTTCTTTCTCCAAAAAAATTATAATTTTATTTATTTTTGTTTATTTTTGGGATGGTTTATTTCGAAATAGACGACTCGGAAAAGGAATAAATTCGATATTTTCAGCTTGTCCGATTGTTCTTCTTTTTTTTATATCGAAAATGTTGTTTTTCTAGCTAGAGAACTTGGCGAATTTTGTGATTTTATTGTCGAGACTTTTTTGGGCCACGTATATGTCATCCAATCGCAAAACGTGGCACAGAAGGATCACGATGTGGGTTGGCTGAAAAAATCAGTTTGAACATAGTTTTTCCAAGGAAAAATTGTTTCGCATCGATCTCCCGAAACGGGGATTTCAGCAAGTCCATGTCGTAATCTTTAGTTTCTTGCAGGGGAACATGCCATGGTTTGCAATTGGATGTTATTCATGGTGCTAAAAGTCACCTCTCGAAATTGGAAGCGGATTATTTTTTTTATTTGGGGGATGTCAAAATTTTTGACCCAAACCCTAAATTCTTATTCCGATTTGTTCTCAACCTTCAACAATATTTTTTATTTTCTTTGCAGACTGTGAAATGTCCACGCCAGGCAGCAACGAATGGGTTCGAATTGTTGGAGAAAACGGGGAACTGAAATACGCTCAAGACGGCTTCATCTACTCCCTTCTCAATAAAGTTAGACCTCATCCTGGATTTGATAATGCCTACCTCTATCAATGCGAGGATCCCAGTTGTTTCATCAAGATTCGGGTCGATGAAATTATCGGGGGACACGACGAGATTCAAAAAGGCGGTATGCTGCGAACAGTAAGGAAATTTATAGAGTCCTAGGGGCACAACGTTACTGAGCCTCTTAACCATCTTATTGCAGGCTTTACATCCGCATCCACCTGACTATGAAAAGGTTGCATATCAACTTGCAAATTGTTACGACTCAGGTGAGGATAGATATTTCTTATTAAACACACTGAATGGACAAATTACGTTCTTTTCAGATGATTATAACCGAAATAACAGGACCCCCCAACCTCAACGGCACAGACGACGGAATAATAATCGAGAAAGGTCCGCGCGCAACCATTCACTGGAGAGAGCACGAAATAATCTTGATATGGAGCTTGCAGACTGGGCTATGCGGATGGATTTGAGAGGTCGGCTATCATCATACAAACGATACTTAGAAGGTCTGGAATCTGAAAGAAGTCGACGACAGCGCGAAGAGCAGATCAGAGAAGATGAGGAATACGCGCGACAATTGTCTAACCAATGGGTATGTGCTTATGTATAACGATGCAACCGTGTTTCGACACCTATTCGTATACATGTATTCATACGGATCCGATTGTATAACGTTTTTGCGCTAATACTTATTATTTAGGCAGTAGAGAATCCGCCGAGCTCGCAACAATCGCTGCAAAATCAATATTCGAATTCAAGACAATCTTCATCATCGTCCAACAGCTCAACTACCGCTCCAAGCCAAACGTCATCACTCCCGGTCCGAGTAGGAGGGTTATGGGTAACGACGGGGCGAGTGGATCGTCCGCATCAATTAAGTAAGCCAAAATTTTAGGCCATGTTTTCAATAAAATCAACCCCAAAAAGAAATCTTAATGTTTCCCCTAAAACGAAAAAAACTCTTACTAAATATTTCAGCTGCTGAATGCACCATATGCTTCGAGAAGGTTCAAAACGAGGTAAAATGTCATGGATGCGATCAGATTATTGGATGCAGGTCCTGCGTTGACACGTGGGTTCAATCTCAACAAACGCTGTATCAAAATCCGTCCTGTCCGCTGTGTCGCGGTGACATGAATCGGCCAACATCTTCTACACATTTTGTTGGTTATATTTAACTATTGGTTTTTAAATAAATTACCGTGCTGTAAATTGACTATTGACCAGAACTTTCTGCAGTTGGATAAGTGATCGATAAATGCCTCGCCTTGCAAAGCAATGATCAAAGGATGAAATTGAAATGCCACAGCCCGTACTTTGAGTCTGGCATGTTTTTGATATTATTACTATCAAACCGGACTCGATTGGAGTTACTGAATTACTCACACACTGATAGCAAGCGTTCTTCTCGAACGTCGTTATCATCATTCGAAAGGAATTATATAGAAAAGAATTGGTAAACAGTTCTCAGAGCGTTCTGATGCAATCACGTTTCAAGCAGGTTATTTCAAACCTCTATGGGAATACGGTGCTTATTGTAGTGACTTTTAGATGCAAAAAGTTATTCAGTCAGCATTAATATTGGTCTCTTAAATGGGAAGTGTTCATTTATCTTTTTATTGCCGTAGGTTACCTGCAGAATTTTTGTTTGTATCCAGTTTAACCTGCTCGTGAAAAGATTGATTTCGAAATTTGGAAAAGCTATAAAAAGCCCTCGCTTTTCTCAATGTTACAGACAATGCGTTCGAATTCGGGGTGCTACGTTTAGTACTTTTTTGCTTCTAAGGTTGCAGACCACTGGCAAACATCGCCAGATCAGTTATGGCCCACCCCACCAACGAATGGGTCGAGTTCTTTGATCCCGACGGAGAAGCAAAATACGCCCAAGACGGTTTTGTCTACACATTCCGGGCAAGAGCTAAACCTCGAGATGGATACGATGTCGGCTATCTCTACAAATGCGAAGCCAGAGAATGCAAAGTGGAAATTCGATTCGACGAAAAAGACGGCTACTATGAAATTAAAAATCAACGGAAGTTGAGGAGGGTTAGTTGCAAAAAAAAAGATGAATCTTGCTTTAGAAACTTCATCAGCATCCGCCAGATTATTCTGCGGTAGCCGCACAAATCGCTGAATCCAAAAGAAGAACGAGAAATCAAAGAGGCAACAAGGAAAAATCAACTGGCAACTTCAGAACTGACGACCGAAGCGACAGAAAACCGATCAGAACCCAAAAATGGAGAAATCAGAGAAAGGTCCAAGCTAACGGACACTATGACGATGAGGAGAACAAAGAGAACAACACTACCAACTCCAATGCGAGTCGCCACAACAACAACTCCCATTTGGTGCCCGAAAGACAACAAAACAGGAATCCTACAAAGGCAAAGAAAAAAAGAAGAAACAGAACGGGAAATAATTCTACGACCATACTACAAACAACTCAACAAGATCCTCCGGAAAATTCTGCTGGGACTACATTGATCCTTCCAGGTTCTAATTATAAACCAACCACGTCGCAAAGTCCGAAGAAAAAAACGCCCATTTCTAGGACTAATGGTGTATGTCGGAAAAATCCGAATGGACTCGAAAAAGGCGCGACGTCGATAAGGCAAAAAGTGTTGGCTAGATCAGCCGCTACAACTAGACCAACTCCGCCAGTCAGGCCGCCTTCCCCAAGACAAAAATTAGCCAGAACAACACCCGTTGTTAGACCAGTACCAAATCTTGCTTGTAGGCCGGGACCCTCTGGCTTTATTTCCCCGAGGCCTCCATCCTCTGCAAATTCCAGTTCAACGCCTAGTTTGCCGCTCAGACCTGTTCCATCGGCACCTCCTCCAGAGTCGCGGCCAGAATCGCCAAGAGGATGCAACTTTTTCAACGACCAACAACAAATTCGGAATGATGAAGCCTACGCCCGACTACTCTCAGACCAGTGGGTAAGTGCGACCCCTAAATTCTCAACCAGTCTTAACTTTGCTTTTCAACATCTCATACTCACTTTAAAGACCGCTAAATCAATATCTTTAAGGCCTCGGAGATCCCAACTGCTCCCGAAACACAACTTCTGAATGCTGCTCCAGTACCACAAACCTCACCGGTTGTGAGTCAACCATCACAAGTGAAAACAAACTTCTTCGGACAAATCTTGAATTTCGTCTTTAGACGCTCGACACAGCCACTGCACCGTGCTGATCTTCTGCATATTTATGGTAAGCTTTGTTCTAAACCCATTCCCCAAACCCTCAAACTTTAATTTTCTTTGTAAATTTCCTAACGAAACATACTTTTCTTTTCTCAGAGTCAGAATGCGTAATCTGCTTCGAAGCTGTTCAAGACGAAGTCAAATGTCAATGTTGCAAGCAGGTTATAGGCTGCCAAGATTGTGTTCAGCGTTGGATTAGAGGAGGATCCGGTAATGGCTCATGTCCTCTTTGTCGAGGTGCTATTAGAAATCGGTATTTCTAATCACCCTAATATAATATCTCTTTTTTGATCTCATAATAAAATTCGTGCTGCAAAAAAAATATTTTCTTTCAACTTTATAAAAATCAACATATCATCCACAACCCCCATCTCATTCTCAGATATTTAACAGATTGTAAAAGCGAAATCAAAATTCAAACTGCTTCAAAAATAAAAATATTATATATACATTAATTGAAATAGGGATTAGTAACAACAACAAAAAACAACGAGAACTCCTAAAATTAATAACAAAAAATTAAGAAGTGTCAAACTTGACCGAAGTGTTGAGATCATACCAACGAGCACGGCAATATGGACAGTTTCGCTCGATACCATCAGCCATCTGGGCCTTGTTCCATGCTTTGACGCAATCCTCGCAGCCCAGCATCTGATTGCAGTGACGGCAAGTGCTCGGAACGGTTGGCGGATCCATGCAGACAACACAGACTGGACCTGAAATAATAAAAATGAATAAAACAGGACAAAAATTAAAATCTGATATTATACATGCCCAAAGTCTTATTTTGATGACAAATAAACCCTTTATAAAAAATTCCCAAAAAAACCACTTGATAAATCATAATTCATCTTTAGAACAACAAAAGTAAGCAGCTTATAGGTCAAGAAGTTATAAAAATTACTTGAATGACATGGTGAATATAAACGTTTCTCGAAATCGTCAAATATGACAGAAAATTAAAACTAAATATAGATAAACTCTCTCAAACCATAAGCGGTTTTAGAATTTAAATCTAAGGAGTCCAACCTTTTCTTACGTCTAATCATTAATTGCGATATTACAATTGCCCTTAACCTAATACAAAGAAAATTTCTATGTACCACTTTCCAGGATCCCCTCGTCATCATATAAACAGCACTTAGTCAAGCTGCTTATCCAAAAATTAAGCCTTGTTTAACACATCTGTTCCCCAACCCTTATAAAAATAATTTTCAAGCATGACGACTTCTTAAAACTAAAACAAGATCGGATTCATAATCAAAGAAAACATCCCAATAACTTCATCAATACATTTTTGACTTACCCTCCTCGTCTTCGTACCAGAAGAAGTCATCATCGCTGGCAGACTTGGGCTCTGAAGATTCGGAATTGCTGGACATCTTCTGCAAATGAGAAATCGATTAAAAATGTTTGGAAATCAAGCTTTATAAGCCAGAAAATTACTTAAAAAAGTGATGAGCCTATACCAAACCAAATCAGTCCGAGAATAGTCCTAGATCGCTCTAAAAAAAGACCCAAAAACTCGTATGACACCTTCAGCCAAAAAAGTTAAACCTCACAAAATTATGCCGTTACAGTAGGAAAACTCGTGTCAACAAATCTCCGAAAGTATTTAGAAACTTATAAAATCAAAAAGACTTTAGTTGTTACCCAATTTTACACAAGTTTCTCGAATATATCTTGTCATCGGAAAGATCGAAAAACGACAATTCAGAAAAAATCAATGCCATCTGAAAAAACCGAGGACAGATTTGGCTGCCAGGCCTTTCCAAAGAAACATAACACCATTGAAAGTAACAAAAAATGGTCTTTTTATGCTAATGAAGGTCTGAATTGGCCGGCACAACCCTTGAATGTTTTCTGATCAAAAAATCTCCAGATTTGGCCAAAATAAACTGGCAGAATCAAAAACAAATAAAATACAAGGGCCTTCGGACTTTCTTCTTCAAGTTACTCTGATTTTCCACGAGTTTTGACTATAAAAACAAAGAAAATGTTATAATCTTACCTTTGATCTCTAAAACAATATTTCCTGATGCAATTCTACAACTCGTCGGTCCTCACCAACGTGCATTCAATTCTCTCGACGTATGGAAACACCATTCAGCCGACCGGGGTGTCGGCTAGCGGCTTCGCTCCAAGCGAAGAAAGATTTTCGTTGCGAAAACAAGAGTTTGCCAAAAAAAGACATTTTATACGATGGAAAATGTTTGAAAACAAAATTTATCAGTGAAATGTGACTGAAACTTGTTAAATGATTAGAAGAGAGTAACAAGCTGTTTTGAGTAGTATCTTGACAAAAAAAAATGTAGGATTGATTCGGATTTAGGATGGAAACACTAAATCTTTATAGTGATGACGATTGAACCTGGCCGTATTGAGAGTCATAATTGGGTTCTTTATTCTTTAAGCTGCACAGGGTTGGCAGGTAGGCCTGGATTTGAGGAATAAGCATTATTTTAATTTAGAAATTCAGTCCGCAAGCCATGCATATTTTATTTTATAGTGAGTATTTGCAAAAATAACAAGTAAAAGCAAAGTTCATTCTTCGGCCGTATCATCGGACTTTGTGTCTTCCTTGTGATCCTTTTGTTTCTTCTCTTTTTTCGGCTTTTTGCTCTTCTTTTTCTTCTTTTTGTCCTTCTTGGACTTCTTCTTCTTCTTTTTCTTCTTTTTGTCAGCCTTGCGCTTGGACCCTTTAAATACAACTTGAAATTTGTACACTCCGTTTTATCAACCTTTGAAGGCTTTAACCCTTGACTTGCAGTAATTCATATCTTATGTTTCGTTCTGCCAATAAAGAGTACGACAAGAACGGAAACTTATATATGTAGCAGGACGGGTTTTTGACTATTCAGAAAACTGTCTGTCGAAGTTTCCGACTCAACAGACTTGGTTGGTTCTGCACAACGCAAGCTTTTAACCTTGCATGGTCGTATATGTTAAGCTTTGTTCAATTGTATAGCAAGTATTACCAAGACATATGTGGCGCCGCACAAGACTGCGCGTAACTAAACACCTACGTTTTCCTTCCTCTAGACCATGTAAAATACCGACGACCTCATGAGTTGTTGTAGAGAGCCTGAAAATGACATATGCAATGATGTATTATGCTATAACTCTTCAAAAACCTCATTTAGAATCTGAGAGATTGTCGGACTTGACTTGCTCTTACCCTTTTCCATCACTATGATTCTTCAGAGCATATGCATAAGCTGAAATTAGAGGAATTAACTCATAATTTATGATTTACATAACTAAAAAAGATCAAGACTTACTGTATGAAACTGCAACCAAGAAAATTGCAATCAAAAGAAAATGCTTCAACATGCTTAATAATGCGATTTTTCCTTTGGCTGATATTCTTTTATATCCACTCAAAAGGACAATATTTTTATTGACTCTGTAATAGTCGTATCTCTTTTTATTATGGCCTTGTGATCCTTTGATATTCAAATTGTGATTGGAAAATAAACCCGGAAGATATTTAATTTTATGTTCTGTATCGAAGAGCAAACGAAAAATACATAGTTTTGAATCTCGCTTTGGACGACGAAACGAGATCGATTTTTTTGTGCTTCGTCCACAAAAACAACTGTAAGAATGTTGAGGCTGCATTTTACCGTGGGTATTGCATTTTTCGAATTGCTACCGACTCGTTTACATGACGAGGAATAAAACGTCTGTGACACTTTGTCTTCCAAGCAAACGCGATTTAAAGGACAAGAACAACTATTTACTTTTGAATTGCGCATTTAACAGCGTGTGAAACGAAGTGTCAAAAAAGTTTTTTTATGTCCTGCAGCAAAAACAAAAAGCGCCAGAGGTGCAAACAGTAAAATATTTATTAATAAGCATGTAGAATGTAATTATTATTTTTTTCCCGTTGTTATTGGTACGGTAGACGAAGAAACTTTTTGAACATTTCGTTTCCACGCCGTAAAAAGCGCGATTCAAAAGTAGCTGTACTGTCTCTTTAAACTTTGTTTGTCATCTTTCACCCTCAGCAATTCTTTTGCAATACATTTGTATAATAAATAACACACCTTGACAGAAAACAAAAAGAAAAACAGAAAAAAGTAAGAAATATCTGTTCATGATAAACAGTCTCACCCTTTTCTAGCGTCCGAGTTTTTAAAAATGAAAGATTCTGGGGACTGTTTATGATCCGAAGTTAATTATTAGTCTGTCAAAATTTCATTACCAACTGCGACAAAGAAGGCTGCTGAATAACATATACTACGTGATTAAAATTCTCGAACTGTTTTATTAATTGATTTTTGAACATGTCATATCAGGAGGGCATATATAGTCAAGAGTTTTTATAAAACAAAGGTTTTAACTCTTTCAAGATAAAATTGTTTGTTTTTAATCATCAAGATCGGAATGCTACACATTGAAAGCTTATCATTATTCCGTGACACGGTCAAAGCGGCCAGTGTTTGACTTTTTTTCAGTGCGATCTTGATGCATCTATACATATATGAAGCGCTCAGACTTTCTTAGTAGTATTTATAATTTACGGCAAATTGGTTTTGATTTTGTGTTAATACTTGTTTGATAACGAAGCTTGGAGAAGACGTAAGGCTCAAATGGCATCCGTTGCGAAATGCACGATGCTGCCTTCAAACTCGACTTCATTGCATCAAAATATAAAAAAAGTCCATTGGAAATTGTATTACATATAATAATTTCTATCTAATTCGTCTTGTACCAGACAGACAAAAGATCAGTCTCCGTTTTGGTAAATGTTTACTACCGAATTCTCTTTGACATTTCTTAAACAGAATCAAAAATAATTAACATAACACAGGAGTCATCCTGTATCGATCCCATTAGTTTGTATAAAACACTTAAAAATCAAGAAATCATCCAGTTTAGTCAGATGTTAAAGTTGGTCGCCCTTCTGGCCTTTGTGGCTGTCTGCTGTTATGGTAGGTGATAAACGATATGGTCGCCATGTTAGCTGTAGAACTTAGACTTATATATTTCCTGCATACATTGTGCACGAAAGTGTCGTGCGTCTTGTTGCCCGCAAGTTTAATCAAGTAACGAAACTAATTTCAGCCCAGTTCAACCAATTTCCTGCTGGGTAAGTTATCAGAGTTTTAGTGTTTTAGTCGTACGTCCAAACTACGACACGCTCAATACATCCGAGCTCTTCACAGACATTATAACTAAACGTTTCAGCCCTCTCGCACCAATCACTCCGGTTGCAAGACTGTTCCCTCCAGTCCCAGTAACCACACTTGCCCCAATTCTTCCGGTCTCCCGCTACGTCATAATAAGTACGTATGATAAACAACTCCTTAAAGTGCGGGGTTCTATAAACAATGCGCGATACGACTGTTTTTGCGGTAAAACGCACATCTTTGGGAATGATATGCGTTTCCCGCTTGTCTCGGCGGGAAAACAATATCATTTGGCGCGGCGTCTTGGTGAACCTCGCACTTTAACGGTCTTGCAACAAATCATTTCAGGGCGAAAACGGAAAGGAGGAGTTGGAGGTGGAAACAGGCATCCAAGCTCACATCCAAAAAAGAAAAGATGCACTAAATGGTACTGCTTTCTTCCATTCTTCAATAGACGCTAGGTGAGGCGCACATACCAAAAACATTTTACCGAGTAAAGCCCATTATTACATATCTATACGATTTGGAATGTTTTTTTTGAACCCCGCAGCCGAGCTGAGGGAAGGCCCAAGGCAGATTTCAACTATATATAATAAAAAGATCATTTTCTTGTTGTTTTCGGTCAAATAAGATTTGCATTTCAAACGGTAAATGTATAAAGCAGCTGAGAACCTTACCGTCAGATCTATCCGTGGCCCAAAGTCAAAGAAGCGCCAAAGGGCCAAAACAGCTAGTTCCGAATTGCGCTTTTTACGGCGTGGAAACGAAATGTCAAAAAAATTCTTTTTTTATGTCCTGCAGCGAAAACAAAGGCGGCAGAGTTGCAAACAGTAAAATAACTATTACTAAGCATTAGACTGTCGCCATTATTTTTTTCCGCTGTTATTGGTACAGTAGACAAAGAAACTTTTCGGACATTTCGTTCCCACGCCGTAAAAAGCGCGATTCAAAAGTAACTGTACTGGCCCTTTAAGGGCGAAAAATTACTTATTGTAGAAGGTATTTGTCGTATGGAGGTTCATTTTGACTCGTAATTGGAAATTTTTAAATATTTTCAAATTTATTGTGAATACATCTCAACAAAATCAAATGGATTGTCAATACATCCTCTTGTAATAGCTGACTTGAATGGCCTCTCAAAGAACTGAATAGAATATAAGACCCGGGCTGCTTTAGCCATGTCACAGAGCATAGATATGTAAATACAACAGAAGCATTCAAAGTACAACAATATGTATTTTTTTTTGGTTCAAACCGATGATGTTTGGTTGTACTTATGCCGACTTATATGGTATCACGTTTATGCAAAAAGAAACGGCCAAAAAATGATAATGTAACTGGGCTTGTCCGTCTAGCACAATGCAATTTATCGGTCCTTCTTTCCTGTTCCGTAACCTAAAATGGGACATTTATGTTGACTTGGGCTCGCAAACATACGGTTTTCCGACGGTGGCCCAATCATATTTCCCGGTCGTCTTTTTGTGTGGTTTGTGGCCACTGCTATGATGCCGGCCTACGTGGACGGAGCCTCTAAAACCATTTGCAACAATGTTTGAGGAAAATACCACAAAGAAGATATCCTTTGGAATTAAACTTACTTAGCTCTTGGCCCACAGCTGTAAGTTCCGTCGCCGTAAACTGAATGCATGTACCGTAAGAGGTCTCATTGTCTCTAATTCCTTACCTGAACCGACGAAAAACACGAGGAAAGTAGCCAGGATGAGTTGCTTGAACATGATGGATTCAGATGGCTTGATTATCATCTTTTATTTTCTTTATATACTGTCTGAATCGCCATTTCTAATTGAATTCATGCTTGAAGGGCAACCTTGAATTGATAAATTTATTCTTTTCAAGTCTGTACAACAGTTTATGACATGTTGGCGATAGCCAATTTGCATAAAACGGATTTTTCATATAAAAGCCACGGTTTTATCTTTTTATCCAGAGCAAATTCATTTTCCTTTCTCGTGTGAATAAAGTATATCCGAAGTTTCCACTTTTGGATCATCTCTTTCCTTGAGACCGGTCGTCTCCTTCTCTAACTCGCATCTCAATTCTTCTCCCTTTTCTCTGGGTCCAACCAGCTTATGGGGGCTCACTGAACGAAACCGAGCCAAATACTCTACAGTTGGAGCGTTAAGGTGAGTTGTCAACACCAGAACCCTTCTTTTTTTTCCTTTCGGCGTTGATCTTGGCCAGATCTTCTGCCCCTTTTTTTATAGAGTCCCCACCCACTAGTGGCCCCACTCCAGACCATCCGTGGTGTGAGTGGCATTGTGACTTAATTAGGATTATCTCTCTCCTACCCAAATAATAGGTACCGTATAGTAGTAATTCACGTACTCCTCACTTTCTCGCTGATTTTTTCTCTCGGCCGTCCGTATGGTCCCCACTAGGCTTAATTTTCTCCGTTCCTCAGATTCCACCTAGGAATTAAATTATTCTCGGTTTGTAATCCTCTTTTTTCCTCTCTTCTCTGTCCTTTTCCCGTATTTCTTAAAAAAAACAAAAACACTTCCTTATTCAAATTTTGTTGTAAATTATTCCCTGGCTAGTCGAAAATGAGTATTCCTGAAGAAAATCCCGTTGAAAATCCTTCAGAGGATTCCTTGAATCGGTCTCACGACTCCATACAGTTGAATTGCTCAGAAATTTTAGAAGCTCCCCTTTGTTCTCGTGATCTTTTGGACCTCCACTTACGATATCTCGAACATTACGGTGATGAGATTATAAACAGTAATAGAAATAGGGAAATCTTTAAAGCAGTCGGCAAGAACAAAGTGCTCGATGAGATTCTGCAAACTTGTCGCAACATTCATGATGCCTACGAAAATGAGTTGCCCGAACTTCTCCGTACACTATTTTATCCCCTTGATCAAATGAATGATCCCAATCTGATCCCCGAGATCGTTATCAATCGATTGAGAGAATATTTGACCGACCTTAGACATATTGAACAGAGTGCTAATAAGCTTATCGGTGACTTAAATGATATGTTGTACAAGAAAGGAATCTCAGGAAACCTCTTGTCAACATTTTCGACGTCCATCGAAAGATCTGTTCTTCAAGCTATTATTAAGTATTGGGCCAGGAGTGGCAAGGAGATCATCGCCCGTTGCACCGAACAGATAACTCTTCGGGACTTCAAGAACGGCGCAACGAATTCTCCGCCTGCCATTGTTCCCCCATCAGACACTCCGTCACGAGCTTCCCCTGTTCTTAACCTTCCTCCGGTTCATTCTCCTTCAGACATTCCATTACGAGTTTCCATTATTTTTAATTGTCCTCCACCCGCTTCAGATCCTTCTAATACTCGCCGATTAGGACTTGACCTCTCTAAAGCAAAAATCCCGCGTTTCATGGGAAGGAAAGAAGAGTTTTCTATGTTTTTTGCTTTGTTGAATGAGATCCTCGAGTTTAATAGAGATTACCCGGAAACGACCCGAATAGCCTTTTTAAGAAGATCAGGTTGACCGGTTAATTAAGACCCTTAAGGATAAGCGGCTCTGCATTCCCCGCAATCATCAGGAATTGACATCATGGTAGTTTCAATTGCGCGATATGAGTGTGGCTATGCTATCCGCTGCCCAAGAACGCCTATTCCTCTCCTGCTTATTTGACTCTCTCCCGTTCAAGATTCATGAATCCATTGATCGGACCGCTCTTCCTCCCACCGTGGAGAATGTAAGTGATCAAACTACTGTTCCTTTGAAAGAATGACATATTTTAGTTTCGATTCCCAGTAGAAACGTTGGCAACTACAGATTTCTTCAGGGACTGTTCCGCTGTTTTTTCTATTTATTTTATATGCAAGTGCGCTGCTTATATATTTGCATTTTTAAACAATAATAACAGAGGTTTGAAAAAAAGCAAGAGTATTTTTATTCAAAATAAATATCTCTAAACACTAGTTATGAAAAGCAGACCCTGTCCAGCACTGAACCATGAATATGTAGTGAATCGGTCAACAAGTGACGACATGCAGATTCAAATAATTTCTACTCTCTTGTGTTTTTTTGAGTTGACGTGGAACACCTCAGTGCGGCCCGGGGAAAAGGGCTGTGCTTGTCCTCGGCGAAGTTGCAAACAATAAAATAACTATTAGTAAGCATGTAGACTGTCACCATTATTTTTTCCGTTGTTATTGGACAGTAGATGAAGAAACTTTTTGGACATTTCGTTTCACACTCCGTTAAAAGCGCAATTCAAAAGTAGTGTACTGTCCCTTTAACAATTTCCAATTACAAGTCAAAATAAACCTCCGTACAACAAATACCTTCTGCAATAAGTAATTTTTTGCCCTTAAATTTGCTATACAGGGGTTTTGCTGCAACTTCCAACTTTCGTTTTAAGGATAATCCAGCGCTAAAGACTGACAATGCCACTTATATTTCTTATGAACGTCCAAAAGGTTGTTGTCTCCATGCGGTTCCCTAAATATGCTGAATTGAACGGCTTCCCTCAAAGATATTGCATCTACAACGGCCGATAAGATAAAATAAATTTTTGTCTGATATTGCATCACAATTGAAGTTCTTCTTTCACAAACCCCTCATCTTCTTCAAAAAATTATTGAAACAGTCAACACTTCTTATTTCTTCGTTGTCGGTCTATTCGGATGCCACGCGGTTTCTTCGTACCTTGTGGTCCATTCTCAAATGTCCCGCACGTGGTTGCAAACATCTCTGCGAAAGATAACGTCCTCCCCTCAACGTGTGTGTGATTGATAAGGGTAGCGCGTTCGTTACAAAAATCGGGGTTTCAAAGCCTTGAAAGGGACACATGTGAGTGTTTACTGCGCTTTATATTGCAGCATATAAATATAGGAGAAATCAGAAATTTTGTCAACAAAAATGGGGCTGGTGTCTTGGTAAGTCGAGCTCAACAGGTCTGAGATGTTCGTATTTTAGGAGTGTATTTACCGCTGTCCTGGCGACAGTGCTGTATATGATGGCGAAAGTTCGGGATTTCGAGTACAATGTTGTAAAGTGAGTGGAAGGTTTTTGTTTTTTACCGAGTTTGTATGCCGTGATATTGTGAGAGATGATTCTAAATTAAATTTTTAAATGGAAAACGGAGTTGTTGAAAGATGAAAAGATATTCCTGACTTTGGTGTATGGTATTTCCAACTTATTTTTGCTGGAGGGGGGACTACCTTTTTTCTGGGCCCCTTTCTTTTGATGATCGGACAGACATTTACCCCTAAGTGTTTAAATGGCTATCATACATCTTTCGACATAACTATGATATGTCCCAAGTCAAAATCGACTTTCAGCAACCTTTACGGCCTTGAGAGTAGCCCGGAATAACGAGTGATACCCTACGCGCGACCATGTAGCTTCGCGGACACACAATTCGCGGACATATACCCAGTTTTGTCATAAAATTTTAACATTCAAATTTTTGATGTTGTTTTTAAAATTGCCGGTGGCATACTAATCTCGAATTTTTGCAATTTACACAAAAAATTTTTGAGTTCTTCCATTAAGGTTCCACAAAAATTTTGTATTGCGTAACATTAAAGAAAAAAGTCAAGAACAGAACAAATGAATATGATTTTTGAATTTAGCGCTCTTAGTTAGCTATAAATCGACAGTAATCCAAAAATTTTCCAATATTTCTGATCCTTAAAATCTGGTTCTAATAAGTATAAAAAATCCGTGTCCGCGAGTTGGGCGTCCGCGAAGTGTCCGACGCCCGGAATAACTTGACTATTCGCAGAGATTCTGCTCAACACATCGAAAACAGAAGGCTTACTTTCTGCAGTAAAAGCAGCAAGAAGTGTCGTTGCTGTCCGATAGTTGAAAAAACGCTAACTAAAAATACGTCATATGCAAATGTGTAGTAGTTTCCATCTAAATATCAGCGCAGCAGCATCAGAACTCCTCTTGTTATCTCATTTGGCATAAGAATTAGCTTTCTCAAACTCAATTTTTGCAGATTAACACCCGTCAGGCCACTGACCGGTAAATTAGCACAAACTCCGGAGAACACATTGACCGAGATTGACCATCTACTGGAAGGTCAAGTTCATGGGCCCGAATGCCAGCTAATTCATGACGGCGCTTTGTATTCGACAACCTTGACCGGCGCCATTGTCAAAGTTGTCAACGGAAAGATTGTAAAATCGTTGGAAATCTTCAAAAACAACCCTAAATGCCGTACGTATGAACCATTAGTAGTGTAAAAGTTATGTCGCACTTTAGGAATTAACGGATGTTCGCAGCCACTTGGAATGCGCCATTGGAAGGATGAGACGTTTGTTTTTGCCGACGGAGAATTGGGAATGTTCACAGTCGACTTCAAAACAGGTATGTCGATCGGATTATGTACAAATCTAAATATTTAATAAAACAACAACAAGTTGTTGGGTTCAGTAAACGAAAGAATTGTGGTTAGCCGGCGAGGTAACTAGGATTACAGTATGTCACTGTCTTAGCCGCTGCATTTTTGGAATTTTGCAAGAAAAAATCGCTCACAAATTTAAAGGGCCAAAACAGCTACTTTCAAATTGCGCGTTTTACGGCGTGTGAAACGAAATGTCAAAGAAGTTTTTTCATATCCTGCAGCAAAAACAAAGGCGGCAGAGTTGAAAACAGTAAAATAGTTAGTAGTAGGCATGCAGAATGCCACTATTACTTTTTTTCCGTTTTTATTGGTACAGTAGACGAAGAAACTTTGTGGACATTTCGTTTCCCATGCCGTAAAAAGCGCAATTCAAAAGTAGCTCTACTGTCCCTTTAAGGAAAGACAGAACCAAAGGAACGAAAGAGTCCCAAAATATATGACATTTATTCATTTTACAGAAACCTTCAAGCAAATTCTCCCCGCAGGCACCGTTATTGGCGATTGGAGTAATATGTTTGCCGATGACTTTGATTTCATCAGCAATGACACCATCATCTTCTCGGATATGAATCCCAAATGCGGATTTGAGGAGTTCTCTCTTTGCTTTTTGGAGTTGATCAGAGATGGACGGTAAGTGCCTTGCTCTTGCCGTTGATACCATATTCTTTGCAATGGGAATTCAAAAATCTTGTTTTCAGTCTAATCAAGCTCAATTTGAACACCGGCGCATACGAGATTCTTGCTGACAACCTGCTCACTCCAAACGGGATCATCTCTCATCCCGATAAACAGTCAATTATCCTCTCATCCACCGCCGCTTCTCAATTACTCCGATTTTACTATGCCGGCCCCAAAAAGGGAAATGTTGAGGTCTTCGCGGATGGATTGCCCGGCCTTCCAGACAACTTGAGAGCCACTTCTTCTGGAAAAACCTTTTGGATTGCTTTTTATCTGTCGTCGGTTGGAAATCGCCCGCTGATGCAAAGATTTAGCGAGTATCCGACCATCAGAAAGTTTATTTCGTATGTAAGTTTAAGACGATTTACAAAGAAAGCTCGTAAGAGCAGTGTGTAAGCGCTTGTATGTATAATGTATGTATACAATGCATTTTGCTAATTTTCGTATTGGTGTTCGATGAAACTCTTACAAACAGATACGGCAAGAAACATTCCCAGTTGCACAACGAACTCCGTACAACGAAACCTGTCTATAACGAAGAGTCTCACGTTCAAGAATTACTCTGTTAGGTCATACCGAACCTCTTTTCAAATACTCAGCTGCCTTGAGTTTTCTTACCACTTCCTTGAACAAAACGCGAAGTATAATACTTCTTGGCTGCACTTGAAAATTTTTGTTTTTATAATATTTTTAAAAATTGATAGGCGGATCATGACTTCTGTTTCATCAAACCGGCTTTGCCTCAAGTCATTCAAAATACGCCTTCATCTTTCAGTACTCGGACCTCTTGATCCCCATGAACATGTATCTGGCTTCGAATCACGCGGTATTCATTGAGATGGACTTTGACGGAAACGTGGTCTCCTCCGTCCACGAACTGGAAGGGCGGCTGAAAGCGTTGACAAATGTGAGTTCTCTTAAATGGCCAGTGCAGCTACTTTTGAATTGCTCTTTTTACGGCGTGGAAACGAAATTCCAAAAGAAATTTTTTATGTCCTGCAACAAAAACAAAGGCGGGAGACTTGCAAACAGTAGAATAATCATTAGTTAGCATTAGAATGTCACCATTATTTTTCCCGTTGTTATTGGGACAGTAAACAAAGAAGCGCCGCAATTCAAAAGTAGCTGAACTGTCCCGTTAAACTTCTTAGATTCCGTTAGCCCCGCAGAAACAAAGCGCAAAATTACAAGAAATAGAGCTAATAAACGTTGATTCTGGCTCAGTTTTTAATGCTTCTTTAAAGGATACATATTCCATGAAAAACCAAAACACGAGGCTTTTGAAGTAGCTGTACTGTCGCACGTCAAATTGAAAAAGCAAGAGGGAGGGAACTCTTGACATTTCGTCACAAATATGGGATCCGAGAAATGTTTTTTGACCGATTTCTTGTCGAATTTGGTAAAAAACAGGTCGTTTTGACAAAGTTTACCATGTTAAGCTATATGGATTCTTTCCAGACTTGTTTTGACCGGTAATACCTAGCGGGAAAATTTTAAAATAACGTTTCCGATAAATCTTAGGACGAAAAGCCAATTTGAAAAGTTTCCTTCTCAATTTGACGTGCGCCGTAAAAAGTGCGATTCAGAAGTAGCTGTACTGTCTCTTTAAAGTTTTTTGTAGCAATATGTATTAATGAAATAGGTTTGCTCACAAAGATACCGTTGACGTATCGTCATTGTCTATTTTTCCCTTTTTTCAGGTGATTGACGATGGAAAGTACCTCTATTTTGGCAGTGTTCATCATAATTACATCCGCCGCGCAAAGAAGCCTGGAGCATAGGGTCAAAAATAAAGATATCTAGGACAATGTGTGTTATTCCATGTATATTTACCCGCGTCTTTATTAGTTTCTTTGTGTAAATCACAAGGTACAACGTATTCGATGTATAAATTGATTATCTCTTCTTCAGTTTTTATTACTTCAACGAAAGGAGTCCGTCAAGAAAAAAAACAATGCGTCGAAAAAAAGATAAAAAGACCGCGTGGACGAAGTGTAAACAACTGCGATGCATAAACAGTTACGTTTTTCAACGCAAAAGGTAACACTTTAGCTATGAGGAAATAAATATGTTGCAAAAAAATAAACAGTATTGTGTAACATTATTAAGAGCTTTTCCAATCTGTTTGGCAACAAATCCAATTGACAAACTTGATGATATTGATAAAGAAATGATAAAAAAAGATTTAAGGGCCAGAAAAACTACTTTTGAATTGTGCGTTTTACGGCGTTTGAAACGAAATGTCAAAAAAGTTTTTTTATATCCTGCAGCGAAAACAAAGGCCGCAGAGTTATAAACAGAAAAATAACTATTAGTAGATAAGTAGAATGCCACCATTATTTTTTTCCGTTGTTATTGTACAGTAGACAAAGAAACTTTTTGGATATTTCGTTTCCACACCGTAAAAAGCGCGATTCAAAAGTAGCTGTACTGGCCCATATTTGTGACGAAATGCTAACTTGAACAGTTAGTTCCCTCCTTCTGGCGTTTTTGATTTGACGTGCGTTTTTTTTTGATTTTAATATCAGTCTGTGGGGGAAATAATGCGGATTTGTCGCAGAAAAATGTCTTCCCTGGCCGCAGTCCAAATTCCCAACCGTCGCAAAGCGATGATGGGCGATTAAAAGGCGCAACCACATTATCTTCCTGTAAGACCAATATGTTCAATGCAATGGCTTTTCCCCTCAGACCACTGAAAAAACAATTTAAAGGGCCAGTACAGATTCTTTTGAATCGCGTTTTTGCGGCGTGAAATAAAATGTCCTAAAAGTTTCTTCGTCTACTGTACCAATAATAACGGGAAAAAAGTAATGGTGACATTCTACATGCTTACTGATAATTATTTTATTGTTTGCAACTCGGCCGCCTTCGTTTTCGCTGCAGGACATAAAAAACTTTTTTGACATTCCGTTTCCACGCCGTAAAACGCGCATTTCGAAAGTAGCTGTTCTCGCCTTCTAAGGAGCCAGTAGTACAGCTACTTTTTAATTGCGCTTTTACGGCCTGGGAAACGAAGTGTAAAAAAATTTTTCTATTTTCCTGACTACTATGCCAAGAACTATACATATACATGGCGTCTGATGATTATTTTTATGCTTGCAATTTGTATTTGAGAGAGGATATTATAAGAAACCATTTTATACATATCAGATTGGGTGAAAAAAGCCAAAAACAACCGTTATCAGGAAGACACTTATTAGAACTTAAGGCGAATCAATCGCCAAACTGTGGTTGATCAACGTAGTATAGTCTAAACGGAGGGTATCACAACTAATCATGAAATTTCCTCAAAACTCTGCTTACATTGAAAAATATCCGAGCAACATTCTCCCTCATTTCTTATGCTTATCATCTAAATTTGTGCGATTCTAGACTTGTCAAGTCCAAAAATATTGATCGACCCGGTGTTTGCATACATAAATAGCTTGCAAGCAGAACGGGAAGTCGGTTTGCATCCCTGCTATTGCTAAAAATTGCCATTATACTTTGTGGTAAGTATAAAAATTGCACTACATTTGGAGAATAAATAGAAAATGGGATTTATTTCTTGGTAAGTGAATATGACAAATGAGAATTGGTTTTATTTGACGTATTTTAGGAGCGTGTTTGTCGGGATTTTGGCATTTATTTTGTATATGACGGCAAATGTAAAGGAATTCGAGATCAATCAAGTGAAGTAAGTCGAATTGTAGTCAACATACGAAAAATCATCTAATCAAGTGACTAGAAAGTCCTGAGAATTTGCTGCGCCAACAGCAAAACAATTGTTGCTATGCATGTAGAATGACACCATAATTTTTTTTTATTATCGTAATTTTTTAGGCTAGCTCCACCTCGACCGCTGACTGGAAGGCTGGCCGCAACTTCCAAGAACACTCTCAAATCCGTCGATCGATTATTTGAAGGCCAACTTGATGCGCCGGAATGTCAACTCTTCCACAACGGCGCACTATATTCAACAACCATGACCGGTCCCATCGTTAAAATAGTCGATGGAAAAATAGTGAAATCGTTGGAAATCTTCAAACACAATCCTAAATGCAGTGAGTAGTTGGCAGCTGAAGCGGATGCAATTATTTAGGGAGATATGGATGCTCAATGCCTTTGGGCATTCGTCATTGGAAGGATGAGACGTTCGTTTTTGCCGATGGGAAATTGGGAATCTTCACTGTCGATTTTAAGACCGGTAAGGGCGGAATTTAGTTGTGCCGAGATTGGTGGGCTACAAAACTGACCGCTACAGAAGATTATAAGAACTTTTCGACTTTTATTTATTATACTAGTCCCTCCGGCAAGTCGCTTGAAAACAAAAGTTCTCTTTGCACTGTGCAATTTTTTGCTTTTTGCACGGTGCAAACGGCTTTTTTGGGACGTTGCTTGCTCTGTGACATTTCTGCACTGTACAATCGCTAGAAATCACTACAGCGACACTCCGAATCGATTGTTAGAATTTTTCACGCCTTCTGGCGTTACAAGGCCAATTTTATATTTCCAGAAACCTTCAAACACATCTTCCATGCCAGCACAGTAATTGGAGATTGGAGTAGCACTTTTGCTGATGACTTTGATTTTGTTGAAAAGGACTCGATTATTTTCTCCGACGTGGCGCCCAAATGCGGTCTGTCGGACTACATGTTCTGCGCGTTGGAGTGGTCTAGAGATGGACGGTGAGCTTCGGAATTTTCATTGACATCAAAGTCAGCTTTGTTGTTCAAATAGAATCTTATTTTCAGTTTAATCAAGGTCAATTTGAAGACCGGAGCCTATGAGATTGTTGCGGACAAGCTGACCACTCCAAACGGAGTCATCTCTCATCCGGACAAACAGTCAGTTATCGTTTCATCTACATCCGCCTCCGAATTGATCAGAGTTTACTATGCCGGACCGAAAAAGGGGAACGTTGAAGTGTTTGCTGACGGATTACCGGGACTACCTGATAATCTGAGAGCGACCTCTTCCGGAAAAACATTTTGGGTTGCTTTTTATTGGTCATCAGTTAACGGCCGCCCGTTTACGCAATGGTTTGCGGAGTACCCGACCATTAGGAGATACCTGGCATATGTAAGTGATATATCAGCTATACAGGTGTACAATGAGCTCAGTTGACGATATAATTAGAATTTTCAGTACTCACAATATTTATTTTCGCTTGACACTTACACCAGTTCAAAACACGTCGTTTTCATTGAAATGGACTTTGAAGGAAATGTGATTTCGTCTTTCCATGATATCGAAGGACGTTTAAAGGAGATCACTAATGTAAGCCCTGTCATGACTCAATAATCTAAAACCTGTCATTGTAGATCATTGACGATGAAAAATACTTTTATTTCGGAAGCGCCAGCCACAATTGCATCCGTCGTGCGCTAAAACCGCGAGTTAAATAGGCAGTACATATTAAATTTTTTGTGAAATAAAATAAACCATACTGTAATACACGCCACAAGAAGAAAATATATCCATTATGTGAATGCACATGCATAAACTACAGTCAAGCTTTTGTATAACAAACCCTGTCGATACCACAGTCACATTGGTCAATTTTGGGCCATCCAAACCTTTGTGCAGCGATGAAATTCCACGATGAATAAATTTGAATTTGCGACGAATTGGCCACAACTGTAGTCCACAAGGTCGAGGTGGACAGTTCAGAAAACATACTTGCTTTTCATTGACAAGGGAAGGTTTCTAAGTGCGACGCACAGATGTTCTTCAAATTTGCACACACGTAAATGCCAATATGACCTAGCGTTTTCAAACGTTGTAATCTTATCTGATGTAGCCCTCACACATAGAGGAAAGCATTTTTTTAAATTTTCCATTTTTCTGCATAATTTGATCTGCCTATCACGATTAAACATACATACATTTCCATATCTTCAAACTTACAAGGGAACTACCCCAAGTGCGACGCTCAGATTTTCTTAAATTTTGCGCAAACATCGGGCATAGACCACACATAAATGCCTGAAAGTCGTAGCTCGCGCTTTTCAGGCACCACCGAGATATTCAACGCTCTTTGCGACGGAGAGAGTACGCAAAAAGCTGAGTAGGATCAGAGATAAAAATGCTTTTTGGCCATATCTTTTGTCGGTTTCGCAAGGAAAAATCGCAAACTTTCAGATAACAAAACCTGTTTAAGAGCAAGTGAGCAAGTCTTTTGGTCCATTACGATTTGCTATTCAGGGGCTAGACTGTATTTTGTAACTGAATTGTAACGTTTGTGAAATGTCATTTGTGTTTTGCCGCGAATTCGTTGGAGTTTGTTGGTTTATTTCCTTCTTATTACCGATATAAAGCCTAGAATTTTCGTACTTGATAAAAAACGGGAAGAAAACGAAGCCACCGTCTTAGGAGCGACGAAATCTTTTCAAATTCGAAAGTGCATCATGGTTCTGTTCAAGTCGTAAGTGGTTTCTCTGCACTTTTTCGAAAACTATTAAAATCATTGGATTTCAGTAGCATATTGGTGGCTCTATTAGCGAGTTTATTCTACTTCACAGCAAAAGTCAGATACACCGCTGAGAATGTGGTAAAGTAAGTTCGGTTATCGTTCATTTTCTTGCCAAACTAACAAAAACATTGCCAAAAATGGCGTCTCTCGCGGAACTTCTTTTGCATCACTCTCTAACCAGTTTGCAACCAGTTTGCAAACAGCGCGGTTCATGTATAGACCGCGTCAATCCAGCGTATTTCCTAAACCGTTTGGACGTTTCGTCCACACACTATCGGTGGAGCAAAAGATTTTAGATATAAAAGTTCTTTTAGAAGAACTTTTGGTGGACAAAATTGGTCTCAAAAAATCAAAAAAATTTTTTTGAATATTCGTTTCTGACAGAGAGCAAGGTTTTGTCCCGGCTAGCCAAAAACGCCACATCAATTAAATCTTGGGCAAGAAATAGATTCAACTACGCTCGATTGACCTGTAGGCCCTCTGCTCGTCCGCCCGGAAAGTCGCTGGAGTGATTTTTGGTGTGTGCACAGTGCGAAAAAAATCAGAGTGCGGACTACAGCCGAAAAAGCCTATTGCACCGTGCAAAAATCAAGAAATTGCACAGTGCAAAGTGAATTCTCACAATAAACGTTGTCAAAATCACTCCAGCGACCTTCCGGACGGACTTGTAACTTCGCATGAAGAGGTTGATCAGACAAAACTTGCAAATGTATATTCAGCAAAAGATATCTTGACTAACTACCAATTGGTATTAAAATTTTCAGCATCCCCCCTACCCGTCCTCTAATTGGCAAGCTCTCTCCAACCCCGAAAAATACAATTCAAGTGATCGAAAAATTATTCGAGGGCCAATTGCTGGGCCCTGAATGTCAAGTCATCCACAACGGCGCTTTGTATTCTTCGTCCTTGTCCGGGCATCTCATCAAAACTATCGATGGGAAAATTGTCAAATCTTTGGAGATCTTCAAGAACAACCCCGAATGCAGTATGTTTAGATACGCCAGTTGAAAATTTCTGCTTTAGGAGAGCTACAATGTTCTCATCCGCTTGGAATGCGCTACTGGAAAGATGAAAAGTTTGTGTTTGCCGATGGACGTCTGGGAGTATTTGTTGTCGATTTTGAGAATGGTATGTTCAATTTTCATCGTTTACATTCTAAGGAGTGAAGTGAAAGACTTAACTTTTGACTTGCAGAGTCCTTCAAGCAAGTCTTCTCGGCGAGCACTGTTATTGGAGATTGGAGTCAAACCTTTGCCGACGACGTTGAGTTCATCAACAACGAGACGGTCATCTTTTCGGATATGACTCCAAAATACGGCTTCAAAGACTACGCAGTCGGCTTTTTCGAAATGTCAAAGGACGGACGGTAAAATTGCTATATAATCGTTCTATTTTCAATGCCTTTAATCCAAGAATACCTTGTTTTAGTCTAATTAAACTCAATTTGAACACCGGAGCCTACGAACTCCTTGTTGACAATCTGATTACTCCAAACGGCCTCATTGCTCATCCCGACAAGCAGTCGCTGATTGTCTCATCCTCTGCCGCTATGCAATTGCTACGCGTATACTACGCCGGCCCCAAAAAAGGATTCGTCGAGGTATTTGCGGATGGGTTGCCTGGAATCCCGGATAATCTACGAGCAACGTCGTTAGGCAAAACTTTCTGGATCTCTCCGTATACGACGGGAAAACCAGTGCCTCAAACGCTTGGACAGTATCCCAAGATCCGGAAATGGTTGTCTTATGTAAGTTTTAGACGGTATTTTTCCGTAGGGTGTCCAAGAAAGATTCATGCCTAAGGTTATAAGCTTGAATTTAGCGTTAAAAGGCCAAAACAGCTACTTCTGAACTGCGCGTTTTACGGCGTGTGAAACGAAATGTCAAAGAAGTTTTTTTTTGTCCTGCAGCGGAAACAAAGGCGGCAGCGTTGCAAACGGTAAAACAGTAAGAATGTAGAATGTCACCATTATTTTTTTTCGTTGTTATTGATACAGTAGACGAAGAAACTTTTTGGACATTTCGTTTCGCACGCCGTAAAACACGCAATTTAAAAGTAGCTGTACTGTTCCTTTAACTAACGATGAGTTTCAACGCGCTGACGAAAATCAGCAAAAAATCAGAGAGTGGATTATGAAAAACAATCCAAACAAGTAGTTTATCTTCTGTATTTTTTATCTAATCTCTTTTGTTTCAGTACGCCGACTTGCTAGCTCCACTTACTCGCTTCCTCGCCCAAAATCATCAAGTTTTTATTGAGATGGACTTTGACGGAAACGTAATTTCATCGGTTCATGAAACAGAAGGGCGTCTTAAAGGGACCACTAATGTGAGTATATATGTAGTTTGTAGCTTAAACCAAGCGAACTTAATTACTTGACTTGCCTACAAATTTACATTTAGGTGATTGATGACGGAAAATACATGTACTTTGGAAGCGTTCATACAAACTACATAAGCCGAGCGTTGAAACCGACCGCCTAATTCTCAGATCATGAATAGAAATGGTACATATCTGAATTTAAATTTATTATGGACAAGATAATTTGTAAATATAAACACTCTTTTAAAAAAATTTAAGCGTTTTTGTCATGCAAATAGAACATAAAATTAGGAATAGAAAATTATTTCCATAACAGTAGCAATGTCTGGAATCGACGAGATCTCAGTCAGTATAAAATCGCGTTTCAAATTCATTAAGTCATCAAGTCGTTTGTATCAACATGTTCAAGAAATTTCTTCTCATCGTTGTTCTGATCGTGGCGGCTTCTCAAAGTAAGTGACAGAATTTGCCGAGAAGAAATCTACCGCAAGATATCTTGGTCACTAATATTTTCAATTTCAGCCTACGCCATGCAAAACCCATATGCCGGACAGTAAGTGTATACTTGAAATATCCGAGTCTTCAAAGAGCTATATATAGAGGCACTTGTTGTTAGAAGAGTTCGAGCCACTAACCCCATTTTTCGTACTCTCTCGGCTTCAAAGACCGTTGAGAAGCTTGGCCGCGCCTTAAAAGGTTAATACTTTAGTTAGCCGAATCAATTGTGCTCTGCCATTACAGCTACTTTTGAATCGAAATTTTTATCGCGTCAGAAACGAAATATCCAAAAAAATCCCTTGACTACCGTACCACTAACGCCGGTAAAAAAATCAGAGTAACATTCTACCTGCTTACTAATAATTAGTCTACTGTTTGCAATTTTGCTGGCCTTGGTTTGTGGCAGGAGACAAAAAAACTTTTTTGACATTTCGTTTCCCAAACCGTAAAAAGCGAGATTCAAAGGTAGCCGTAATAGACTTTTAAGTCGAGTAAAAGTGAGTCGGCTAGCCAAAATATTAACCTTTCAAGAGGCAGCCAAATTTCTCAACGGTCTTTGAAGCCGAGAGAATGCGGAAAATGTGGAAACTGAGGTGCAACTCGTTTTAAAAGGACGGTACAGCTACTTTTGAATCGCGCGTTATACGGCGTGGAAACGAAATGTCAAAAAAGTTTCTTTGTCTGCTGTATCAATAACAACGGAAAAGATTAATGGTGATATTCTACATGCTTACTACTAATTATATATTTTACTGTTTGCAAGTCTGACGCCTTTGTTTTTGCCGCAGGACATAAAAAAAACTTTTTTGACATTTTGTTTCGCACGCCGTAAAAAGCACAATCCAAAAGTAGCTGTTCTGGCCCTTTAAGTCAGCTCTTTCCCAAATTTATATCAAGGCCTGTCAAAATCAATCTGTTGCGCATCAACCATTTTTTTTTCTCCGAGATTTTACTGACATTAAGCATGGTATTTCATAATTCTACGCTTTCAGCATTGACCATCATCATTCACTCGACGAAGGCCATCACTTTGGACATCATAATTTGCGCCGTAAGTCTTTACTGCAAAACATTTTTAATTCTCGATCATATTTTCAGGTGTGAAGAGAAGAGGGGGAGGTCATGTCCGCTTTGGTGGGAAAAAACGCTCCGGCTAAGCTCATCAAAACGTATTTAACAACACATTCTTCAACGTCGATTCAAAAATTCATTTCGTTTACGAAAAAGTAAAATTGCAACGCTTCAAATTTATTTTTGAGCTTTAGAAAAGGCCATTCATCCTTAATTTATGTTTATCGTATCTTACTGACGGTAAATACCGGGAAAAATTATTTTTCATTAAACAGTAATCTTAATTCTGCGACTCAAAAAACCCACAGTCCTCTTTGACCCGCAAAGACCTTTCAACCGGCTTGTAAACGCTGATCCTATGAGTTGGCCGTTGAAATGTCATCGCCTTGAAGTCGGACTTCAACACCACACAAGATGGCAACGGAGTATTTGACTTGGGCTGACAATTCTTAGTTGTTGGACAAACAGCAATTCCGTGGCCTCTGAATTGAACGACTTGGCTCCAACATTCGACCAGCAATGGGTAGTAAACGGGGTATCCGTCGAGGGAGAGGAATCGCTGAAGAAAATTAGTATAACTTTAAAAGGGACAGTACAGCTACTTTTGAATCGCGCTTTTTACGGTGTGGAAACGAAATGTCCAAAAAGTTTCTTCGTCTACTGTACCAATAACACGGGAAAAAAGTAATGGTGACATTCTACATGCTTACTAATAATTATTTTACTGTTTGCAACTCTGCCGCCTTTGTTTTCGCTGCAGGACATAAAAAAACTTTTTTGAAATTTCGTTTCCACGCCGTAAAAAGCGCAATTCAAAATTAGCTGTTCTGGCCCTTTGGCGCTTATTTGGTTCTGGGCAACAGATAGTAACAATTCGGACGGTCAGGTTGTCAGCTGCTTCCATGCGATGTTTTATACATTTACCGTTTGAAGAAGCTGTTCTGGTCTCTTTAAGGTGGGGGTCGGTACACAACGAACCGGGCATAAAACATATCTGTGCGCTATTGTGGCAACTGAATCAACCCCATTTTTTTCTTTACGAGTAACCCCACCCAACCTTTCTCTAAGACTACCATGCTACCCACCATTTTCAACGCCGCGTCTTTCTCCAGCCTCGACTTTAGCTCATCTTCTGCCCGACTGTAGTCCACATCCACTAGCGGCTTCAATTCTCCCTCATCGGCTTTTTTTCTCCATTTCTCCTCATTTTCCTCATTTATCGGAAATCTCAAGTGAAACGCGGAGCCAACTTTCCCACCCCCAAATTTTACGTGTTCGTATGGATGTACCCGCTGATTTGTCGTCCACGGTGCGTGAATTACGGCCATGGTTACTCTTTTCGGAATCAAAATCGACTTTCCAATGGTGTTTGTGCGAATTGTAAAAGTGTTGTTCATAATGGCCGTGAGGGAAAAGTCGTCCGCTTTATGATCTGGAATTGGATAAATTCTCTAAATACTCTGAGTAAAAAGAACAGTATAACAACTTCTGAATTGCGTTTTTTACGGTGTGAAAACGAAATGTCCAAAAAGTTTCTTGGTCTATTGTACTAATAACAAAGGAATGAAATAATGATGAATGATGGCGTACATATATGCTTACAAATAATTATTTATAGTGTTTACTTCTCTGCCGTCTTTGTTTTTGCTACAAGACATAAAAAAAAACTTATTTGACATTTAAACGTGCGTCATTACATCGTACGCTATGCAAAAGATGTCTCGACCGTTATCTGATCGCCTGCGCACAAATATTTAATGTTTTATTGGTGAAATGTGCCGTAAAAAAAATGCAAAAAAAAAGAGTAATGGCAATGATACTTACAGAGGAGTGGTCAACGTACAACGCATAAATTTTGGTGACATTTGGCCTAAACTTAGAATAAGTTTTTTGAAGACTCGTGCTAGACTTATAGCTCGCGGTTTGCAGAAGCAACCGAAATTGTTCAGTCGAAAGTTGGAAAAAATTTGCCATTTTTTGCAAAATTTTTTTTTCTGACTGTTCTCCGTGTTCTGCGTGCTCTTTCGACCGCAGAGAGTTGAATAACTCAGTCAGATACTTTCCAAGACACTGTCATTACTTACGGATTGGAAATTGAATTCCTTTCCACATAAATTCAAAGGACGACGCGAGACGATTGTGCAACAGTAAACCTCTGGCAAAATCGACCAGGGATTCTCCCGAATTTGGCAGAATCAAGTCATCAGTGTCGGCAAAAATTAAAAATTCCGCCGAATTGCGATATTCAAATAAGCATTCATTTGAACTCAGGATCAAATTCAACGAGTCAGTTTCGAAGTTTGGGTTCGGCAAACCCTCCTAAAACGCGGTGTCGTAACAAACACCAACAGCAACTTACTATTTCTGGGAGTAAAAATCCTGTTTTGAGCCTTAAGTTGACATAATTTTTGTACCGTTCGAAGAATGCGTAAATGTTTTCTGTGATGCTAATGATTGGAAGGACGAATTGATCAACTCCATGATGTCGGTAGATTTCCATCAAAACGAGTAGCACTTGCCAGTTCTCGAAGTAAAATGTCCTCGCAAGACAAACAACCAAATTGCGTTTTTCAATTTGATTTGGCGTTAGTTCAATCTGCAAAAAGATAAATTGTAGTGCCTCGCCCATCCTATGTAAATAGTTGATTGTTTTTGCATTACTTTAGAGGGGCGCTGCTGACGAATTAGTCTGGGGAGGGGGGGGGGGATGGTTTTTTGACCTCAGGTGAGAAAATTTGCCTTACTCCCTAGGGGCGTAGCTAGGGGGGGGGCAGAGGGGGCTACCCCCCAGCCAAGGTCGGCAAAAAAAATGAAAAAAATGAAAAGGTGGTAAGGGGGGAATAAGATAAATTTTTTTTATTTTTGGACCTGTGGGCAAAAAACATCCCCCCCCCTCCTCCCCCCAGACCGATTCCTCAGCTACGCCCCTGTTACTCCCCCCTTACCCCTCTTCATTTACTCTTTGCCGACCCCTGACTGGGGAGGGGGGCGAGGCTGCCCACTAGCTTTGTCCTTGTTACGGTAGTGCCGTTCATGTTTTAAAAAAACAGCACTTACTGGGAACCCTGTTCCACTACTGTCCACACTAACAATGTCCACAAACTCGACGGGCTTTGAGAATTCGCAATCAATAAAGTAATTTTTCCAAGCACAAGCTGGCGGTGCGTCCATCAAATAAAACCGAAATGGAGTTACTTCTCCCTGATCGCCTTTACAGTACATTCCATTCACTTCGGAATGATGTCTGGCCAAATGGACTGACAGATCTCTGGCCATTGCATTTAATCTAACAATGTAGGTGTCCGGTCGACTAAAATAGACCTAGGCATGGCTTTATGGCTTCAACTTACAATTCACTGGGTAATAAATGAGCGGACGCTACAAATATGTGAAGGTCTTCGGGGTCTTGAAGCAACGGTTGCAAATGGTACTTGATTATCGATTCCTAAAGCGTCGTTTTTTAATTGCAAGCGAAAAGGGAGGATGTGATGTGCTATTCTTGAGAATTATGGAAAAATAAGAACAGTTGTTTCCAGAACGGCAAACAGCAAAATTAAAAATCTTTGGAATATCAGTCTGTCGGAAAAATAACGTCGACTCGTCGCGCCTTACCCATCATCTTGGTGCGCTGTTGCAAACGATGCAAGACACTTCAATGAGATGAGACTACATTACTTTTTATCTGCGCAGTAATTTTTAGAAAGATTATCTTCAGTTTAGCTTATGGTGGCAGTTGAAATATATTGGGATCATTACGTAGCCCCTGTTTATCCATAAAATTTGAAGAAAATCCGTAGATGACTCCATGAATACCTACCTTGTCACAATAACAACTTCCTCGTTTCCATTGTACTCAGGTTTATGTACGTACAACATCATTCAGTCTTGTGAAACATCAAATATTTTGAAGTTTTGCCCTTTTCACGTAGTTTTTTTTTGTTCGAAACACTCTCAAAATAAACAAACGTTACAACACGAGAATCTACTCTGAGTAAATAAACAGTTTACGGTGGTATAAATTCAGAAATTGAGTGGGCAATTCAGAGATTGTAAGGTCTTTGGAGTAATTCAAAAATGTTCGGAATGATAAAGTTCTTCTTCTTCCTATGTTTGGTTTTTTCGGCCGGTAAGGCAGCTGTTGATGGTGAGTGATGTCTGAATTTTGCCGTAATTTTTGGGCTTCAGTACAATACTTTTTAAGCCTTTAGGGACTACATTGTAATGAGCAATGTTTTAAACGGCTCTCTGCTTAGAGTTTGTCGTTTTTAGCTCCAAAATATTATAAATCGTCTCGTTTTTAAAAAAGCACAATTCTTCTTCAGATTCCATGGTTTGCATTGTGAACAACTGCCAGAGCTATCACGGCAGCAATGAGTACGATTGCGTCCCAAACAGCAGTTGCCATGGAAAGTTGTACGATAAGAAGGGAAATTTCATCCGCGACGTTTGATCTTTGGCACTGTATTTTTGGCTATGCATAAATAAAGCAATGAATCGAAGAAGGCACTCATCTTTATCGTCTTCAAGGCAAGAGATACCAAAGCTGAAGCCGACGACTGAAGCCTTTCAAGTTTTCAATGCTCACATTTTTTTTTTATTTTGCACACACTTGATGCACAGACCAACTGCGGAGAGTTTTAGCTCCGGCCTTGCAGCAGCGAACAATCGGCCGAGAGAGTACGCGAAACGCGGAGAGAGGTCACAGAGAAAGACACCTTTTGCTCATAGTTTCGCTAGTTTTGCGCGGAAAAAAATATTTTTTTGTGGAAATATTATACTCTACGGTAGAAATATGTCAAAGCGAAAAAACCAGAAGGATTTCAGTGGTCTTGAGGGGAAAAGCCATTGCATTGGACACATTAATCTTACAGGAAGATAGTTTGGATCCTTTGCGCCTTTGAATTGCCCATCATCGCTTTGCGACGGTTGGGAATTCGGACTGCGGCCAGAGAAGACATTTTTTTGCGACAAATACGCATTATTTTCCCTACAGACTGATATGAAAATCAAAAATAACGCACGTCAAATCAAAAACGCCAGAGGGAGGGAATTAACTGTTCAAGTTGGCATTTCCTCACAAATATGGGATCCGAGAAATGTTTTTTGACCGATTTCTTGTCTAATTTGGTAAACACCAGGTCTTTTTTGTCAAAGTTTTACCATTTTCACGTTATATGGATTCTTTTCAGACTTGTTTTGACCGGTAATACCTAGTGGGAAAATTTTAAAATAATTTTTCCAATAAATCTTAGGACGAAAAGCCAATTTGAAGAGTTCCCTTCACAATTTGACGCGCAGTGCCTTTTTACAATGGCTTTTTTATCCTGCAGATTCTACAAAAGTCGTATTATCGGATAATTTCTCAACGCGTGGGTAACTAAGAGCCTCACTAATGCCTTAGAACACATCGTTCTGAATAATTTGTCGTTAACACAAAAACGTCCCTCATATCAGCTTGTTCGTAATACTTTTCACCCCATCCAATAACTTACATAAAATTGCCGGTTTCTTTTGTAATGCTCAATAGACACAAGAGCCGGTACGACTACAAACAGTAGACAGGCTATAGTTTTTGTCCTTGGTATCGTAAAGCTCATAATCTTGACCAATACAGCCGACGGCGTTTCCAGCGAATCACCAAGAGATTTTCAGGGAAGGGGATGTCAATTTGGAAGGCAACATTTTTTGTCTGGGGTTTTTTTAAATTCATGTACTTAGGGCACTTTTTATAAGCGCAATTATAAAAAATTATCGAAGATAGGAAGGCCATCATTATTTATGGGTTCGCTGATTCTTACTGCAGATAATTCAAATCGAAACAACCATGGGAAATATGGGTGTTTTTATGCGGAACACGGGAAATTTCAAAAAAAAAATTCAATTACAAACAAATTCCGTAAGGACCCTGTATGCACTACATATACATGTATATTTATTAACAAATAGGTTTCATAAGCTGAAAGGGTAGACTAACAAACAAGTCTTTGCAAAAATTGTAAAATCATCTTGAAACTATGCTTTTTGTATATATATTTTTATCGTTTCGAGTTCCGTCAACATATCTTGAAAAATCCCGAATCTAAACAACACATTGTTTTGACAATTCCACAAAAATTCAAGTATAAAAATGGCAACCCGCAACGATAGATACATCAAATTCACATCTACAATTCAACTACCGTACATTCAATTGGAAATTACATATTCTAAGAACATGAAGGCATTTGTAGCTGCGGCTTTGGCTTTGGTGTGTGTACAAACAATCAGACTGACTGTTCAGAACAACTGCGGCGACCCAATTGACGTCATCCGGAGTGAAAACGATAAAGATTTTGTGCTTCATCAGTAGTTGAGCCCTGGAGACAGTTATTCCGAAGATTTCGGCGGAAATGAACTTTACGGGTGGATGGGAAGGTAAGCCTGATGATATTCAGGGAATGTGTGCCATGGTTGACACAAGTGGTGTGTCATGGCCAGTACAGCTAGCTTTGAATTGCGCTTACAGCTTGGAAAACGAAATGTCAAAAGACTTTTTTATATTATATTATATATGTCTTGTCGCAAAAAGGAAGTCAGCAAAATTAGAGATATTAGTAAGATAATTGTTAGTACACATGCAGAATATGAAAATATTTTTTTCCTTTGTTATTGGCAGTGGTGGTCACCGGCACCTATTTTTCCGATTTTGGGCCCGAAGCCCGGCCCGGCTAGAGGTTTTTTCAAGCCCGGCCCGGCCCGTACAGACACAATTTTGTGAAATTGGGAAATAAAGTTTGTAAAAATAGCTTCAGTCTAGGTAGTCTTACTGTAATACATTACTTTATATGCACTATCTTTGACGGTAAACGTAAAAAAGGCTTGTAAATGTATTAGAATTTGATGGCAAGTTACAACAACATCCCCAACAAATAATTTCCCCGGCTCAAAAACAATAAATGCCAACGGTTCGGCATTATGATGATAACCGGGCCGGGACGCCGGGCCTTCTGGCCACCCCTGGTTATTGTTACAATAGGCGAGGTAATGTTCCGGCCATTTAGTTTCCCACGCCGTAAAAAGCAAGATTCAAACATACCTGTGCATTATTCATTTCTCAAAACATGCAAAATTTTTAGGTGAAACCCTAGCCGAATTTACCTTTGAAGCCGCAGATGGAAACGATTAATATGACTTGTGTGTGATTGATGGCTTTGACATTGGAATGAGACTCTAGTCTCCTGAACTGCTTTGAGCCGTGGGTTACCATTATATTATATTACTTTGTAATTTAATTTAGCGGCTGCCCTGATGCCTTCCATCCCGACGATATTTCAAAGGCACACGGAATTTCAACCGGTGGTGAATTCACACTGAGCTTCTGCAGTTGAGATTTTAATATAAAACGTTGAAGTTTTAATAAAAAATATTTAAAATAATTTATAATTTTGTTTTGTAAACGGCAATAAAACAGTTTTTAAAAATAAAATTTATCTTTCCATAATATTTCCGTTAAGAGTTGCAGATAAAAACAAGTGTTTTTTCTCATGATAAGACATGAATCACTGTTTACAAACCACCATTTTAGGAAATGAGACATCCGTTTAAACGTACGAAAACTGAAAATAATATCAGCGAGATCGCAAAGGTACTGCTAATTAAAACTAAAAAAAAAGTTTAGCAAACAAAATTCTCAGAAATCCCGGAATTCGCCTACGAATTTTGGTATTCTATTAGTAATCAAACCGTCAGTATAAAAGATGAGTCGACATACAAGTAACATCATTTAGATCTAATCTAAAAACTTAGAAACGTCTACTTCTTCAAGAATGAAGTCTGTTCTGGCAATTCTCCTTCTTTTGGCAGCGGTAAAAGCTACCCAGTTGAATATCAAAAATAACTGCGGCCGAGCGATCGATGTGGTGCGGACGGAGAATGGAGTCCAACCTGTCGTCCATTGTCGGCTGGCACCTGGAAAATCATGTGGAGCTTCATTCGGCGGTGGAAGAGGAATGAACTTCAAGAATGGTTTTGGAGGTAAGAATTGCTAAATTTGCGTTTTAACTCACTCAGAGATCTTTTGCTTTGAAATCGAAGCCAAGATATTCAATAATCTTTGAAGAGCACGTTAAATGGAAAAGATTCCAAATACCAAAGAGATTTTTGATCAGATCTTTAAAGAGCCAGAACAGCCACTTTTGAATTGCGCTTTTTACGGCGTTTGAAACGAAATGTCGAAAAAGTTTTTTATGTCCTGCAGCGAAAACAAAGGCGGCAGAGTTGCAAACACTAAAATAATTATTAGTAAGCATGTAAAATTTTACCATTCTTTTTTTCCGTTGTTAGTGGTACAGTAGACAAAGAAACTTTTTGGACATTTTGTTTCTACGCCGTAAAAAGTGCGATTTAAAAGTAGCTGTACTGTCTCAAGTCAAATCGAAAAAGCAAGAGGGAGGGAACTGTCAAGTTGGCATTTCGCCACAAATATGGGATCCGAGAAATGTTTTTTGACCGATTTCTTGTCGAATTTGGTAAAAACCAGGTCGTTTTTGACAAAGTTTACCATTTTCAAGCTATATGGATTCTTTTCAGACTTGTTTTGACTGGTAATACCTAGCGGGAATATTAAAAAATCATTTTTCCGATAAATCTCAAAAGTAGCTGTTCTGGATCTTTAAGGATTGCCTTGGAAATAGACTGGCTCTTTTTGCAAACGTAACAAAGCACCCTAAAGGATACTAGTACCCAACATACTTACAGATTTACAATACTTCAGGTAAAACCCTTGCCGAATTTGCTTTCGGAACCCGCGATGGCAACGATTACTATGATTTGAGTGTGATCGTCGGCTATGACGTTGGAATGAGACTCCAATCTCCGGACAGAACGTTGAACTGCTTCCAACCGTAAGAACCTCTAAGTAAATCGTTAATATAAATGATGTTGTTTGTAGTCGCTGCCCTGACGCTTACTTGTATCCAAAGGACGACAAAAAAACCCACGGCATCAGAACTGGCGGCACTTTTACATTGACTTTCTGTCAGTAAGCGGAAGATTGGTTTGGATTTGATAATGTAATCCTTTGTAATACGTAATTTCAGTTTTTTATGGCGTTGATTTTTTCTAATGTTATGATAAATATGAATAAACATGCTGTAGCTACAAAATGTACTGTCTTAAAAATTTTCTTGTGATTTTCAGCGTAGGAGCCAACGATTTTTTGCTTTTTTTTGTCCAAAAGGACATTCAGAATAACATTTGCTATAAATGCAACCAAAAAAACTCGTCGCCTGCACATACGACATATGTATGTACTGCCTTTGCTGCCAGAAGACAACGCTGAAGTCATGAGGAATCAATGAAAGCCGAGAAATTCGAAGAATCTCTTCACATTTCACCGATAGCGTCTGCTGAGAGCAGTTAAATTTCTGTACAACGAATTCAAAGGGACCAGAAAATATATTCACTTTAGTATGTATTATAAAACGATTTTATGTATCAACAAACCGGTATCATAAGCGGAAGCCCCTATTCTAACAAACAAGTCTTGGCAAAAATCGTAGTACCATACAATCGTTTTGAAATTGTAAACATTTTTTTCATGTTTTTGTCGCTTCCACTTCCGTCAACATATCTTGAGAAATCCCGGATCTAAACGACATATTGTTTTGACAATTCCACAAAAATTCAAGTATAAAAATGGCAACCCGCAACAATAGATAAATCAGATTCACATCTGCAACGCAACTACTGTGCATTCAATTGGAAACTACATATTCTAAAATTATGAAGATTTTGGCAGTTGCAGCTTTCGCTTTGGTATGTGTGCAAGCAACCAGGCTCACTGTACATAACAACCTCGATGACCCAATTGACGTCATTCGAACTGAAGGTGAACAAGATCCTGTGCTTCATCAACAGTTGAGCCCCGGAGACAATTACACCGAGGACTTTGGCGACGGGAGAGCAATGAGCTTTAAGAGTGGATGGGAAGGTAAGCCAAAGTATTAAATGCTTCATGGGTAACATGATTTGCAAAGACAATCCATGATTGTCAGAAAAAAATTTGTGTCTCGTCGAACTGTTTCCTTTACGGGTATATATGTATAATATAATATATAATTAGCATAGAGGTTTTCATTTCAGGCAAAACCCGAGCCGAGTTTATGTTTGACGCCCCAGATGGAAGTGATTACTTTGACTTGAGTGTGGCTGACGGTTATGACCTTGGAATCACACTCCAGTCTCCTGACGACACAACGCTGACCTGCTTTGATCCGTGAGTTACCATTTTACGCTATCTTACTACGCGGGCCAAGAAGGCGGCGCACTGTGCGGATATGCAAAATTTTTTGGTCCGTCTAGTATTATATAACTTGGTTTAGCGACTGCCCTGACGCCTGGCACCATCTTCCCGACAAAATCGACAAAACACACCGTGTCGCAACCGGTGGTGAATTCACGCTGAGCTTCTGCAATTAAAAGTTTAATGAAAAATGCTTTAATCATGAATATATTTGAATTTATTTATAATTTTGTTTTGTAAACGGCAATAAAACAGTTTTTAAATATTAAATTTATCTTTCCATAATATTTCTGTTAAGAGTCGCCCATAAAAACAAGTGTTCTTTTGTCTTGATAAGGCATGAATCACTGTTTACAAACCACTATTTCAGGAAATGAGACATCCGTTTGAACGTACAAAAACTGAAAATAATATCAGCGAGATCGCAAAGGTACTGCTAATTAAGATTATTAAGATTACATCTCACTGTGCACAGGCTTCACTGGCCATCACCCTATATAATTTGCGCTCCACATTGCTTATGCTATTTTGCAAACATTGACAACAACCATTCGTCGCACTTTGAACACTTCTTTTTGTTTCTGACGCGTTTAAATTTGAAATTTTCGTTTTTTCAACGTCAATTTTGTTGGCTCTTACAATATTCATGATGACAATTTTTATATAATCGGAATGAGAAATTTTCAGAGTATAAAATACTTTTTTTGAATTTTCGATATCTATAATATTATGGCTAGCCGACAACAGAGAAATACGTAAGGTCCATTTTCAATTTTTTCATTTTTTTCGACACCGATTGGTGACGGAAAAACTGTGGAACGCTGCGCGACGTGAGTGACAAAATCGAATAAACCACGTCCAAATTGTCATAATTTTTAAATCTATTCAAATATTAGGAATAAAATAAGCAGCTCAAAAACGTATCGTGCCTCTAAGCAGCTATGCACATTTGAATACACAACGAAGACTACCGAGTTTTATCAAAGTGTTTATATAGATCACAACGTGGCTTTGTTTTTTTGAACAAGATTAGATATTCAACGGCTATTTCCGGAAGTTCAACCAAATTTTTACGCCGTAAAAAGCATACTCATCTGTAGTCACCAGAAGCTTTTCCGAAAAACATTTTGTTCCAGATAACACGTTGCTAAATTTTCAGGTAAAACCCTGGCCGAGTTTACCCTTGACGCCCTTGACTACTACGACTTGAGTGTGATTGTCGGCTATGACGTTGGAATGCAAATTCAAGCTCCTGACACTACCCTGAGCTGCTTTAATCCGTAAGAAACTCTCTGCCTTAACTTATAATTTTAGTTCCTGTCCGGATGCCTACTTGTTCCCCGACGACAACTCGAAGACTCATGGCGTCAAGTCCGGTGGCACTTACACTTTGAGCTTCTGCCAATAGAGGGAGCTATTATGGTTCTTCAAGTCCTTTCAGCCCAATACTCTTTAACCTGTAGCAATTATGACGGAATAAATTAATTTGTGTATTTTTGTGCAATGAATATGTACGCAAGGTCTTTTGTTATCGACAAAAGGGAAAAAAGGTAGAACTTTTTTGGTAATTAAGAAATAGCCAACGCCAAAGAACGGAATTAAAAATCATTGTCTATCTTAATCTATAATAGAACAAGTTCCGTAAACAATTTTTTTAAATACCGGATCTAGCATTCCTCACGGTTCAATATGATACCGCCAAATATGGGCATATAAATTGCGATATGCTCTTTCATCAGACACAGTTCTGACTTTTACTAGTATGAGAGTTGCCTTGGCTATCTGTCTTATTTTGGCTTCAGCGAAAGGATCTTGGCTGCATGTTCAGAACAACTGTGGCTATGCGATAGACGTGATCCGAACTGAAAATGGAGTCCAACCGGTTCTTCACAGGCATTTGAATCCAGGAGAATCGTACGGAGTTGGGTTCGGCGGTGGAAGAGGGATGAACTTCAAAAGTGGATGGGGAGGTAAAAAAGAGTTGATAAAAAAATGTCATCATAATTATCATAACTAGTGCTAACTGTTACCGCGTTTACAACACGTCTGCTGTTTACCTCGTTAACTTTTAGCCAGGACTATCAGAAATGTAAAAAAGACTTGTTAATATTATAAAAACTATCCAATTCTAGGCCTGACTCTAGCCGAATTTTCTTTTGAAAATGGCGACGGTAATGACTATTACGACTTGAGTGTGATTGTCGGCTTCGACGTTGGAATGCGCCTTCAATCGGCGGACACAACCTTGAACTGCTTTGATCGGTGGGAAATCTTGCCTGAACTGTTTTTAGCAAACGTTGGCAAACTAATAAAGTAATGTTTAGCGGCTGCCCTGACGCCTACCAATATCCCGAAGACAATTCGAAAACCCATGGAATTAGAACCGGTCAGAATTTCTTCTTGTACTTCTGCGGATGAGAAAAAACATATTCATGAAACTAACGATAATTATGAACTGTAAATCTGGCGAAGCTGCCAAGCAATAATCATTACGGACAATAAACAATTTTGAATGTACATCCAGTTTTTGTTGCAAGACGCTTTTCCGATTCTTTGTCGTCCTTGAGCGCTTCAGGGCAATTTCTAAAATGCGTCAACTAGAAAGTTCTTTTTCTTAACTATCTCTGCAAATGATCCTTGTTGAGTTCTCGGCCGATGGTTTTTATGGAGACGAATCCTCTTGACAGATTGATTCCGTAATAGTCTGTTCCACTGTTAAATTGATTAATTGAAATCTCAACCAAGGATTTTGTAAAAAATTCATAATAAATGGTAACGTAGATGTATTATATAATATCTTCGTACATACTTCAACTTTTTTTGTCGGGCTTTGAAGCCCACAAAATCATCATATCTAAGTGTGTGTGCGCGTTATAGTCGTAATTCAATTTGCAAATCATGCACTCAAAGGTGTCGTTGCCAAAGTGATTACGCTGATACATCTATAGATCAACCAGAGGCAGTTGTTTTCAGTCACAATCTTCAACAAAAATACCAAGTAAACCTCTTGTAAAAAATGCCCGTAAACAAGAACTTATGATTGTAAAATCCGGGAACTTATTTGCAAAACATCCGGGAATTTAATCAAAAAGTTTACAAAATCACAAATATTAAAGCACTACTCTGCCTGTCATTTGGCAGTAGTCAGGATGACTTTCTCACAAGTCGGAGTGCAAAAAAGTTCCGAGCATTTACGAGAATTCTCGTTCTTGCCCTCTTGCTTATTAGTCTTGTCAATGCAACGAGATTTAATGTTCGCAAACATTGTGGCTTCGCAATTGATGTCATCGACACTGCGCCTGGTGGCAAAATATATCACCACTGTTATCTGAAGCCTGGGGAAGGCTGTTAAAAGGACTATGGCCAGGTATTGGGACAGAATTATCATGCTAGACTGAATGGTAAGCTTATTTTGTTCTCAGAGAGAAGCAAGCGCTAAGCAGTTTTCCATTTATAGTCATTAAAAAGAAGGGTTTTACAAAGGAAGGGTCTCAAGTGTCACGGTAAGCTTTGCTCTCAACTTTGCACACACAGTGGGAATTGGCAGCATAGTAAATATCAGCGCAAGGTGTTAGCCCAGCACCAGTCTTTAAATATTTTGTTTCATCTTTTCAGAAAAAAACTCAAGCCGAGATATCGTTCGGCGATAACAGTGGCAAGGATTTCTTTGACTTGAGCATTATCAATGGGTTTGACGTCCTTATGACGCTCGAAACACCTGCGGGTTTTCCCAGATGTCTCGAACCGTAAGTTGATCGTCTTTTGTGAGAACGACAAATTTTCAGAGGCTGCGAAGCCGCGTATCACCATCCGGAGGACCACGGAAAGCTTCATAACGTTCCGACCGGCGGCACTTTTATCTTATACTTTTGCTGATGCAAAAAACTTCAGCAAACCCTTATTGTCGCCCATTTTGCTGATTGCGACGATCGATAAAACTTATTTTGAGATGATTTTTATTCAAAAAGATAAATTTACTCATACGCAATGTTCGGCATGACGTCTTTTTACTCCGAGAGTTTCGTCTCACACCTGTCTGGCCATAACTGGTTTTGATATCAGACGACGAAACCAAAGATATCGCGGAGAAAAGGACTATAAGACAAAGAAAATTCTGCCTCATACTAAGATTTTGAGTTTAATATTGTAAAACGCTTTTGCAAAACTTTTGAAAGTGCTGTAGTAAATTGTAACGTGTTTTTAGCATCTATCAAGACCATGGTCGGATTAGAGTGCTACTTTCTTTGCAATTCTCCACCTTGTCTATCGAGTGAAGCCGCCGCCACGACAAACGACCGACCGTTGCGTCCCGCCACGAAACCAAAAAGACATTGGCACTCTGTGCTAGAGGAATCCAGAGTCTATTGTGTGTTCTACAGCCATCTACTCGGCCATCTTGTGATTGTGGTACATTTCGGAGGATAAATATTATTGTCTATTGTTTAGGAGTTAGTGAGAGTCCGAGGGACATTGCTTAAGAGGACTGGTGTCTGATCGCGTAGACGAGGAACCAGGGTTCTCCATATCGCAAATGTACTAGGTTAAAGCTTAAAGAATACTTGTGTTCATTGTTAACACTTTTTATTTTGATATGTCAAACATCTTTTCAAATATATATAGGAAACATGTGATAAACACATTCTCATTCAGCCAATTTCATTTCGCACACATCTGGCCATATTTCCAGCAATTTTAGATACCTCCCTTCAAAGAATTCCTCTTGCATCACATCTTCTTTCTCTTTGATTATCAAGTTTCTTTCCGCATGGTGTTCGCTGAGCGGCAGCCATTTTCGGTCGCTCTCTGGAACTTGACCGTTTGGATCGCCATATTTGGCGAAATTCGTAAAATACGTGGTGAATCGGTCGATCACTTTCAAATCAGCAGCAGATGGAGTGAAATGAGTAGAGGTGATGCATTTCCCAAACAGATATGCGACTTCAATAGTGTGTGTAGCGCCTGAAATAAAGATTCATATTACATACCAAGAGGTTTACATTCAGGTGTAAAAAAAGTTGCCGTTACGACAAGGCATGTGTCTCTTTTTAACTACAACACTGCCTTACCTTTAAACGGAAACATATAGCCAAGCAACCCTCCAACATTTGGTCGGCAATACTCAAAAGTATACAAGAAGGCGTTGCTTCCATTTACCATTGTGCTTTCCGCTAAATGTAGGCAATTATTGTTATACATGACGTCTGATATGAGCTTAGCTATGGCTTGCTTGTACTCCAGCGAATTCTCAGGCTTTGTGTCGTCAATAAATGTGGAATAGGCTTTCTCGACGTATTCCTCAACTGGCTTATCCAAATTGTATTTTGAAAGCGTTCGAGCCATCAAAGACTTGGCGAAGACTTTGTAGGAGGGCTTCAGAAGCACTGAAAACGCGTAATTACTGTGGTTTAGCGTCACCGCAGGCTATGGTCTGCCACAACGCAAGGTCAAACGTTGAGAAGAGTAAATACTTACTGAACAGAAGCCCTTCCCATTGAGTAACGCCGGTCAGTACGTCTTTTCTTGGTATTTTTTCCCGCAGTTCGAGGAAGTCCTTAGGGAAAAAGTCGCCATCGACAGCTGGAGCAACGCAAAGCCTTCCGTCCGGATTTATTGTGATCCGCTTGTCCGGCAACATCGACAGTTCCAGTTTGTAAGCTGGCTGAGAGCTGAAATCAAAATGTTTTCTTGTGCCTTGAGATATGAAAGACAGTACATACAAAACAGAGCTAGGGCATAACTACGGGATCTCAGAATCTTACCGCAAAAACGCCAGTAATTCTTGATCGATTTTCTCCTTTTTCTCATCTTTATTGTACTTGAATCCCAAAACTTTTTCGGCATAGTGGAGCCACTCTTCTCTCAGCCTCTTTGACGTCGTCCTTGAATGAGTTGCATACGCTGTACCAGCCATGGCGATGTATCTTTTGAATAGATTCTGAGTATGTGGCGATAATGCCAGAAAATCGGCGGAGGCTCCACCAGCACTCTGACCAAAGATGGTGACATTGTGCTTGTCTCCTCCAAAGTATTCGATATTGTCTTGGACCCATTCCAGAGCTTTATGCATATCCCAAAAGGCAAAATTTCCGAGGCAAGAGGTGTCGGCGGTAGTCATGAAACCAAAAATTCCAAGACGGTAGTTGATGGTGATTATGATGACATTTTTTTGACAGAGATACCTGAAAGGAAGAAGATGGAACAGGTCTTCTACCTCTAGGATATCACCAATATCCAAAAAAGGTCAAATCTCCAGCCCTACCTGCAAATGTTTTTATCCCCCAGATGAGATGCCGAGTGGACAACAAAAGCTCCTCCGTGAATGTACAACATGACCGGCAGCTTTTTCTTATCCTCTTCAACAACTCCAGGAGTAAACACGTTGAGGTAGAGGCAGTCTTCTGACTTGGGAATGTCCACCGTAACTTTTTCATGATACATATCATAATGTGGACATCTTGGAGGTAATTTTGAACAATCTCTGACATCCGACCAGGGTTCGGGAGATTCTGGCTTCTGTAGCATTTGAAATAATCGTTATGAATGTAATATTTTTACGATAGCACCATTTACCTTGAATCTAAGCTCTCCAATTGGTGGCTTTGCATACGGTATACTCAGATAACCACTTCCTTTTTTGCCATCATTGAAGGTGTATATAACCCCTTTAATTTTGCCATCTTGAATTTTCAGCTCTTTCGTTGGCTCAGTTCGAAAATCGGCTCCGAAATGCGAAAGGACCTGACCCATGGCTAAAAACAGCTCAAAACAAAAGTCAATGCAACGTTTATGACAAATTAGTTGTTTTCAACGTGAAAACAATGTTTGGAGAAAGGAAATTTAGAGAAAAACAACAACCGTTGGAGCGGGGAAAAGAACTTTTTTGTGATAAACAAGACCTAAAAACTGAATAAAGAGCGTGTGCTGTTTATTCGGCCCTTCTCTGCTTTTGTTGCGCCAATGTAACATAACTAGAACAAAAACACGTTGGAAAATTGCTAAATCATCCAACAGACAGAAGTTCAATGTACAGGGTGGTCGATGAAGTCCTCCCTAGCTTGTTTGTGGGATAACTTGAGAACTTCTCTACAGAATTTTATAAAAAATATATTTTTGCAATCCTCAGGCCCATTTTTTCGAATAGGATTTCAAACAAAATCCACCTGCCAAAAATTTTGTTTTGTATTCTTGGTTGATTTTAAACCGCAGCGAGCTCATTTTCCCACAATTTTTAGTTCAAATCGATTCAAAATTTTGGAGAAAATTTCGTGAATTTGAATAAAACCCGTGGAAAAGTAAGGAGCCTAATATACAAAGATACATCTTTAATAAAATTCTGTAAAGCAGTTCTCGAGGTATTCCACAAACAAACTAGGGATGACTTTGTGGACCAATCTACAGATTACCTAAAAAATTGGCTGTTCGATTTGTGAGAGACGCTAGTACCGCTTGACGGCAGAATAAAACTTCTCGCTTGACGCACCTTTTCGCTTTATTTATTACCGACGTTGCCATGTAGAGAGCAATGTCAAGATCAGTTTTTTTGATTCTTTTGTTTTCCCACGCCCTAGAGATAATTTTAAAACTGCCGAAGATGTATTTTACAATCTACTTGATTATTTTTATCTATTGCCAATTCCGTTTTACGACAAGAGACAGCAACAATTTTGTGACATTTCGTCTTCCAAGTTTTGATTCAAATGTAGTTGTTTTGATCCTTTAATTGAGCTATCTACATGTTCCAAATTTTAACTACTTTTTTATATAGGTCCCCTTAGTCATCCGATATATTCCTCATCTCCGAACTGTCATCAAATTTTTTTTGAAGAAAGATATTTTCCTCTGTGTGTTGAAAAAAAAGATGTCAAATATAAGTCAACAAACTTTATTCAACTTTAACAACCCATTATTCTGCACCGAACAATTCAAGGACAGTAGATGACGTAGAACTTTCCTCCGTGCTTGATCGATTGACTCTGTCCGGCATCCGCGCAGTTCCTGCAAGCAGTATGATTAGCAATATCAGAGTAAATTGAATCGAAAATCAGTGTCAAAACTTACGCGCTAGTACAGGTCAAGTTCTTTGATTTTCCGTCTGTGGGTTGGATCGACACTGGCGTGTCATAGCCATTGCTGACATCGATTTCATAGGTGTCTACAAAGTCGTCGTTGTAGTTGATAGTGAACTTGCTTAGAGCACGTCCTAAAGAAGAAGATTTTAGTGTTTATTATTGTAGGTCTGTGTAAGGCTATAGAAGCAAGGTTTTACATGCAGCGCGCGGATTTTAATGACCAAATTTTGATTATTTTTTGTAAGGATGGGAAATAGGTTTACGGCTCAAATTTCGCAAAAACGTTGATGATTTTTAGACCGGTCGGAAAATTACGTCGGGTTTTACAAACCTTATAGCTTGAAAAAGCTCTGAATTTTGCGATTGTGCCTATAACGTAGAGCTAAAATTTTAATCGAATTAGAAACATAGAAAATTAATTTTTCGTTCAGTCAGCTCTATTGTAGAACGCATCGTAAGTGTCAAAAAAATATTTGTTTGTAATAGAAGGATTTTGCAGTAAAGAGGTTTATTTTAGCCTGAAATTGACCCTTGCAAAGGTCACTTTCAAGATCCAAGGCCTTGGGACCTCCAAAACTTTGTAATAGACAAACTTCGTTGACCGGAAGTCCGTTGTACAGAATTTCCAACGTAGTGATCAGAATTTCCAACGTGTCTGATCATACAAAATTACAGTCGCTTTCGCTGCTCACCTTCCTTATTAGCTCTGAACTCGAACCGAGTGTGATTTTGGAACGCAATGGCGCATCCCATTCCAGTCGGCAAGATGCATTGATCGGTCTCTGGTCGATTATTTCCTGTACGGTACACGGCAATCACATGATTGCATTGATTCTTCAAAACGAAGCTAGTGTAACCACCGTACGTATCGGCCACAACCACGGCAACGGCCAAAGCAGCGAGAATGAGGGTCTTCATGAGTGGAAGATTAGAATATTAAAAAGAAACAGAACATATTCGCGTTAAATAAAGTTCCCTTCTCTGATAACGAACCATTTTAATCCTCTTATGGGAAAAGATTTGTTCGAAAGAGGCATTAATTTAGCAATTGGGGAAGGTTATCAATTCGAACAGATAAAAGGATTTAGAATACGAATTTGTTCTTATTCTGAGTGATTTGTGCGACAATCTTTGGTCATAAAAAAAGTGACAAATGAAGTTTGTGACTCGAATATTGTCCATTTTGCAAAGTGAAATCGTTGCAAACTTTAAAGGAAACAGCTACATTTGAATTTCGCTTTTACGGCTTGGAAGACGAAATGTCACAGAATTTTTACTGTCCCTTGTCGTAAAATGGAATTGGTAATAGTTAAAAATAATCAAGTAGATTGTAAAATACATCCTCAGCAGTTTAAGAATTATTTCTACTTTGTTTTAAGGGCGTGGGAAGGCAAAACATTCCGTGACATTTCGTCTTCCAAGTTGTAAAAGCGAAATTCAAATGTAGTTGTTTCGGTCCGTTATTTTATGCAGTCCCGCGGGAGGATCATGTATCGAAAAACTAATCAAAATGCACACTGCATTTAAAGAAATGCAGATGTTTTGCTGACCAAACAGACCTGTTTTTACATTAACTTTATCCAGAGGCCAAGTCCTTCCAGGACTGGGGGTTGACGTTGGGCCAAACGGAATTGGAAGAGCCTCGACACAAACTTGGGACATCACTTTTGAAGAGATGCACAAGATTCCGAGTCTGCGGTTTTTAAAAACCGCGCTCAGGTTTTATCATCGGAAGCGCTCAAAAATTGGCATTTTTGGAGATTTTAGAGTTAAAAAATGCTAAATCAATCACAAGCGCGGTGTAAGATGTGTCTAGTAAAAATTAAATTTTTTCGTATAATACATTAAACGTGAATATATTGGCAAGATGTGTTTCTTCCTGTGGCCTATTCTCTTCATTTTGTGCACTCTCTCACCGAGAACATGCGTAATATGATTTTATAGCTTCCATTGGAAGGTATGAGCTAAAAATTTCAGCAAATTCTTATATGGGATAGCCAAAACATTTCAAAAAATCTCCGTTATAAGTTTTGTTTCTTTATCATTCCATAAAATAACAACTAACAACAACAAAAATAAAAATGAATTCAATCAACACAACAAATTAATCAATCAATTCACAGTTCGAATCGACCAATAACAACTTCTTATTCTTCAAAGAACTTTGTTACAACTTCTGGTTCCTCATCTTTGACTGGATTTGTGATGGAGTTTAATTTGGAGAACAGTACTGAATTTAATTGAGACTTCAGATAAATTTTGTGTAAAGTCCGTTTAGTATCGACATCATGGACCAAAAGGAAGCGGTCGATTCCCACAGAGGCCACCAATTTTTCAGTCGGATGAGCGTCGATGCATCGGATGGCGCCTGAACCGCCTCTGAATTTGTGAACAGGCCGGACTGAAATCGAAAGAAATTACAATAAAAAGGCTAAGTCAATGTGAAAAATTTCGAAAAACCCCTAAAAGATCCATTTACTCTACTTTATAATAAATCCAAAAAAAATCACCAAAATTTGTACCTAAAACACTTAATGCAATATAAATTACAGTACAAATCATGCCAAAAATAATTTTAACGTCCAAAACAAATCAGCTTACAATCTAAACTACTCTTCAAACCAAGAAAATATAATACAAAAGACATAAAAACCATATACTACAATATAAAAAATCTCTGCATTCTCTTACAAATGCTCTTATCCTCACTTACTCTTCCCTCTCAGGTCAAACAAAGCCAATTCTCCGCAATTATTTCCAGCAATGATGTGTTCTGTTCGATGGCAAGTTGAGATCGCTCTGATTGGATTTTCATGCCAATCCAAGGAAATTACAGGTTTTCTTTGTCGTTTCGGGTCGAACAGTCGTATCTGTAAGTGCCATTTCGTATCAAACTCCATACTATCGCCAAAAACCAATTTTTTTGTGAAAAAACTTACTTGATGATGTCCTGTTGTTGTGCAAATTAACCTCGAGTCCTTGACGAAACGAGCATTCGTTTCCCAGATCGGAATTCTCAAGCTTAGATAGTCATCTTTTAACTGAAAAATTTAAAACAATACAAAAAATTTCCAAAATAATTTCTAGGTAATCCAAGAGACCGACTAAAGATCCAAAAACCCCCAAAAACCAGCACCATTTCCACAACCTACATTTTTCATGCTCCAAAGAGTGGCTTTCCTCTCCAAATCCCACAATTTCAAAGTATTTTCCTTTCCTCCAGTTAACGCGACTTCTCTATTATTCGGATCGGTGATCAAAAAGTTCAGATTAGCGCCAGCTTCGAATCCATCGCCAATCTGAGGGCTTCCTTCTTGGCTGTAAATCTGGACGTGACCATTTTCATGGGCGACCACAATTCGATCACTAAAAAATGAAAAAAAAAACATTAAAAATGAAAAAAATTTTCGTCTGAAAAAATAAAACCTACTTTACTGTCAGCTGAATAGCTTTGGCCGGTCCTCCAGCCTCTGTATTTTCCGTTTCAAACAGTTTGGTGTAGTCACCGGTTACTGTATTGTAGAAATTGACATCTCCATTCCTTTGAAGGGTCAAAACTTCGGTCTGGAATTAAAAATCACTAAATTTTCTCAGTTGCGTAACGGTTATTCCACCAAATCAATGAAAATGACAAACGTTTTACCTGAGAATTATCGACAAAGCACATTCCGACAATTCCATGCTCTTTTGGGTTTAGTTTCTCCAATGGTTGGGTGTTTGTAAACTGATCCTCTTTCAAGTTGATCACTAAAAACAAAAGTAATCAAAAGAAAAAATAAGATAACTCACACTTGAAAGCACCCGTTGTAGCGCCAACGTAACAATCTGCCGACATTTTGTCTGAAAATTAAATCAATCTCATTTTTTGTCATGGATAATACAGCTACTCGAGAAATCAAACAAAAAATGAATAAAACTAGTAAGCAATACCACAAAATTAAAAAAAAACAGACGATCTTTACTATTCAAAAATTGTCAACTCCTAAAATTTTATACACAAAATAATCAAAAAATTCTAAAATATCAATCGTTTCTCGACGATCACAGCAATCTATACGTCGAAACCATTGAAAACTTCTTTTACTCCTCGTAAAACAACAATGTGAGACTTTTATAAACTTCAAGAGATTGTAGTTGAACTAATAAATATATAAATCATGTTCAAATTTGTCTTATCGCGTCTAGGAACGCCATTTTCTCCTTGATTGTGAAGTTCTGCACCACAACTTCTCGGAATTTGTAGGCCGTAGTGAAGAGTTTTGACAGCGACATTGCGCCCTGCGGGGTGGGTTCTGGCTTCGGTGCTGGACGTCGACGCTTTTTGTGATGTCGGGGAGCATCGTCGTCGGAATCCGATGAAACAGAGTCATCGGATTGGTCGTCGGAGTCGGAAATTTCACCCTCGTCCTTCTAAAAATCAGAATAGAAATGTAAAATAAATATCATTTAGATATTAAACTTACTTCATCTCCCTTTCCTTTCTTTTTGTTATGTCCATTCGACGTTGAAGGATTAACTTTGCCCAGATGCTTCCATTCGATAGGACTGACAGATCGCTTCTTCCATTTTTGACTCGGCGGCACAAAATCAGCCCTAACAATTCCTTCATCTTGCGTTTTGTTGATTTGACTCCAAGTTTCAAACGATAATTCGCTTCCACCAATTTGAAATCTTCCTGTTTCGTCCTCGTCCACGTCCAGATCGCCATGCTCTGTTTTCAACTGACGGTATTGCTCTAACATCTTTCCTACTCCCATCAGAGCTCGAGCTGCTTTTGTTTTACGCCTTCTTTTGTTCTAAACGAAAGAAAAGTTGAGATTTAAAAAAGGTTCTTGTTTATAAAACGAAACTACCTAACCCATACTAAGTCTAAACTCGTTCCGCAGTTGATTAACAAAAAGTTTTATTTGAAACAATTCTCCTTCTGACAAACCAAGACAATTAATTTTGGGACGTACTGCAATACAAATTTATCTCAGAAAATCAGCATTATATGTATTCTACACAACCTGTATAAGCATTCAAAGATAGGAAACAACAATTATATATCTAAAAACCAAACAAAAATATCAAAAATCTTACTCCTTTTCGTGGAGGCCCATCATAAGGCTGTGCTGCAGGTTTTTCCTCGTTCTCCTCAGCTTTTACATTTTCAGCGTTCTCCTCGGACACCGTTCCACCTTCCCCATTAGTTTCAGCCGGTCGCGGACTTTCGTCTTTCGGCTACAAGAAAAATATATTGTAATTCCTAAAAAAGACAACCACACTACAAACAGGTGGTACAATTACTTTATCTACATTCTGACCACCGGGTTTGACTGTTGACCCGAAATTCTCGGTCTCCTCGTCCTCAGCAACTTCTGAGTCAAGTTCAGGCTTGTTAAAATCTTCAATCGACGTGACTTCTTGAACCTGAGGATCGGCCATAATTTTATGAATAAATTAAAAACGAGAAAAACGATAAAAGCTGGACGAAAACTACTGGATCGGACAGGATAAAAGTTCGCTGCTTCCTCGACAAATTTTTCCACTGCTTGAGAAACAAATAGAGGGACTTGGCAAGTCGCGCCCGAGGCCCGTGCGAAATGCGGGAACAAGGTATACGAATTCTTGTAATTTACACATCCTAAAGACGGTATGCAGTTTAATCAGCTGGTGGCAACTTTCTTGCATTCTATAAACGCCATACTATCCGTTTAAGTGCTTTTTTCTTTCAAATCATGTTTGTTATCAATTTAAATTTGCGCAAATTTTGCGAAAATATCCCGGTTTCTGGCATTCCGTTGCAAAACAAAATTTTTCTTTTTTCTCGTCAAAATTTTCAATAACAAGCTCTGTCGGATTTACTCTATTCTGTTTACTATTTTATCGTGTCAAAAATGAATTTATTTTACCTTGTTTTAGATCTTCAACTTGGGAATCTGTCGAAAGTCCTTCAAACTGTTACAATGGAACAAAATATTGATACTCTGGAGGGATTAAATGGCAGGAAAGGGGGTATGAAACTTTACTTATCTTTGTTTTGCGTTTAGGTGTGCCGGATATTGTTTTAATGGCATTATAGTGCAGGCGTAATATAATTTTGGCGAAATCTCTGATATAAAATGACTGAAATAGATAATAGGTACCACAAATTGTCTTGGACGTCTAGAGTGATATTTTTTCTGCTAGCCGGTGGGCAAATACAATGAAATCTTTCTATCAAGTGCCAGTTTTTGAATTTGGTTGCTCTGGGCTTTTAAAACTTTTGATTAATGCCCAAAATCTTCTAGGTCCAACTCCATCAAGGATCACAGAGTCAGGAACAGGTTCAGACGAGGATGCTCCTAGCGAACTTCCTTCAAATTTGATTTTCGAAATGAGTCACGAGCCTTCTTTGGCATGGCGACGGCGTTCAAGTCCAAATACGAAATTCATCAACGATTTGTTGGCCAAAGGAATAAGTCCGTATCAAATCCTCCAATCCATGGCGCCAACGGGTTGTCAAGTGCCTAAGGATCTTCCAGTTGAAGTTATTTTTCGATTGTTGTTTGAATTGATGGACGAAAAATGTTTTCGAAAACGACTGCCGCAATACCACGACTTTTCACAAGCTGTGGAGTTGTTCAAGTGAGTGGTTTTGATTTTATTTGCTGGATTTTATGACCTTCTTCGTAGTTACGGATTTTTGTAAGCCAAGTTTTTCAGCTTTAATGTTATTTTAGAAGATATCTCAAATTTTGGTTGGAAATTTACTTTTGCATTTCAGAGAAGCCAAGAGAATTCTAATAATAACTGGTGCTGGGGTCTCGGTGTCCTGTGGGATTCCTGATTTCCGATCTTCCACTGGAATCTACGCTACATTAAAACAAAAATTCCCGGATCTTCCGCAGCCCACGGCCATGTTTGACATTGACTTTTTTCGCCGAAGACCTGAGCCTTTTTTCTCATTCGCAAAGGAAATATTCCCAGGAGTGTATCAGCCCAGCATATCACATATGTTTATAAGGTTCCTGGAAGAAGAAAACAAATTGTTAAGAAATTATACGCAGAATATTGACACGTTAGAAAGAGTGGCTGGAATTGAGAATGTCATCGAATGTCATGGATCGTTTGCAACGGCGACTTGTTTATCTTGCAAAGAAAAATATGTCAGTGATGATATTAAGGAGGACGTTTATGCGCAGGTGAGGGGAAATTTTGAGATTTTTAAAAATTTTGATAATTTTTGAAAATTTAAATATTTTTTTCAGAAGGTTGCCCGTTGCCGAAAATGCCTAAATGGTGTAATAAAGCCGGATATTGTGTTTTTTGGTGAAGATCTTCCCGACAAATTTCATAGCCAGATGGGAGAAGACATTGACAAGGTGGATCTGGTCGTGGTTATTGGATCATCTCTTCGAGTACAGCCAGTATCATTAATACCCCATCATGTGGATCCAAAAGTACCCCAGATCTTGATCAACAGAGAGGATCTTCGACCATATGACGCGGAGATTAAATTGCTGGGAGATTGTGATGAAATTATATTGGCATTGGCGACTGCAATGGGAGGAACTCTCAGGGAAAAAATGATGAACGGTAAGGAATTAAACTGGATATTTGGGGAATATCGGAGGGATTTAGTCGACAAAAAATAATCTTACCAGGGGATTTTTTGGGTCCGATAATCAGATTTTGGTGAATCTTGACGAAAAACTTTTTGGAATTAAATTTAGATTCATTTTGATAGCCGTTTTAGCCTTTTGATTGCCTGAATCTACCTCCAAAATACTCCTTATATCATTTCATCTCATAATTTTTTTGCAGAAGTTCGAAATCGCAAAGCCTTTTTGGACCGACTTCCCGAATTAGAAGCACTGATTGACCAAGAAAAAGATGGAGGAAAGATTGCTCTAAAAGTTTTGCCATCAGAAGATTTTTTGAACGAATATAGAGAAGAGAAAGAGAAATCAGAAGATGAAGAGGAAGTCCCAACGAAGAGATCGAAAATTGATAACTCAGGTGACAATTGTCAGCAGGGATCATCAAAAAATGGCGATGACGAAAAAGATTTGGAAACATTATATGAAGAAAAGGTTAATGGAAAAGGGACAGAAGTGGATGAATTAATAATATGTGAGAAGCCGTCTTCACTTTGGGAAACAAAATATATTGCGGTGGCATCGAAATTGAAAGGTGAGAAAATTGGGGGTTTTATATTCAGGTGGGATAACTGCGTATTTTGAAACGAGATTTTGTCAAAGACGAACGTTTCTCTCATTTTGGTCTCTAGAAACCATTGGGATGGGCGGAGTGTATAATATAAAATTGGAGTAATTTGAGCATTGGTGGTCAATATGGTCGTGAAAGCTAATAATGGCGAATAATTTTACCGAGGCGACAGGAAAAATGTTCGAGATTTTGATATGTCATCGATATCGAGAAATGACGAAAATTCGAAAGAAACTTGGCAAATTCTCCGGATTGCTGTACCGATTTCAATCGGCGAAAAGGTTGAAGTGATGTGAATAAGGTTCCGTTTGATTTCAAATTCGGCCTTTTTGTAAATCATTTTTAATCGTTTCGTCGATTGAAATTGGTACAGCAATGTATAGTGAAGTATTTGAGATATTCTCATTATTTGCTGACAAATTGAGGATTAGTATGGAAAATATATCAACTGTATACAATGTTCGGACTTGTGATGTGCGATATCAAAAAGAATGCAAAGCGAAAATTGAATTTCCAAATTTCAGGCCTAATGTACGCCAAATTCCCACCGAATTTGAATATATTCAAAGGCGCCGACTTCTACCTCGACCTGGATGCCGGCACATTAGGCCCTCTTCCTCGACGAAATGACCAGGAAGTGTTTGAAGAAGAGGAATCGCCTCCACCATCTTCAATCTCAACCCCCTCCAGCTCTCCCCGTCCACGATCTCTGCCTGATGAGACAACCTCAAATGAATACCGGGACTTTACATTCGACGACCGCACCACACAATCGCTACCTGACTTTAGTGATAGCGACGATGGCAGCCCCTGAATTGTAATATAATCGGTATAATTTTTCGCATTTTGTATACATTTTGATCCTATTATAAGTGTGATAAAAAGGTGAAATGTTTTTATTGGATAAAAGTTTTTATTCCTCAACGGTTTGAAAGATTGTAATCCACAAATGACTTGTCACTGTAGAGCTTACAGATATTGGCCGGATGATAATAGCTCCCAACAGAGCAATTAAAAGCATTTACAAACGCCGGAAATCCGGCTAAAGCGCCGTAGAGCCGATTTGGAACGGGTGAATGGGTGTCCTCCGTGAAACTCGGAGTATTCCATTTACGGAAGTTGTACATGACCTGCGCCAAGTTAATAAAGAAGATTTGGTCATCCGAAAGTTTGTCGAGTATATTCCCTCGAGGGCGTTGGCCGATGCCATTAATTGCAGCGTCTCTTTTGTAGGCCAGGTAAGCCATTTGAACGCCAAAAATGTCCGCAAAGTTTTCATTCATGCTGAACTTTGAATCTAGACATTTCTCAGGTGCTTCGGGACTACATTGATGGTTGTAAAAGTTGTAGAGACAGTCGAAGATCCGTTGATAAGTGTCGTCAAATGTTTTGACCGTTGAGAGATCGTTGTCTATATTAAAGAAGGCTAGTCAAAAAATACTGTAGGAGTTACATACCAAAGTCATGACCGAGTTCATGTCCGGCGATGAATCCAAGAGCCGACAGTCTCAGGACGGGTGGATACGACAAATCAAAGTAAGGGAATTTGAACAAAGTAATTGAAAATACATTTTGATGAGTGAAGGTGTGGAAGGCGTTAAACTGAAAGCTCTAATACTAGTCCGTTCGCAAAGTCGCTGAAAAGATTTTTGGTCTTTGCACTGTGCAAAGAAAGTGAAGGTTCAAGCGACAGCCAAAAAAAAGCCTATTGCACGGTGCGGAAAGGAAGAAATTGCACAGTGCAAAGTAAACTTTTGTTTTCTCACAGTGCATGTCGCCGAAATCTCTTCAGCGACTTTGCGAACTGAGTAGTATCGGGAAAAGCCGAGATATTAAGGATTTTTTTTTTATACTGAGGAACACGTAAAATTAGGTGTGCGTAAAAGCTAAAGGCTTTATATCCGATGACTTCCCGGGCTTGGAAAAAATTGCGTATGATATATCAAGTGTCTGTTTCAGTTTTCAACCCGCGAAACTGTCTAGAATTTTTGATGACTAAAAAATCTTGGTCGTTTCTGCAAAAACCTCTGCTACAAATTAAAAAAAAGTCGTTAGAAAACTTTTTAAGTACATTGTTCTTTAAAAATCCCAAAATTTGGCAGCGTAAAAGTTGTGGATCTCAATTTTATTAGTCCAAAAGTTCGGAAAGATTGAGACGATATCAGAGTTATTAACCAAAACAAAAGGTCGCTTCGAGTGGCCCACCGTGTATACTAGTCCGTCCGTAAAGTCTCTGGAATAATATCCACGACATGCACCGTGCAAAAACAATATTTCACTTTGCACTGTGCAATTTCTTGCTTTTTGCATTGTGCAACAGGCTTTTTTGAGCTGTCGCTGGCACCTTGACCTCTTTTGCACAGTGCAAACACCAAAAATTACTTCAATCACTTTCCCGACGGACCAGTAATCCTGTGAAAGCGAAATTTGCGTGAAACTTTCAGTTTTCCTTGTCAAAAACTGCCTTCTTTTTATCACTTACCGTAATTGGAGGAAAGGCATAATATCGGCTGTCTTTCCCTGCGGCTGCTCTTAGTATGGGCAATAAATTGTTCTTCCATTTGTTTTGCAATGGCTTATCGAATGTAGTTTCATTTGCAAAATAAGCCTCGAAAACATCGTCATCAAAAATCTGATGCTTCAGTCCAAAGAATACATTGCTTTTCAGCCTCTCAACAAGAGTATCTCTCATTTGTTGGCTTAACAAATTTCCATAATGAAACTGTTGTTTCACTGTGATCAACAGTAAATCGAGATCGGAATAGAATAGATTATTCAATTTGCTGACATTCTCATGACCAATGTCATTCATTTTTAATTTGGCGAAGAGCATTGGGAAAGTGTCTATGATGTAATCCGCGCATTCGTCGTAATGCGGTATAGTGAATGATGACCAAAGGGATATGGATAAGCTGTTGAGAATGACGTCACGGAGGTATTTCTGAAATTTGGTAGTTTGAAAGCACTCATTAGCTTTTAGCAGGTCGTATAAAAGACGCGGTCAAGCGTCTGTTGCAAAAGATTTGCTATTTTTAGTAACGAATGATTACTAGTTTAGGTACAAAGACAATTTAAAGGGCCAAAACAGCTACTTTTGAATCGCGCTTTTTACGGCGTGTGAACAAAATGTCCACAAAATTTCTTCGTCTACTGTACCAATAACAACGGACAAAAGTGATGGTGGCATTCTACATGCTTACTAAAAATTATTTTACTGTTTTTAACTTCACCGCCTTTGTTTTCTTTGCAGGACATTAAAAAAAACTTTCTTGACACTTCGTTTCACACGCCGTAAAAAGCGCAATTCGAAAGTAGCTGTTCTGGCTCTTTAAGAATAGATGCCATGTTCATTTACCGGTTGACGAACGTAAAAAACGGCAGTTAAAGTCAAGAGGATATCATTTTATGGCAAACGATGTATCCACCTACCTGATCTCCCGTCGGAAACGCTACATCGACCTTTTTGATCTTGCTGATATCAAATCTCTCACCGAATATCCCACAGACAAAATCTTCCGCATTGGTGACATTTGTTTCCTTCAAATTTATCGCAGTTTTGTGCACATCATTTTCGTATTCTCCAAGATGTTCGGTTGGGTAAAAGTGGAATCTGTTGTGGTTTCGGACTCTACTCGTAAAATCGGTCAATTCAGATCCGCCGTAAAGGAAGTGCAGCCTGTATGCTGTTTGTAAGAGCTCGAAGTAGGCATCGTCGTCCTCTATAAACGATTTGTTGTACAGACTATCTGAGAATGATTGAATTGCTGATGTCGCTTCACTGTCCGCTTTCAGCTCGCGATACAACGTTCTGAAGAACTTGAGAGAAGACTCTGTGCAGTTTTTAAAATTAATTTTGACTTGTTCCATAACAGAAGACTGAAATTTTAATGACTTTGTATTACACGTTTTCAACTCACATTATTGCGATCGCTTTCCATTGACAAAATCCTTGCGATTTCTTTATATTTGTCAGGCAATTTTGCCTTTTCCAAATTCCCATTAGCATATGCCCAAAAATCTTGACACGGATCGGCATGCATATCCATTAATTCTTCCATAAATGCGGCTTTCTTCTTCAACCCATCGTATTCTACAGCGCGGGAGAGAGAAAAGGTAGAGATCAAAATTAGAAGGTGCATTGTAATAAATGAGATACAATTTTCTAGTTTAGCATTTCTTGCTTGTCTTGTGCTCTGCATGCTATCAATGAGTCAATGAAATAAAAAAAAACGAAATACGAAAAAGGGCTGCGGTTTTTAGTCATCGTTTTTTACGAAACAATTTCTGATAAATCAAATTTACGTTTTATGTACATATGTATGTGGGAATGCATGGAAACAAATACCAAAGACTGCAAAGAAATGTTATACAAACAATAAACAACGGTTGTTTTTTAATTTTTAACAAATGCTTGTTGTGCATCAGAATCACGACAATTACAATCTTAATTTCGCAAACTGTGCGTGCTCTTCTTTATCGTAGTACCAGTCCGTTCGCAAAGCCTCTGGAGTCATTTCGACGACATGCACTGTGCAAAAAAAGTCAGGATGCGAGCGACAGCCGAAAAAAGCTTATTGCACGGTGCAACAAGCTAGAAATTGCACAGTGCAAAGTGAACTTTTGTTTTTCCACAGTGCATGTCGCGAAAATCAGTCGAGCGATTTTACGAACGGACTGTTACTACTCGAGCCATAAAGTACCGACAAATTTTGCACGGTGCATTTTTCTCAAATTTTCGCGGCCGTCGCGGCGATTTCCCGTTTTTACCCAAGCGACATGCACTTTTGCGCGACCGCACCCGCGCGATATTAGCGATAAAAAATTTTGCACAGTGCATTTTTCTCAAATTTTCGCGGCCGTCGCGGCGATTTCCCGTTTTTACCCAAGCGACATGCACTTTTCCGCGACCGCACTGCACTTTTCGTGCGCGACAACAGCGATAAAATTGTCGGGACTTTATGGCCCGAGTAGTACAAGCAATAAAGTCCGCAGAATGGATTTCGCACCTCGCACTGTGCAGTTTCAATCAGCACAGTGCACACCCCCCGCGACAAACTTTTGCACGGTGCATTGCGACTTTTTACAGTGCAAAGGGCCAGAATCCGCACTGTGCGCCCCGCCTGCTTTTTGCCATTTTGCACGGTGCAACCGGAAATTTCTTCTCGCTTTGGAAATCGCAGCGATTTTCGAAATTTCTTGCGACACGTCGTGATTTTGGAGCTGCCGCTTCGAAAATCGGTTATTTTTTTGCACACAATTTGCATTGTGCGGCGCGCCGGAAATTCAGGTTTTTACTGTGAAATTTTGCCATAATGATGCTAAATTTACACTTCAAAGAATTTAAATAGTGTTTTTGAGTCAATAAAGTTGTCGTCATCTTCGTAAAATAAAAATCAGATTGTTTTTGCATAAAACAGTACTCAAAAGGCGTCAAAACTACTTTATGACAACCTTTCTGGTCTAAAAAAACCCTGCAACCACCACTAAACACCAAATCTCTTTTACAAATATTATTTTCTAATTATCAGACACTGTAAGAACACAATAGACCAATTTACTACAGTTATTGACCTCATAAGCCAAGGAATAGAGGATTTAAAGCGCGCACTGTGCAATGAATTCAGTGGGTCGACCGCACTGTGCGCGTTCCCAAGAATCTGGCCGAAACCTACCGCACCCACAGTGCAAAGGGCATTTTTGAGGTTTGCACTTTGCGAAAAATGTAAAATTCACAGTGCGGCGGCAACAAGCGTGGGAAAGTGCAAACGCACTGTGCAATCAATGCGACAAATGTCCATGCACTTTCGTAGTTCAGCCAAAAAGTCCGTGGAATGGATTTCGCACAACGCACTGTGCAGTTTCAATCAGTGCGTACCCCGCGACAGACATTTCGCACTTTGCATTTCCACGTTGCACAGTGCAAAAGACCAAAACCCGCACCGTGCGCCTGTTTTTTGTCATTTTGCACAGTGCAACCGGAAATTTCTTCTCGCTTTGGAAATCGCAGCGATTTTCGAGGGAAAATCGAAATTTCTTGCGACACACAGCATTCCGAATTTTTTTCGTCGCCGCCAGGCGTTCGTTTTGAAATGAAAATGAAAATTGCCTTCACTTTTTTGGGCTGTTTCTGGCTAGCCAAGCAGTCTAACGACCAGAAAAAGACACTGTGTGATAGCTTGAGAATTTGTCTTTTAGAATATAAGCCGCGTGCGTTCTACATTTTTTCTGACCCCCTCGCAGAAAACCCAAAATTCTTGTCTGTTAGCCCTACAGACAAGGTCTGCGTGTTTTCTGTCTAAAAAACAGACAAAAATTGCAAATCTTGTCTGGGATAACAGACAAAGGGCTTGTCCGTTAGCCCGGACAAAAAATCTAAAAGTTTGTCTGGCTTACAGACAGAATTTTACAATTCTTGTCTGTTAGCCAGAGAAACTGTTCGATTTTCTGTTAGTAACTCAGACAAAAATTCTCAAACCTTGTCTGAGATACAGACGAAGCAAATTGTCTGCATCCCAGACAACTTTTGCTCACTTTTTGTCTGGCTCTGGACAAGATTCGCCGATTCTTGTCTGAACTCAAATTAGTCTGGACAGAAAACGCGCAGACCTTGTCTGTAGGGCTAACAGACAAGAATTGCGGGTTTTCTGCGAGGGGGTCAAAAAAAATGCAGAACGCACGCGCCTTATATGTAAATTTTGTTTATCTTACTCATACCGGCCATTTCTAAATAATCATCAAAAAAAAACAAAAATTTCTTTTTTTGACGCCCAAAAAGTATACTTTATCAGTACCAAATTAAAATTTTGTTTAGCCCTATCAGATAGAGAAGCATAGCTCTTCAACACATTAAAATTTTAAAAAAATTCTGGCCCGATTCGAAGAGATATCTAGCAAAAACACCCATTTTTGGCATCTGACTTTTTTTGCACAGTGCAAACACCTAAAATCACTTTAGTGACTTTCCGGACGGACTGTTATAAAAAACTTGTTTATTTTGACCGAAATTGTTTTATTCAATTTCAATGTTCGTCAAATTGTAATCCGCCGCAATATCCGTATTATACAATTTACATCCATTCTCTTGTCGATAACTACTTCCAACAGGGCAATTGAAGGCGTTTGCGAACGCTTTGAATTGCGAGAACGCTCCCCAAATGCGAACTGGGCCCGGCGAATGGACATCGCCCGGAGTTTGATGATCGGCCCATTGCGGTAAGGTGGACAGTGTTTGCGCGACATTTACAAAGAACAGTTGATCATCAGTGAGGTCGTCTAATATTTTTCCTCGAGGCCGTTCGCCAACTCCATTGATAGCGGCCTCTCTTTTGTAAGCAAAATAAGCCATCTGAATTCCAAAAACGTCGGCGAAATTCTCTTCGATATTGTGTTTGGGATCAATGCAACGCTCCGGACGCTCTGGATCACATCGGCCGTTGTAGAAATTGTAAAGACAATCGAAAATCTCGGTGTAACTAGAGTCGAGTTTGGCTAGTTTCAGCAGGGATGCATCTAAAAATAAGACCTCTATCTTGTCTTGATATGAACGCTTTACCAAAATCATGTCCAAGCTCATGACCAACAATGGAAATCGAGCCGGACAATCGCATTAGAGGCGAAAAGGATGGATGGTAATATGGAAACTTCAGAAGCGGAATATTAATCACTGTGAATTGGGAAATAGAATGGTGGAAAGCGTTGAACTGTAAAAAATGAGTTGAAAATTTGTCATGTATATAACGCCAAGGTATTACGAAAAGGGTGTAATAACATTTGAGAAACCTTATTAGTACAACGAGTTGGTGGAAAAGCAAACTTTTCGTTGAGAAGTCAAAGTAAAGCTGTCAGATTTTCTCCGACAACGGCAATTCTCTTTGCAGGCGATAGTATATTATCTTTGCGCTTACTTTAACCTCCGGCAGCTGATAGAACATATTCTCCTTTCCTTTGGCGGCTCGAATTAGCGGTTTCCACTTGTTCAGAGAACGGCTTTGAATTGGATTAGTGAGAGTCAAATTGCCAAAATACTTGTAAAACTCTGCGTCCTTGTAAATCGGATGGTTGATTGCATAAAATGTATTTGTTCCCAGCCTTGTCAACATCTTTTGTCGCATGTCATCGCTTAAAACGTTTCCAAATCGAAGAGATACCTCCGCTGCTTCCAAGAGCCTTTCAACATCTTCGTAGAAGGTTTTGTTGCTCTGCGACAAATAGTCCTCTCCCAAATAGTCAAAGAGCATTTTGACGTAGTAGACGCGAAAGTTGTCGAGGATGTAATGCTCACAATTCACGTATTCCGGAATGTTTAAAGTGTTGTAGAGGGCTACAGTGAATGCGTATAGGAGCACATCGCGGAGATGCGTCTGAAAAACGCGACATTAAAGGGCCGGAACAACTACTTTTGAATTGCGTTTTTTACGGCGTGAAAACGAAGTGTCCAAAAAGTTTCTTCGTCTGCTGTACCAATAACAACGTAAAAAATACTCGAGACAGTCTACATGCCTAGTAATAATAATTTTACTGTTTGCACTTCTGCCGCTTTTGAAAAGTGATGGTGACATTCTACATGCTTACTAAAAATTATTTTACTGTTTTTAATTTCACCGCCCTTGTTTTCTTTGCAGGACATAAAAAGGTTTTTTGACACTTCGTTTCACACGCCGTAAAAAGTGCAATTAAAAGTAGCTGTTCTGGTCTTTTAAAGAAGACTGGTAGAGTATAATTCATTTTTGGATTTTGTTTTGGCTAAAAGACCCATCGGATATTTGATTACGGTAGTTTTTCGGAATTCTGTAGACCATAAAAGTAGATTTTTTGAAAAATGAAAATCCGGCAATTTTAGTGAAGAAATCTTGATTTTGCCGACACTTCAAGGAATTTTGGGGTAAAAAATGAATTGGGCAAGAGAGGTCTTAAAAATCAATTTTTGCGGGAAATTATTCCGTAACTTATTGACTAACTTTAATTTCTTTGCTGACTGTTCCGTTTACTCTCCTAAAATTTAATTTTTCCAGGTTGTATTGCCATACTCTACATGCAACTGCTACCGGGTGCCACGATTGGTCTGTAACTAAATGTCAAAGAAGTTTTTTCATGTCCTGCAGCAAAAACAAAGTCGGCAGAGTTGCAAACGGTAAAATAAGTATTAGTAAGCATGTAGAATGTTATCAACACGTTTTTACCGTTGTTATTGGTACAGTAGACGAAGAAACTTTTTGACATTTCGTTTCTACGCCGTAAAAAGTGCGACTCGAAAGTAGCTGTACTGTCCGTTTAAGGCATGATGATAAAATAAATTTTTCGTTTGATTTAAAACTCACTTGATTGCCCTCTGGAAAGATCAATCTAACCTCGCTAATGTTGCTCAAGTCGATGTCCTCTCCAAAAATCTCAAACAAGAACTTCTTGGCGTCCGTGATATTGCTTTTCAGCAAGTTAATTGTAGCGCTCGCCAATGAATTTCCATCTTTGTCGGTGTATTGCGGATATGGCAGTTCAAGAATTCCGAAAAATTTTATTGGCTCCGAAAAATCGTTAAACCCATCGCTGCCGTATTTGAAAAGCATTTGATATGCTTTTTGGACCAAGTTGATGTATTTTTGATCGTCCGTGAGAAAGGTTTTGTCAAGATATTCTTCGACAAGGTCTTGAACTTCTTTGAGTTGCGACGATGCTTCTACCGCTGCTGCTAAGCCATAAAAAAACAGTGACGGATTCTTTGAGCATTTGTTGTAATGCTCTTTGACTTGTTGCAAAACAGTTGGCTGAAAGCTTGCGGTTTAAAAAAAAGCAATAAATTGCACATTGCAAAGTGAACTTTTGTTTTTTCGCAGTGCATGTTGCAGAAATGCGACTTTGAGACTAATATTATGTATATATATACATCAGAAAAAATCATGTGGTCCTTTCGCTGTATGAGGGTTTGACTGCAATTGATTTGACCTAACAACATCCTTACTTCATTTGCAGCACTCTTAATCGACAAAATTTCCTTTGCTTCAGTGAGATACTGCAGATCTAATTTTCCCGAATTGATCCGACCGTTTGCGTATTCAAAAAAGTCCTCGCACGGATCAACAGTGACGTTCATTCCTGCCTCCATAAACGCCGCTTTCTGTTTGAGAACATCGTCCTTCCAACAAGATACAATAGGAAGCAAGTAGACGAGAACACAAAGAACGGTCCTCATGTCTTCTGGTTGAATTTGATGATCAAAATGTTTAGCTCTATATATTGTATGCTGTGAATCAATAAGCAAGTCCATTGGAAGTCAATTACAAGTGCTGATTCATACTGCGTACAAACGTTGTACAATGGCGTCCGCTAAATAATTGGTTTTTGCTTGCATATGTGGAACTATCTGAATAATCTCTACACGTGTCTATTTCTTTCCTATATGTATATATTTTAAAATTAAAATATCAAGAACTTAGTCATAAGCTGACCAACCTAGACATGGCTTCCGGGCCAGGCCAAAGCAAATTTAAAACGGCCCGGGAGCCATGTCTACACTGACCTGTTCGTAAAACAAAAACCGTTGCGGAATTTTTATCTTATTTATACCGAAGCTCCGTAGATTTGAATTAATCTCGGAGTACTTTATAAATCATCAGTCAAATTGTAACTCGGCGCAATATTGTCGGTGTACAGCTTACAGCCATTGGCTTGGTTGAACCGACTTCCAGTCGGACAGCCAAAAGCGTTTGCAAAGGCGGGGAACCCTGCCAACGGTCCCCACAAACGAAGCGACCCGGGGGCATGAGGATCTCTAAATAATGGTATTTCACCCCACAGTGAATACGAAGCAATTGACTGTGCAAAGTTGACAAAGAATAGCTGGTCATCGGTCAGTTTCGCCAAGAAGTTTCCTTGAAGCCTGTTGTTGGCTCCGTTTATTGTCGTGTCTTGTTTGTACGCCAGATATGACATCTGAATACCAAAGTTGTCCGCAAAATTCTCTTCGAGGTTCTGTTTTGGATCCGCGCAGGTGTCTGGGTCCGCAGGATCGCATTGGCCATTGTAAAAGTCGTCCAAACAATCAAATATTTTTTCGTAGGCTGGATCAAAGGGTGCCAGTCCTTTCAGATCAGTACCTAAAGTTGTAAAGTTCTACGTGCTTACAAAATCGGTGGTTTTAAAACGACACATGTATTATAATATATTAATGATTACCAAAGTCATGACCAAATTCGTGACTCAAAATGCTCGAAGCAGCAGACCAACGCAAGACCGGCGGATAATAGGGATGGAATATCGGCGGTTTAAGGTTCCCGATATTGACAAACGTTCGTTGCACATTTGCAAAATGTACAGCATTATCCTAAAAATTAATCGATTAAGATGCCAAACGATTTTTTGTTGAAGAGCCTTACATCTACGCCTGGTATCCAAAAGTAAGTGGTATCTTTACCATATGCAGCATGGACAAGAGGCTGCAGATTGTTGATCCACACATTTTGAACGGGCCATTCGGTAGTTACTTGTCCGAAGATGGTAAAGAAAGTGGAATCAGCCAAGGCTGGTGCTTGTATGCCATAAAATGTGTTGTTTGGTACCCGTTGTTCCAGGAATTCAGTCATGTTCTCACTCAGGACGTTCCCAAATGCGAATTGGTTCTTGACTGTTTTCATCAGCAACTCTATGTCGTTCCGAAAAATTTCGTCGACAGCTGCAACGTATTCCGCGCTGAGATAGTCTATCAACATCTTGACGTAATAGGCGGAGTATGTTTTCATGATGAACTCGGTGCAGGATTGGTATTCCGGGATCTCCGTTGTTTTCCATGCAGCAATCGACAGATCGTACAGTAATTTTTTACGAAGTGGTATCTGAAGAAGCACTCTTTCGTCAGCCAATTTACCCTTACCTCTGTGTCGTTTGGTAACGGAACAAAGACCCCTTTCAACTGCGTTAAGTCAAATTTCTCGCCAAAAACGTCGACCAGAAAATCCTCAGCATACGAACCGTTAAAGCTTGCTAACAGATCAATTACGCTATCATCGTAAGAAGTGTCGGAATGCGAGAAATACCGAGGAAATTGTACTAAACTTGTCAAATATAGGTCCGCCGAGAGGCCCTGGAACACTACGCTCCCATAGCGGAATAAAAGTCGATATGCTTCCGCTAATAGACCGCGAAACGTTTCCAAGTCGGCAATGGCTCTCTCGTCCTGGATTTTATTCGCAAAAGCGATAATATCATCCTGTTGTGCCGGATTCTCTCTTTTCAGTTTACTGAAGAAAGATGGCGGGTGGTTTTGGCATTGAAGAAATTGATTTCTGATCACCTCGAGTGAGGTACCCTGAAATACGTGAACTGACAACAACGGCTTACGCTATGCTTTTGAATCAATGTGGACAAAACTTCTGTGGCGAGAACAATGTCTTGGTTTTTGAGTTGCGGTATGTCCAGCCTTCCATTTGCAAAGCTCCAAAAATCTTCGCAATGCCAGCTTCGATGAATTCGGCTTTGTGCTTGAGCACGCCATTGGGTCCGTTGCCAGAGACAACCGCCGGGAATAGAAAAAACAGTATTCCAAATTTCAGGACCATGATTAGAAGTATTGATCGGAAAGTTGTGATTTTATACTAGAAAATAATGAATCAATTTGTTTCGGAGAAAATTTATTGATTCATTGTATACATCTAGTGATATTTAGCCAACAACTTGAGCGCAAAAAAAAACACACGAAGATCCATCCGAAGAACCACAATTGACAAGTGTTTTGCTTATGTACATACAAGGGAAGGCTTCCAGGTGCGACTCTCAGATATGCTTTAAATTACCCATATCACAAAGAAAAACACTTTTTTCTCATGCCTTTGCCAGCTTAATGCGGAAAAAATTGATTTTTTGTGGAAAATTTACCCTTTACGGTAGAAACAGCTGTAAAAACCTTTATTGCCAAAATTTCTTTAAACGTGGCACATTTTTTCCAACTTTCTGCTAAAAATCCCGATTGCTCCTGCAAAGCGCAAGATTGAAAAAATTTATCCAAATTTGTGCCCAAGTTTGATCAAAATTAAGCATTGCTCTTCGTATACTTTCCTTGTTAAATTTTTTCAGTGAGAATGGCGTGAAGTGTTATTGAATTCATGTCTTGGCATACCTTTTATTCAATCGTATCTGTCAAATTGTAATTCGGCCAAACGTTCTCATTATACAAAATGCATCCTGCTTGACAATGTTTGCTACCCACGGGACAATTGAATGCGTTTGCAAGAGCCGGCAGCCTAGCCAAAGCTCCCCGTGGTGGGGTTTGTGCAGGAGAATGATTGTCGGATGTTGGGTCACACGTTCCCCAGGGATTGAGTTTGACGAAACCCGGGTTTACAAAAAAACGGCCCGGCCCCGCCCAGGCTTTGGCATTGTTATAATATTTTCTCAGCACGAGCTTTTGTGCTCGTAAGAGAGTGAGTCAACGAATGTTCCATTAAAATGCTATCATGCGGCCAATTCATGGATTGTACAAAATCCTTAATGCTAAAAGACACTGAATGTATTTACTATCTGATACCTTTCCTTTTCTTTTAATCATTGGATTTATGTTAGCATAAAAACCAAAAGAACCTACCATATGAATACATACATGATTGATTGTTGTCTAAGTTTTTTTGTTTCGGCAATTTTTCAAATTGTAGAGCGGAACTAATTTTTCATTTCATTTATTGATTTTTATATCACTCAAGGAAGTTATATTGAGGAGAATAGCGGAAACCGGCGAGTCAATTCAGTTGTTGTCATCATGCCCATCCATCCCGGTCCTGCACCTTTCCGAATAGGGTCTTTTCATCATCGTCGTGGTCGACCAAGTGGCCGCTTTGACGGCGGTCTCCACACCAAAAGTCTCTTCTCCCATCTCTCGGAATCTAGGCCACCCAACCTTGCCGCATAATACCATTTTCTTCGGCGATATTCTTTGACTACGTCTTTTAGGAACTAATACTCTCTAAAACGTTAATTAGTATTTATTGATTAATGTCTGTCAGGTTAAAATCCGGTTCAATTTTGTCATTATACAAAACACATCCATCCTGTCGATATTTGCTTCCCGCGCGACAGTTGAAAGCATTCGAAAAAGCTTTCAACCCAGCCAATGCTCCCCAAACGCGAGCTAGGCCAGGCGAGTGCGGATCGTTAGGAAAGTTGTATCTCCGCCAATCACCAAACACAGCAAATGCTTGGGCAAAGTTGATAAAGAATATCTTGTCATCACTCAGTTTATCTAAAATGGTGCCTTGAAGTCGCGGTCCAGCACCATTGATGGCGACGTCTCGTTTGTATGCAAGATAAGCCATGTGGATCCCGAAAACATCGGCAAAGTTCTCTCCAAGAGTTTGTTCGGGGTCGAGACACAAATTTGGATTGTTCGGGTCGCATTGCCCACTGTAATATTGACGCAAACAGTCGTATATTTGGGTGTACGTCGAGTCCAGGGGAGCGAGTTTTCTTAAGTCGTAATCTAAAAAAGTAAGCGATTAAATTCAAGCTTCTGCATGACAAACTAAGCCTTCGCTTGCAAACGGCGCTGTAATAAAAAGCCCGGATTTACCGAAATCATGTCCAAACTCGTGTCCAACAACACTTCCAGCTCCTGACAACCTCAAGGCCGCTGGAAAAGACGAATGGAAAAACAGCGGCTTCAGAATTGGGAAAAAGATGACTGTACGCTCAGTTGCTAGTAAATGGTAGGCGTTGAACTGAAGTATTTAAGATGCTCTTATAACAGTTCTTTTTTCTTACAAAGACTTCGGGGACCAGCAAGAACGTAATGTTCTTTCCGTAGGCAGCTTGAATGAGTGGCCGCCATTTGTTGATCCAACGGCTTTGCACAGGTAAGTTCAGGGTAATGTTGCCAAAGAACTCGTAGAATATTTCATCTTCAAAAATGGGATGCTCAAGTCCAAAGAACTGATTGTTCGCCACCCTTTTTAGCATCGTATCCGACATGTTTTGACTCAATACGTTCCCAAAACGAAAACTTGTCACAGCCGTTTCGACAATCAAGTGCATGTCTGCCATGAAGCGAGAACTTGCTTGAGCAATGTTATCTTTGCCCCAGAAGTCAAACAGCATTTTTGCGTAGTACACTGGGAACACGTCGATTATGTAGCTCTCGCAGCTCTGATAATGGGGAATGTCCAAGGTTTTCCACAAGGCAGATGCGAGATCTGATAACAAGAGTCGTCTCAGAGGGATCTGAAACAACGTGAATTGACGTGAATTAGTACGATTCCTCCGGCTTACCTCCTTCTCATTGGGGAAGGCGATTACCACGGCAACCAATTGGCTGGAATCGAAGTTAGCGCCAAAAATTCCAGCAAGAAAAGACTCTTCATCTGTGACGCTCTTCAATTCCACCAACGTGTGTTTTAACGCAGTGCTTTTTTTCTCAAACGGATCAAAATTAAACATTAATATGTCGTTTCCCAGGAGATCGTTAAACTCCTTGAACATTTTGCTGCCGTAAGTAAAATGCAAACGGTAAACTTCTTGAAGAAGATGAAGGAAGGTTTCGTTGTTCGTAATGGCTTCATCGTCTTGGATTTTGTTCGAAAAGGCTATTATGTTGGCCTCTTGATCACTGGGCTCATCTTGCAGAGATCGAAAATAGTTCCACGGATTTTTCATGCATTTTCTGTATTCGTGCTGCACGGACGCTAAAGCAGTGTTCTAAAAAAGAATCGTTGAAGATGAGAAAAGCCCAAGTTTATCTGGGGCAATCTGGTAAAAGACCGCTTACAGTATAATTTGGATTGGGTGTAGCCAAAATACGCCCTGTTTCAAGTTCGGATTCGGTCTGAATAGCAGCGATGTCAAGGCCGCTGTTCGCATAGGCCCAAAAATCATCACATGGCTCCACATTTCGATCAATTCCTCTCTCAATGAATGCCGCCTTCTGTTTCAAGTAATAATCGTCAATGCGACTACCAAAAGCAGACACCAAAAATAAGAGTAGAGTTAGAAAGTTCATTGTCAAAGCAAAATGTATTGCCAAGGTTCAGCTTTTATACAGAAAAAGCACTGAATCAGTCGGAAATGTCGAGCTTAACATTGATTCAGAACAAACTTTACGGACTTTGAACATGCCCAACAATAATTTTCCAATTGCCCGAAGGTCAGAAGCTGTTTCTGGTCAAAATGTCGCACCCAGTATAGGCAGAAGATATAAGTCGTTGTCAACTTACAATCTTTTAGTCGTTGTCAACTAACAATCCTTTAGTTTTTGTTAAGCGAAGTTGTCTGTACTTGGCAAATAAAGAGTCCTCGAAAATGGGATGATTGATTGCGTAGCACCGATTCTTCTTCACCCTCTCCAACATGATGTCGGTCATGTTTCTGCTGAGCACATTGCCAAATTTAAATGATGATGCCACGGTTTTGTCAAGCAAACGCAAGTCAGACTTGAAATTTTCATCAGCTTTTTTAAAGTAATCCAATCCCAAGTAATCGTTGAGCATTTTGCAGAAGTGAATGAAAAACTTGTTCAAAATATGGTCTTTGCATGATTTCAACGACACGTTAAGGGTATCGGAAAGGCTATCGACCAAACTGGTCGAGCAGCTTTCTTCTTGCATCAGTCTGCAAATCATTTTTGCCCACGAACAGGGACTTTACCATGCAAAATATATCAAATCATCCTACTTACTTCATTTGCCGCGGGGAATGGGATGAGAACCGGCCATTCCGATATGTTAAACTTGACGTCAAAGATATTTTGTATAAAAAACACCTCCGGATCCGAAACAATCTCTTGAACTCGTCGAAACGTAGGAGGCTGAGAGGATCGCCGAACCATTAGAGCTATTGCATCTTTTCGCATTGCCCGCCAACCAAGGTCTACAAAATCATCTGCTCCGTATCTAAACAAGTTTTTGTAGAGCAAGCCAGGCACTTTTGCAGATTCTGTAAACACGAGTTGTAATAAAAAAACGATAACGTACATTGCGTACAGGGTTAACGTAACACCTTCTTAGGCAGGGCTTTGAAACTCTTCACAATTTCGCTAACATTAATCCCACTGCTGGCGTATGACCAAAAATCGTCGCACGCTTCAACGCTCTCATCAATCCCGGCTTTCATAAATCTGGCCTTTCTTTTAAGAGCGTCGTCCTTAGCATGTATTCAGGGCAAAAAGCAAATCAGAAATAAAAATTGTATTATTGTGGTAATAAAAAAGACTCTTTCGAGCAATTGAAATTTATATATTATAATTTATCATGAATCAATTTGGATTTGGATGAAAATGTCAAGAAAACTACGGCCGTTGAACCGAAAGTTTATGAAATAAAACCATATATAATATGTAAATACTGTGTAATTTTTACATAACAACTTCAAAGGAAAGAATGCTTGTTGTCAAAAGGTCTGTTGCTCAGAATCAAAGGTCATTTGGCCTAGGAGTGACTTGAATTGATCTTCATCGACAAGTTTAATTTCATAGGAGCAGGTCGAAGGGCGATGATGAGAAAATTCAAGCTTTGAGTGCTTTGCAAACAAGCAATCAAAATCTGATGACGATTCGTCCTCATGTTTGACGCTGCTTATTCTTTTGCTCCAATCCATATTCATTCAGGCAACCGTGACTCAAGATGATCTTCAAATAATCAAAATAACCATTTTCTTTGCTTTAAAAAACGAAAAACACTGAAACATAGAATCATTCTTCAAGATGATTTCAATTCTTATATTAGCCGGCTTTGGTCTGACAGTAAGCGCCGAAAATGTTCTGGAATTGAAAGCAAAATTTATGGAAAATGGAATGGACACTTCTGTCGATCCCTGCGAAGATTTTGGTGCCTACGCCAGCAGGAATTTATCCATGGAATGGGCGGACGAAAGTGGCTTTGATAAGGAAGGGATTATCAGTCAGATGGCAAAAAGCAAGGTAGGTCAAGATGTCTGAGCGTAATTTTTTGTAGAATGTTATAGCGTAAAAGAACAAAACAACTATTATACATTTGAATAGTTCTTTTACGGCTTGTAAGACAAAATATCACCAAATTTTTGCTCTCTTTCATTATTATGTAAAGGGCCAGAACAGCTACTTTTAAATCGCGCGTTTTGCGGCGTGTGAAACGAAATGTCAAAAACGCTATTTTATGTCTTGCAGCAAAAACAAAGGCAAACTGTAAAATAACTATTAGTAGGCATGTAGAATGTCACCATTACTTTTTTCCCGTTGTTATTGGTACAGTAGAAACTTTTTGGACATTTCGTTTCCACACCGTAAAAGCGCTATTCAAGTAGCTGTACTGTCCCTTTAAAAGGAATTGGCAATAGTTCGAAATTATCAAATGGATTGTCAGATACGTCCCCAGCAGTTTTAAATTATTTCTACGTGGTTTTAAGGGCGTGGGAAAACACAAAGTTCTGTGACATTTCCGTAAATTTTATGTCTTACAGATTCCCGTGATAAAAAAGCTTGAAGAGCAATATGTTTTGTGCTCCAAAAACCTGTCGTTGTTCAACGAGAAACTTGCTCTTGCCGTAGACACCGATGAAATGCAGAAAGCCGAACTCAAAGAGTTTTTCGAAAGGATTCAGAACGACTCCTACCTAACCGACGATGAAATTTATATCAGCCACATGCAAGAAGCCCTTCGTCTTTTGTTCAAATACGGCGATCAAATGTTCGAGCAGCTGCTGAAGAAGGTCATGACCACTACTTACTTTTTTTATGGAAGCAATAGATCTATGAATGATCCCGTTCTCCCAAGCTTTGAATTGGATGGCAAATTCTTGACGCCAATTTTTGGAGAAGAGTTTGATCTTAGTCACGTTAGAAAGGTCTGGTTGGAAAACGCGGAGGTAATTTCTACATTTAAACCATAAACGGTCATGATGATGGAATAATTCAAGACATAGAAATCTTTGACCAAAACAACCAAAAAAAATACGGCTCAGAAGACAAAATGTCACAAAATTTTTTGTTCTCCCACGCCCTTAAAAAAATATAGCAGAAATAATTTTAAAACTTGTTATTTGTTATGCACTCTATTTGATTGTTTCGAATTGTTGCCAATTTTGTTTTACGACGAAGAACCACAAAAATGTTGTGACATTTCGTCTTCCAATCCGTAAAAAGCAAAATTCAAATGTAGCTGTTTTAGTCCTTTAAAAGCGCCACTTTTTTTGGCAAACCCCGAACCCTCGGGCTATTTAAAAATCTATAGGTACGATCAGTAACTACGAGAAGCGAGAGTTGGCCTTCGCAGTGCTATGGTCACCTCTTCTGTGACATAGCCAAGTCTTCTCTGAGGAAAGAATATTAATTTCAGGGCAATTCTCGAAAGGAATTCCTGCAAACCCTCTCAAGACGACTACGCAGAACGCAGGAGCACAACTCCATCAACGATTGCTGGAGCTATCTTGTCGATTACTATCCCAATTTTGTGCGTAAGCTGCATTACGATCAGCTTGGCGAACACTTCGTAAAGCAAACAACTCAGACCTTCCGCAACGACCTTAAATTGTTGGTTGCATCGGCCAGAACCGCGTTTTCGACAAGCAACACATTGAGCGACTCAATCAAAAGAAAGCTGATAGACCAACTCGACAATAACACATTCCTCTTGGTGGACCATCCTATCTTTGAGGACGCTGTATTTGAGGAGTACTTTGGAAACGCAACGTTTGCGAAGCCGCTGCAAAACAGGAATTTGAATAATCTGCGGCCGTTGATTCGATTCGTCTCGGGAAAGGCTCGCGGCCTTTATTATCTCGCCAACCCGGAGTTAAATGCGTTCCATGCGCCCACAACTCACCAAACGGTCTTCGGCTGGGGGCTATTCATGTTCCCCATGCATCATCGTTTATTCCCTCCGGCGCTAAGATTCTCCGGTTTGGGCGGTGTGGCTGCACATGAGCTGGGACATGACTTTGGTGAGTTTTCCGTGGCATAGCCAGCATAGAAGGGGCTTGTGGCACGGTGGCTTATTTTGGCATAAAATTAATTCTCAAGGCATTTAAAATATTTTGTTATAGACAAACTTTGTAGTATTGGCGGTTTGTTGTGCAGAAATTCGATTGTATTTTTCAGGCACTTCCATGTTTACTAAGGACAAAACATATACAGCCATTTTTGAATGCCTTCATGATTTCTTTGCCCATTCTTGCGATCCAAATGTATCCGAAAATTGCATTGATCCCAAACACAACATGGAAGAGAATTTCGCCGATTACTTTGGCGTTCGCACGGCCTATTACGCATATAAACGAGAAGTCATCGCGAATGGAGTTGGCATAAGACCTCGCGGGAAAATTTTGGATCAACTGACAGATGATCAACTATTTTTCGTCCACTATGCCCAACTCACTAGGGCTAGCAGAGGTTGGGACAGATTTCACGTGGAAAGGTCTCACTCGCCCAATTCGGTTCGAGTGTGGGGACCTTTAGCTGGATTCAAAGCCTTCGCCAATGCTTTTAATTGCCCCGTTGGCAGCAATTTTCATCGCGCAGAGCATTGCAATTTGTACAACACAAATGTTGAACCCGACTTTAATCTGACAGTGTATCAATAAATTAAGCGACGATGATGCTGTTTGCTACTTTTGTTGTAGCGAATGAATCGTGAATATACCATAAACGATCTGTGTGGCAGGGGGCGGGGATTTATCATCATAATGTCTGTCATGGCAGCTTTTGGCGCGCGTTACTCAAGCCGAGGGGTAAAATGAGCGAAAGCTGGCGTTTCTTCATATTGAGTTGATCGTATGTCCAGTGTGCGGATGCGCGCTCTGCGACTCCTCCTCAATAAATATGTGTATGAATCCCTAATACCCAGAATGATGAAGAGACTAGACTGCTAAAAGGACTCAGAAGAGTCCCGTCACAGATGAAGGTCCCATCGAGTTGACGTCACCTCCATTATTATATTATAATTTCTATTTTACTGTTAACTTGTAGGTTGATTTTGTCGCGGGAGCTTTTGGCGCGCGTCAACATGAAGCGTTATGCCAAAAGCCTCAAAAAATAAATAAAAAAGGACGTTGGAGAAAAAAATTTTTTTCTCTATCGTATCGCAATTTTTTACTGTTGTTTTTTGATGTGATAGGAAGAGCTAGAGCTCCTCTTCATTTTGATATAAAAGGGAGCTTGCATAATACCCGTTTCATTCGTATTTTTGGCGAAGAAATTTGACTTTTTCCTAAACTTGTGTGAAGAGCGTGTCATGTTTTACAACTCTCGAAAGTATTAGCGATTTCCGGTGAAGGGTTCATGAGTTATGTTGATTTTTAGGGTTTTTCGTGTTTTTTATATCTTGATAACCTTGTTTTTGTTCTCAAAGTTGATTTTAGGTATGGCTGGTGTGTCGAAACGGGTAAAACAACTTCGAGAGTTGTTGAAGAAGGCACGTGCAAAAAATCCGAGGCATATAGTGTCCTGAGGTCCGGGACCCAAGCGGAAGGGTAAAGCAAGCCAAAGCGTACGTTCCTTCAGATCGAGCTTATTGTTGACCCAGGGTGCGGACGCGCGCTCAATAAATATATAAATATATTCCAAATACCTAGAATTATGACAAGAATCGACTGTTAAAAGGACTCAGCATGGTTCCGTTACAATTTTTATAGCGTTTCGTGTTTTTTGTATCTTGGCGGTTTTAGGTATGGCAGGAGTTTCGAAATGGCTTTGATGGATCAGGGAGATACCGAAACAAGAAAAAGAATCGGCTGCATAATATTGGCCTGCGGTCGAGTTAACCATTCCGCATCCGGAAATTAAACTACAGCCGTAAGTTGAGTGAGGTCGTCAAATACATCTAAGACGACAAAGAAAGAAGTTAAACAAGAACGAAGCCATCGAAAAGGAGAAATTTGGACCAAGTACAATATGTTCTGTCCCAAAGTACCTTTCAAAGAAGAGATCCTGGAGATGTACGGGGATTTGATGTTGTCTCCGAGATCAAAATCGGTCGATTAAGAACACGGTCGATTAAGAACACGTTGCTTTGCTCCACTTACAACGCTATGTCAACATTGACAGGGGCTGGTCCGTAAAGGAGAATTGGACCTTTATGTGTCAAACGCCGGAAGGCAACGGACCAGTGAAGCAAGATTCATGCAAATCACGTAACAAACCTGCCGAAGCGGACTGTTTGGGATTAGATGGACCACGGAAATGGAGTCCCAAGCCGTAAGCGAAACTGTTTAGGCCCTAGTGGAAAAGTTACAGGACCTCGCATAATACGCTTTCCCAGAAACGGACGTAATTACGAGAACTGCTGATGATAAACATCGCACAAGATGAAATTGCCAGATACGAAGGATATGGCGTAAGCGTCGTAAATCGGACAATTTCCTCTAACGCAAGCGCTGGGAATACCAGTCGTACACTAATGAACGCAATTTTTCCTGCGGACATCAATACAGACCCAATTTCCGTTACAGATGAAGGAGGCAGTCTTCTCTGAATTCTATGGCGTGGCTTCTAAATTTTACTCTCTCTCTACGTTGTAGTATTGTGAATTGCCGACCATGAATACTCTAATTTCACCAAATACGTCTTCTAATTCCACTTGAGGGAAAGGTGAAGTGAATGCCCCAAGAAAATGGGATGATCAGCTCCGAAGATAAAATGGAACAACCCAGGAAGAGGCAGTGGATCCACCGAGGAATCCCAAGAGACATGCTTGACAAAGGTCCAGAAATAAGCAAAGTATTATACATTATCTTGATATTGATCTTTGCATTTTCAATCGTAAATCAAATTAAAGTTCGGCTGAATATCCGTATTATATAATTTGCAATGCTCTTTGCGATGGAATTTACTTTCGGCCGGGCAATTGAAGGCATTTGAAAATGCTCTGAATCCGGACAACGCTCCCCAAAGCCGAACCGGGCCTGGCGGATGTTCCTTTGTGGCCGACTCTGGATTCCAATCAGGGAAAAAAGCCGCCGTTTGTGCCAAGTTCACAAAAAATAGTTGATCATCAGTGAGTTGGTCCAAAATTATTCCACGCGGCCTTTCCCCAACTCCGTTGGAAGCGGCCGCTCGTTTATAAGCGTAATAAGCCATGCGAACTCCAAAGTAATCAGCGAAAGTTTCGTCGATAATATGATTGGGGTCAACGCAAAGCTCCAGTTCTTGTGGATCACATTTATGGGCATAGTACTCGGAAAGGCAGTCAACAACGGCACTGTACTCATCGTTTTCCTCAATCTCATCTAAATTCATTAAATTGGCCGTTAATGTCCGGCTTACGGAAATCATGGCCCAATTCATGGGCAGCAATAAATCCTGAGCCAGAGAACCGAAGAGATGCTGGGAAAGATGGATGGTACAGCGGGAAGAGAAAGAGGGGCCATTCGAAGAAGCTGCGGTGAGTCGCTGGAGCGTGTAATGCGTTAACCTGGCAATATAACATTTAGGGAAGGTGTTCAAAACACAAAGCTCAGAGCTTAATGCGACTTTGCATACGTAAAGAGTCAAATTGTCCAACATCTTTGCCAGATTCCTATTTACAGAGGAAGTGCCCTAAGTGCGACGCTCAGATTTTGATGAGACTTCACAAATTTTGTATTATTTTTCCTAAGACATATGCGAGACTCCTAGCTCGCGCTTTGCAGAAACCACCGAGATTTTTAGATCGAATGTTGGCGAAAATGTGACACTTTTTTTGCGAATCTTGGCTTGAAAAGTTTTATGCCTACTTCTACCATAAAGGGTAATGTTTCCACAGAAACATATTTTTTTCCGCACGAAACTTGCAAAGTAATGGCCAAAAATTGTTTCCCTCTATAACCGCTCTCCGCGCTTTGCGCACTCTCTCGGCCGCAAAGATCGTTGAATATCTCGGCTGCGCTTGCAAAGCTCGGGCTAAAATTTTTGGGAATTGATATGTGGGCTATGCCTGACATGCGTGCAAAATTTAAAGAAAATCTGAGTGTGAGCGACGTACTTGGGGTACTTGTCTTGTTTTAGCTTGTGTTTTACCGAAACAACCGAGACCTTATGCACGCAAAATTTGAGATATATTTCTAGATGTGATCATATAAAGGTTTATCGAAACTGAAGCTTCAAATTTGAGCAGTCCCCTTGCACAAGACAGTAATACTTACCACTAAGTAATCTGCAGTAAAGTAAAAACTCGGCGGTTTCCCCGCTGCTGCACGAATTAGCGGCAGAAGATTGTTGATGTTTCGGTTCTGCGCTGGTTTCTCAAAGGTGACATTGCCAAAGAAATGTTCGAAATTCTCATCTTCAAAGATTGGATGTTCAATCAAATAGAATGTATTATTCTCCAGATTGCTCAGCATTTTCGCCTTTGTTTCGTCGGTCAAAATATTGCTATGAGCGATAAATGTCTCTGCCGTCTTTAAAATGAGGCCCATATCATCACGGAATTGGTGCGAGACTTTGTTCACATAGTCTTTGCCATGGTAATCGTGCACCATTTTCTTCACAAACATTGGGTAATAGTCAAGCAAAATGCGGACACACCCGCCGTTGAAGCCGTCCAGAGTTTTGTTGAGCTGGCGAATCAATGATTGCATGGAATTGATCCTATCTTCCGGCTAAAAGGAAGAGCAAAATAACAAGGAGTGAATTTAAAGGCAAAAACCCACACCTCCGAAAGATTTTTGATATGGGTAGTCGCTAGAAACATGTCATTTACTAAATATTTTACCTTAAGCTTAGCAGTCGCCCTCTTGCCAACAGAAAAGCTTGGGTGGTTTTGTGGTTTCTGCTAACGAGCGTTAAGAGCCTCTAGTATAATATACGTACAAATCAGTCAAGATTTGTGTCAATCTTAGCGTCGGCCTTCAAGCACTTGTCCTATCGAAACTCTACGTTAAAATTACACAGCTTTTTTTCCGGCAAACCCCATTTTATTCAAGCATAATTACCAGCAAAGAAAAGCTTGACAAACCCACCTTAGCGTAGCCTTGTACTGCTGCCACGCTAATCTGACTCATATCTACCGTTTCGCCAAATATTTCCTTCAAATCATGAAGTAAAATTCCTGGAACGCCATCTCCAAAAAGCATCATATCAAAAGCAGCCAAATGGGCAAATTCGGCATCAAATTTGTCTGATCCGTATTTAAACAGCAGTCTGTGGATATTGATCAGATCCTCTTTGTAAGCGTCGTCATCGGTAGCGTACGACTTATTGGAAAGTTTTTGAATTTGGCCTTCGATTTCTTGTCGTTGAAGATAGTTGTCTTTTGCGTCGACTTTATGACGATATAATTGATTGTCCTCTCTGCAGGCTTGCAACTCCTCACGGAGTCTTTCCACAACAGTGAGCTGCAAAATTATGACAAAATAAATATAATAGTTTAGAAAACACTAAAACTTTTACTGACAATGAGATGAATTTTCAGACTGTTTTAAATATAAAATGATAAAAGCCACTTATTACTAAACTGTAGGCACTTGCAGCCCCGAGATTTTAGCGATATTACAGTGGCAAAAGCCAGAAGGCTTTGTGCAGACGAGAGGCCACAGAAACGAGTCGATAATTCGAGCAGAACACGTACTTTGAAGCTGCCTCAAGAGTGTTGAATTTTCAAGACTTTTTAAGCACGATACTGCAAAGGCTTCTTCAAAGCGGGGGCTAAACGGAACAGTACAGCTATTGTTAAAAGGCCTTTACAGTTACTTTTGAATCGCGCTTTTTACGGCGTGGAAACGAAATGTCCAAAAAATTTCTTCGTCTACTGTACCAATCACAACGGAAAAAAATAATTGTAACGTTCTGCATGCTTACAAATAATTATTTTACTGTTTGCAACTAAATGTCAAAGAAGTTTTTTTTATGTCCTGCAGCAAAAACAAAGGCGGCAGAGTTGCAAACAGTAAAATAATTATTAGTAAGCATGTAGAATGTCCCCGTTATTTTTTTCTGTTGTTATTGGTACAGTGTGGAAACGAAATGCCCAAAAAGTTACTACTGTACCAATAACAACGGGAAAAAAGTAATGGTGACATTCTACATGCCTACTAATAATTATTTTCCTGTTTGCAATTTTGGCGCCTTTGTTTTTGCTGCAGGGCATTCAAAACCTTTTTTGACCTTTTGTTTCATACGCCGTAAAAAGCGCAATTCAAAAGTAGCTGTAATGGCCTTTTAACATCTTACGAATATGCGCATTCATCATGCATGCTATAGATACGAACTGCAAATTGCTTAACAGCGTATTGATTTTACCTTTCTTCTTCCTGCACGTCCAATGATTGCCTTTCCTGCGACATCCGCAACTAAACCTTGGTAAAGTTCGGGATTCAAATTTGCATTAGCAAAGGTCCGAAAATCTTCACACGGATCCACGGTCGGATCCATTCCGGCCTCCATGAATCGACCTTTTTGTTCCAGAATTTGATCGGTTCCATTTGCCAGTAGTAGCAAATGGAATAGCAAAAAAATGGCTAGACGAGGGCGCATTTTAACAATAATGTCAGAATTTCAGTTTACATCGCTTTTATCATTATCGCGATTATGAATTTTCCGTTGAGTCACATTGTCAGGCATTCCAGAATTCATCTTTATGCGTCCTACGCTGTTTTAGACCTAACGTTCACCAAAAAATGATTAATAAAGAAAACAAACGGCTTTAAAAAAGTTTAAAGCCGCACTGGAGCTTCTAGATAACAAAACCTGTCCATAACAACATTTCCAGAAATTAGAGTCAATTTTATTTTAAAAACGGGCATTTGTACAGCGAGACCCTTCCATAAGAATTAAATTTTCTCCTTCCTTTGGATTCTTTGTACAGAGTTTCCACTATACACAAGTATTCGCGCTATCAGCCAAGTCCGTCTAATTCTAAGTCGTGGAAGAAACCTTGTTTTAACAGCCATTTTATGTTTAAATCATTTAGTTTACTGTAAGATATAATTTGAACGAAATTTTGCATTGTACAAATTGCAGCCATCTTCGATTCAATAAGAACTGCCAACGGGGCAATTGAAGGCTTTTGTAAACGCCTTAAATCCAGCTAATTTATTGACTCTTCCACTTGCATTGAGGTTGTTTGGATTCGTTGTACAGAGGTTCCACTGTATAAAATTATAATTACATATTTGCGTATGTCTTTTAAAAACCCATCTTTAATTTTATTTTTGAATTATGCAGTTAACTGCAAGATCAAAATTTGACTAAAATTTTGCATTGTACAAATTGCAGCCATCTTCGATTCGATAAGAACTGCCAACGGGGCAATTGAAGGCTTTTGTAAACGCCTTAAATCCAGCTAATATATTGACTCTTCCCTTTGCATTAAGGTTGTTTGGATTCGTTGTACAGAGGTTAAAATTATAATTACATATTTGCGTATGTATTTTAAAATCCCTTTTTCAACTGCGATTTTATTTTTGAATTATTCAGTTTACTGTAAGATTATAATCTGGCTGAAATTTTGCATTGTACAAATTACAGCCATCTTCAAGTCGATAAGAACTGCCTGCCGGACAGTTGAAAGCATTCGTGAACGCCTTAAGCCCGGCTAGCGCTGCCCAAAGTCGCAGTGGACCAGGTGAATGTGTGTCCGAAAGCCTATGCTCTTTCCATGATCTAAATTGAGCCATGGTTTGAGCCAAGTTGACGAAGAACAGTTGATCATTTGTGAATTGGCTTAGGATACTCCCTTTCGGACGCTGCTGCGTTCTCTCATTCAAAGCCTTCCGCTTGTACGTAAGATAGGTCATCCGAACTGCAAAATAGTCGGCGAAATTCTCACGCATATTGTATTTGGGATCGATGCAGATGGAAGAGTTGTTCGGATCACACTGACTGTACAATTCGCGGAGGCAGTCGTAGATCTTGGGATAAGTCGGGTCCTTCATGTACCTCACCTTGATGCCGTCTGCAAATACGCACATATATAGTGGTTTGTTTATTGAGAACACGTACCAAATGCATGTCCGATTTCATGAGCGACCACGTAGAGGGTTCCCGAAAATCGGAGGACCTCCGGGAATTCCAGGTGATAGTCGAGTGTAGAAAATAGCATCCAGTGGAAGAAATTGCGGTTGCTTCTCACATGCCATGCATTCCACTGAAATTTCATCCGAAATCCGATGTTAAGAATACCAAATAAGGCTGGTACTATATTATACTATGTATAATGAAGGCTTCATTTGGAGGACAACCTCTGTACAACAACCCCTACCTATCTAACGAATGATTCTTTGTCATGTATCAATTTGTTCTACAGAGGTTTACTGCAGCTTTACTAATTAAAACACCCGTTAAAGAGACAGTACACGTCAAATCGAAAAAGCAAGAGAGAGGGATGTCTTCAAGTTGGCGATTTGTCTTTGACACTTCGCAACACCTGTGAAAAAATTTCTTTTTCTAGCTTACGTTTATAGCCAGTATTTGATGAAAAGGGCAAAATAACTGCCAAAACATAATAAAATAATTTTTTCCAACAATTTGCGATACTTTTCAGCAAATTCTAACAAGAAATCGCAAATTTAGACACCCAAAAAATTATTTTTCTTCGATGTTGCGAAGTGTCAAAGACGAATCGTCAACTCGTTATTGGTACAGTAGACAAAGAAACTTTTTGGACATTTCGTTTCTATTTTTCGATTCGACGTGCAGTACAGCTACTTTTGAAGCGCGCTTTTTGCGGTGTGGAAACGAAGTGTCCAAAAAGTTTCTTTATCTACTGTACCAATAACAACGGGAAATGTTTGACATTCTATTTACATGCCTACTAATAATTATTTTACTGTTTGACTCTCTGCCGCCTTTCTTTTCGCTGCAGGACTTAAAAAAACTGTTTTGACATTTCGTTCCACACGCTGTAAAAAGCGCGATTCAAAAGTCGCTGTACTGTCCCTTTAAGAACCTAACGCCACGACAAAATCTTACTTCAACTTCCGGAGTTGAATAAAACCCAGCGTCTTTGCCCTTGGCGGCTCGGATCATCGGCTTCACATTATTTCCATATCGATTAAGATATGGATAGTCCAGTGTTACGTTGGCGAAATATTTGTCGAACGTGGAATCCTCAAAAATCGGATGATCAAGAGCATAGAACGTGTTATTCTTTAAAAAACTTTCCAAAAATCGTTTCGTCTTCCTGTGTAGCATGTTTCCGTGTTTGAACTCGGTCTTGATTGTCGCTAATAACACTCTTATGTCGGATCGTAGAAGGTCGCTGATTCTCTTGACATAATCCCCTCCATAATAGTCATATACCATCTTTTGGACATATAATGGAAAGATCATCTTTACATACGCCGCACACGAAAGGTACTTGGGTATTGGAGATGATGTAGAGTTGCGTACATCTGCAAGTATGCCTTCCAGATGCTTTCGGCGGTCCTTGGGCTGAAATCAGTCGCCGCTTTTATGAAAATACAGTGCGATCCCTGCAGAATAAAAACTTTATCTATACAGTGTATTACGTACGGATGGAATTTTTGCTCCAACAAACTCGAAATGGTTAATGTCCACGTCTTCGTCCAAAATCGTTGATATGAAATTCTTCGCAGTTGTCAAGTTACGCTCAATTAGATTCACGACCATTTTGTCCGTTGAATACATAAAATTACGGCTTGTGAAACTCATACGCGGGTCAGCGGCCCCTCTCCCGTTATACCTATAAGCCAAACCAAGAGATTGCGCCAGCAAGTCGACATAGGTCTGGTTGTTCCCGACATCACTATGCGACAGTTTTTTCGCAATGGCGTCCACATCTTTCTCCCACGGCTTGTCTCGTTGAGATTTTGCGTTGAGGTCGCGGAGAAAGGTGCGAATTCCTTTTGAACGGCATTCCCAGTAATGCTGACGCACTTTTCGGGTTGCAGTCTGTAAAATATCAGGACAGGTCTTTAAATTAAGATGGCAAAAAACCTCTTGCCCAAAACAGTGTTTGATCTCAAATTTGGCACATATTATCTGCATGTCAAAAACATATATTATAATTGGATAAAACCCAGTATATGTGGAAAAAGTTTAGGTCTTACTATAATATTAAGTTTAAAGGAAACAGAAAAAATAGGAACGGTCTGTCAAGTTGTCAAATTGCCGTCATTTTCGTCATGTCAAATTGCCCAGTCATTTTGATTTGTCAAATTGATTTTTTTGGGGAATTTTTTAGAATTTTGCCGAAAAATCGAGAATTTTGAGACGCAACCAAAAACTGTCCAGCTAAAAATCCTTGCAATTTACTGTAGAAACTTCCACTTTCACTGACTCAATTCATCAATGAAAATTTGGATGATAATGACAGCGGGAACGAGGAAGAAAATTATCCGAAATAGGTCTACTAAACTCTTTTTGTTGTTATAAACTGTTGTTTTAATGTTTATATGGTCTTAAACATGTTTGAAAGCATTATACTACCTTCAATAATGCTGGCTTTATCGTTACACAGCTTCCGACCGACAAAACGGAAATTTACGTAATTTGTCGCAATTTGACAAAAATGACAGCAATTTGACGTCACTTTGAACAATTCTGTCAAAATCACAACCCTAATAGATATGCATAGGCCCAGGTTTTTCCTCATCATTCTTGAAAGACCCTGTCTGCTAAATGTTTCGCCGTGCCCTTACTTCATTTGTCTTCTGAGCCTTCTTCAAGACCGTGTCCGTCAATCTGAACGCCTGATATTGTAGCTCTGTCGTGTTGATCCCGGCATTTGAATACATCCAGAAATCGTTGCACGGGTTGTGTATTGTTCTTAGACCATTTTCCATGTACTTGACTTTCCTTTCCAGAACTGTTGCAGTTGTTCCTTCAGAAAATGAAAATATGGCAAGAAATAGAAAAATTTGCAGTTTTGGCCGCATAATTTGTTCTCGAATTTAACACTGATTTTGTATTAATTTTCGTTTAATTGGTCTGAATAATCTCGCTTTAAATTCTTTTAATTGATCAATTTGTATTGTAATTTGGAAACGAAGAGCAATGATAGACGCCCTCTTTATTTTCAGTTTACTGTAAGGTTATAATTTGGCTGAAATTTTGCATTGTACAAATTACAACCATCTTCAGTCCGATAAGCACTGCCTGCCGAGCAATTGAACGCATTCGTAAACGCTGGAAGTCCGGCCAACGCTGCCCAGAGTCTGACGGGGCCAGGAGAACGCGTACGACAAACGTCGTATCCTCTCCACAAACCAAACCATTATCGTTCGTTCCGCGAAACTCGTAGGTACATATATCGCAAAGAAAAGAAAGGTTGAGGGTTCGACTTTATGATAAACATGGCTCCCGGGCCAGAGGCCGACCTTTTGGCCTGGCCCGGCCCGAAATCAGCGCGTAATAACTAAAATTCAGAGTATGGAAGCGAAATTGGAGTAGCAAACAAAAATAAGGTGTCGAAACCCATCATACTGAACAGTGAAGTCTTACACGACTATCTACGATCGTTTTCAATAGATTTACAGCACTTTTGTTAAATTTTTTCTCATCTTATCGTAGTGGTTATATCTGCCGGGCCGGACTTTTTCGGCACGGCCCCGGAGCCATGTCTAATTCATGACCGAGATTAACGAATGGAAATGTTGTTTTGGAATACCAACCCCCCCCCCCCCCCCCCCCAGACCGACTCCTCAGCTACGTCCCTGGGAATCACATTATTTCTTGATCATTTTTGTGATGTTATTATAACCAGCTTGATTTTTACTTTGCGGTTGCTACCCAAACGCACTGCATTCCATTGAAATTTCATCAGAAATCCGATGTTAAACACATCAAATACCGCAGGCAATATACTATGTATAATAAATGCTTTATCTAGAGGCCAACACAATTACAAAAGCAAAACATTTTTTACAATTACAAAACATTTAACCTAGCTAGGGTATTTTACATACAGCTCAAGGAGCACTCAGTTTTTGTTTTTCTGGTCGTTAATTCTTCCGCACTACTTAATTATAAAAAATAAAAATAAAAAATTTCCATCGTCATGGCAACCTTTACAGCTTTGTAAAAGATTTTTCTCGGCCGACGGAAACTGCAAGGTTTTAAAGCCGCTTTGCATAGCGGGCATTCTATTAAACGGTCTTATTGTTAATTGAGTCGTATTGTAGGGTTTCAGAAGAAATTAATACGGCTGTAGCATTGGCGTTAAGACACTTGTAGCTTAAGATTTTTAGAATTTGTTTTCCTAAAACAATTTTTTCAACGGTAAGGTTAGATAGAATCCGATAGCTTTCTTATTATAAAAATTGGGCATATTCAAATAGGAGGTCCTTTTTTGGCCGCGGATATCACCGATCTTGGTCGACGAGAGAGTATGCGAAATGCGGAAGCCAATCAGAGAGGAAAAGGGTTTTTTTCGCCACATCTCAACCAATTTCGCGTTAAAAATTTTGCTTTTTAGAAGAAATGTTCCGCTCTCTAATCGAAATTATTCTGAATTTTTTAGCGTCGGAAAGCATTGTCAAATTTTTTCCAATTTTGGCCTAACCAGCTTGGTCATCCTTGTGAATGCAACCTAGAAAAAACTTCGGTTAATTTAGGCCAAATTTAGCCAAAATTTGAAAGTGGGACAACCTCTCTCTGTTAAAGGACCAAAACGGCTACAATCTCGCTTTTACGACTTAGATTCAAATTGTCTTAGTCCTTTAATGGGCCAGAACAGCTACATTTGAATTGCGCGTTTTACGGCGTGTGAAACGAAATGTCAAAAAAGTTTTTTTATGTCCCGCCGCGAAAACAAAGGCGGCAGAGTTGCAAACAGTAAGATAACTGTTAGTTAGCATGTAGACTGTCACCATTATTTTTTCCGTTGTGATTGGTACAGTAGACAAAGGAACTTTTTGGACATTTCGTTTCCACGCCGTAAAAAGTGCGATTCAAAAGTAGCTGTACTCTTCCTTTGATGGGAGCATCCAACGTATTTTATTTTCTCATAATGCCTTTTCTATATCTTTTTTTATTTTCCCTCCGAACTCCTAATTATAACATACTCTCCGCCAATAATTCTTACGTTTTAAATGTCGTGCAGGTGAAAACACCTCGGTTCTGTCGAGAAGAGACTACTTATAAACCATAAATCCCATTTCAGACACCTTTCCTGTAAATATTTCACAGCTCATTCCGTTCCTCATTGATCTCTCCCCAAACCCCGCCATAATGACAGAAACTCCCCCGCCCTCGGAAACAGCCAGTGGGTCGGGCGATCAAACGCCGCCAAATATCAACTCGCCAAGATCTGATTCACAAGTTCAACTGGGTCAGAATGCATTGGCAATGTTGAAAAATAACAAAAGTTCGGACGATGAGGATGATGAGAGAATAATCAAAGTTGTGATTTTGGGTGATGGAACATGCGGAAAAACGTCGTTATGTACACGATTTGCGCAGAGAGACTTCACGGGGAAGTATGCACAGGTAAGAGATTGAATTATAAGGTAAGGCGGTTGCTGTAGACAGCTCACATAGTAAGTTTGCTTGATCAAAATTATACATCAAATCCCTTCGTAAGGAATTTTCACAGCTCTCTGTAGCTTTCTCATTTTCCGCACTCTGTCATCAAAAAAGTTAATTGAGCATCTAAGCTGCGCTTTCTAAGGCCGCGCTGAAATTTTTAGACATATGAACTATAATAGTAGCTAAGGTTATGCAGGCCAAAATTTGCCGAAAATGTTTTTCATTTGAAAAAATAATTTTCATTCTATATCCTATATACTTTTGAGTAATTACAGTAATAATTTAAATTTTTCAGACAATTGGAGTCGACTTTTTCAACCGACGAATAGCAATGCCACATGGAGTCAATGTTCTTTTTCAGGTACGTTGAACCCCAATTTTTCATAATCTTGCAATTTTAGCTGTGGGATATCGGAGGCCAAAGTCTATCAACCAACATGCTGAGTAAATATATTTACGACGCAGACTGCATCGTATTCGTCTACGACGTCACAAATTCAGCATCATTCGACAGTGTGACGGATTGGGTTGGAGTTGTCAAGAGGATCAACAAACATCAGGAAAAGGTGAGACGGAATGTATGTAGATGGTTAACTCCAAAGATTAGGCAGGGATGAATCTTAGCGTACACTCCTTATCTCATCTTCAGAAATGGAGATTTTTGAAGATCTCAATACCCATCCCGAAGCTTCCACAATTAGCCATGGTAATCGCAAATCAACTATTTTCAGGGGGCCCACATGGCTCTAGTCGGAAACAAAACCGACTTGGAGCATCGACGGACAGTTCGGATCGATAAACACACACGATTTGCTGATCAGTACGTCATGAGTTCGCATTATGTATCCGCAAAGACTGGAGATTCCGTTGATCTCTCTTTTAAGTAAGTAGTCTCTGGCTAGCAACTCGTCAAAGTCCAAGCAAGACAACTAAGCCCACAACCTCTGAATTTCAGATTAATCGCAGCGGAAGTAATGGGGATCCAGTTAACAAAGACTGATGTTGAACTAGCCATCAACACCGTCGAAGCGCCGGTCGCTGTCTTAGATGACAACGCGCCGCATCGTGAGCCAGAGATCGCCAAGAAAACGAATATCCCACAAGTTCATGGTACTGTAACAACACATACGGCAGAAGAAGTGGACACGACTAAAGATTATACGAAAGAAAGCAAAGTTTGCTCGGTCATGTGATAATTTAAGGAATTTCTGTTGTCTCTGTATTATAAAGTTATTTTGAATTTAAAACTGTACGATTTCTGCGCAAAATCAGCAGAATTTTATGCTGAATGTTCCCACGTTAGATGCACGGTATACAATGGTATAGCCGATGTCCTGTCTGGCCACCCAAGAGAATCACAACAAAAAAAAAGAAACAAATGACTCATTCATAGTCATAGTCCCTTTTATAGGCAAAGAAAATCAGCAAAAAATCGCAATGTGCAACGGGATGTCCGTATCGTACCCAGGAACGTACGTTAATGGCACAAGTCTCCCTGCCGAATAAAAGAAAGCTCAGGGCGTTCATCGAGCAAACGGAGGGTAACATGGGCAGCTTACCGACGTTAGAGCAACTGCTACCAGCGATCACGCCGTAGATGATGACTCAGTGAATGTGTTATATATTTAAGACGCATAACTTGACCGATAAATCAATCGCTTTCTTTTACAGTTGCAATACTTTTTTTACTTCGGAGGTGGCAATGTTCCATTTCATCGCATTTCCTCACAGACCTCCAAGCTTTCGTGGCGGAAAAAATCATACAAACAAGTGCACAAGGGCTGATCTTGTGGCTTCTTTTCAAATTCCTTATATGCCTCTTTGCTGACGCCAGGCAATCGTGGTAACAGCTTTCCGTTGATCTACGCCACGGCGTCGTCACACACTTGTCTCTTGAATACACAAGGAGTTGCCCCAAACGTAATGTCTGTAGCACTTGGGTAGTGTACCGCACGGAAGACCACACTGTCATAGGAAATACTCCTGCAAGTACCATTTTAATGGAACAACAAGACTACTTGCTTTCCATATAAATACATATACCACAGAGAACTCTTTGCTGGAGAAAAATCTTTACGCATCTCGATATCGGACGGAGTATTGTAGCGGCATCGGTGATGTCCATCCGCTAGGCACTTTATTTCAACATCTTTTTTGCCACAGTTGTCAACTGTCTCAACACTAACTATCAGTTCAGGCTTCGATGGAGGCCAAGAAGATTGAAGACATGAAAAGAAGCAAGATAACGAGATGAGCTGCTTGATAATCAGTGTCAAGGCGGTGGCATGTAGCCTAATTTGAATTTTTTCGAATTTAATAGTGTTTTAGGGAGTAATTAGCTTCGAAATGCATAGAAAACGATAAAATTACCATATCAGATACGCTAACAATTTTCTTGAGACAACTTTGGTTATGGAAATCCCAAGTTTCAACCCTAGAGCTAAGACAAAGCGTTATGTTTATTTACAAATTTGATGCCATTAGTTTGGTCGTAACGATCTATTCCATCCACCATCACTTCATCACTTTAAGCTCCATATCCGGCTCTTCTCCGACCTCCAACCCATCTATATCTCGACAAACGATCGTCCGAACTTTGAAATAACTTGAATCGCAATCCAAGAGGGTTTTCACTTTCTTCGATGCCAGCGGGCATCAACCCCGAAAATGGGAGAGCGATGAGGGCGCCGAAGACTTTTGACTTTCGAAACCCCCAATTCCGATCGAATGTCGGCGTTTTTATTATATGCCGCAGTTTGCTTCCGTTTTGTTGTATTCTTTCGATTTCTCCTTCATACTCTGGATTTTTGCAGCGGTTTTTGCTGATTTAAGGTTTTGATGACTATAAAAATGTATTTAGGCTCAAAGGATTTTATTCCGATAAAATATAAATTCAAATTAAACGGCCAGTACAGCTGCTTTTGAATCGCATTTTTACGGCGTGGAAACGGAATGCCAAAAAAATTTATGTCTAATGTACCAATAACGACGGAAAAAACATGGTGACTTTTACATGCTTACTAATTATTTTTTTATTATTTGCTATTTTGCCGCCTTTGTTTTCGCTGCAGGACACCAAAATTTTTTTTTGACATTTCGTTTCCCATACCGTAAAAAGCGCGATTCGAAAGTATAGCTGGCCCTTTAACAATGAAAGTGTTCCCTTTTCAACGTGGATCACTTTTCCTTTACCATACTTTCTAAAACCTACTCTTCGGCATCGCTAACAAGATTACATTTTGATTAGCATGCCCCAATTTTCTTCTGCTGCAAATTACATTAGTCTTTTGAAACACCTGTTTTCTTTACTGTTCCAAGCTCCCACCCTTACTTTCATTCCGCAAAAATCCCAATTTAAGGAACAGCTTTTTACGGCGTGGCAACGAAATGTCCAAAAATGCCCTGCAGCAAAAACAAAGGCGCCAAAATTGCAAACAGGAAAATAATTATTAGTAGGCATGTAGAATGTCACCATTACTTTTTTCCCGTTGTTATTGGTACAGTAGTAACTTTTTGGACATTTCGTTTCCACACTGTACCAATAACAACAGAAAAAAATAACGGGGACATTCTACATGCTTACTAATAATTATTTTACTGTTTGCAACTCTAGCGACTTTTTTTTTGCTGCAGGACATAAAAAAACTTCTTTGACATTTAGTTGCAAACAGTAAAATAATTATTAGTAAGCATGCAGAACGTAAGCATTATTTTTTCCGTTGTTATTGGTACAGTAGACAAAGAAACTTTTTTGGACATTTCGTTTCCACGCCGTAAAAAGCGCATTTCAAAAGTAGATGTTCTAGCCCTTGAATTTACCTTATTACCTTCCTTTTTTCAACGTTACATCAATCAAAACCCTTTCACAATTAGCCCACAATTTACATTACCCTCCATCACTTGAGTAACCAAATTGCGAAAGTTCTGGTTTCGACTCCTTTTCATCCACTTTCTTTCAGCCAATATAAAAGTGTTCGCGAGCTGAGAGATGAGGAGGAGAGGATACGCGGTTGATGGATATAAAACATGAGCGCGCTTTTTGACGAGGAAAAAGGATTCGAAAAGCCGACGTCGGTTGAGCGGGCGTTGCGCGAGCTTACGTGAAACGAAACGTCCATATTCGCTTTTTTTCTCGGAATTTGCGGATTTTCATTGTGGCAGGACGAAAGGTATGAGGGATTTGATAGAGGCTAACAGTAGTTGATCAGCGTGATAAGAGATTTAAAAATTTGTTGTATTCAATTGTATTTTGGATGTTCATTCTAATGTATTTTTATCGAGCCTACATGATTGTCTCTGTTTCGGTGCGTTTACATATTTTGCATCGAAACCATTGCAATATTTCTTCGGGATCTCATTCAGATGTTGCAATTTATTTGGGCACTTTTTTGAGAGCTTCTTTCTTCATCACAAGCTTCTTCCTTACAGGGCCAGAACAACTACTTTTGAATTGCGTTTTTTACGGCGTGTGTAACGAAATGTCAAAAAAAGTTTTGTATGTCCTGCAGCGAAACCAAAGGCGGCAGAGTTGCAAACAGCAAAATAATTATTAGTAAGCATGTAGAATGTCACCATTATTTTTTCCGTTGTTATTGGTACAGTAGACAAAGAACTTTTTTGGACATTTCGTTTCTACGCCGTAAAAAGCGCGATGCAAAAGTAGCTGTTCTGCTTGAAGACTTCCCTTTTCGATTCGACGTGCAGTACAGCTACTTTTGAATCGCGCTTTTTGCGGTGTGGAAACGAAATGTCCAAAAAGTTTTTTCGTCTACTGTACCAATAACAACGCAAAAAAAATAATGGTGACATTCTATTTACATGCTTATTAAAAGTTATTTTACCGTTTGCCTTTGTTTTCGCCGCAAGACATAAAGAAACTTTTTGGACATTTCGTTTCTACGCCGTAAAAAGCGCGATTCAAAAGTAGCTGTACTGTCCCTTTAACTCTGACTTCCATTGGTACTTGCTTTGTGAAACCTACGCGACAAAAACGGTTTAATTGTATTTTTTAAAATACAATTATATTTTTAAAAATATACAAAATGCCCGAATAATCCCTGCGAATTTCAGCGCCATCAAATGCGACGATGTGTGCGCTGTCGAACGTCGAACCATTGTCGACGGCATGGCCACATTCGTCTGGTGACCAAGCATTACCTTGAGAAAGTTATGTGGATCAATGAACATGTCCACAACCACTATCGACCAATGGATCTACCGGTCGAATTGTGTGTTCGAAGGTAGGAGAGACCAGTCTATAATATCCGTATGCTCAAAAATGTACTAAAGTACTTATTTTCAGCGTTTTCCAACTAAACAATGAAACCGTAAACATCTGGAGCCACTTACTCGGCTTTTTCTACTTCCTACATATGCAGTATCGGGTGAATTACCAAATTTTACCCTCATTAAACGCCCCGCAAATGGATTATATTGTACAGACCTTATCGTTGTTCGGCGCTCAGCTTTGTATGATTTTATCGGCCGCTTATCACACCTTCGGATGTATAAACGAATACGAAAGAAACAAGTGGTTGAGGATGGACATCTTTGGAATTTCCGCTGGATTATTGGGAATGTATCTTGGAGGGATTTACACAAGCTTCTACTGTTTCGATGTGAGTTTTAAAATTCTGGAATTTTCGTACTCCAACTGCAGTAGGAAAGGAGTGGTATGAAAATTGGTTAACAGACCAAGTGCGACGCCCAGAATTTGGTTAAACTTGGCATAGATTGAGAATAGTTATTTCTAAGCCAAATGCGAGACTCTTAACGCGCGCTTTGCAGAAGCGACCAAGATTTTTAAGTCGAAAGTTGGTAAAAATGAGATTTTTTTTTCGAATTTTGGCATGAAAAGTTTCCCATCAATTTATTCCTTGAAGGGTAACGTTTCCACACAAAATTACTTTTTTCTGCGCCAAAAGTCATAGGCAAAAAGCATTTTTCTTTACGACCGCTCACCGCGTTTTGCGTACTCTCTCGGCGGCAGAGATGGAATTTTGAAGAATTGATACGTAGCCTACGCCCTGAGTGTGTACAAAATTTAAGGAAAATCTGAGCGTCGCATAAGGCAATTTTTTAAATACGCCCTTCCAAGTAATCGCAAGATATATGCGATTTTACCCATCACATTTTCCAGAACGCCCTTCAAACCTATCTCTCCGCTCTCAGCGGAATCTTCGCTTTAGCGCTCTACATTCCAGCCAAACATGACTCAATTTCCTCGAAGATACGAGGTACCCGGATTGGCTACCTTCATCTAACTTACATTGCCATCACCAGTTTCGGTCTTTACCCAACTTTTCATTGGGTCCAGCTTCACGGTGGATTCGGGAATTCCCACGTTTCCACGTGGTTCCCCTCGATCATTGTGATGTTCGGGTTGGTCGGACTGGGCTTCGTATTTTATGCGACACTAATTCCTGAGAGATTCTATCCCGGGAAATTCGATTTGGTCGGATGTTCGCATCAATGGTGGCATTTGTTGATCTTGGCCGCAATGATTTATTGGAACGAAGCGGGTGTCCAACTGCTCACTTATTACCACTCAATGCCTCGATTATGTTCTCATGTAGATCAGGATTTCAATACGGTTCGAATCTTCAACTCAACTCACGCGGAACTTTAATTATTGTAGTTGTTTTTGTATAAATATAGGCTAATTTAATATTCTAAATATGGATTAAAATTTTAAAAAAAAATTTCCGTATATTGCCTTGATGACATGTCGTCGTTACATTCATAAAATCAAAAAAAAATTCTCATGATATTAAACACGCTCTGTCACCTTATGCTCATCAACATACACAGTGCGATTGACAGAATTCGTTGTAGAGAGATGCGACTGTGCTAAACTAACAAAATTGAATGCCTACATGCTTTATATATTAAAAATTTACTCAATATTAAATATCAACTTCTGCTACACTAATCACAAAATATTTGTCAAATGAGATCAAGATGGAATAAATTAATATGTAGGAATGGAATGTAAAATAGAATAAAATTTTGGGTATCTTTGCACCATTACATTGTCGAGTTTCGGTAGGCGCGTCGTTTGAGGTTGGCAGAGCAATTGTGACAAACTTGGATGCGCTGACTCGACAGTCGGCTGTTTATCTCGTTTGTGATGCAGCTAAAATAATATTTTTTATTTTCACATGTCCAATAAGCCAAAATTCAAATTACAGTAGCCAAACCGAGGTGCTTATTAGTGGTTACATAATTTACAATTTGAAGTCTATCGCTTTACAAATAGAGAAACAAAAAATATGAAAAAAAATCTCTGCGTCTGACGGGAATCGAACCCGTGTCGATTGCTTGGAAGGCAACCATGCTGACCATTACACCACAGACGCTCACACTCGAAGCGACTTCGAAAGAGGGGAGAAGGGGAAATCCAAAAAGATTATGGAATTTCCAGGGAATCCTTCCGCGAAAAGGGAAAGGTTTTGTTTGAAACCGTTTGATCTCACGCTAAAAAGTCTCTGACGACAAAAAGGATTGCTTTGTAAGAATCATCAATGTCTCTGGCCAACGCGTTCCGTTTCCACAAAATTCTGAGACTTTGAAATTTTCGCAAACGATTGCTAACTGCCGCCAAGAAGTCATTTCAACTGTGTCATGAATTCTCTCTTAAACCTTGACTTCCCTCTTCCTGAATCATAAGGTCACCAAATTACAAATACGAACGCAATCATTTGTCAGATAGCCAGGTGCAACGAAGGACCTCAATCACAACACCTAAGGATCTCAATCACAACATTGATAGCCTCCATAACCAAGCATAATCACAACATCAAGGCCCTCAACCACAAACAACCGTCGTCACAAACAAGAGCCACATTACAACATCTATCCTACTTTTCGCAGAACCACTGTCCGCAATTCTTGCAGTCCAGCCGTGATTGCGCCACGCCGGCGCAATGTGAGCCGACCGCTCGCGGCTGCCCGGCAATGACGAATTGCCTCTGGCAACCGGGGCACTGGTTTCGTGACTCCTCTTCGCCAGAAAGTTGGGTCGAAAGTTTGGAACTGATCGATGAATTCAATGAATTGCGAGCTGTCGACGAAGCTCCGGAGGGTTGTTTCCGGAGACGGACATGAGTCGGCTCTTGAAATTGGAAAGGGAGATAGATTAAGATTGTGTTAATGATAGATGATTGAAAGATTAGTAAGAAGTGAGAAACTGTCAATAAAACTGTAAACTGCAAATTTTGGAGGTCAAATCGGAAATTTTTATCGTTACGTACAAAGCACTTTTTTAATAGCAATCAAAAACATGGTACTTTTCCAGTTCCTTGCAAAATAAATTAATATTTCGTTACGGAACAAGTGTCCGTTAATGTATAAAAAATCCTTGCATGATTAATGCCCAGACATATAAACCATTACTTGAAAAATTCAATTAAAATTGAGTAAAAAAAAATTCCAAAATTTCAGATGTTAAATTTATCGGTATAAATCTAACCCTATTTCAAAACCTCGGTCAAAGCGCGTGAAAAACTTCAGTCTTTATGGAAATAATCTAGACGCATGGCCTACAATTTACCCAGCCACTGGTTCATCATGACGTATATCGTATACGGTAAGATACCAATGTGTTTCTCTGGCATCTTCGTTGTATTTACAATCTTTGTCATCGCGAAATGTGAGTTTCGGCTTTACAAATTTTTTTCTTTTTTTAGCCACAACAAACAGCTTTAAAAAGTACAGCTATTTCCTGGTTAATCACCTCGTTTGCTAAATCAAATCACCATTCAACTTCAATTACAATTTAGGTGCTACATTTGTGACATTGTCTACGGTTTTCGAGCATACGTATCTCTCGGAAGCAATCAGTGTAAAGTCTTCTTTGGCCTTATTTCGCGAATAGACTACGATGCCGCGCTCTATATCTCGCTGTTCGGCACGATAGCCGCAATTACTCGAGCGGCATCCGAAGAATACTTGCTTTTATTCCGGTTCCTTGCGTCCATTCGACCAAATTCGCGGTTTTATGTGAATATTCAGTCTTTCCACATGGAAATTGGTAATTATGTTCATCGCACTCACTTCTGTTGGTATATTCTCCTTTTTGGTAAGTTTAGTCGGGATTAGTAACGTTTAACATCGAAGAAAAGGCGGAATTTGGATGACTTTTTCATTCGAATCTTGTGGCTTACAAAGGCGTAAAAGTTTTAGCTATTGTTGCCGATTAACATGGAGATGGTCCCAACGCGCTAAGAGAAATGACTACACCCGTGTGATAGAGCAGGTCGAACTAGAAATAGGCATTTTCCAGCATTCAAAATAACCCAAGACAACGATAAATATCGACAGAACATTCCACCCAATTCTCCAGTTTACTGAGTCCCAGAGATAAAAAGATGGGAAGCTTCGGTCGATATTTCTCGTCGGTATGGGTTATTTATTAGCAGGAAAATGTCCACTTCTGCCAAAGCTGACCTGCTCTGTCACATAGGTATGATGATTTCTCTCAACTTGAGACCCTTCCTTTGTAAATTAAAATAATTTGGCTCCGTTCCAGAGTCGACTCTTTCCCGCCAAAACCACCTTTACCGAACTATTAGCCAATCTTTCTCACGATGATGTAATTCTGTCCAGATTATCGGCCACCTATCTTATCCTAAGGCGAAGCTGTCTCATCACAGCTGCTATTGATCGGGATCATTCGTGATTCTTCAACATCAAAACCTCACCGGTTCCGAGCAGCTCTCAACGCATCCATTGGATGTTATTCTACGCCCTGCTTGCCCAATGCATCGTGCATTCACTGACAATTTCAGATCCGGCCACAATTTTGGCAGTATTGACAAGCTCTCCCGAGGTGCCGTCAATTTCAATGCTCAATGTCTTTTGGCTGGATTTCTCAATACCCACGGAAACTGCATAATCTTTTTATTGGTTATCAAGCCGTATCGATTGTACTCAAAACGGGTCCTCCTGAGTGTTTGCAAATCTAATAAACTGACGGTGATACGACCTCCACAAGCTCCGACGCAAAGGCCTTCGGAAGCTTCGGAAACGACCCAAACAGACTAACTAACGCGTTAATGTTCATTAACCTGATTGGTAATAAATCAGACAAATTTTTTCATATAAAGTGATTTTACAAAAGTTTATGGAAGCATTTGAATAAGTTTCCTGAATTTAGGTACTGTCCAGGGCTGTACGACAAACGACCGGCTCTGATTCAATTTAAACGAGTCAACAGATCAAAAAACATCTGATCCATTAGTTTTGTTTGGCTCTATTTGTCCCGGGACTCGAAAGAGGAGTTTCTTTCTCCTCCCTCCCTTTCAAATCCTATTCACTCCAAAAACACACAAATCGGTAAGAACGGGCTTACCATGGCCTAACAACCTGTGCAGATCATCGCTAACGTCGTCAAAAGCTTGGCTAAATTACTTTACCTACTCATTACGCAAAGATTTCACCCGTTTTTTCCGATTTGACCGTCCAATTACACTCGTTTCCTCTTCAAACTACAACTTTTTACACTCCCTTACCAGCCTGCCCATTGCTGCCGTTCCCACTATCGATGCTCCACATCCAGACGCGTCCCACACCGTCGCCCACCAGGATTTGTCGATGGTCTTTGGATGGGAAAATGGCTGTGATTGGGGCTGGTCGATTGTTTTCGCTGTGATAGGCAGTATGTTCAGTGAGAATCCGTCGCAGTTGGCAGAATCTCCGCCATTTGAAGGTTTTAGTTTTGTTGGAACCATCAGATGATTCTGAATGATTCTCTTGCTTGTATGGATCATTGTCATCGTCGGTAAAGACTCCTTTTAGGGAAACTGGAGTGTGAAGAGGGGAGGAGAACTGAAAATTGAAATTTTAGTGCGTTAAATGTGCCTGTTACAAAGTCAAATGCCTTTAAACGCCCGTTAATACATACAATGCCCAGGGCCATTTTCACACTCAAAGAAAATCAATAAAACTTTTGACATTCCGTCAAATTTTTCAACGAAGTGCAACTCTTCCAAATTTCTCGTCAAACTGAAACTGCACCCTCCAAATGGGGTCCAAACAGATTATTTTTCGTATAAATCAACATTTTTATCCAAAACGCAATCAATTTTTTATATTATCCATGATCATTACCTGTGAATCATGAGAAGTATCAACACTCAATCTAATCGATCCAAATGAATGACTCTGATGGCTTTGAATTCTCTTTTGTCTCCTCAAAAAGTGTTCTTTCAAAGCATTGGAATCATTGGCCAAGCTAGAGCTTGTCGAGCTGCTTCTTTCCGTTTTTTGCTCCTCTTCCGAGACCTTTCTCAGTTCAATCGAGTAAATTTTGACCAATCCATCGGATGTTCCGCACATTATAACATTCTTCGGGTCCCAGTCCGTGAATGTAGAGAAGGACAAGCTTAGAATTAGACTTGATGGATTCGAAAACAGGCCCGAATCAATGGTATTCACTTGGCATAAGGGGTCGCCGTTCAGAGTCCACAAATAGAGATGCGAACCGGCTGCAGTGGCAATATCTCCGGTCGTTGCGTTCACTGAGAGGGCTGTTACGGCACTGTGATGGCCTGGAAATTATTTGATATTAATACAAGAGTCTAATAGCGATCAAAATCTCGGTTTACTTACCAGTCAACTGTCTGATGTAGGACAACTGCGTTAGATGCCAAATCACTGCTGTGTGATCTCTAGACGCGCTCACCAGGAAGTTATGCGCTGGACAAGCCGCTAAACAAGTGACTACATCAGTGTGCGCGTCCAGCGCTCGTTTCGGCCGAAGTCTTGGCCGTTTCGAATGAGACGCCGACGATGAACTCGAACTGGAAGAAGTTGGTGGTAACGTCGATTTCACCGGTTGTCCCTGCTGCGAGCCCGCCACAACTCCTGCCACGGAGGCGCCAGTGGCACCTGAGGCCGCTGCAGCGAGTGTTGAAGTCTGACTTGTGGATGCGCGGCGATTTTCAGGCGAACTTCTTCGACCGCTCATATCCAATGACCAAACCAAGACTGTTCCAGTCGTTAGACCGGCGAAGATCAACTTTCCATCCGCTGTCTCCATCGACGTAATTTCGTAGACATCGTTGGTTTCGAAGATGCAAACACTTTTGTCGCTCCCAACTTGACCCATTCGAATTGAGCGGTCGTTGAAGCCCCAGGACATAAACGTTTGAGGAGGGACAAGCATTTTGTTTTGTTCCATGACGATGATTTGGTTCTTTTCATTGATTCGAATGTCCCCGACGGCTGCGCGAAGCTCTGAAATCGAACATTTTTGATTTTCTCTGGCCAAAAAATAAAAAATTTAGAGATTTTTTTTCAAAAAAGTCCAAACTTCATTTGAAAAATCATAAAACACCATTTTACCTTTTACTGGTTTCGGCGATGGCCTTAGAGTCTCCAACGTATGGTAAAAAGTCATCGGAGTTGTGACTCCTTTCGTCGGTTGCACCGTAACAATTGGCTGGGATCTGTCGGTGAGGCCAGAGGACTGCCCAAGGTTGGCGATTTTCTTGGCTGGATGGGGTTTTTTGAAAAGTTGAGTTGGAGTTTGGCCAAAGTTATTGATGAAACCGAGAGTTGCATTTCGGGTAAGAGGGTCGTCAATTGACTCGAAGTCGACGTTTTCTTCGTAGAACAAATGATGGAAGACATTGTTTGCGTCTCTGAAAGATTTGGAGGGTAAAATACGAGGCTCGGTCCCTCTTTGAGTGTTTGGAAATGCCAAAAAAGTTACAAATTTTTATGTCAGAATACAGTATGGTTCCTGGAGATCTTTTTAGATGACTTTTGATCCTAAAAAGGCTAGTAAACAAAGAGTAAAGCTGTCTCTCCAAATTCTGCAGTCTGTCCAGTTATCTGGCGAGAGAATGCTCCCAACAACAGAGAAAGAGATATCAAATTTGGGCTCATCTTGAATTCGCATTCCACTTTTTTTATCGGCTCACAGCACTGTAATCTATTATATATGCAACGCTACACAAAATATCTGGCATTCTCTAAAAACGAAAAAAAAGAACCTTCAAAATAAGTCACCTTGCAGCCTCTCCGTTCTGTTTGAATCCGAAGATCAGATCAATCCATTCATGCAGATGCTCGCTGACATAATCGCTTTCCAGCGCTTCTCGATGTTTCCTCACAAATTCGATGGGATCTCCATGAGCCCAAGATGGTAAAATAATATCATTCAGCGGCACACCGTTCTGTTTAATCCCCAAATCATACGAATTGGAGTTTTTGAACATTTCTGGGAGATAAAAGAATTCCGGGATCAGTTCTTTGACATCAGCCATATTGTTCTTAGCGGCGGATTTGAAGGCGTCTCCAACCGAGTGGAACATTCGATCGGCCAAGTCAAAATGCCCTCCCTGCAACAAGGAAGAGAAAGTATATTACAATATAATTTAAAACAAAATACCTTAACACCAACTTCTGCGAATAACTCACCTGTAATTTCAAGAACTGCTGAGTAAATGGCTCCAATCGAACGAGATAGGACAATACGATCATGGCCGATGAGTAATGAGTTCCATACATGTATGGAGGGGTATCTCCACTCGGATCATCCCATTCTCGGAATCTCTTGAGGAACTGAGCCAACCGTTCCGGAGTTTGAGCGCCCATTGGTTTGGAAAGGTCGCGGAAAGTGCAAGGCTTGGTTAGATCCAAGGAATCACTGTCGTAGTCCTAAAAAAATCGTTAGCAATCATTTATGGATACCACTTTCAAGTTTTAAAAATTTTAGACAGTGCTTTTCAACCCACAAAAACCTCAAACTTGCCTTCAAAATCCACGGGAACACTGGATATTGACTCAGATCATTGTAGGTTCTTCCAGCCAGCGTATTCAGATGCATGAGGTAATTGAAGTTGGAAACCTCTCCTCTGACCCACTTCTGAGTCATCGTTGATTGACCGAACGGCAGAATCTGCCCCAAAAATGCGCCGGAATCTTTTTCTTCCGTACTACTTTTCTTGGCCAGGGTCAGCAGCTTCTGATGGACCCGATCTCTGATTTTCCTTGGGAATGCGATCAAAAAATTGCGACCGTCGCCACTAAACAGCTCCAACGCTATTGGTTGAAGAAGATATCTTCTTTTATGGACGTCACGAATGTCTTCGTATGCAAATTTGTTGCATTGGCGGTTGGCTCGAGTCGACATTCGATGTTGAGAGCCCATGGCCATGTACGGAATAATTGGGTCATGATATTGCTCGGGAAGGAAGTCCAGATCGCGAATTTCTCGGGTTTTGAGAAGAGTGAAGCCATCTACGACGTAGAAATGGTGTCGGCCAAAGAGAAGGAGGCCTGAAAAACTTGCATTGCTAGAAAGACGTCTACAAACAGCCTCTGAGTGACTTTGGTCAATAAAAACGGTCAAAAAAAATCACAGTATGCCGAATTTGGTCTCCAAAAGTATCGTAAAAACCAAAAAAACTGTTGGCTTCGATCGCAAAAATTGTCGCTCTCCTCAAAACCAGCAGTCTTTTTGTGATACTTTTTGCTTGAAAATTCAAGCTCATTTTGAACCTTTTTCGCCCACTTTTATCTATTGGCAACTAGCAATTTGGAACTTTTCTCGAGTTTCAAAAAACAGTATGACCTGTGGCCGATAGTTATCACCTGGCACGAATGCGTAATTTAAATGGCCTTTACGCAGCCTGACAAAAGTCGTCTTCGAAAGAAGCACATTGAAATTTTCCAAAACACTTTCGATGCGTTTCTTTATACCTTCTAACTAAATTTTTCTCGTCTATAATTAAAATCGTAACCTTTCGTCATAAGATAAATTTTGTCGGCTTTCGTCATTGCTGCTAAAAGGGTGTTCGAACTGGATCGTACCCTCAAGAAGGTACAACTTATTTTGTTGTTGTCTGATCCCTCAGGGTACAAAATTTGAATAGAAATTTTCTCAAAATTAGTCATCCCGGTGTTCAAAATTTTGATGGATTACGAAAGCCCATGCTTCAAATATAAAGCTTCCTAATACTAAACCAAATAGACCAAACTTTAAAAAGATTTCGATTTTGAGGAAAGCCCGATTTTGACAAAAAAAAATTTCCATTTTTGTGTGCAGACAAATGGGCGTGTCTCCGAGGAAATACAGGGGTAATAATTAGATTCGGTTTTGTCTAAAATTTTGAGTTTACCATATCATGCCATCCAATTCCTCGGTCAACAAAAAGGTCGAAAAAGAGATCAAAGTGAATCTGAATTTGGTATCAAAAAGTTTCACACAGTCACAAAAAGACTGTTGGTTGTGAAGAAAGCACTTCATTTCAAACTCAACAGTCTTTTTATGTCTCCACGATACTTTTTTGATATCAATTTCAACCTCACTTTGATGCCTTTTTCGAGATTTGGCTGACAAACGTCCCGGAAACATGATGATTAACATTTTGATCACCTTTCAATTAACATTTTATCGCGACAACAGTCATGTTGGTTATTCATTGTCATTTTTCAATTATTTGTTTATTTTTTGCTATCAATTTTACCAGTTATTTCCCAAAACAATAAAAATTTGTCATTGATTGTCCTACAAAACCCAATAATTCATGGATTCTATACCAAATGTTGCTCTTTGGTGGGTGGTATTGGAATTCTGATTCATGGACATGGATCAAAACACAATGTTTTTCGAAACGAGAGTTTTTGCATAAAGAAAATCGGATAAAAGTTATTTTTGATATTTCTTCATTCAGACCGCCGATACAAAAATGGATCGATCAAAACATTTCATCTTTGAAATTATTCTTTTACAATTACTGATCATGACGGTTGAAGGGTCCGATGACAATGGGAATTACACTTGCATTTCCGTATTAGGAGGTAAGTAATTTTTCGATATTTTATAATACCAATTCTTTGTTTTTTAGAACATTTACTACCAAAACAAATTTTCCCATCTCCAAAAATGGAAATTCTAAATGCAATGGAAGATCAATGCTCGGAATATCATTGTTATTTGAAATAGTGTCAAATTTTTATTTATTTTCTCGCAAAATTTTTTGTATAAATTGGACCATAAATAAGACAAGAAGACAATTATATCCAACATATCTAACCCGATCCTACCCCAAAATCGACAAAAAATAATGAAATTAGACCTTAAGTAAAAGCTGCGTTTTTGAAAAGACTGGCTAAATTTCTAAGAGCGAACGTAACACCTAGTGCCAGACTGATCGAGATCTAATAAAATTGGCCCAAATTTCGACTAATAAAATGGACCCAAATTTGACATTAAAAAGTATGGCAAAGATAGAAAAAAAGACTTCTTCTTCTGAAAGGAGAACTTGGCTCAGATCACCGTGCAAAACTCTCGTTCAAAAGATTAATTTTTTGTGTCTTTAGGATACCTTTTGATATGAAATTTGGGACCTTTTTATAATCATTTTTCCCAATCAATTTTCCCATCAATCAGGCTAGCATCAGATGATACAATTTCTCTAAAAAATTCGGCAATTCTCTTCAAACACGGAGCTTTTGTCTCTCGAATGTTATTTCAAAATTTTTTGTTGACTTGGGCAAAAAATCGTACCTTAATGTATACTCTCAAAATATAAATAAAAATACTCTTGTCTTCCTTCTGAGCCCTATTTTAGTTAATTTTTTGTCCTTATACATTATAATATAAGTTTAAATTTTCCCCATTCAACCAAAACTCTCCTTACCTTCAATTGTATCCAAGCCTTGGACTCTGGCGCATCGAAACATTGAATGCAGTTGTTCTCCCGTTTCCAGCAACCTCAGCAATGTCTGATTGTCCGGTCCATTCCCCATTTGCTTATCATTCCCATTCTTTTCTTTATTCACACTTGATTTTCTTGCCTTTTCCTCCGTTTTTTCCTCTTTTTCTTCCGATTTCTCCTCATTACTTTCGCTTTTTTCTTTGGATTCGGATTCATCCAACGAATCCGAGTCCTCTTCTTCTTCGTCCTTAATTACATGCTCGTCAACTTGGTCCTCCTCTCCTTTTTCCACTTCTTTTTTCTCATTTTCAATTTGCAAATTTTTGGTGACCATCCGTTTAATCATCGAAATGTTGAGCTCTGTTGTTGGATTGAGCAAAATATTCTCGTTATTGTTGGCAGTTCCATTTGGATTCAAGGGAGTTGTGGCGTTGGATTGAGATCGATCCACAATTCGTTCGTCCATCGTGTGGAAACGGCGGCTTTTCATTCGTTCAAAGTACTGTTTAGAGTCCTTGGAGATGGCGAATTTGGCTCGGACCGACTTCTGAAATCAGCTTTGTTAGTCAAATATTTGAGTGATACCCTATTCGCGGACACCCAACTCGCGGACATACCAAGTTTCGTAATAAAATTTTAAAATTCAAATTTTAGATGTTGTTTTTAAAATTGCCGGCGACATACTGATCTCGAATTTTTGTAATTCACACGAAAAAATTTTGAGTTTTTGCATCAATGTTAGATAAAAATTTTGCATTACGTAACACATTAAGGAAAAAAGTCAAGAACAGAACAAATGAATATGATTTTTGAATTTTTCGCTCTGAGTTAGCTATAAATCGACAGTAGTCCAAAAATTTTCTAATATTTCTGATTCTAATAAGTATAATATAAAAAATCCGTGTCCGCAAAGTGTCCGACACCCAAATATTTAGTAACATAATAAACTTAAAAAATCAACGAATCTTTTCGCATTTCACATAAAACCATTTGAAATCGATGAAATCACTCACCGATTCCACTGAATCCAAATACGGTCTATAAGGATATCGTTGATAAAAGGTCGGGTCCGGCAACAACTTCTTCCTCACTCTGCACGGCCCCTCCGTTGTATCCAATTGAAATTTGTCCAGCTCTGACTTCTTTTCCGGTCCCCAAAGTCCTCGCTCTCGTGTCAACTCGGCTTCAGCCAGATGCCAATCCTGCATGCACCATTTGCGAACATGCGTGTGCCATTCTGTATAGCGTTGTTTCTGCGTTCTCATCAGTTCTTTTAGCAGGCTGACGTGGACTCTCATCCACATTTGGAATGTCTCTGGCTCAACCTTTGGCCGCTCGTAGTGGAATTGAGCTGGCTAAAAATAACACAAAAATATCATAATAGGAATATGCATAGGCCATATATCAATATCTGACCCTTTTAGCTCAGGGTTTGCAAGTGCAATGGAGATATCATACCTGGAAGAACTGTTTCTCCTGTGACATCGACTTCCTCGAAGTCAGTCTTTTGAATCCTGACCTCGCTACTCTCGACAATCTCGACTGGATTTGATGTTGCAATTGCCCGCCCACTTGTCTCGCACTCGACGTTAACGACGCCGATTGTGGGGCTAAATTTGTGCTTCCTTGCGCTTGGACATCCACAAATTGCAGCCAATACCTGTTGGCGGATTCTCCGCACGCCGCTCTCGCCGAATACAGATCGAGTTCCACATTTCGTTTGAAAATCTCCTCCAGCAGCTGTTTTTTCTGTTGCCAAAGAATTCCCCAGACGGATTGGGCGCAGACTGAGACCTGGGCCGAGCCTCGTTCGAGATGCCTGTTCGAGGATTGGAGATCTGGAGGCTCGCTGAGCATAAAAACGAGGTGAACCAGGGCTCCGTAAAACAGTTGGTTGTTGCTGTTGGCTGAGAGTAAAATATGCTGATTTCTGATGATTTCGGCGAGGGTGTCGACCACAGAGGTTTGGGCTGGAAGAGCACGAGATCATAGGATATTTGGAAAAATTTTCAGAACTTAACACAATGCCAAAAATTTAACAAATTTTCGAAAAATTCAAAATAAAAAAAAAAACAACGCGAGGAATATTGATCTTAACAATAGTATAAAACGAATTCAACGTATTTTACCCCATTTCCCCAATGTTAAAATAATTCCTAAATCTTGTAACACGATGCCAAGATTCATAAACATTGGCAAAAAATTAAAATTTTAAAATAAGTCTCACGAACTGATTTTAATAATCGAGAAGTTGTTGAATGCACCGTATTTTACTCTAATTTTGCAATTTAGACCCCTGTCCACGCTTTGCAACTTAATGCCAAAAGATCAAAATTTTGCGGAAAGTCAAAATAATAAAAAAAAAGTCAACTTACTGTCCACATTATCAATCGGTCTGCTCAGCAAATACAGAACAATTCTAAACAATGCGTTCAAATGAGCGTCGGTGCAGGCTAATTGAGCCGCAGCTTTGTTGGCGGTATGACTTTCGGCCAATAATTTGAGGAAACACTTCAAAATTTTGACCGGATTCCCTCTGTACAAACAGTTCCAAACCGAGTCGATGACGCGTGAAAGAAAGTGCACAACGTTGATGGCCGTCTGTTCCGAGCTTGGATTCAGCCGGCCTTCCGTGGATTTGGGAATATTCAGGGAGGAATTGGCAAAGAACATATCCGACGCCATGAAATGATCTAGACAGGTGTTCACCAGCTCGGTAAATAAGCTGCTTTGTGATGAATGCATTGCTCCACCGCCTTCCAGGTACTGTAAAATAAAAATTACTCTCGTTTCAGGAACATCAATAAGCACAAATTTCTACAATATTCCACTTACATCCACCAGGTGGTCGAAAAGCCAATCGGTTCTGTAGTCATCATACTGCAGACACAAATCATTCAACAGTATGTTAGCCAACAAGTCCAGGACACTCTTGGCGCATCGTTGATTTGCCGGAGGAAGAGCCGAAACGGGGGTTGAGCATTGCGGAGTGTTGGCGACTGATCTCGGAGGAATTAAAGATGTAAATAAACTGATGACAAACGTTTCATTATGGCAGAGTGGTACAAAATTCTCTAGATTCTGATACAAGAACGTCAGGAGTTGCACGACCATGATGGGATACGATCGTGACCAGTGGCTATCATCTACCGGTTTTCCATCCTCACTACTGTAATGTAGGCCTGCTCTTAACATCGAAATGAGCGGGATCAGGGCTTCCGGACAGTACTCCACTTTCGCGATGGCGTCATAAACCGAGCTGTTCGTTGAGAGCGCAAAAACATGGCTCCAAATAAGGTCTACATTGAACTCTTCGATTGGCTGGATATTGGCGTCATGTTGATTAAAAAGCAGCGCCAAAACAGTAAGATATGCGAAGGGTTGGTCAGCATGAGCGCAGATCAGTTGCTCAAGAGCTGCTAGACCCGACACCGAACTCAGTTCGGGATTCACATCGACATGGCTGCCAACAGCGCCGCCGTGAGCGGAGACCGAGAACCCCAAAAGAACGGCGGCTCGGTTTCGAAGGACAGAATCGGCGTCTTGAAGCCATCCATTGTTCGACGATCCTTCCCGGAACTTTTGAAGGAGAGTTGAGTACTTTGTGACGGTTAGCAAGGCTCGAAGCGCCAGATATACGGTGTTGGTGTGGATTCCTGGGGCGCACAGTGCCATGATCCAGCCAAAGCCAAGGGTTTGGACAACATTTTCGCAGAGTCTGCAAAGAAAAAACGTAAGATTGAAAATCAAGCCAAAATTAGCTTTAAAATCTATACCAACTTTAAATTTACTCAAATCAATGACATGTTATACGACAAAACCTTTCAATACTTTAAAACATGTTTCATAGTACAAGATGTCTCCAATACAAAATCAATGCCAAAAATGAAGTTTACATGCTCTAGGGACCTCAAAGTCTATTAATTCCTATCATTTTACACCAAAATTTTAATTGATCTATCAAAAACTGCCTACTACAACATAAAAAAACTCACTGTGAGTTGACAGTTCCACTTGTATGTGCCAAAGTTGTGTTCAAAATGTTCAGTAACTTGTTTCGCACATAGATAGCGTAAAGAGTTGGGTCCATTTTCTCATCGCTTTCTTCTTCCTTCACTTCATTACATTGAGTCAGCAAAATCCTTTCCAATTCAGCGATGTGGAACGGGTAGTTCGCTTCGATCGATTTTTCGCCCGAATTAAGCGACTGTGTTGGTAATGTGGACACTAATGCTTGGCCAAATCTGAGGAGGGATGCTGAATCGCAAGGGGGTTGAATTATTGCGCCAATCAATCGGAAAATGACGTCATTTCTCACAACAAAAGTTTTTGGGCTTTCGGCAACCAGTAAAAGCAGTCGATTTAGAAGAGTGGAGCCGCGGACTTTGATCAGATTGTCTCGATGACTACTGAAAATAAAGCCTTTATTGTAAAATATGCAACCCCCAATTTTTTCGGCTATTTGAATTCTAAAACAATATTTTTCGTCAGAAAAAAACAAAATACGTACCAAAAAAGCACGGTAAAGGTGCTCAACGTGATTCTAAATCGATAAATTTCAATTTATTGTACTAAAATCTCCGCTAATTCCAAATTTTTTCCTGAAAACCCATTTTTTCAAGAAAAATCCAAAAATTTCGATCTTTTTTTCGAATTTCATTGTAATATCCGTCCGAAAATTGCAATCAATACCTATCATACAACGATTCATTACCCTAATCTCTTATTTTTTGGCCAATTTTCGTCCAATTTTTCAACAAAAATTCATTTTCTCTCAAAAGAACCCATTTCCCTTTTCTTACTCAATTACAAGCTCGTAGAAGTGTTCAAACAATAATTTCTTCACTTCATCTGGGGCTCCCATCCACAACTCGAGGTCACAGAGCAAATCTTCAAAGGTTTGTTGACTTGGGATTACTGTCACTTCCTTTTGTAGGTCCACCGTCCCAGCCAGGCTCAGAATCAAGTGTAATATATGAGAATTGACGAGATGGATTTTTTCCTCCAATAATACCGCCAACGTCTGATATAACCTGTTTCTTTCGATGGATTCCGCGACTGCCTTGTTGGTTTGGACGGCCGAAACAAGGACCTTCAATGATGCATACAGTCCTTGAGAATCTGTGCACATGGCAATCAATCCCAAAAGTGGTGCAGCGCCGCCAATCGAGTCGAGAAGAGCCGAGACCGGGCTGGGGCTGAACGTTCGCATCCCCAGGTATCCCACAACCGCAGCGCCGAGACTTCGTTGGGGGCCGGGGGCGTGCCTTGCCGAATTCCAAAGAAATCTGACTGGAGTTGAATTGTCATTTGGCGAGAGGCCCATGAGCGATGCGCAAAGGTCGGTGTCCAACCTTCTGGACATGGAACGGAATGCCTGGAGGGTAAATTCGGTGCGTGAGGCGGCAGTGAGTGAGAGGAGGATCTTTTCTTCCGCGACGAGGGGCGCTTGGTCGGTGAGGGACTAAAAATGAACCGTTAGAAACGCTACCGCAAACATATTTGATTTTCTTGAAATTTTGCATCTAGAACCTAACTTGAACAGATGTCGATTCCTGAAAATTTTAGCGATTTCTTTACAAACGCAAAAGACTTTTACTTTTTTTTGCAGCCAAGGGACTAAAGGGGAAAATTAGGAGAAGAAAATTCAAATTTTTTTGACCCTAAAATTCCGGATCTTGTGCAAAACACTAGCTAAAAATGTTCAAAATATGTCTCAAATAATGAACTTTAATTTTGTGTAAAATTTCACCAAAATTTTTAAAAAATGTCATAATTTCCAAAAATTTTACCTGGAAATTCCCGACATAATGTGGCTGGGCTGCAAACGCTTTCCTAATCACATCATTTGGCAATACATCTTCTATCAAATAGGTCGAAGCAATCCTCCATCTCAATGGGGTTACCCTTCTCAAAAACGGAGGTGTTCCTATGAATCCATGGACCGAATGCGAGTCCACAATCTGCGCTTGAGCTCCTCCCACATTCGGTTGGATGTAATTCAGTCTTTGTGATGCCAACAGCCTTCCATTCACATGAACTTCGATTTGACTCGGCTTTAGCAGACTTCGAGACAAAACAACGCTTATGTGAGTCCATTGCCTGAGGGCGCAAACATGGTCTGGAAGGGAGATCCGAGCGCAGGTTTCGGATTGAGACGGTGGGACATAGTCTCTACGTAGTTCGTCGAGCATTGAGTGCTCTTCCGTGCAGACAACAAGCTGTTTTTCGGCCACATCAAGGTGAATGTAGAGGCAGGTCAAATGATTCTCCAAGGCTGGAGTTTCCTTGTTCACTGATGAGCGCTGATGTTGGGTTTGGGTCTAAAAATACATAATCAGCCTTTTTATGACAATTTATTTTCAATATGTACTCTTTTTTCATCGAGGCGAGATTTCATACGATAAAAATCCGAAAAAGTAAATTTCGCATTTCCGATCATACAACCCGTCAAGATTTTATTTGACACTAACCACACTAATATAAATCCACTACCTCCAAAAAATGATTAAATTCACAAATCGCACACAGACGAAAAAACGCGAAATTATGAATTTGCCATACTGCAGCGTATACAATGTCTTCCCAGCAAAAAATAATCCAATTCCATTTCCCAGCTCTCTTACCTGCCCAGCATAGACCATATCGCCATCTCCATTCCTTACAATCGTCAGCAAGCGAATGATATTCGAGAAGTATCCGGCTTGATTAACATCCGTACTCTGATGTAATGTGGCTTTGTTTGTCTCATCCAAATACAGCCACGCCATGAATGTGAGACCATTCATTGGTGGGAATAGGCGTTCTGGAGTCGATGATGCCGATGAATTTATGGATGAAGAGTGAGCCAACGATGGGATAAAAAGCGCCGCAAAGCCTTCAATAGCCATATCGAATTCGACAAAGGCTGGTGGATGGACGAGGGCGTGATTTCTGGGCGTTAACATCGAGACCAAGGCTTTTACCCTGCAAGAAATTCCATAAATGCAATTATGCGTATTTTACCAAAAGGTGACATTTTATACGACAAATGATGTATTGCTAAAACTTATGCTGAATCGAATATAAATTGCCAAAAATCGGCAAAAGGACCTTGTCTATCCCAAAACACGCCGTATTTCGCAAACTTAAAAACCATTTTATAAGATCGTATAAACTGTCCCTAATCCTTCAAAATCTTACCTATGAATCGGTAATGGTCCTCCACTCTGGGAATTAGCTTCGCCCTCCTTCTCATCCACTTGATCATCCAAATTCACACAGCACAATGGTTTATCCAGCCTCAAAAAGTGTCGCAATTCTCTTGGATGCATCGATTGACAGGCCAATCTCTCAAACAAGTAATGGAATGGCGGCAACAGTAGATGCTTCTCCAATTTGAACAGATATTCTCCAACATCCAGCAAATGTTTGGGCATGTTATGGTCGCACATTATTTGTTGATTTCGCTCCAGTCGCAATAAAGCTTTGAGTAATAATGCTGAGTAGTACTGGGCCACTGCTGACCATTCGTCAAGTTCACCGGATTCCCGGCTTCGTTGGGCTTCGATTGAGGGCAAAAGTTGGAGGATGCAGAGGACTGAGGTCGGATGGACGATCACCGATCTTGACCATGTGACCAGTGGGATGGTCTCGATGTTTTCGGCGGTTCGAAGCCAATCCGGTCCGGCCCATTGAATATCGTTTGTTTGTCTAGAAAAAAAATAATCTTATGAAGGTATTTTGATAAGATTTAGTTAATTTAAATTATGCATGACACCACAAATTTTCAAAAAAACACAATTTTTAAGGTTTTAGGGTAAACTAAGGTTTAATTAGCCTAAGATTGCAAAAAATCAATCAAACCTTGTAAAATACGGTTATGCAAACGGCCGCTGTATCTTATGCAAAGCATAAAATTTAAAAAAGATGTATAATAAACTCTTAAGACTTTCAAAAATAAAAAAATCATTTTTAACCCCTAAAATCAGGTGACTTTGCTCCAAACCCTCAAAAATCTTGTAAAATACGACCATTCTAATTTCATGCAGATAATACACTACCTTTACTTACTTATCAAAAGCATCCATTCCCAATTCAAACAATTGTTTGATCAAAAACAAGGCGGCGAAAACTTCCATTGGCATCTCCAGTTTGCTGTCGAGAACATTTTCGTCAGCAAAAATCTTATGCACCGTTCCCAGCTTCTCTTGAAGGACTCCAGAGCTAATGAGGGACCAGACATCTCTTCCCGACATGATCTTCTCAGTCTTTGAGAACGCTCCAGACGTCCTTAAGATCGAAATGATTATATTAACCTTGACTTCGTTGAGGAAATATCTCGCGTTCGACGGCTCGTATCTCATGGATATCGTGAGGACTTTGAAGATCATTGCGATGTAGGTCAAAGTCGTGCGGATGTCATCAGAGATCGAGGTTTTATTGAAGGTGCACTGAAGAGATCCCTCCAGTTGTAAGAGCAATGTCATGAGGCAGATGTAGCCGCCACTCCGGCGAAACATGATCCGAACTTTGTGACTTTCGAGGAGAACTGATGAGAACAGCCTGAAAAATATTACTTTAGCTACGAATTTTATTATTTTCGACTTTTGAAAAACATGCACTGTGCAAAAATAAAAAACCGCACTGTGTAACTAAACAATGGCCTCACAGCGCAAAATTATTTAAAAAATCAAAAATCTTCTAGAAACCTTCAAACCCCTGTCAAACATCCCATCTTACTTCAAAATCACCATGCACATGTCCAAATTTCCAGGATCACTGAACAAAATCTGAAGTAATGACGAAAATAGCTGCTCATTTTTAGCGGAAAAAAGCAAATTCTTGATCAGTACGTGAGTTGTGTTCCGAAAGTCTTCGGCAACGTCGCTTTTACTTGATAAAACATCTTTGATGACTTTGATTTCGATATTTTCCGTAACGAATTGGGCGTTCAGAGCGTTTCCTTTGGTTGTGGTAACCAACAAGTCCAATGCTCGCTGCGTACATTGTTTTTCGGGCTCCGTAAGAGATTCAAATGCTGAAATCAGTAAATTATGTTATTGAACAATCATTTTTGCAAAAAAATATAAAAATGTATTGTTTTCCAATATTTGCTACGAAATTGGAAGAAAATAAAAAACTGCCTCATGCCCGAAAGGCATAATCGAAAAATACTTTTACACCGTAGAAACCTAGCCAACGGAAGCTCCATTTTTAGAGTCCTATAAAATTCTGTCAGAAAATTGCAAATCAAGAATCCCAAATTTGGAAAGAAACTAAAGTGATTTAGAAATGTCCGATCATGATAACAATTTTGATTTAAGCAGATAGAATAGCCGTTAACAACACATCAGAAAAGAATTTAAATTGCGCCATTGGGGCATGAAACACAGTAATTTTGAAATTATGAATAAATGTTGGAAAAGTTTCGACCAAAAGTATAAATTTGCAATAAAAAAAGAAAAATGATTGTAAAAATAACTGGTGTAAACTCCTCATATTTTACTTTGCCCGCCAAAATATTACCTAAAATCAAAAAAACCCCATAAAATTCAACTTACCAATACCATTCTTCATGAAAATGTTGAGAAAGCTTTCCAGATGAAGCAATTCTCTGAATGCATCTTTGATATAGACATTGGACGAGATGATTCCAAACAAAAAATGTTGGAGCAGTTCGATTCTCTCGATATCATTCTCTTTCACCGCTGTTTTCAGATGGTTATTGATGGAGGTCAGCTCTTTGCAGGGGATGAAATTCAAATTCCGGAGGACATTTTCCACAATCGTCAGGGTTTTTCGTTGCACTTCGAAAGACTTGACATTCATTCTTTCCACAAACAAGTACAACGGGTACTGCTTGTCCAGGATGAAGTAATTCATCGGTTCGGATTTGAGAATACTGGCTACATGTTCCAGAACCAACAAACACAGAGGTTCCGCACCTTCGTAGAAACATTTCTCCAGCGCTTGAAAGGCTTGGGGAACGCGAACGGTGCCTGTGCTTCTGGCCAACGACGATGAGAGTTGGAATGGATAGAAAGAGAGGGGAGTTTGAGGGTTGGTGAGGGTGATGGTTTGATTTCCAGCGGAAATTAAGCTGACAAGGGCGTCCAGGAGCGGTTTGATGTAGTTTAAGGGGGCTCTGAAAAAAGGACAATGTAAAAAAAATATTATTAGTAAATATTAGCATTAATTTTTTGAAGGAACACATATAACACACATTTCGCAGTTACAACAAGATTTTTTGTTCAGAAAGTTCAAGAAATTGCAATTTTTGGCTTGGTAAAATGTGAGTCTACCTGTGCAAAAGTCATAAACATGGGAATCCCACCACTTCATAAAAATCCCAGATTTCGACCAAAAACAATAACGAAATTAGAGTCAAGACCTGTACTAGACAGCCCGTATTTTAGCCAATTTCCTCCATTCAATCCCAAATTCATTTCCATTCCCGCTTACTTGACACAAAATTCCACCACAACATCGAATCCATTCATCAGAATAAAGTCATCGATCAACAAGTTCGTATGTTCCGCTGAGATTTTGAGCAAGTCCAACATGTTCGCCAGCAAGATGGACATCTGTGAGTCTTCAATGTTTTGTCCATTCAATTGCTGCATATAATGAGAGATGCATCCTTTCGTGTGGATGTACTTCAACACCGAATCATTCATGGCTCTTTGGACAATGGTGCAAATAAAAGTGAAGTTTGCATCCCGCCAGATCTGCTCATCCAGTTGGCTTGTTGAGGCGGCTCCAAGGAAAAGGAGGACCATGTCGTCGCGTTGGATCAGCTCTTCGGCAACCGCATCGTAGGCGCAGAGGGAGCACATCAACATGACCAGAGAGTCGTAGAGACGTCGACGATCTTCCAATTCAGTTGGATCGACATTGTTGGGGAGGTCGAAAAACAAGTAGAAAACCTTGACAAGTGTGCTGGGAAGGCTGGCTTTGCAGATGGGGTCGAGAAGACGGATTTGACCACTGAAAGTGATTTTAAGAATTATTTTTGACTTCAAAAGATAAAAGAAAAGTCATCACCGTTGTAAAAAACGGACTAATTTCGAAGGTCTTTGAAAGGAAAACTTAAATCACATCTAAATTTTGCGTCTTCGCGATACTTTTGATACCAAATTTATGCACATTTTGATCTTTTAGCAATGTGAGAACGAATTCGAAATCAAAAAGTATCGCAAGAAACAAAAAGATTGTTGGTTTCGATCGTAAAAATTGTCGCTCTCCTCAAAACCAGCAGTCTTTATGTGTCTTACCAAGTTCATGCACACTTTGATATCTTTTTCGGACTTTTCTCTCGACTGACCTCAAACCCACAATGTACATAAAAAAAGTTTAACTAAATTCGTCCTAATTTTCCATTAAAAACTTATTAATCATACCTGCTGATCAAGAAGCTAATCGATTTCACAATGCTCCATCCAAACGCGTCTGGCGGATGGGCTTTGAGTAATCCATACACGGCCAACGCAGCTTGCGCAATATTCTCATTATTCGCCAATTTTCGGATTTCTCGGACCAAAACCTCCGACAAAATTTGTAGAAATTCGGAGCTCTCCTTGAACTGCAAAACCAAATCATCGGGCGTGTAAATGTGCATCAATTTGTTGAAGTCGGGCAAGATTTTGGCTAACGTGACCTCATCGATGCGGCCATTCGTTTCTTTCAGGATGTGCGTAAAGGACTTGCGGAATTGTAATAAAGCTATAGATTTGTCTGTGGTACCCATGTTGTTTTCGACTAGTTACTGACCCGTTCGTGGATAAATAAGTAAAGTTAGGTGGGGGTTAAGCTTTTCATAGGAGAGTTTCTAGAGAAATCGTTGAATTATTTTTGATGAGTTCGGTTGATTTTTAGAAACCCTAAAAAATTATGTCGTAAACAGCGAAATCAAACGTTAAAATCGCGTAAATATTCAAAAATCTCGCAATATTTTAATAGAAATTCCCAAAATCCAATAAAAATTGAATTACCGATTTGTAAACAGCAAACTAAGGCAATTACAAGCAATGAATTTCTAAACCACGAATTGCAGAACTTAAATAACATCATAAAAAATATTCTAAACTAAATTTCTCGGAAAAATACGTCAAGAAAAGCCAAAATCTAGTAAATCAAAACCATTGACACCAAATTCTGGCAGTAAAAAACCACTTGACCGCCTTTTGAAGAAGAGATTTTGGCCAAAACGACCTTCATACAGCAAACTCCTTCCAAGAAAAACAATTTTTTGATTCCTTGCGATTCGCTGACATTTGAATCAAAAGCAATCAAAAAATCGTTTCTCATAGAAGTAGTCTGTTCTGTGGAGATTAATTTTATCCGTAAAACACTAAAAGCATGAAATCATTTAGGTCATAAAATAAGGCGTTCAGACACAAAATTCAAAAGTCTTATCATTTTTTGTCAAAAATTACATTTAACTCTATTAAATAGCCTCCAAACATAAAAAACAGCTTCCTTATCTGAGAAAAACAACAAAAGAAACGCGAAGACAATAGTTTTCATTTTGCCCGACTAATTTCCCGCAATTTTCCGGCATTTTGAGGACGTGAAAAGGACGCCAATGGGCCATGAGTTGGTTCCACTGTTTTTTCTTGCCTTCTTTACGCGGAGAAGAACGCGAGGGCCTTTTCTACATTACAGAATTTCCAATTCCTTGGCCGGAATAGGAAGGGGAAAAACGATGGCCGGAGCAACGAGCGGCCACAATCTTCTTTCTTTTTTGCTGGTCCCGGGGCTTAATTAACAGGTTTTAATCGAAAAATGGCAATGTAAACAAATTTAAAGAAGGGATAGTAGAGGATTATCGTAGGGTTTGAGTAATTTAAAGCCAATTTGACCTTCAAAACATCAAACAAATAGCCAAAAATTGGTGTTTGTACCCAGTGCATTATAATTTTACGCTGATAAGTTGAACGATAAAGAACTTTAGAGTTTATTGGACCGTAACTGCGTCAAATATATTCTTTTGACACCGATTATTATCAAAAAACATCAAAAAATCCACTTTTCAACCTACCATAACATAACTTTGGCAAATTTTTCGATTTTCTTTAACTAATTCTCACCATTGTCGGTCATTTTCGATTAGAAATACCTCAAAAATGTAAACACATCAAATTCTATGACCTTAAATATATAAAATTCTACGACCTTACACTATTTTTAACCCGATCGACAAGTTGAAACAAACACAAGTAATAGCGGATAGAAAAAAGCAAATTCTACGTATTTCCTCCATGAAAGGGAGACAGACGAGGACAACAAGAGGGGAAAAAACATTCCTAAAAAGTTTAGTTCAATCTGGTCTCACGTCATTTTCGAAAACGGGCGTAATTATTTTAGAGACGATGTCATTTGATGACTAAAATGACTTCCAAATTTGTCAAATACGACATAAAAAAATTATACATGTCTATAAAGTTCAGTTCTCCATAATTTGAAACCTAATTTTATGCTTTAAAAATATAAAAAATCAAAATTTCATCAAAAACCGTCTAAAGTAATATAAATCTTCGACAATTTAGGACCAAAAACCACCTCTACCACCCCGAAATCCCCTGTTTCCCATAATCAACCTTTTCCGATCACAGATTCTAATCAGCATTCGGAAAATGACCACCTTCTCCACCCCCATTCCACTTATCAAACATTCAATACGAGAGAAAAGAAAAAGTTACTCGACAGCCCTCGTAAACATCAAATCCGAACGAGATAATTCATAATTTATTCGTTCCAGAGGAGCGAACGAAGGAGGGATAAAAAATCCGGAAAATTATGGGCGGAAGAGTGAGAAAAATGAGGCGAAAAATTGCGGACATCCATCACGTTGGGGGTTCAAAGAGAGCCTTCGAAAATAAAATTAAGGGCCGGGATTTAATAAACATAGTTGAAGAAGTTAGGGAGTAATTCAAGGGGATAAAAAAGCAGAATATCGGTAGTCACATCAAAAATTGTCAAAAAATAACTAAAATAAGTCAAAATTGATGAAAAACACAAATTTCAAGTAAAAAATCATAAGTACACTAACTCCAACAGTTTACAAAAACCTTCCCAGCCAATAAACGGTAGGGTTCACTACTCTTCAACCAAAACCTGTAGTATAAAACTTATTCAAACCAAAAACGTCATTTTCAGGACATTGCACAATGCAAAAGACGTTGTTACCGCCCCAAAAAGCGTCCCGAAAAACCAACCTAGTAGCCAAGAATAGGCCAAGTGACAGCAAAACTTGAAGTCGGACCCCTTTGGCCCGTCTTTATCTGCACCTTCATCTTATCCATGGACATCAATGTCAAAAATATGAAATTCAAACGAATATCTAAACATCCGACAAAAACATAAAAAGAATACCGAGAATCTAACTGGCTTGCCCGCAAGCGTCTCACACTGTTGTTTTTCAAAAAAAGAAAAACATTATCCATGATTCACCTGATTTCGATTCAATCTATCAGCGTTAAATAATGTTTTACAATGGTAAATAAAAGAATTATTCACGAATGGCTTTCAAAACAGAGAAAGTGCTTCGAACACTAAGTTTTCAAACTGTTTTTGGACCCGAAAAGACCATTTTGTAACCTAATACTATTCAAGGACAAAGTAAAACAGCTCAGAAAACAACAAACATGGCTACTAACACGAACTTTTGACGTACAACGTCCCCTTAAGTCGTACTTCACCTTTAAAAAACAAAACAATCATAATCGTCTTTAAATTTTTAGAACAACATTCATTTAGGTAACACTTCAGCATTTCATAGAATTTTTAAATTTTTCTAAATTTAACGACAGTGATAAGGACCAAGGGTAATAAAAAAACCATTGTTCCACACGGCCAGACCAAAAAATTACCTTCCAAAGCCAAAAGACATCATGTGGGACCTAAAATTCAAAGAGAAACAATAAAAAATCTAAACCAACCGATAAAACTCTAATAATCCATTGACATTCTCCAGGATACTGGAAAGCCTCTAAAAATCAATGAAAGACACGTCCAAATAAGGACGAAGCCGCAAAAATAAATCTATAAAAACAATGAGAAGGAGTTCACAAAGGTCCAATTTATATTATACTAAAGGAACGCGCATGCTGCTCGGTTTCAGGGTCGAGACGACTTATAAAAGTATACTTTCTCTCTTTTTATCCGACGTTTGTGGTCGAGAAATCCGATAAAATGCATTCCCTTCAATGTGCAATTTTTATTTTCGCCAAAAAAGAACGAGCACTTTTTATTTTTGACATTTCGTCACGCCGATATTGGTTTTTGGCATTTCGTTGATTTGGAACAAAATTCTGGATGATTCTAATGGAAGTCGACCTGTCGGACTTTTAGGGAATGGTACCTTTGGTTTGGAGACATTATTTGTCCATTTTTGGCAAAATGGTTTAAGGTTATATTATTCACTGCCATAAATTTTTTGCTTTCGGTTAGAAAGCTAACGGTAATGGGAGGTTGTACGGTATCCTTCTCTCGGAAATCAAGGATCTTACTGCTGAAAGCTTTTACATAAATCCTTTGTGGTTTTCTCTTCAACAAAATCCCATATTTTTGTGTAAAAAGTGAGTTTAGTTTGCAAATCTTGAAACACGTTTAAGTGGTCAACGAGCTATCCGTGGTCATTTTTCTGTAGCGTTCTAGACATTCTTAAGTGGACTAGGTTTTTTGCGGAGATTATAATCCGTTGTTTGCACTTCGTTCTTCCATACTTTTTTGATTATCGTTTGCAACTGTTTGTCATCATAAGAAAAGGATTTTACAGATAAATCACGGAAGGATAAAGAAGAAGACGCATAACATTGCAGTAAAGCCAATAAATTTTTGGTACAAAAGATTAGAAAGTCTTGGAGCAGTCCATAAAAGGCGTTTTTCTCAAAAATTCTGAATCTTCAAAAACAACGACCACATTGGAACAACAAACCTCTGTGCAACAAAGCCTGTCTTCAACGAACGATTTTAGATGCCTCAAGAGTCATCTTTAGGCTATAATGAACTTCCATACACAACATGACTTCTTTATAGCAAATAATTTTTTTCTGTCTCTTACGATGCGTTGTACAAAAATCTGACTGTACCCAATTTTTATTTTACAATGCTTCGTTGAAAGTAAATGTCATTTACAGTACTCCCATTGTGCTGTTCGCTTTCTCCTCTCTTTATTTAGTACCCCCGCTTCCGTCAGACTCCATCCGAAAAATAAAATACAAAAGCGGTGGTCAAGACGCGAAGAAATCGCCTCTCGCGCTGAAAATCCCTCCGGTTCAGAAACCGCCGCCGGTTGCAAATCGAATTACAAAAGACCGCTAGCACAATCAGGGAGAGAGCGGACAATGCGAAAATATTAGGGCAAACTGGAAGACCGCCCGCTATTGTCCCGAGGGATCAGCGAAAAGTGTGTATTGTAAGCACCACGCGATAAGATTGGTACGAGAGTATTGTAGAGGGATTTGGAAGTGAGGAAAAGAAGGCCGACACTTGACGGAGGTGTCCACTGCAAGATAAACGCCCTCGTTTTTGTTTTTATGTTTTTTTACTCGGTCTGCTGGCCGCGGTATATAAGTGTTTGACCGGAACAAGATAGCCAACAAGAGATTATTAGTCGGTTTAGCTGGCGGCGGGAATGAAGGTGACGTGTGCTTTTTGACGCGGATTATAATACCTGGTATTATTCTGCACATCTTTTGTCATTATTTTTTAAGTTTTATATTGACGATTACGGTATTATATATTATGTAATGTAATCCACCGTGAAGACTTTTCAACCTGTTTTTATTCTTTTTCCTTTAGGGTTTTACCATTAAAATGGCGTTAAGCCGCCAGCTGGCTTCGGCATTGGCAATTGCCCTATTTGTTTCTACCGCCTCAGCGCAATGTGGCTGTCCTACCTGTGATCCTTGCCCACAATGTGCTCCCATGTTATGTTTCCTCTCTCAACCACCCCCACCAACAGTTTGTTCATGCGCCCCGCCACCACCTCCGCCACCAGTCTTCTTGGCCGCTCCACCAGCGCCAAGTGTCTACTTGTCTCCACCGCCCCCGCCGCCACCACAACAGGTGCTCTTTGCGCCGCCACCAGTACCATACCCACCTCCACCAGCTCCGGCGCCGCCACCGCCCCCTCCGCCGGCTTACTATCCACCGCCACCGGCCCCACTGCCACCTCCACCTGCCTATGATGCTCCTCATGTGTACTTCGCGCCTCCACCACCGCCACCACCGGCTCCGGCTCCATTCTATTATCCGGCGCCTGCTCCTCCACCGCCACCTCCACCACCGCCATGCGCTTGCCCTCCGCAAGAAGGTGGGTTGCAGTTATTTTGGAGTGTGAATTTTATTTCAAAAGCACCAGAAGTGATTAACAGTAATGGTCTAAGATGGTATCTTAGCAAAAATTGTTCTTAGCAAAGCCAAAAAAGGGGGGTTTTTAGGCCATATTAATAAAACGCCCAACGTTTTATTAATATAATATAATCAACGGTATGAGTTGCGGAATAACGATGATATTGAAGTGCTCTAATCATCCCTCTATTGTGTTACCTGTGCAGATTGCGGTCAAAACCTTTCCGTTAGCACGGCCGAGCGATCTTCTCGGATTTCAACCCGTTAACCCTCACGTTGAAATCGGAGCCCCATCGTCGTCTCGGCCACCACCTTACTATTGATCCGACTCTTACAGCCCTCGTCCTAATTTAGTTTACATTTTAGTCCCATGCCGTTGCCCTCCAGCCCCTCTTCCGCCTCCACCACCACCAGTATTCGCTCCACCTCCACCACCTCCACCAGCGTTTGCGCCGCCTCCACCAGGCCCATTCTTCGCGCCTCCTCCACCACCTCCACAGTACTTTGCTCCGCCACCACCACCAGAGCTATTGAGTCCGGCCCCACCGCCACCGTTGCCGCTGTTCTCGGCGCCGTTGCATTGCCCGTGCCCGGCTGGAGGTATGTTTTACTATCAAGACGGTAGGTTAGAGTCATCGAAAAAACGCAAGGCCTTATCCAAATTGGATTAAGAATACGGCAACTTGATCAAACAGGGACTGAAAATTTTTTGGATGTAAACTATCGGCCTTTTCAGTCACCCCTTGCACATGCCCACCGAACACCTACGTCTTCCGCTATCCGTTTTCGCGATCGCGGAAAATGCGACGTTTCCGCAATGAGCTGAAAAAGGGAGCCGCTCCAGCGGCGGAAACCAAACCGGAAGACCCCAAAATCAAGGCCTAACTCAAGTAACAAACGAATCAAATCCAGTAGATGCGTTTTTCGTAGCTTGAAGCTATGAGCATCTACAATTCCACATATTTATTGGGCCTATTTATGAAAATATGTCGCTAAACCTATTGCTGTGGAAATTCCTATTACAATACTTTGGAAGAAATCATCTTTCGATACATGTCTGTACAATATTTTTGCGTGTTTTAATATAGGAGTAATAAATGGTAAAGATGAAAAGGTTTGGGTTGATTTGCGGTTTGTATTGTCAAAAGAAAAGTAAACATGTACGTTTCGTTTTCTTCCGCTTTGAAAGATCATACAGTGGAAATTTGTGAGTGGTCTGAAGTGAGAACATATCACTAACCAGCGGTTTCAAGTGGACAACACGGAAGAGAAACTGCTGGTCGCTTTTGTCTCTGTCACGTATTTCAAAGTCATGGAAAGTACTTGGCGATTGCTGGGTCAGCTAGGCTCTCAAGCGTCGGTATGTACATATATGTTTGGTCATAACTTTTATAGATTTTTTAATCACTGGCCTTGTTGTCTTAGAAGCCTTGTATAATATTATAGCTTGAGAAGAAGGCTTGTTCAACCGGCTGTATCTTGTATCTTAACGCTTACTTTCCCGATGCGCACGTATCACCACAATCGAACTCTCTGTCCTTTTAAACTTGATTATTCTCCCGCTACGTTCTTCAGACTACAAGCAAACAATCTCCAAATAAGCTGGCCGACCCGCTTCCTCACCTACTATTGTCCACTTTCACCCCAGAACCGCCACCCGTTGAACCTGTACGGATCCGCCCAATGTTTTGCCCATTGTCGCGTGCATGAACACGCTTGCGCAAACAGGGCCGCATTTCCGCAACGCGAGACAAAAACGTGTAGCGGAAGGGGCAGTGGGGGGAAGACAATGCGCTCGCCTGTTAATAACCCGTCTCCAGAACGCCCCCGTAAACGTGTCGAGTTATATGCTTATGTCGCGTCATCGTGGTCAGCCAGATGCGCCGGGTCATTTTCGTCGGCTTATGCGGGCTCTTGGCGGGTGTTGAGCGGGCCGACGCCCAGGGCTTGCCCAGCTTCTCGCTACTCTCCCCCAACTTTTTGAGTCCCCAGCTCACCAAGAACCACAATCAGTTCATAAAGAACGGGCCGTCGTCGCGGATTTTCCAAAACTCGGCGGTGATCAACACTGTCAATGCCGGCGGATATTGTGGCCCGGGATGTGAGGGAGCTCCCAATGGGGTGCCTCCAGTCCATGTAACACTGTGCATATGTAATAACAACAATCATCATAAGAGTGATGATGAAAAGGAAGTCCTAAGAAAGGAAAAGGAAAAGCCGAAAGAAGACGAAGAAGAGGGTGATACTCATACGGTCATTATTCCGGAAGGTATGTACGATACTATCTTGAATACTGTTTTTTATACTTCTTAGCAATTTTTTTTCATTTTTAGTACATCCACCAGAATTGATCGCCAACAAAGGCGAAACGGGCCGAGTCCCGCCTTCCTATCAGATTCAGAAGGATCAACGGTACAATGCCAAGTTTCATTACACGCATCATCGTTATCAATATTAATGTTCTCAAAGTCATCTAATTTAATTTGTTTTACTCCATAAATCGATTTGTTGTTGTTAGCTCATGTTTTTCGTAGTGTTGTTGCCTGTTTTCTATTATATTTATTATATATTATTTACAAACTCCTCAGATATTGGTACAATGAACTTTTTTTACAATAAATTTATGCAATGTTTCAACGCCAAAACGCTGAAGAATTTTATGTCTAGACTTCGTTGTATTGTCATGGAGAAGTCTTTACGTATATAACTTTTGATCACAAATGAATAAAAAACTGATGTATTACCTATTATCTTAAACAGTAAAATTTCGGTCGACTTGTATTGCATCTATGTATGTATACTTTCCTTCTCGATACACATAGATACAGAGCCAGAATTATCTTTGGTTTATTAAAATTTATTAATGAGCATAGATTGTTCAAATTTCTACACATTCTAAACACCATTAGTTATATTCTTGGGTAATTAGTTCCGTCATTTTCCCGGTCGGCTAGCATGTGCAATTGCAAACACATTGTTGCTGTTGTTGCGGCTGTTGTTGCATGGGTGCAACCACAAATTTAGGGGAGATTCGTCGTTCCGTCGGGGCATTCCTGGTATGCCGTTGATGGTGTTTAGTTGACTTCTTCTGTTCCTGACTTACACAGCGTTTGCAAAGCTTTGAGCAAGAAGTCTTCTTGTAGGATTTGTGAGCTCTTTCAAGCTGGATCTCACGTCGTTTCCGGCCACCGCATGGACAACAGCCTGCAATAAACGATTCAAAGGAGGGGTTTCTTAATTTTTATTAGCCTAGGGTCTTGTGCAATAAACCCTTTTCGTAAAGAACAATTTCTGAGGTTGCAGAAGTCATGTTAAAATATTGTATCATCTATCTCCGTGTCACGGAACCCTCCAATAAAGAATAATTTTTTTAGATCCTTGTGATTCATTGTATGGAATTTTGACTCTACATAAAAAAAACTTCAGTGAAGCTGCTACACTACAAAGGAGCGACAAAATAGATGCAATTTGACGGAAACTTTCTATGGTCCACTAAAGTAAGATATGTAGCCTATACAGACCGTTTAAGTACAAGAGTTTACTATGTTTTTTATTATCTAAATGCTGTATATTCTGCTTCTACTTATCTCTTAGTCTTCTAAAGGTCTAAACTCAAACCTCTGTAGATAAGAATCAAAACTTCTGTAGATAAAGAATACCTTAAAATAATAATAAACCAAACCAGTGGCAAACAGAAATAAACTCCCGACTTACAGCAAGGCCTGCAGCAGCAACATCCACAACACGGAACAGGACAAAGCTTAGGTGGCGTAGGTGGAAGTTTGATCAGTAATGGCGGATTACAACAAGGCAGACAGTTACAACATGGTTGGCAACATCCACAGCCACAGCAATTTCCACAGCAGCATCCTGCTTCGATCTCGGTAAAAGTGTAAATCGTTATAACAACAAAAAGAGACAACCTTAGGGAAAACCTGGACATCTGAAATTGTGATAAAAAGTAATTGTAATTGGTTTTTTTAAGACCTTATTTCATAGTAATACAAACAGATATTCATTGTCGGAACTTACCGTAACCCTGCGGCCAATTGCTGTGGAATTTCAAAGTGAGGAAAGAGAGGTCCGGCTCCAAGACTTTTATCCGTATATTTCCCGGCGGAAAAAACGCGGTGCGTCATTGTCTCCGCTCCCTTTTGCGCGACGCTAAATTTGGACACAGAATCCCCCGACGGAAGAGATGGATGAGCAATCCGCGCAACCATTCAAATCAAGTGGATCAAAAAAGTAAATAAACAGAAAGTCGGTCAGTGGGACACGGGGAAGTTATTGACGAAATACCACGGAAATGGAGTCTTAGGGAGTATAGCATACAAAGAAATGTTCTGACGTTGCAACCTGAGCATCTTTCTTGTCCGTAAAGTCCTTGGAGTGATTTTCGGGAGATGCATAGCAAGAAAACAGAAGTTTACTTTGCACCGTGCAATAGGCTTTTTTGGCTGTCGCTTGCACCGTGACTTTTTTTGCACAGTGCAAACTCCAAGGATTGCTCCAGTGACGTTCCGAACAGACTACTATTTACATACGTATTCATATAGTATAATGCATCAACTTTTGAAAACTGTTGCCTTTGGTCAGCAGGCACATCGGAAAAAATTACAAAAATTTTTCGTAATAATTTTTGGGTACTAGATGTATGGTACCACAGTATACATTTGTGCCAAATACGAGACATTTCTACAAGCAACCACGAAAGTTGCAACAATTTTTTAACGGGCCAGAACAGCTATTTTTGAATTGCGCGTTTACGGCGTGTGAAACGAAATGTCAAAAACGTTTTTTTATGTTCTGCAGCGAAAACAAAGGCCGCAGAGTTGCAAACAGTAAAATAATTATTAGTAAGCATGTAGAATGTCACCATTATTTTTTTTCGTTGTTATTATTACAGTAGACAAGGAAATTTGTTGGACATTTTGTTTCCACGCCGTAAAGAGCGCGATTCAAAAGTAGCTATACTGCAGCATAGTACTGCCCATTGTACTGGGAGTACTACTTAAGTGTGGTTATGATTATTACCCACAACGTAGAGCCTTAAATTTGAAACCCAAAAATTTTTTATAAGCGGTAAAACAAATATCTTTTACCAATTGCATCCTGTACAGTGTTCATTTCCGTTTTTGATTTGTGTCTTTGTTGTTGCAAATTTCCTCTTCCGAATATTCAATATTCCAAAAGGGCAAAGTCTTTTTTTGTTGCCATTGCCCCCACTTTCACTGGGAACGCCTTCAAATACGAATATTCATGGGATGGACCAAATGATATGACAAAAAACTGTTTGAATACGAATTTAAGTTTCACGATATTTCTTCTGGAATTGATTTTTGAATGGAATTTTTGTTCGGGCTGACCGTACTTTTGATTCTTTATATGGTAAGCATTGGCGTTGCTCAAAAAGTTACCAGTCAAACTTTTTCAAATTTTGGATGCTTGTGCTTGGATGCTTAAATAGTTAACATCTCAAACCCTAAATGATTATTTATAGCTCTTGCTTTGCATCGGTAACCAAGATATTTTTACTTTGTCAAATTTTCGAATCAACCAAAACATAACCATCCAATCTATGGTTTCCAGATTAGGCATAGCTCCGGGCCGGGCTTTGCAAAATTTTTTGGAGCGGGCCGGGCCGACTAATTTCTTGGCCCATCACCGGGCTTCGATATTTTGGCCCGGCCCGGGCCGGCCCGGTGTTTTTGAAATCTGGATTTTGCCCGGAAAGAATGGAAAAAATAGGCTTTTTCAATAAAATTTTACAGCGCTGATAGCTAATATAAGGTGAGCTTATTTACCAACAGGCCGAAGTAAAAAAATAATTTTGACGTCAATTTGAAAAAAATGTCAAGAAATTTTGAGTGCGACGTCATAGTTAATATGCTTGCAAATTAGAAAGCGGAAAATTTTTCAAAACTACACAATAGCCTCGAACCATTTTCAGATCCGATATGAGATATGTCATAAAAAATATTTTTGCTAAAATTTGTGTGATTATGCACAAAAACTTATAATTTTTTGCTACCATATAGTGCAAAATTTTGTGGCGACCTAGTAATTTATATAACTGGTCAAGGTATAATTGCACTATGTATAGTTTTTGCTAAATTCTTTCTTAGCTTTTGCAAAAATTAGCCTAAATTTTCTTTTCATTTTCCATTTTTTTCTTTCTAACCTAGTGTAAAATTTTCCGGACCGAACCGGGCCGGGCTTTCAAAATTTTCCAGGCCCGGGCTCAGGGCCTGGAAAATTTTAAAAAAAGCCGGCCCGCTTTGCAGCCATGCTTATTCCAGATGCCCCTAACATATCAACAAAGAGTCACATTCCGAAAAATCCCGGTCAGACTTACTGTCTATGGCAACACTCTCCTCTACAATCTCACCATCTCGGATCCGAATGAATGTGCGACGGTGGCGGTTCCAGACAAAAATGCAAGCATTATCAAGTATTTCCAAAACTCTGGCTACTGTGAGATCTACAACGGTGGGCTATCTTACAGCCTGGCAACGGCGGCGGTACAGAGTAAGTAATTTTAGCAGTCGGAAAGAGATTTGCTTACTTTTCATGCATTTTTCGTTATATTTTCGACCCATGCTATCGCTCATTTCAGCGTACGGAACTGCGACATACACAATGTACGTCAGAACGCATGGAATGTGCACCTGCGCCGATGGAGAGAAAGCAGAACGAATGCTGATTGATTTTGGTAAGCCATTGGTGCCAAAGCTCAAGTCAATATTCCCATGTTTTAGTCTACTACGAAAACGCTTGCATTCCGGCATATGGTATTGCGTACGACAACACAACGGGCTATTGTGTCGGTCAGGTAAGTCATTGACAGCTGCAGCATAACCTAACAATTTCAGAGCTCAGCACAAGGACGGACCAACAGCTATGCGAATGGATACGGGTATTGGCGAGTGGGAGTGACCAGCAATTACACAATTTATTATATGACAAGAGCTCGTAAGTTTGACTTTTTAGTCAGAGAATTTCTTGAAATGCGTCCCACAAAGTTTTTATGAGACATACAAGGGAAGTATCGTGCAACGCAGATTTTTTTAAATTTTGCACGCATTTCAGGTATAGACCACATATCACACATATCAATTTCAGAAAATTTTAGCTCGTGCATTTCAGGGAGAGCCGAGATATTCAATGATCTTTGCGGGTGGGAGAGTACGCAAAACGCAGAGAGCGGTCACAGAAGAAAACTCTTTTTGGCGATAACTTTTCCAGTTTCGTGCGGAAAAAATTTACATATCTTTTGTCAAAAAATTACCCTCGCTGGAAGTAATAGACATAAAATTGGGACTACATTTTTCGAAGCCGTACGCGGATCCAAATTTCAATTTTAGAAGCCACACAAATGACAAAGTACACTTGCACAGCTTTTCGTTCATATCGAATACCTTATCACGGGACTTGGTATTGCATCGGAATCGACACTTACACCCCGAACAATTTCACTCTTTGGTCGGACAATTACTGTGGCCAGCAACTCACTGATGGCTACGGCATTAAGTTTGTGCATCCTTTAGTTTATGGATTAACCTATGGTAAATTTAAAATCATTTGGTGGAAACGTCCTTTTTTAGTTTTCAGCTCCTCAAATTCAGTAACGGGTCTTACCACGTATGACGGTAAAAACTATGTGTATAATGATAATTCTACGGTTCCTAGCAATGTAACACTGCCGTGGAAGAGTGGATATCCGAAAGGCAACAAATATGTTTTTGTCACTTCGAATTTGGGTAGGGTTTTTTACCGAAACATAAATGTATTAACTTTGATCGTATCTTATATCTAAAAATTTCTCGTCTTCTTTTAAAAAAAAGCTTGAAGTACGACCTTTATTTTTTGCTGAAACATGGTGCACATTTATAATAGATCACAGTGTGTTGGAACATTTTCAAAATTTTTTTAGCTAGCGCTTTTCAGAAACATTGGAAATTAGGTGGAAATGATCTTCCAAAGCAATCTTTCCACCAAGTGAAATGTTAACATACCGAAGACTTTTTCCGTGCGAGACTTGCACGCGTACATATGCCGGGAATGCAATTTTTGTCTGACCGTCTCCTCATTCTTCGTTCACCCTCGCCTGCAAAGATTGTTTTAGTCCGCGGTTTCTGGAACCAAAAATTCAAAGATCTATTTTGTGATTGTATTATGATAAAGTGTGAACGACAAAATAACGGAGAAATCTTAGCGTTGTTCCTCAGTGTCTCCCTAGGACCAAGACAACCACGTCTGAATTTCGCTTTTACGGGTTGGAAGTCGAAAAGTCACAGATTTGTTTTTTCTTCCACACCCTTGAAGCAAAGCAGAAATAACTCGAAAATTGCTGGGGATGCATTTTATACTAGTCCGTTTGCAAAGTCGCTGGAGAGATTTCGGAAAATGCACGGTGAAAAAACAACAGTTCCCTTTGCACTGTGCAATTTCTTGCTTTTTTTTCACGGTACAATAGGCTGCACCGTGCAAATTTCTGTTGTCGCTCGCACTTTGAGCTTTTCCGCACAGTGCAAACACCAAAAATCTCTCCAGCGACTTTGCGAGCGGATTAGTGTTTTATTTGATGATTTTGAACTATTGCCAATTTCGTATGGACAGAAAAAATTCTGCGACATTTCGCCTTTCAAGCCGTAAAAGCGAAATTCAAATGAATTTGTTTTGGTACTTTAAAGGGTTTGAACAGCTACTCTTGAATTGCGTTTTTTACGGCGTGTGAAACGAAATGTCAAAAAGCGTTTTGTACGTTACGCAGCGAACACAAAAGCGGAAGAGTTGCAAACAGTAAAATAATTATTAGTAAACATGTCGAATGTCACCATTATTTTTTGCTGTTGTTACAGTAGACCAAAAAACTTTTTGGACATTTGGTTTCCACGATGTAAAAAGCGCTGCTTAAAAGTAGCTGTACTGTTCTTTTAAGAAACTGTCATCTCAGTCATCACTAAGCCTCTTCAAATGCTCTTCAAATTACTTCTACCGCTTTCTTTAAATACATATAATCCTGAATTTTCAGAACTCCAAGACTACGATACCAACTCCGGGAATTATTTGAATTGCATGGGTCCCGTTCAATCACGGTAGCATTGTTTTTTTTTTTGTTGATCAAAAGCCATATCAGGTAGATTTGTGATTTGTGTTTGTTGTTGAGTTTCCAGACAATAAATAATTTAAATTTTATCAACGAGGGAATCTTTTTTTTTGTGAACTTTGCTTAGTCTGCGTTTCTGAGCAACAAAATTTATTCGAGAAACTGGGATTTTGAAAAAAACGAAAGTGGAGTATGATCAGAACGATAGAGTCAAAAAACCTTGCACAAAATAAAAAAAAAAGGTTACGTGTGATAAAACTAGTTTGTAAAAGTGCAAGTGCTCAAACCCACAATTTTTTTTCAAAAGTTTTTCAATCTTTAACAAGTTTTGTTTAAAAAACATGTCACCCTGCTTCAACAGGAGAAAACCATGTTTTCTTCAAAAATCACATTTTCTCTCTACCGATTTTTCGGGCGAAATCGGCTAGGCTATGGGCAGAAACGTCTTTCTCTGGCCGCTATCCGCATTTGGCCCGCTCTCTCGGCTGAAAGAAGGAAATTTAGCGGTTCGTGGTAAGTTCAATCTAAAAAGCAACGTTTTCCACAAGTTAGTATTTTTGATCTTGCGAAAAGCCCTTTTTTCTCTGACCGCTCTCTGGATTTTGCGTGTTGTCTCGTCGACAAATCGTCGACAAAGACTGTTAAATATATTTATATCTTGGCTGCCCGGATAAACAGCAAGCTATTCTGTCCCGAAATAATACGTGTCCTAGACGCAACATGTGTCCTAAATTCTAGCAAATTCTGACCGCCACACTTTGGACATTTTTCTCGTTAGATGTATGCCATGTTTCAAAAAAATGAAAGTTTGAGCACTTCAAGGCTTTTTGTACTTTAAAACTACAGTAATTTCGCCAAACTGTTGACAAAGCTCAAAGAATTCACGCTGAATATTCATCGCTCTCCGGAAGCACAGGCAAAATTCTTTGATGTTGTTAATGCCGCTGGCGATTGGACAATACAAAGCATTGAAAAAACGACATTGCATATTTATGAACACTGTGGGTTATACGCGATGACAAGAAACGGATTCTGTATAAAAAATATAAAACAAATTTCAAAATTCACATAACATTATAAAACAACAAGAATGGGGCTGTTTGCACTGGTGGTCTTGTATTTGGTAGGTTTGAATTTGAGAAAAAATTGGATTTCACAATTTGGCAAACTTGAAAAATTAATGGTTTGATAACATTTTAAGAGAATTCAGAACTGCGGAAGCTGCCAGAGGTTTGAAGAGACGCAATATTTATTTTGTTTGAATACCCGAAGTATACTAGTCCATCCGGAAAGTCGCTGGGGTGCTTTCGGCGATATGCACTGTGCAAAAAAAGTGAAGGTTCAAGCGACAGCCAAAAAAAGCTATTGCACGGTGCAAAAAGCAGCAAATTGCACAGTACAAAGCAAACTTTTGTTTTCTCTTAGTGCATGTCCCGGAGATCCCGCCAGCGAATTCCCGAACAGACTAGAAGGTATCTACAAACTCCTGGAAAACTTAATGCTTGTTTTGCGGTGGATAGCTGTGATTTTGAGCGATGGAGAGAGCAAAATCGGAAAGAACGAGCAGCAGAAAGCCCTGTGGAATTTTTAAAATTTTTCAATGAAAAACCTTATCGTATCATCTAAATATTCATAACGCAGTGCGTTAAATTTTCCCTGGTTGGAAACGCCTTGCGAACGTCATTGTCGTTTCTATTCAAGGCCAAGACCTAATATGTCATAAGCTTTCCAGTCGCTAGAAGTGACAATTTTTAACGCAATCGTCTTAACTAAATGTTTTCAGGCGCCCTTTGCATATCAGCAAAAAATCACATTTCGAAAAATCCCCGTCAAAGTTACCGCATATGGCAAGACCCTCCTCTACAATCTCACCATCTCCGACCCCAACGAGTGCGCGACCGTCGCAGTTCCAAATCAAAATGCCACCATTATAAAGTATTTCCAAGACTCTGGCTATTGCGAGATCTACGACGGAGGGACGTCTTACAGTTTGTCGACCTCACCGTACGCCGGTAAGATGGTCGCTAAAATCGAGTTCACGGTTGATCTTACAACTGAAGACAAATAACTTTTAGTGAACAAGTCGGCAGCGTATACCATGTACGTGCGAGCGAAGGGCATGTGCTCTTGTGCGGATGGTGCTGAAGGCGAACGGGCGCTTATTGATTTTAGTAAGTCAAAAATTTGCGGACACCACCTTATTACTGAAATCACTAAACCTATTCACAACAAACTCCCGCACAACATTGTCTATAACGAAAAATTTCAGCGGGTTTCAAGTTAATTTTATCCCTTATTGAAACCCCGGACATCGAAGCCTTTCTATACCTGTTTTTTCCCCGTACTTTTGTTATTCGTTATACATAATCTTGCTATAGTTCGCCGGAACACATATATACCTTTGTTAACCTCTTATTCAGTGTAAGCGTAGTTTGTGTTTAGAATTTATCTCTTGTATTCGTCATTGCAAAAGAATTGTGTTTTTTTCATACCCGGAGGCGTTTCCGTTTCACTCTTTCGAGGCACTGCCAATATTTAAAATTTTGCCCAAATCCTGGATCGACTTATGAATATTCAAAGACCCAAATCCGATACGATGCAAATTCCCAAAAAAAACCATACTATGTTTTATAAAGCAGATTTTTCAAGTTAGCAATACAATACTACATTTCAGCATTTTACGAAAATCCATGTATTCCCGCTTACGACATAGCGTACGACAAGCCAACAAATTATTGTGTGGGACAGGTAAGACAGTAATAAAAAATCATTGCGATTTAATATCTTCAGAGTTCAGCGCAAGGAGTGAGCAACAATTATGCCAATGGGTACGGCCTTTGGCGTACAGGAGTTACTAGCAATTACACATTGTTCTACATGACTAGAGCTCGTAAGTTAAGCTTTTTTATCGTCAGTAATCCGAGTGGAAATCTCTTAATCTGAAGGTTAAGACTGAGGGTCGTAAAAAGAATCTTGGTTTGATCAGTGATCTTTGCAACCTTTTAACGTCAAAAATATCTTTGTCAAATATAATATATGTGACTGTAAGGTGTCTTTTTTCCAATCAAATACGGTAGTTGTGCTAGACCAAGCTCATTTATCATTCTATTTAGTGATAGCTGCAGTCTGGAATGTCAGAAGGTCGTAGAGATATAATTTAGTCCATTTTTCAGTAAGCACAATTTTGTTGGTTGACTGCCTTGCCTAACTCAGAATTTGGGCTACAAAAACAAAAATTTTATTTTTGCTAGAAATTCTTTTCAGAAGCCACGGAAATGACGAAATACACATGTACGGCGGTCATCGCTTACCGAGTACCCTTCGGAAACACTTGGTATTGCATGTCTTTGTCAACTTACACACCAAACAACTTTTCTCTTTGGTCCAACAATTATTGCGGCGATGTTTTGACTGATGGCTATGGGATCAAATTTGTTCATCCACTTGTTTACGGGTTTACTTATGGTAACCGGTTAGCTGGACTTGCTAAAAAGCAAATTCTATTTCAGTGTTTAGCCAGGAAACTGGAGTAACGGGGTTGACAACTTATGATGGAAAGAGTTATGTGTACAACGACAATTCTACAGTAGCCAGCAACTTGACGTTGCCTTGGGAAAGCGGGTATCCAAAAGGGAACAAATATGTTTTTGTCACGAAAAAAATGAGTAAGCTATCTCGTTATATTATGTCATCAAAATTTACAGTTAAATCGTACTACATGTGGTTACTTTTTAGCCCTAAAAGATTCGGATACCAACACTGGGAACTGGTTAAATTGCATGGGTCCGGTTCAGTCACGATAACGATGGATCTGAGACCATGCCGATATTATGACATATCAGAGAATTCTGTTATATAGGATTTTCTTTAAATTGAAGGATTATTGAAATAAAAAAGAAGATACTTAGTGGCTAAAGTCTAAAATACTTATTTTTCTAATGTAGCCAAGCCTCTCATTGCATGACATTTGTTCGTTTTTTTCCTGAAACAACGTCTAAAACTTGCCTGCCCTATTGTCATCTGTCACCAAATCCACATAGCCTTCTGTAATTTGTTCTGCTATTTTCAAAAAGAGATTTGCACGGTGCAAAAGGCAAGAAATTGCACGATGAAAAGTGAGCTTTAGTTTTCTCGCGGTACAAAATCACTACAGCACGTCAATCCAGCGTATTTCCTGAACCGTTTAGACTTTTCGTCCACACACTATCGGTTGAGGAAAAGATTTTAGATATAAAAGTTCTGGCGAGAATTTTTGATGGACGAAATTGGTCTCAAAAAATGAAGAATTTTTTTAAATATTCGTTTCCGACAAAGAACAAGGCTTTGTCCCGGCTAGCCAAGAGAAGACAGCCAAAGATTCTTCTCAAAATTCTGTTTGTAACGAAACGCCACATTGATTAAATCTTGATCAGGAGGAAGCTTCAAATACGCTAGATTGACGTGCTCCAGCGACTTTACAAACGAGCTAGTAGAATAAATATTACAAATTTGCAGAACCTTCAAAAGACAACCCTTTAGTAAGTTATTGCCGATTTGTCATCATTTCCCATCCCTTCTTTGTTCATTTCCTAATTCCATTGTTTTCAAAAGACTATCCCAAAGCCGGTAAAAAATTAACTTTATAGGGTTTACTTGCTGCAAAAAATTTCGAAACAAAAGAAACAAATTGTACATTGAGACTGGAAGACTTGAAGAAACAAGATTGTCAAGGTTTTACGGGAACAGCAAGGTGTGCCATTTGCTTCATTGTTTGTTTATTCGCTTTTATCAGGAAGAGAAATGTTTATAAGGAAATGCTGCAAACTGTTGGGCACTTGTCCTTCAAACTGTTGAAGGGACAGTACAGCTACTTTTGAATCGCGCTTTTTACGGCGTGGAAACGAAATGTCAAAAAAAAATTTTCGTCTACTGTACCAATAACAACGGGAAAAAATAATGGTGGCATTCTACATGCTGACTAACAATTATTTTACTGTTTGCAACTCTGCCGCCTTTGTTTTCGCTGCAGGACATAAGAAACGTTTTTTGGACAATTCGTTTCACACGCCGTAAAACGCGCAATTCAAAAGTAGTTGTTCTGGCTCTTTGAAAAACAACTGTATTTGGTGCTGCAAAATTTTTCGCATAACGTTCTACCGTTTGCCACAATATTGTTTTAATGCTAGACCCTTTTTCAGGCATGATCTTCTTCATGGTTTTCCTGCTTCTCCTTTCCACCCCGTTGAATCATGCAGTCAACACCAACTTCAATATCGAGCTAACCTACGCGAACAAGGAGGCTAGAAAAGTTCTGGTTGACACCACATCGGCGGCCAGCTTTCTTTTCGACAGTTCGATTAAGTTGGACAAAAGTCGAACAGTGAATCCGGCCGACTCCAGCACTTTCAAAAATCTGACTAAGGTCTTTCTGCAATCATACGAATCCAAAACAAATGATAAGTTCAGCTCTTTTTACGGCTATCTCGGAGAAGATGACTTCACTCATGGCGAGCTAAAATTTAGGGGGAAGCTGGGCTTCGCCTTCCAACATGTTGATGACCCTGGAAAAGCGACTAATGGAGAACTATTCGCTGGACGAATTGGGCTTTCTCGAGGCAAAAACGACGCTCTGTTGAGGGATGTCCTTTTGGAGAAAGCAGAGAAGAAAGTTGTATGCCTTTCACTGCAAGCAACTATTGGCGGAGAGTAAGTGATGATTTTTCGTAGCGGATTTCTTTGTTGTTGCGGTAATGCTTATAAAATGTTTTTTAAACACTTTTGCTGCAAGTTGGTGTCAAGTTTCAACAAAATCCTCGAGCATCTTTATGCCTTTCTCGCCTTGGCATGGCTTGTGCCACAGTCGGGACTAGACATGGGTGCGGGCCGGGCCAAAGCACATTTGAAACGGCCTTGGGCCGGGCCGAAAAAATTCGCGGACCGACGTAACGGCCCAGCCCGGCCCGTAATAACAAAAATTTTGAGTCTGAAAGCGAAAATTGGGGTAGCAAACAAAAATAGAGTGTCAAAACCCCATCAGACAGGCAGAGAAAGCATACAAAACTATATACGATTATTTTAAAAAGGTTTACAACACTTTTCTAACAATTTTTTATCCTATCTTATCTTAGTAATTTTGTGTTTTCCCGGCGACTTGAAAAAACGGGCCGGCCCGGCCGGGCCCAGGGCCGAGCTGAAACAAATTTGAAACGGGCCGGGCCGACATTTTTTGGCCCGGCCCGTGGGCCGAAATTTTCGGCCGGGCCCGCCCCGGAGCCATGTCTAGTCGGGACTCTATGTCAGTCATGTACAAAAGTGATTTTCAAAGTCATCGCTTTCCACACAACACCTCTTTTAGTGACATTGTGTTTTCAGAAAACCAGTGTCCAAAGTCACCATTGGGAAAGACCCTTTTGCCGACAAAACCCCGTATCTTCAAGCCAAATCCTTGCCCAACCCCGAGGGCAATTGGCAAGTCAATGTGACTCGTTTCAGTTTAGCCGGCGTCGTTTTTGCCAGCACAATTCCGGCCACAATTTCAACCACCACCGGCTTCATCGGCGTTCCGTTCAACTATTTCGCAAAGATCCGGCAAGCTCTGAAAGTGCAATACGACAATGAAAAACACCACTACACCGTGGATTGTGGTACGGTAAATAATTTGGCACTCGATGTCAACGGAAAACGGTTCTTTGTGTATACCGGATACTATGTCGAAAAGTCCAATGGGGTCTGCTTGTTAAAAATCCGGCCCCAAGGCGGATTTACTTTGGGATTACCGCTCTTCGTCAACAAAGGGATTTGTCTGGACTTTGAGAAGGAGGAAATTAAATTCTATCCGCTTGAAACTCTCAAAGCTGATGGTGACTCCAAGTAAAAATGAGGCAGAAGTCAGCAAAGAAGTTATTTTATTCATGTTTGATTACTATACCCCCCCCCCCCCCCCCCCACTCTTCGCTTGATTTCCTTGTTTACTTTCCTAAGAATAAAGTAATAAAATAAAGTGATTGGCAGCCTCGATGACCTTAAGGTGGAACGTACAGCCAGATATGGCAGATATACCTTTACAGCCATGCTTTCAACCAACTCCGGTTTCCTCAAGGTTATAATCAATTATTTCGTCTTGATTCTGCAAGCTCTGTGCGCCACATACAATGAGTCAAAGTGATCATACATATGTATCGCCGTCAGCTTTCAGGTCAATGAGGTCAGTCATTGAAAAAATGGCTTCATTTGTTTGATTATATACTGTTAATAATGAAACTATTCTTTTCTAACATATAACAGCCCCAAGTGTTGTAGGAATTTTGATTTTGCTCACCACTTCAAAAGCAATGTCATTTTTCAAACTTCTACGAACAAAAAATTAATGTAACTGTTTATAGAAAGAAAAAATGCAGATTAAAACAACAGAATCACCGTTTGTTTGTGGAGTAAAATTTGCATACAACGTGAAATTCTATGGAAACTCTTGAGCGTTTTCTTATTGAAGAAAAAATAAAATGACTGTCAGATGGTAAGAGTAATCTTTTTTACTCCCAACTATTTCACAATATGCGTTTGCAAAATGCTCAACAAACGAAAGTGCATCTCTATGGCGCAACTGGTATTGGGTTTGACAAGCATTCAAATGCAAGGTTCGAATCCCAATGGAAAATTATTCCCTTTTTTGGTGCATAAACTGATTTAGGCAGTGTATTATAAAAGAAAAAAAGTCCTCACCATCCGTCAGTCATGTAAATACAATACAACAAAGATTGTCAAACATCAAAAAATGTCAAAAGTGATTTTCAAAGTGTTTTGGGCCTTTTGAGATTCGCGAAAACAGAAAATTTTGTATTACAACCTAATTAGAGCCTAAACAAGAGCAATGCGCCCAATAACAGAGCGCTCGATATGATTCGGGTTGAGGTCATTGAGCAGGGGCGCAGCTCGGGGTCCAACTCCTTCAATTGGGGCGGTTCTCGCAAACATTGAGCTACAGTTTTGCGATGATGCGGTTTGGTCGAAGGACACTGACTTCTGGGACCTTCATCATCATCGTCCAACTCGCCACTGCCCAGTCTGAAAGAATTATAGGTAAATTTATATTGTACTTGGCACCAAAATCAAAAGGGAATTTCTGCGAACATTTTGGTCAGAATTTCTTAACACGTCTCTCCGGCCTTGTAAATACATCTACTATAAAACTCTAATAATTTAAAACCGCACCATGCAGAAACAGCCGAGATATTCACATTTTGACTTTATCTCACTTACCGTTGTTTCTCCCGCTGACTCATTTCGACTTGAGTTAGCCGCTCAAATCCAAATGGCACAGTCTTCGCCAGAGGGCAATGCTTGTCATCGTAACATGACGATCTTTGGCCTTGTTTTATTACAACCATCAAAAGATTCGTGTTTTCCACCCAAGACGCGTAAACTTTCCTGAAATCGATTTTTCTGTTATTTTTGTACAATCTCAGACCTAAAAAGCTGGTCCTATTGCACCAATAGCAAAACAGCTTCTAGTAGGACTGGAAGCGACTTGGAATTTGTCTTTCCAGACTTGCCTTACAGGCGGATTCGAACCTACAATTTCCCGACTGGAAGTTCGAGTTGCTACTAACTGCGCCATAAAGACGCGGCGAAAATTTTGATAGAATTTTTGGATTTTCAAGGTAATTACGGTGTAGTGAGCAAAATTATATCGATTTCACCTAATTTTAGAACCTTCAAAAACCTAATTCTTCAAATATGAGTCATAAAATCAAAAAAACTGAGGAAAACCGGCAAATTTTCGGTGTAGACATGGTTCTACAGTGACCATAATCAACGATCACACTACTACAAATACAACTTACACAGCGCACTGCGCAGCATTTTGTTTGCACGGCCGTTCCGCGTAGTTTTCCTCCAACAAAGCGGCCGTTGCGGTCCCTTTTCTCTCCGTATTCGCCAAATAAAATTTAGATTTGGTCCGACAGGGCAATCGACCAATATTCGGCTTGAACGTTGTTGTAAAAGCCTCTGTCTTGCGTGGTTGGACAGCGAAGAATGTTGAAAGTGCGGTCGATGGAGACTGAGATATTGCCGATAGAAGTTTGAGAGCTTGTCGATAAAAATACTTGAGAATCGTGATGAATTGGCGGTAGATGGTCTGAAAAAATACGTTTGCTATGTAGAGTGGAGTCTTTATCAGCTGTAAATGTAAGTAAACTTCTCCAAAAGTTATTGTTGTTGGTCAAAAATCGAGAATTAGTTGACAAAATCAATGTTTTTCTCAATTTTTCGTCCAAAAAATCAAAATCCGTCATTAGATACGTGATCAAGTTTCCCGCAAATGCCCAAAAAACGGTCATCATGACATAAAAATTCGAAAAACACCGAAAAATTAGAGCCGTGTGTCTATGGCGCAGCAGGTTACCGAGAAGAAAAAATTAGAATCTAGTTCGATTCCTGCAGTCAAAAAAGCTGACCGTGAGTCTATGGCGCAGCCGGTTTTGATCTCGACAAAAAATTGAGCCAAGTTCGATTCCGATTGGAAAAAAAAATAAAAATTTTGGGTAGAATACGCAATAACCAAATGTTTCCTCTATACATCAAGCATTTCCTTACCGTGAGTTTGATACTCGAAGCTGTTGTGGCTTCAACTTTGTCACACATCGCTTGGTTATCCCAATAAGTCGTTCTGAAATAAAAAATTGATTGGAACTGAAAACACAACGTAGTCTATAAGCTTAGTTCGCTTAGTTCTACTTACTCTGAATAGAATCCTTTTTTGATGAGCACTTCCATTGTCCATTCAGTGACTCGGTTTAGATGACCAAAGAAGGATCCGAGCACGGTTTTTGTCGATTTTCTCGTCTCATTTCTTACAACATTTGTGTATTCAGTCTCTTTTTGACTGCTGTACAAAACATAGGCGTGTTCATCGATCAAAAAGCAGCGTTGGGTGTCGTCCTGGAATCAAAAAACATTAAATTCAATGAATTTTTGAAGTTTTTGATATAAAACGAGCAATTCTCAAAGTGAAAAATAAATTTTGAACCGTAAAAACGCTTTGCAAAGTCTCTAAACACCCTGAAAATTGAGTATACATCAAAAAATCGGCGTTGTGTAGAAATGTCGCAACTGATAATAAGTTGGGTTTTGACGCAAAAACTTGCTAGTTCAAGTCCCAAAGCCTGAAAAAATTTTTTGAAGGCTTACATCAGGTTTGCAGCCAAACTCCTTCATCCTCTCAGCCAATTTGTCGTATAAGAATTCCACTCCAGCCACTCCAATTAACGCATCATTTGTATATAACGCTTTATAAGCAACTCCAAGTAGAGAGACGTTTTCCTTATGGCCAAAAAAGGTCTGTTCTTGCTTCTTGTACCAAAGGTGAGCTGAAAATAAAATTTATCGATTATTTATAGCGTAAAATTACTACTTACAGCCTCTGTTCACATCGAAAACGATCTTTCCCTTCTGTCGAACCGCCCGTTTGAAGTATTCATCTTCCACGGAATTCTTGTTTTGTTGCAGAATAAAGTGTTGATATCCACTGAAAGCAACATATAAATATTTAATTAACAGTACAAAATGGAACACTTTATACGACGACACATGTTTGCAAGTAATTTAAATTTTTCATCGTACAAAAAGTCTCCGATACCAAAACGATGCAAGAAAAGTTATTTCCGATGCTAACAAGGCAGTAATAAGGCAGTAATGTTACTTTGTGCAGGACAACATTTTATAAGCTCAAACCTGGCCAGTCTTTAAACTTCATTCCCAAACCTGTTTCATCGTATAACATGGAACCAGAAATAAAAATCGAATCAGCGATATATGTATTTCAGCCCAAGCTGAAATATACTTACTAGGTTTTCACAGACTGTTCATCTTTCGGCTTCTCATATGCATATTCTTCCAGGCTTTGATTGGCAAATCGAATCAGCCCTGAAGGCGTTGCAAAGAACGTCAAATGAATTCCACTTTCCTTGTTCTTAGTCCACTCCTCATCCCAGAGTTGGCTGAAGTCGGCCGTGGCTTGCATGTCCAACAAAAGTCGGTCAATCAACCGTCTTCTTGCCCGACACAGCACCGGTAATTCCCCGTAATCTCGCATATGTTTCGCATACACTTGGAATGCCGATTCGGGGCCTAGCTGGGTATCACTGTCGTTGAGAAGACAGTAGCGCCATTTTGGGTGAATTCTCCAGTTTTTCCCGCGCATCCATTCCAAATCCACCGAATTCCAATCAATCATTCCTTTTCGATGCAAACGGACTTCATCGCCTTCGGCAACGGCTAGTCCTAGTCTGAAAATATATGAGAAATTAGTCAATCCAGCAATACATTGCGTAATTTCTTATGATTCTCCATTTCTGAACACAATTGACATTTTATACGACAAAAACTTCTCCATGTCTTTTTGAGCAGGTTTCATCGTATAAATTGTCACAAACATAAAAAAAAGCTAGTTGGCCATAAGGAAACTACTGAAGTCGATAAGAAGTGGTATCCTGCCCAGTTTGCCATTTTATACGACGAACCGTTCTCTTTGTCAACCTAAGCAGGTTTAATCTTTAAAAATGTCGTCACATTGTAATTAAGCCCGCATTATCGCCAAAGTGTCATGAATAATCATCATTATACAAAATCTGATAAAAAACTGCCGTTTTATACGACAAAACATGCCCAAGAAAATTATCGGCACCTTTCAAATGGCAATTCCAAGTCAGAAGATTGCAAAAAAAATTCAAAAATAAGTTATGATAGAGTTTGAGTTCCTCTCAACTTACGTAAATTGAGTTCCATCGAGACATTCCGCGTGGTAAGTGTTTTTCTGAAGATAGACCCTACGGATATCTTCGGTCGAAAACAGCACTGTCAATTCCTTTGGCGTATCATCATCGCAATTGATGAATCCAGGCTTGGGCTTCTTGTGCATTGGTGGGGTTACTTCAACCTCGGAGAAATCTAAGTTGTTGAAAATGGGCTTCACTTCATTCGTTACGGAGTCCTAAAAATTGGTGTAAAATACAAATGACAAAAAATTATTACTTCAAATTCTGTACCAATATAGGAGTAAATAGCTATGTCCTTGTTTGGATAGTTATATCAAAATAACGACGAGTTATACGATAAAAACATGTTTCGTCGTATGACTTGTCACCTCTTCCAAAAAACTTACAAATTGATCCAACTGTGGATGGAACATTGTGTAGCCATTGTTATCCAACATAAAATAGTAACTTTGAGCGCCAATATACGAGAAATGAGCAATTTGTTGCACTTCAATCAAAGGTATTGAAACAGCCGCCACTCCCATAATGGCTTCTTCCACAATCACTGGATAGCCAACCGAGATGACAAATTCGTTACTCTGCAAGATTTAAAGCTTACAGTTAATATCTTTGCAATGGGTGACCCTTTATACGATGAAATGTTTTTGAACATGTTTCATCGTATAAATTGTCGCCAGTCCAAAAAAATCGTGTTCGAAATGCAAGAACCTACCATTCGCTCTCTGGCAATACTACTCCACACCGCGCTTTCTTGATTGATGTTCGTCGCTTGATGACTTATTGGTCTAGACAGCACTCTAACATAATGTTGAATTTTCTCCAAAATGTCGGCCAAATTGCTGATGTGCACCATGAATCCGCGATTATTACATGCCATCCACCGTACCTGCTCAAAATCTGTGGCTTCTTCACCCACTAGGAAGGAGAAAAAGCGAACCTGAAAAGGATGAAAATTTATGAAAGATTTTTAGAGCAAAAAGGCTTACAAATGTTTTGTGAATCTTTGTCAGAAGATAAAACTAACTTTTATAGCCGTTATCGATAATTTACCTGTTTATGTTTGTTGTAAAGCTCAAATACGTCCTTATAAAAGTCTGGAGCACCATCAGTAACCAGCATAATAACGTCATTACAGCCCATTTTGGTGTTCCCACTGAAGTTGTTGATCTAAAACAACATAAAGCGTAAACATCAAAGAGAAGGGTTTCTTGTAACTTAATAAGGAAGAAAATGGTTGATTGGACAAGATTTTATGATAAACATAACGATAACGGGGACAATACATTGGAAAAAATATCGATTACTGGATTCCGAAGGTAATTTGGGTACATTTACGGAAAAAAGGTAAATTTACCCTTAGGGCATAAGTTGAAATTCCTTCTAAATTGCGTTTAAACGCCTTATAGATCCCATGACAACAATTTTAGATCAAAAAATGCCATGTTCAGCTTAAGATTTAAAAAATTGCCTCTGGGTATTAACCGATTTCCTACCCTAAAACAATTCTAAAAACCACGTAAAGTTTTTCTAGACCCAAAAATGCCTTCAGAATGCTGCAACAAATACAAAAACCGAACATTTTCACTTCACAAACCGATTAATATCAAGTATAATATAAATTAATGTCACAGCACACAACCGAAAGCAACTGAAAGCGCAACCACTCGAACGGAAGAGCGACAGCCACCTACGGCATCGATGTAACTCCGATCCACGACCAGGAAGTGCTCGTTCAGGTGGATATATTCTTTTTGCGGGTCCAGACCTCCTCCTTCGTCCTTTTCCTTTTCGATCTCCTCCTTCGTTTTCCATTCCAATTGTGAGGGTTTAAGCTTGAAAAGCAAAGCAAATAGAAGCGTGATTAAAGCAAGTGTTACAATTAGAGGCAATCTAAGTGAAATTGGCCATGGAATGGCAGTTATACTGTAATCTATGTCAATGATGACAGTAAAGGACGCGTTTTACTTTGAGATAAGCTTAAGAAATATGGTGATAACTCATCGAGGGAGTCTTTACTCCATTAGCAGAATGGAATAAAAATTCGTTTAAATTTAGAACAAGTTTAAATTTTTTTTGTCTAGCCCGTTCTCTTCATTTGCTTGTTCTCTCAAAAAGAAGACGTTGAATAATTCTACTGCAAAGCTTTAGTTGAAAACTCAAAAAATTCTTAGTGTCAAACCTCTAGCAATGCACGTCAAATTGGGAAGGGAACTTTTCAAATTGGCATTTCGTCCAAAGATTTATCGGAAAAGTTATTTTAAAATTTTCCCACTAGGTATTACCGGTCAAAAGAAGCTTGAAAAGAATGCAGATAGCTTGAAAATGGTAAACTTTGTCGAAAAAGATCTGGTTTTTGCCAAATTAGACAAGAAAATCGGTCAAAAAAGATTTCTCGGATCCCATATTTGTGACGAAATGCCAACTTGAACAGTTCCCTTCCTCTTGCTTTTTCGACTTGACGTGCAATGTCTTTCTCACCATTTTTTATTGACGATCCAGCATCATATTTTTTTAAATATGCGTGTCGTCTCTTATGCTTCTGTTATATTATTCGTTAGAAATCACACATTTTGCGAGCATTAATATTCTTGTGCACACAAAGCGTTTTTTATAAGCATAAAAAGCAAAATCTTCATTTTCAAGCATTACCATTTAGCAAAAACTCATTCCACTTTACCGTTGTCAAGTCTGAGCGATATTTTTTAAAGCCGTTACCTTTTAAGCGCACTCCCATATAAAGCCATAGTAAGTGAGCACAATTAGTAAAACTTACATTCATCAGAGTGGTAAACGCCTTAGCCAGCGCTTTCTCATACTCCGCTTTTCCTTCCGCCGTAACGTTCGCCAACTTGCTCCAGATCAGTTTTTTATTCCTCATGGTGGCCTGGATCAGCGTGTCGCTGGCGCAGTCGTCCAAAAACTGAGCGTTCTTGGAGAACTAAAAGGTCAAATATGTATGACTGATATGCCTGGACTAAATCTACGCCAAATTTCCTCTAGAATTGTCATTTGTTTTACGCATAGAAAAGATATTAATCCCTGAAAACCTTAGCTTGCGCTCTGCACGTGCTAAATTCCTTTGCAAAAGTATTAATTATAACACTCACCGCCAACACATTAAAAAAATCATTGTCATAAAGGGTCTCCAGGATCGCTTCAATTGTTTGCTTTGCAATTTCGTAGCGCTGTCCCAACATGGATCCACTCAAATCCAACATAATCAAGACATTTTTTGACATCGTCGCGCCATCAATGAACCACTCCGTGGCCCGGCAATCGAACAAATCGAGGCCGTCCGCATCCCATCGCCACGGTGCCGCAGGGAAATAGCGCATGAATCCACTTTCGGAACAAAATTTTTGAAACGACAAATCTTTCATGCGCTCGCGATTCCGTCGATAAACTTGGTCGATATTCGACCATTCAATTCGTTTTAGAGCGTAGGGATCTGGAACCGTCGTATTTTAGAAAAATTTCTATATTTTAAAAAGAGGAAGAAAATGGGTTTTTTGTAGTGTAAATCGCACGAGGGAAAAATCATCAATTTTTGTGAAAATAAAAATCTCAAACTTTGGTTGACAAACTTGATTAAGTCAATTATAAATGGGTAAAATACAACTAAAAATGACATAATACCATTGCCTAATTCATTATTATGTGCTATAAACATTAACCAGGGCTGTAGACAGCATTTACAATATCACAAAATTTCATGAAAGATTCATAGTGCAAATCGCACAGGAAAAAAATCATAAATTTTTGTAAAAATAAAAACGTTGTAAAATACGGCATCGCTTTGTCTAAAAATATAAAAAATAGCCCCGTAAAATTCTACATTAGAAAAACAACTTTTATCCGAATCGCTTACTTCTCTTGTACACCGGAGTAGGAATATGGACTGCTGATGACTCTGAACTCGTCCGAATGCCATAAAAATTTATATTTGGCTTCAGTTCGTACTCTCTGCTTCGATTTACATATGTCGTATGGCCAAGATGTCCGTCCTGGTATACGACAGCACCATCTCCCTCAGTTTTGGCATCCAAATATCGGACAAAATCAGCTGAATCTGGGTCATTTACGGCTTCGTCTGAGATATTCCGGACTTCTCGCGATTCCAGACTGACTTTAGCGTCCTGAAAAATTTAATTTCAGAAGTCTCAAATTGTTCCTCAACCTAAAAATTGGAAAAAATAAGGTAAAATCATCTTACCCATGCCATTTTTGCGCGATCTCGTAAATACGCTTCAATTTGTCGTTTGGCCACTCGTAATTCAGCATGTGGCTGGAAGACTTCGGCGCTGGCCAACTTTTCGTATATCTGAAATTTCAATTTTTTTAATGATTTTTCAATTTTTTGAAATTTGCACAGTGCAAAAAACAAAACTTGGAGATATGAACGCCCAGTGCGGAAACCAACTGACCGGGCGGCAAATAATCGAAAAAATGCATCGCACTTCGGAATGTTTTCGCACAGTGCAAATCTTTGAAAGATCGACTGTACTATGCGAAACTTTCAAAAACTTACCCGAACGATTTCCTTGTGCTTTGTGGCCGTTTCGAACATGGCCTGCAAGTGGGCTGATAAGTCGTTGGCCCATTCTTTCACGCTAAAATTTCAAATTACCATTATTACGGGCAAAATGAATAAGAATTTCAAAAATTTGCATAAAATTTTTAAAAAAATATCCGACATGTTAAATTAACGTATAATTAACTCACCTCAACGGATTGGCAGTTGAATCATACCCGAAAAAAAGAAATGTACTCAGTAAAAGTAGCGTTGACCGGAATGGCAGATGATAATTGAAAAATATTCGCATCTTCGAATATTTTGCTCAATGTTCCATTCGAGTGATTTGTATCTGAAAGAACTCAAAATGGCCGGAACAAATTGAAAAGCAAAAAAAAAAAATCTTCGAAAAGCACTAAATTCTTCAATTTCTCTAAAACGACACTTTCAATTTTGCAAATTTCCCGCTTTCTTTGCCTAATTTTTGTCCCCTCTTCACGTGCTCGCTTTATGCAGGGGATCTTTGCGCTTTCGAAGAGTCGAAGAAGCCCCCGTGGGCTTATCCACTTGAGTAATGAGACAAAATATTTACCCAGTGGGAAAAGTCGAAGCTCTTTGCAAAAAGTTCGAGGTGCACGGATGGATGACAAGTTTGGATATCTAACAATTTTCGATTTTCTTATGCAAATTACTAACATTCTGTATGTATTTTAAAATTTTCAAAAATCACAAAAATTTACAAAACGTTTCTTGTTGAAAAAGCGTTAGAAAAAACCCATAAATTTTTGTGTAAATGAGAACAATCTAAATACCCTAAGGGCATAATTATAAAATCCTCAATTTCTAGAACGTTCTTGGCAAATATAAACCTTATTTTACTATTAATTTTACCACAATTCAAAACTTTTCATGATTACAAAAATTCACAAAAGTTTCTAGCCTCAAAGCTAGTGCAAAAACTTTTGTTAATTTTCTTATCATCAAACTATCCTAAATCTTCTTAAATCGCATATATATTGAAATATAAACATAATTACCAGCCCAAAAATCAATGTAAGTTTCCGCTACTTACCATGAACGGCAGGTTTGTGGGTCTAAATGTCATTCCATGATTTTTGTAGTTTTTTGAGCTAAAAAATATAAAAAATTAACCCCTTAAACAACAAATTATAAAACATTTCGTCGCGAAAGGTTGTCCTTGATATTTTACATGTAATAAGTGGGCAGATATTGCAAAAAATAGCTGTCCCAACAATTTTTTGCCAAAAAAGAGCTTTCTATTGATGAAAAATGAGTAAAAAAAATATAAATCGCCCTACAAAGGGTTTTAAAATGCCCTGCGGATTGTAAAATTGTCCTTGATAATGATTATTTCCCTCGGCGACCCGCAGAAAGCGCAAATGTTTTTGTCCAAAACACCCGAAGCATGTATAATATCCCCCTCTTCGGCCGCTATCCCTTCCACTTTTTTTCGGGCCAAAGAAAGATGCTTGAAAGTTCTCTGTGCGCTCTCTTTATCAGCAGCGATATTTTGGGCCGTTATGTCCGCAGGGCTTCACGGCGCTTTCGTGCCCGCAGGGCTTTTTGTGTCTGCCAAAAAAATGGAAAAAGGAAAGAGGAAATGTCACTATGAGGGGGATTCGCGCTCTATGGAAATCGGATAATTACCGGTTGTTTGAAAAACTCAGCTTTCTTCGCTTTGCATGCGTGTTATCTAGACGAGAAATGAAAGGACTCTCTACAATGCCCAGCGCGGTAAATAATCGTACACATTCTGAACTGTGCGGTAAAAACGTTTTTGCAAAAATGAGTCACCACTATGCGGAGGCACAATATTTTTAGCATTAAGATCGCCAACGCTCCGCTACAAGTGCCTGTACACGAAAAAATTTTTAAAAGTGATTGCACCGTGCGGTCCAAAAAATTGCCCACAAGTGAGACTGCACAGTGCAAAAAGAATCAAAAAGTCGACCACACAAAGTAAAGCCGCCTTAGGACTACAATGCTAAGCAAAATTGCCGAAAAACTTTCTGCAAAGTGCAAAAAACACAAAATCTTTTAATGCACAGTGCAATCGCCCAAAAAAATTTGATGATCAAAGAACAGACCCCCCTACCCCAAAGCAAATATCCCAGTAGCCAGCAAACCTCGGAAAAAACCTCCCGGTTATAAAAGAATGCCCTCATCTTGGGCCGAAACAATCTCTTTGGCCGCCATTCCACCGGAATCCATGGGAAACTAAGTAGGGGGGAACAATACAACTGAAAACACATATTTAGTGTTCCTCAAACAATTAGAGCGTCGGATATCCGATAGGCGCACTGAGGCGAGGGTTTTTTGAGAGGGATTTTGCACAAAATTTAATGAATTTTGTTATTTGGTAGCCGATGATTAATATAAGCTCTAAATATATGTTTTTATTCCATGTTAGAGAGGCTAGTTTTCAACCCAGAAAGACGTAAAGTTGAGCCGGTCGCTGCGCAAACGTCAAAAAATTTTAACCGAACTGTTCAAACCTATTTTTGCACTATTTATTTTCATGCACAGTGCAGATTTACAAAATAGCCTTTGTGCACGGTGCAAAAAAGAATTTCAACCAACTTCCCTACGAATTGAAAGACTAGAGCTGCTCGTATCATTCGGTAATATAACTTCTTTTCACTCCATTTTCAAGTGTTTTTCGATTTGCACAGTCCAAAATTATAAAACGCCTTTATCGCACCGTGCAATCAAAAATGGTTGCCATTCACTGTTCAGAAAGCCCTATTCTGATATACACGCTCCAAAACTCCACTTCCGTGCGCCAAACGCCGGCATAAACAACAAACAAAATTGTTCAAAATACCTTTTCCAGCCCCATAAATTACGCAAAATTGCACTCAGTCAGCTTCAATTAGTCCAAAGGTTGGAACGAGGGAGAGGATTGGGAAAAAAAGTCTGAAAACGAGGAAAAACGATGCTCTCGACCTGTCCCGAAAAATGCAAGAGATCTTGATGTCAGCTGCTTTTCCCTTCCCTCATTACCTGGATGTTTCAAATATATGTGGCCAATATGCCAGCAGGTTGGTCGGGAGGGGTGTTCCGAGCGGATTATTGACGGCTTTAGGGCAGGGGGAGTAATTAGAGGGTGGGGAAGCAAAAAAAGGCTAGTGGTCACCTTTTGACTCAATTTTGCATATTTTTTGATAAAAATGTTTGATTAGGCCACTCCATAATTACTCTTGAAGTATTTTTAAACACATTTTATAGCGCCGAGAGGCCCATATTTGTTGATTTATATCAAAACTTCGCAGATTTTCTCCAAACAAAGTATAATTTTCTTCCCGTTTTCGACTGCCGACTCCAATTTTTACGCCCAGGAAACAACGGCAATGACCGTATTTTACCCCATGGCATCTTTAAATCCAATATTTTTCTCAAAAAACCAATTTTCCCCATTTTTCAGACGTCTTAATCCCATGCATTTTGGGCCGAAATGTCAAAGCCAATTAGTGGATTCGTGGTGTGAAGTAATAAAAAACGCATTTAACAGGGCATACGAAAATTTAATCCATTTTCGGATGGGAAAATGGGTCAAAAATTGAGAAAACATCTAAAATTTGATTCGAACTATAAGTATAACCAAAATTTTGATAAGCATTCTATTAATTAAAATCAAAACATCTTAATTTATTGTAAAACGCTCAATTCATTGCGCAAAAATAATTGTAACACCTCACAAAAGGGGGATTTGAGTATCAATCAACTTGGACGGATTTTAGACAAAAAGTGAAGCATACCCGAATAAAAGGTAGATTCACTAATGAAAAAGTGATGCTATTACAATAAATATTAGATAATAAACCTTTTGGTTAGCAAGACATTTTAAAACCAGCAGCATTAAGCAAAAATGAGACAATTTTGTCAAAAATAAGGTAATTTCTGTCGAGATTTCACAAATTTAAGTATAATTCAATTCCAAAAAACTCTTAAGACCTGCAGTTATCAAAATAACCTCTCATTACATAAAACATTACTTTAATTTATCTTGAAAACATCAATAATCTTCATCGTCGCTCTCATCATGTCGACCACCTCGAATGCCTCGTTTCGGTGGTGCCATTCCAAATATTGTCTTAGCTTTCTGTTGCTTTGGAGGTTGACTTCGACACTCTGAGATTACACCAGCTTCGAACAGCCGCGTCTCAATGTAATGCTCCAAACTTTCCACGGTATCATTGAGCTTGTCGGCCAGCCGAATATAATCCCCAACTTTGTCGCCGGTGATGACGGCAATGACCGGGAAGATCTTTAGCTTCAATCTTTCCACCAGAAATGGACTCTGAAATTAAACAAAATATTAACAAACAATTTTGCAACCAAGTGTAATATAAATAATGCCAGAACATCAAGAAAGAATTATAATTTTAAATCAAAATCACATAAAAACATTCTTCTTACCCTTTCAGCATTCAAACAAGTAAATCGAGTGAAGAAATGTTGCTGAGCCAAGTTATTCAAGACTTTCTCCACAGCTTGATGCTTTTCGGTTTGCTGTCCATAGAAATAGCATACCATTTTGCTGGTCTTCTTCCGTGCTTCAAAGAAGTCACGTTCATTTCCAAGTTCGGTCAATTTGCCATGTCCACTGCTTATTAGATCCTATAAATTCAACGAAAATTATATGATTCATAGGATTAGAACCCGTTGAGGGACGGTCAATGATAACTAAGTGAATGCTTGGTCAATAAAATTAAAATTTAGCTTCAAGACTGCAACAAGACCTCCACTAGAAATTAGTTTCGAAATTATAGCCCTTTTTCACGTTAATATTATATTCGAACCATTTCTCTATCTTGCCATGACTGATGTCAAGGACAGTAAAAAACATGGCCTGTTCTCTGAGTCCCTAAACATCAACAAGCATGGAAGCAAAAACTGCTTACCGCTTTCTTGTCCTGAGCTTTCCTCAATTCCGCTAAACGCTTCCTACGGATTTCCTCCATTTCATCATCATCCAGCTGATCCAGACGGTCCAATTCGGCATCAAGCTTCTGTTCAACAACCTTGGCAGCGTTGAGAAGATGAGCAGCAAGTTGTTCTGTCATTTTGGGGTGAATCTATTGGCAAAATCTACAAAAACGGGATAAAAAACAGTTGGTGCGGAATGCCAAACGTATTTTTGCGTCGCAATTCTTCTTGCCAATTCCTTTATCGACCAGCAAAAATAACTCAACCATTCATGATACTCTCTCTATTCTAACAATACTCTAGGAACTTCGGTAACCAAATAATGCAAAAATATGTAGCTGCAAACAACACTACTCGAACCATCTCAAACTTGACAATGGTTTAATCCAATTTATTCAAACAAATACAAATAAAACAGTGTATGGATGAAAAGACAAGCACGATTACTTCTTTCCTGACTTCTTGATGCCAGCACCACCCATAGGACCCTTTTTCGCGGCATTTGCAGCAGCCTCCTTCATCTTCTTTTGTTCTTCTAGCTGCTTCTTTTTGAAATCGACATCTTCCTAAAAATTTTAAAAAATAAGAAAATTAACAAGCAGTACTTACATCTGTTAGCACCTTCTCGCCCTTCTTGCCTTGCTTCAGAGGCTTCAGCTTTCCTCCTTGACGGCCGGACATTACAATCCTGAAATTAGCCTAGTATAATATTGGAAGGTCATGACACAGAAACGTAAATCGAAGGCAATTGTCGCGGACTTTACATACTATCACGAGGGTTATAAAGAGCAATTATATCAACTGAAACATAAAATAAAGTTTCAAGGACAATACAAATTGACGTCCCGATATTGCACTTGGCCATAAGTCGGGGAAATGCAAATATTCTCAAAATTTGCGTCGCTACTTACCCGATTCTATTACTATGTGTTCGACAGAATGATACTCTATCCATTAGTAAAGCTTTTTAGTTCTAAATTAGGAATATGTTTCCTTAATCTTGGTTATTGTCCAGTAGCTGGCGAAGAAAGCCTTAAAGTCATGAGAATTGCCGTTGGAAATGATGGAGAACGAGCTCATTGTGAACTATACGAAAGAACGCTGGCCAAGCTGCCTTATTACAATGATTTCAGCGGAAAGCGATTGTTAGAAGTTGGCTGCGGAGTTGGCGGAGGGATTAGATGGATTCAGAAGTAAGCAGGAAAAAGCAAAGTAAAACATTAACTTCCTCGTCTAACTTTTCCAGCGTCCATCCAGACCTATATGAGATCAAAGGAATCGACAAATGCCCCTTTACGAATGAGAACAAAGCGATTACTCAAGTAAGTCATCGGCAAATCTAAAACAATATAGGAACAAGATTTGAAACGGCATCTGTTTCATCGGTATATAAAAACAACAACCTCCAATTTAAGGGGTATGCTGAGGCTCTTCCGTTCAAATCAAGCTCATTTGACATTGTACTCAACGTTGAAAGCAGCCATCTTTACTCAAACCCGCAAAAATTCTTCGCTGAAGCTTACAGAGTGCTTAAACCTGGAGGTCATCTATGCTGGGCGGATCTACGAAGAGCTTACAAGGTAATACACCTACTTAGAAGCAAATTTTCCCTTCTTTCAGACCGAATTTATATTATCCAATAAGGTGTGATTTTACAGAAAGAAGAACCTTTCACGCATGCCGAAAACGCTGGGTTAACTCTCGCCGAGATGCAAATAGTCAACGAGCAAGTTCTCAGAGGTGCTCATCTTACATCTGCGGAATACGACAAAATTTTAGATAGAGTAAGCTCTTCCATTATTGTTCATGTGGATTTAGGCGCCACATTTCGTAAAAATCTTGAAAAACACAATAAGAGCAACGTACTGCGCACCCGAAACAAAGTTCTACAACAAACTAAAGAATTACGAAACATTCTACTGGATTTGTTTGTGGAAAAGGCCATCAAAATCTTATTGATGTTGGGTGAAATCGATCTAAAACATGAAAAAAATAAAATAACAAAAATATACCATGAATATCTCTCTTCAACGTCCAACTTATTGATCAATGAATGGCGGGACACCAGCTTCTACAACGACGCACGAGTTTGCCCAAAAATAAAAACATTTTGTTACCTAGAGTAAGGCTTGACCCAAGCCATCTTGTTCATGTCAAGTGTTTTTCTTAGTTGTTTTATGTTTGAAGTTCGTATAATCAATTAATAGCGAGCTATTGATACGGAGCGGGTGTTTTTTGCTAAAGCAGTAATTTTTTTCGTCATGTCGACGGAAGGAACTTCCAGCGGATCTACGGATGTTATTGTTGTCACAAGCGATAAAAAACAGTTCGCGGTGCCTTTGGACGTGATGAAGCAGAGCAAAGTGTTCGATACAATGTTCTCCAACAACTTTGCAGAATTCTCTCAATCTCGTGAATTTCGCGTGGAGCGGATCGACGGAAAAACATTTGAAAAGGTTTTAGAATGGTGCATGGAGCATAAGGGTGAGTGTTTGATGTTTTTCTTGGTATTTAGGATAATGTTTTGTCTCTGAAAGGAGTATCGGAACTTGCTAAGTGCGCAAGACTTCGCCAAACATATTTTGGCGAATCTTGCAATCTATGATGTTGAAGAAAAATTATTGTGGAACAGTCAGTACTGATTTTTAATTTAGATTGTTTTTAATTCATTAACTTTCTATTAGAACCTCCGAATTGTGATTTTAGTGTGCTTTAATTGATGAAAATACAATTTATATTATTCATGGTACCAATATTGAACAATTACTTAATTTTTTTGAAAATGACGGTTAGTTTGTTTCAGGACAGCCAGTGCCCGAGATTCAAGTTGACCCTCACACACGAGAACGCAGATGGTTTAGCTACACTGAGTTCCAGAGGAAGTTCTTCGAACAGCCGATTGAAGATCTTGAACAAGTTCTGCTGGCCGCCTCTTATCTCGACATCCCTTCATTGTACATCTACACCTGTCAAGCCGTTGCTGGAATGCTAAAAGGACGAACACCTGAAGAGATTCGAGCTTTGCTAGGATTGCCCGATGATTTGACGGAGGAGGAAAAGCGAAACATTAGACAGCAAAATGTTTGGTCCAGTGAATGAATTTCCGTGATATTTATTCAATTTGTTTTTAATTTATGGATGAATAAACCTTTAACTATGAAATCGTTTCTTTTCAAAATATTACATCAAAAAATTTTGCTAAACGTGCTGATTTGCTTTTCAATCGCCCGGAAAAAACTGGAGATGACCTAATCTCAGCGTTGATCAAGTTCTACTTTGGAGACGAAGCAAAAACCGAGACCCTGAACAATCGATTAGCCTGGTAATGCCGAAGGCTTTTTGTCGGGAAGCATATCTATCATTACGTTGAAATTATCAATATGGCCCTGGCAAACGCGAAGCGGGTTGATCCCAAAGACTGTGAAAAAATTGCATACAGAAAGAATCTGCAGAATCTTGGAGACATGCAGGAAGCGGTAAGCAGGATTTTAAAGAATTTTGGATGACGAGGTACAATTTATACGATGGTGTGGGAAGTTTGTTGGATAACTTGTCGCACCCGTCTAGATACTAGTCGGCGCAAGAATTCGTAAGACTTTTCCGCACCGTGCGGGCATTGAAAATTTATTTTTTGCACTATGCAGGCAGCCGTCGCAAAAGGAAAGTCGCTGGAGAAAGAACATTCGCACCGTGCAGCCGAATGGTGACAGAGCTCTGCGCTGTGCGAAAAAGTCTCACGAATTCTTGCGCCGGCTAGTATAGTATGAATCCATTTATCGAACCAAAACATTTGAACCCGGCTCCCTCGTTATCATTAATTCTGCACATATTGAAAGACTTTTTATAATGAGAAGCGAGTTTTTTATATTTCTTTTTGTCCTATAAAATGAAACTTTTTATGAATAGTATGTAGAGTTTATTCTAGATGACGAAACCGGTCGGAGTGTACCGCGTCGTTGTGGAGGCACTCAACAACCTTTATCAAATTGCCACTTCTGACGCCCGAATCAACGAATACCCGATTAGCAAAACGTCCGCTCGGATTGTACGAAATCATCGACCATATCTGCCATTCAGACGACGGAACTTCGACTCTTAATTTTTCTCTAATTTCAGTGCGCATTTCCCGCCACACCCTGCACAATTAACCTTATTTAATAACCAAAATTTTAATCTACGATACCTCGTATCTTATTACATTTGTAAATAAACAATTGCAAGTTTTCTTGTAGAAGTAGGTCCGAAGAGAATTTTTACAATAAAGAAAACCGAATTTTTCTTACCAAAAAAGAATGTTTTTTTCCCCCAGAAAGTATAACCTTTTGTAAACATAGCCATAATAGCAATAAAATCTGACTTAAAAGAATGATTAGTAGTAAATTGTGTTATGTAGTGGTGTATTCTGGACAAAAAATGTAGACCCATTCAATAATTTTTGAAATTTTTTGGATTTTGGCGATTTATAGGTAATCAAGGGCGTTAATTTCGAAAAATTTCGAAAAACATACTCATTTTTCCTGTTCTTGACTTTTTCCGTTAAGTAGTTGCGTAATACATCAACTTTTGGAAAATTTGATATAGGAACTAACAGTTCTTTTTTTAAGTTACAAGAATTCTTGATCAAAGTGTCACGAGCACCTCGACACAGTAACCACTGTGAAAATTTTAGCCCGGTACGTGAAGTCAAAAATCGACGGAAGTCCAAAAATATCAAAATTTATGTATTACGCAACTACTGGAAGAAAAAAGTCCAGAACAGAAAAAATGAGTATGTTTTTCTAAATCAGCGCCCTCGATTACCTATAAATCGCCAAAAATCCAAAAAATTAAAAAAAATTACTGTATTGGTCTATATTTTTTATCCAGAAAACACCACTACGTAAAAAAATTTACTACTAATATACTTTGTGGATCACTGCTTCTTAGCGGTAAGGTCCTGCTCTACAAATTTCATTTCAACAACTTAATCGTCAAGTATGTAAAAAACTAAGTTTGCCATAAAGGCTAGAATCACGTTCTCGAAATTGGATGATATTTTCACAGTCGTATTTCTGTACTAATCGCGGCGGTGGTCGCTTTCCTTTTCACAAAACCTTAGGAATTTGCGTGACGCGAGAAAAAAGATCGTTGCACAATAAAATAAAGCGTCGATCAGGGGTTGCCATGTCTCTGCGATGCAGAATTATTTCTGTCATTGAATGCGACGCAACTGTGGGATTTACGGGGAAATAGCGTTTTGTATTCGAACGCTTCCTTTCAGCCAGAAAACGGCACTCAGAATGAGGGTAGGCACTCTGGCTTACTTATCACTGGCAATTGGATTGATTATATCGCTGGTGCAAATAGAGCCAGTGGTTGTGAACGTGGTGACAGAGTGGCCGTTCATTTCCGGTGTTATTATCGTTTTATTCACTACGGGTTTTTTCATTGTCTTCTTACACTCCGGAGAAAAGTTGTATTCATCAAATCAACATGAGCCTGTAATTTCCGGCAATATTAACCATGTCAAAGATTCAATCGCTCATTGTCAAAATCGGGAGGTTCCCGTTACAAATCTACCATTTGCCCTGAAAGTTCTCGGCCGTATTCCCGCTGAGGTAAGCAAAATAATATTTCACCGTTAGTAATAGCAGTTTTGAGGCACCAATCGGAGGCGCGGCTAAATATTCCTTAAAACCTTTTCTTTTTCAGCTAGCCGACAAAGTTTTCCTCCGGCTTCCACGACACACAGTTCTGTCCCTTTACACCATGATCAATTTGAACTCACTTCCGCTTGATCGGAGAATTCACGCGATGTTGGCGTCTAGCAGAATTCGTAAAATACGCTCTGCGGTCGACACTTTGGATAGGTAAGTCAGCCAAGGCTACATTAAACGACCAAATTTTTGAATCGATTTCTGTAGGTTTTACAATGAACCGACGACAACAGCAGAAGTTGATGATTTTCACTCTTCACGTCGTTGCCTTGATGAATTTGCGTATAAAAAGCAAATTAAAGTAATTGCCCATCTGCATCTGGAAGTTGTCTTTAAAGATTTGTTAGAAAAAGAGTCTATGAAAGTGGAGTCTAGAGACGCTGACGGGAGTGTTACACTTTTTGTAAGAGTAGCAAACAGAAGACAAGAATGGAGGGGACGAAACTCGGCGCACGCGGTCGTCGATGGAGATATGAAGGTAAATCTGTGAGGGATCTTATTTTTCATTTGATTTCAGTCACCTTTTTTTTGTTACCGGGGAGTACAAGCATTTTTTTACGAAGAAAAGACCAACCGTTTGTATTACCTGACGGGCAGTGCAGACGTCAATTTTTATGTATATTACAAAACACCAGGAAGCGACGACCCCGCCCAGTTTGTATTCAGCGAACCATTCGGATGCTCGTTTTGGCCATTTTTATCTGTCGATGAAGATCATGTTATTGTTTTGAGCAGTAGATGCTATTGGTATTACAACAAGACTCAGATAAGGCGTCACAAATGGATTAGCGACGCTAGGGGAATGATCCACCACGGTAACGGGTTGATTATAGATGATAAATTCAAGATAACAATGTATTTGCTTGCTTACCCTAAATATTTAATCAGGACCCGCAACACAATAAAACTCAACAATCAGACCTACGTGTACATCACCGATAACGAAAGACCGACTGTTCAGGTGGGTGCAACTATTTAGAACCTAATTGTAATATATGTAGTAGTTAATGCATAAGACTTGTGAAAAGCGACATTATCAGTTCTTTTCGTAACTTTTTTGATATGTCAAGTTGTTGGACTTGAGAAACTTTTATGATTTATCACTTTTTTAGTTGGCGTACATCCACAAGAACAAAATAAAGATCAAGACGTTGGGTATACCAGTTGGGGATTGTTCAGATCGGCTTGCACGAATTGCAGATCATATGTTTGTCCTGACAAATTGGGGTGTTCGGAGGGTGTTTGTATGCGAAATATTCGACGACGAGTTGCTTTGCGAAGAAATCGGTATATCAAAACAACCTCTCGTGTATACACACTCAAATGAATAATAGCAAGATTCCATTGCAAATGCATTTTGCCGGTTTTCTACCAACGGAACCTGGGAACTGATTGTTTTTAGTGGTATTATAAACGACTCTCCCCTTTTCTCTCCTCTATCACTACCCTGTTTCATACACTGTGTACTATTCCGTCCGGAAAGTGCCTGGGGTGATTGTGGAGTTGGCACTGTGCGAAAAAAGTCAGGGTCCGAGCGGCAGCCGAAAAATGTCTATTGCACGGTGCAAAATTTGCACGGTGCGGTGCAAAACGCAAAAAATTGCACAGTGCATAGTGAACCTTTCATGAACTTTTGTTTTTTCTTATTTTCATGTTGCTGAAATCATTCCAGCGAGTTTACGGACGGACTAGCATCAAGTGTTATTAAACTTCGGGCAGGCGGAATAGTGCCTCTAAAAGTGGTGGCCAAACCCGCGCTTTGCATTTCTGGACTTCCGCTAAATCCCATTCACATAAAGCTTGCCACAATTGTCATGTAAAAACCAAAGATCTTGATAACTCCAGCCCTAGCATTGACTCAACATTGGAATTAACCGTGCGTGCGGGCATTTACTTCTCGCTGACGGTTAACATCTTGATTTTCCGGAAACTTATAGACAAGGAGAAAATCAGACTTTCTCACCGGAACTTAGACTGGCTTAGTAAATACCATTTTGGATTATGCGAATCGAAGAAATTTTGTAAATAATGGTGTTGACTTTTAGAACAAAGTATAATTCACAAGGGAAAGCTCGAAACAGTCATCCAAAATCGTTATTTCAATGAGCGTTTATTCAAATCCAGTAAAGACCTCAACAGTAACTCCAGACCACTCCATTCGTGTTCAGGCCTGTCCGCACGGGAAGACAGTGCCGACCTTCCTCTCCAGGGTCTCGCCGGCGCCGGGGTAGAGGCGATCCAGCGCCTGGACCGCGCAGCATCCCTTGCTAATCCATCTGGCGGTGCGGGTTCCCTCGTCGATTGCATGGGCCGTCTTGGCCAGGGAGTCGGGACAACAGGCCAACAGGTCCGTCTCGCTGAGCTGGTTCGCGGTGGCGGTCTCCGATTCGATGCCGCGCGCGGTGAAGCAATCGGCCACATCGCGGGGATCGTAATGGAAAGCGGGGACATTGATCGGTTCGACGAGACAGGCCTGGCCCGGAAGGTCGACCACAGTGTCGGGGGCCGCAAAATCAATGGTGCGGTGGATCTGGAAATGAAAATTTTAGACAAAAATAAGCCCAAAAAACCTTGGGTTTGCAAAAGCTTTTTTAAAAATAGGCTCAAAAAGACCCCAAAACTTGGAAAAATGAAAAAATTTTTAAAAAATTAAAAATTTCGGATTTTTTTACGATAAAAGCAAAGTGTTACTCGTCAAATACCCATCAGAAATCACCTTTAATTTTATCGAACGTCAATCTAACAAATCTTGGCTAGATCTTTGCAAAAAACCTTAAAATCAGCGTAGCGCAGAAGCAAAAAAAGTCATTGCACTGTGCGGTCGAAAAACTTAAAACAAAATTCGAGCCTCAAAGCGAAAAATTAGCAAATTTCACCTCAAACTCACCTTCAGAGCATAAGCCAAGTTGATGGGGTCCTCGCTGTCCTCCTGCTTGAACCAATCGACCAATCCCACCTCGCTGAACTTGGACTTCAGCCGACAGTAGATCATGACCGAATGGAATTGAAGATCGCTGGGATCGGCAATCTTCTTTGCGTTCAGGACCATGTTGGTCGAGTTCCATTCGTTCGGAGCGATGATCAAATGGGGCGCGTCGATTTGCAACGCCTTCGGGCAAGTGGGGACCAACTTGACGGCCAGCTCTCGGCCGGTGGGATTGCGGAGCACGAGACGCCGGGCCTGCGGCCGAGATGAGACCGGGAAGACCATGACGTGGTATGGAACACGTTTGAGGGTCTGAAAGTGGAAATTTTATACGATGAAAGGTGTTGAGAGGGTAAAATGTGATTATGAAGGGGTTTCGGAGAGTTATAGGAAATTTAAAACTTTAAAAAGTGTCGTCATTGACACAGACTCGGAGGAGCATTTTAGATTACAGAAGTCATCTAAAAATACTCAAAAAACGAAAATTTTGCCAAGATTTGCTTATTTTTGGAATAAAACCGGAAAAATACACAAACAAACAAAAAGGCGCCCCTGAATAGCATAAAACCTAACAACAACCCCAAACGTCTTACCTTGGCTTCACCTTCAGTCATGATGTCAGTGGGAGATGAACGGCCAAGAGGGGAAAGGAGTCAGTGAAGCGACTGAACGTTGCCGTGACCAGTCGAATGGAATGAGCCCGATTCAGAATGGCGTCGAAAGACCGCTTCTCCGCCAAATTTGCATATTAACGAATTTGAGAATTTATTCGACCTTTTCGCCGTTTTTCGAAATTTTCTACCGAAAAATCGGTAAATACCAAGTTTGTATTAAAGATTCTAGACGGTAAGTTGTTCTTCTCTTCCTCTGCAGTTTATCCGGAAAGCCTTTCTTTTCAAATTCTTAAAGTCCGCAGTGTTTTTGGAGCACCACCACGAAAACAAAAAACCTTTGCTAGTTTTGGCATTCTGTTGCAACTAAAAATTTGTAATCAAAATTTTTTTCGACTTTGGATTTGACGTTGAATCTCGTTGAAAGTAGTCTGTAACGATGGGTGAAGACAAAGTCAAAACCGCGAAACAATCGAGTGCTGGGGATAATGAGAAGGAGGTAAGTACTTTTTGTATTTTCAGACCGTGTCGGACTTTCACAGGATTGAAAAGTATAAAAAAAATATTTCCAGGAGATTTCGAAGATCCCCGACTTGGAAATTGCTCAGTTGAGGTTCTTGGTCAACCATCCGGAGTTGGATAAAGATGTGAAACAAGCCAAATGGTTGTTGTTATTAGAAGTAAGTGTTTTCTTGTTGTTTTTGGTTTTTAGAATAATGAAAGGGTGAAAAGAACCTGCTAATGTTCTCTCGGAAGCCTCAAATTTGAGAGAGAAGGCGAAAATGGTATTTTCTTAGACCTTTTTTAGGAACAGTTGAGGTCTGATACAATGTAAGATGTTTGGTCGTTTTATTTTTGCAAAACTTGGTTTTATATATTCTATGAGAAAGATTTACCAGTTGTGTAATTTTAAAAAGCGTTTTTTTTTGTTATTGACTTATGCGGTTTCAAAATTTTACGATTTTGTATTAAATATGCCTGGCATGGAAAGATTGTTGATTTGAAAGCTTAAGATCGATTATAAATAGGAGAATAGGCGTCTACGAGATAAACTACTCTCGCTCCCAGCTTTCCCTTCATTTTTAGTGTCTTTCGGAGTTTGATCAAACATAAAATGGAGTTTTATATTCATCATGCACTTTTGTACGTTCAATTTTATTTATTTTTTGTTTCAGAAGATCAAGGAGTACGAAATGGGTCCTTTCTACGAGTTGGTGTGTCAAGAAGCGGATCAGACTGTTGATCAACAACTTTTGGCCGATATGAAAGCCAAGAACGCCAAGAGAATTGCCGAAATTGAAGTTGAGATCAACGATGCGGAGCAAAATCTGGGTAGGTCTTTGACTTTTTGTTTGTTGGTTTTCAGGTTGAATCAGCGATGGAGATGGAAGTGTGAACTCCACTTTATTCATTACGATGTTTTAGGTGAATCCGAAGTGCGCCAAGCTTGGCTCCGAAAGTCGGAATACTTGTGCCAAATCGGAGACAAAGCCGCCGCCCTGACGTCTTTCCGTCAAACCTACGAGAAGACCGTTGGAATTGGCTACAGAATTGATCTCGTCTTCAGTCTGATTCGAGTTGGTCTCTTCTTTTTGGATCACAAACTGATCAATGCCAATATCGCCAAAGCCAAGGATCTCATGGAACAAGGTGGGGATTGGGAACGAAAGAATCGCCTCAGGTCGTACGAAGGATTGTATAAGATGGCTGTGCGTGACATGAAAGGAGCTGCCACGTTGTTCTTGGAAACTGTTCCGACTTTCGGATCTTATGAATTGATGACTTACGAACAATTGGTCTTCTACACGGTGATTTGCGCTGTTTTTTGTGAGTTTTGCGTTTGTTTGGATGTCTAAGAGTTTAGGAAATTAGAAAGATTTTCTTATTATTTTTTATATTGTTTTAGGAATAATTTTGCCGAAAGATTTCTTATTTCAGCTATGTTTTGTCTAATCTTGGATGTTGTTAAAATAAATTCGACTTTTTTTAGCATTGGAACGTCCTGAACTCCGACTAAAGGTCATCAGATCCAATGAGATTCAAGAAAGAGTAAGTTTTTTCAATTTTTTTGTTTTAGTCTTGAGATTGTTCAAACTGGATTTTAACCTCCATTTTTTTAGCTTACCGGCGGTGGAGAGAAGGGAGAGTTGATTCCAATCAAGCACTTCCTCGAGGCCTTTTACAACTGCCATTATGATCAGTTCTTCATCAGTCTAGCCCAATTGGAGAGCGAACGTCTGAAGTTTGACCGATACTTGGCCCCACACTACTCGTTCTACTCGAGAGCTCTCCGTCTCAAGGCCTACTCTCAGTTCTTGACTCCGTACAAAACTGTAAGTGAGATTCTTAAGGGAAATACGTGAAATGGGATGTTATACTTTATATAGCACGTAAAATTTTGGTTTAAAGTTTGATTGCAATGTTGGCTAGAGCGATGAGCGAAGTCAAAATGGGTTTGCAAAAGATTTAAAAAAATTCTAGAGATCAGTTATTAAAGGTGCCATGTGTAATAAAAAAAATAACTTGATTATAAACTTTTCTTTTCAGGTCCGACTCGACATGATGGCCAAAGATTTTGGAGTCTCAAAAGCGTTCATTGACGCCGAACTTCATCGTTTGATCGCCTCCGGCGTCCTGAATTGCCGAATCGACGCCGTCCGCGGAGTTATCGAAATGAATCATCCGGACAGCAAGAACTTTTTGTACAAAGCCGTCATCCGAGATGGCGACATCCTCCTCAACCGAATCCAGAAGTTGGCCCGGGTCATCAACGCCTAACCTATCTATTTATACCGTTATTTTATTGTGGAAGTAAATCTAAATATGTAAAATGATTACTTATTGGAGAGTTTTGCTATTGAGTGAAGGAACGATTACTTTTATTCATAAACTTTTATTCCAATGACAAACATGAAAAGATAAGTTACATATAACAACGCCATGATCAATAATAAATATAAAGAAGTTAGTGAACTTGTCCAATTACATATCAGACATCATCAATAACAATTGAGTTCTAGGTAGGGGAGAGGATGCTGAAATCAAAAAAATATTTTATTACTTTAAAGCTACGACAATAATTTAATTTAGACTCCATTCCCATGAATTCTGTATCATAATTTCCCCAAAAAATCTCATACAGCTAAAAATTTTTTCTAAACTTCAGTTTAGGTCATGATGAATATAAAAAACTCCAATCAATCCTCCGAAGTGCTCAAAACCTCCATCAAAATTTCATTTCCCTTATATTCTCACCTATTTCTCATCGAATTTCTTCCAATCGGACTTGAACCGAAGTTAGGCGATCCGTATTCTCATTAGAGTCTTGGAGATCAATGAGTAAAGTCGCGGCGAACTCCAAACATTTATCCTTCATCACGATCCGCTCTTCTTGAGGGTAATCCGAGGACTTGGACAGGAAGTTCTCACTCAACGAAGTGCAGAGTTCGACCATAAACTTTCGGGCTTGATGATTTTTTCGCCAGAAGGGATCTACTACTCGATACACATGGAGGCAGATTTCGATGAGTTCTGGGACGGTGATTTCCGATCCTTTGATGACGTCGCTGAACCATCTGGCCGAGAGACTGTTCAATGCGTATTGTAGGAGCTCTTGGACGATGAATTCTAAAAACAAATTTTAATAAAAGAAAAAATTTCTAAAAATCTAAAAAAACCCCAACTTACTCGTCGGGAAATACGTAGGAGCTGCGGCATACTGACGCTTCAGCTGGGCCAGACGAGTGGCCAAGGCTCTTGCGACCACATGTAAATCCTTTCCTTCAGTATCCACCTTGTCCAGATCTAAAAAAATAAAGTGTTTAAACAATCAACCAAAACCAATATTTCACCTCGCAAGCTGCGCCCTGGGTACTTTCGACAAAATAAACACCACCACAAAACCTGGAACGCGCGTATTTTATACTAAACAAGCCAAATCCTCCCCAATTTGCCTATTTTTTACTTCAGCAAGCTGCGCCCTACACTTTCTCAAAAACCTTTGAATTTCAATCTCAAATTTATTTCAATCCCTCACTCTGTCCTCTATGAAGCTTTTCAAATTCTCTTACCTTCATGAATAATATTTTTATAGATGCCTTCAATCATTTCCGTGTCATAATGTCCGGCACAATGGAGAACAGCGAGCTTAATCATGGGCAAATCGAAGCGATTCGCCAGTTCAAACAAATCGGACACAGTCATCAGGTTGTTATCCAGTTCGTGGATGGTTTCTTCCACAATCCTCGGGTCCAGTCGGTGTCCGGCTTCGGCTCGAAGTTGTTGCTGGGCTTGAAGTTGAACTCGGGCCACGTCCAGCCAATCGCGGATGTTGGCTTTGAGTTGGACATTGGGCTGGGATTCGGGCGCGGAGTTGATGCAGATCAAAGCATGCGAAAGGAATTCCAACTTCTTTTCGATGTTCGTTGATCGCGCCTTCTTTGTGGCCAATTCGTAGAGTAATTTCGCGGCTTTCGCGTATTCCTCGGTGCCTTTGTAGTACTGCCAAAGCATGTCAAAGTAAATCGTGGATCCGGTCGACTCAATTTCGCTGAAAATCGAGAGATTAACACAAATTAAGATCGAAAATGGAATTATGTGAGAAAAATAAAACTTTTTGAAAAATATGAAATCTATAACAAAATAACAATCTGAATTTGATTGAAATTGATACTAAACCCCTTTTCATTCCATACTCAATCTATTTCAAGTCCAAAACAACAATTTGATACCAAAAATTTATATTACTTTAGGTAAAAAAGGCCAGATTTTTTTCAGAAATCTCAAGACACCCCTTCAAATGGCTTCGAAAGTCAACTTAGAGTCTTTATATACGCCCGCAACCTCCATTACTCCGCAATCATCTTTTATATTGCTTATAATCATCTATTTTCACCAACTTACTTATAGATGAAATGTTCCAAGGTTTCATTTGGTTCGGCTAGGACTTTCTCCTCCAATCCGTTTTCAATAAGCCATCGGAAGAGATGAACTTGGCAAATCTCGTCGTCCGAATGGCAGATTCGGTCGATAATTTCATTTCGTTCAATCAGAGCGGCCGCTTTGCTAATCGGGAATTCGTTAATTCGGGCGTCAGAAGTGGCAATTCGATGGAGGTAGTTGAGTGTCTCCACAACTACGCTATACACTCCGACTCGTTTCGTCACCTAAAACCAGTGGATTTAGACTGTATTTTATTTCTCAGGCGACATTTTATACGATGAAAAACTTTTTTGGTCAAAAAACATGTTTTATCGCATAAAAAGCCTCGAATATATGCAAAATTTACGCAACCGTGAGAAGAGGTATCCAACTACCTTAATTCAATCATTCCAGCCGTTTCTGTGTCCAAGTGACAAGTTATACGATGAATATCTTCGAAAACACATTACCGTATAAAATGACACCATCCTTTCCCAAAATATTAATAAATACGCCACCAACTTCCAAACTAACTTCAAACTTCATAGGACAAAACCTTCCCGAAACATGTTTCATCGTATATCATGTCCACAAAAAAAATAAGTTTCTCTCTGAATCCGCTTACCGCTTCCTGCATGTCTCCAAGATCTTGGAGGTTCTTTCTGTATGCAATTTTTGCATAGTCTCTGGGATCAACTCTCTTCGCTCTGGCCAGAGCCATATCGATAATTCCAATGTAATAATTGAGATCCCTCAACAATGCTGATACCATGTTCATATCGGCGCGTTCTGCATGTTTCGTCATGATCTCCATGGCTCGTTTGATTGAGCGTTCCCGTTCGGTTAGAGACTCGACAGTTCGAGCAGTGTGGAGGAGTTCTATTCCCTAAAAAAAGGTTAAATTTAATTCTGAAATCAAAAATTAATTCTGTAAATTGGTAAAATACGTAATCTCCGTATCAGAGAGGTAAACTTTAGTTCAAAAGTTCAAACAAAACAACTAAGGGAAAAGTACATTCACAAAATTGTCAAAAATCCCGCTAAAAATGCCTAAACAAAGTGGAAACTTAATCCTAAAACAAAATAAAAGCACAGAAACAATCAGTAACATTTCCATACAGAAGGCGAGTCCAAATACTACCAACCTAACGCTATTCCGCACAAAAAATTTCAAGCACTGCAAAACTTCGAGATTTTTCATTCAGTCGTCTAAAATAAGGTGCAAGAAGCTTAGAAACCAAAAATTACTACCCACAAATATATACTGGAACTAAAACATTTCTCATAAACACCAAACTGCCCATTTCCGTCTGAGTTACCCAGGTAAAAATTAAAAAGTCTAAAAACTATCTAAAAAAGGTCAAAATATCCATAAAAACTGGCCTAAGTGCCAAATTTCAACTGATCGAACAGCTCAAACACAAGCATAATAACCACTTTCACCTTCAATTTAACAAATCATACCTTCAAAATATTCGCATCTTCATTGGTGAAAAGCCTTGGGCATTCCGAGGCCAATCGATTGTTCAGGGTCTCGGTTTTTGCTTCGTCTCCAAAGTAGAACTTTATCAACGCTGAGATTAGGTCAACTCCAGTCTTTTCCGGGCAATTGGAAAGCAAATCGGCAAAGGACCATTTCAGAATCTGCTCTTGGACATCAGCTGGCAGTCCATTCATAATACATGGGAAATTGTGTTCCAAGAGGATGATCCAGAGATTCAAAAACTCTCTCGTCAGTCCAATCAGGTTCTTCAGCTTCTCCAGCGACCTTGATTCCCTTTCCATGGCTAAAAAAACGACAATATCATCAACGTTTACATTATACCGGGCAAAAAAATTGATAAAAAACAAAATCAAGGGTTTACACTAACAAAACATTCCAACTTCTCATTAAAAATCCAATTTAGGGCCTCAGAATAAAAATAAAATCAATCAAAAATTCCAAAAAACTATTTTTTACCTTCTCCATCAATTTGAAAGCCGCCGGATCGAGCAGTTGAGATTAACGCAAATTGTTCAACGGAATTTTGAAACAGCGAGACGTGTTTTACAATCAATTGGAGATCTTCGAGGTACAATTGTGAGAGGATCTGGAATAAAACATTATTTTTAACAAACTTTTAAAAAAATCTCGAAAAATTGATGAAAAAAAAATATAAATCTGCTAAGTCATCTCTCCCTAAGCACTTAAACGTTTCGCAACCCACCTCGTTATCTCTTCGCTGGCATACAATTCTTCCCCAAATAAAGTATACGATTCTTGTGAAATGCGTATACAACGCATCATGCCGGAACGACGGTTTGAGTTGTAATTCGGCGTTTGGAATCTGTTGTTGGCCTGCAGCAGGTCGACGAGGCGTGGAGGCCAAGAGTGGGGCAGTCTGGTCTGGGAATGCATCAAAATTGAGGGTGTTACTTGGGTTGAAGGGGTCATGTTGTTCACGGCCCACAAATGGATTCACAAGTTCCGGTTGGCCACCCAGTGAGAAGAACGAGCGAATTGCGGGTTCCTGAAGACAACAGATATAATTACGTGCATACTCAGCAACACTTCAAATCAAAGTACAAGTTACACAATGAAATTTTTTTTCCGGAGTAAAGAAATTTTTCATCAAAAAAACGTCACAACCTTGACGAAAAAAGCTTTACGACATCGTACTACACCTATTTAAATCATTTAAAGTTAGAAAAATCCCATTTTAACACATCATGACCAAAAACAACTTTTTTCAAATTTCATTGTATAAAATGTCACCTTAAAATTTTAAAGATGATTCAAGACTACAACTTGAGTCTCCTTGTCTCTAAATAGTACTAGTTTACCATATAACCCTCAATCAAAACTCAAGACAAACCAAAAATTTCCTCGGACATGTTTCATCGTATAACTCGTCCCAAATCCTCAAACAAAAGCGCACTTACTCTGATATTCATGTCCGTACTCTTGTCACTGCATATTATGATCAACGCTTGGATGCAAACCTCGATATTCCCGTGGATCTTGAGCCAATCATGCAATTGTTTCGATTCAGTTCCATTTCTCTCCAAAATATGCCTCAGAATCTCGACCGGGGCCGAATGTCCAACCGTGAGGATTCCATCCGAGGTGACAATGTGGAACTTGTCGACTGGGAATATGTGTTGTTGGGAGAATTGAGGAGGTTGAATGGCCGGGACCAATTCGATTTCTTCCATTGTGGCCACTTTGATGGCCGTCTCTCGGACTTTGCACTGTTCCAGGGCCAAGCGTTCGGCCGTGCGGGCGGCCGACCATACCATGGCGTTCTGTGCTTGGAGTTTACTCTAAAATACGAAGATAAAAGCCAATTTTTCGATCTTTTTCTTCATAAAATTTCGTGAATAATTTAGTGTAATTCCAATTATAAAATATCCATAATTTTTTTTGTCAAGGAACACTCTTATGCTCTCTTCTCAACTCACATAAGACTCGATGAATCGGTTGGTGTAGGTGAAATTCATCGAAGAGAATGCGAATAATGCAGATTCCTCCCTGGCGGTGCTCAAAGCGATGATTGTGGTGTCTAAAAACATGTCAAAATTAAACATAAAATCTTTTATACCTCCCAAACACCACCTATAAATCCCTGCTTACCATTCATGGTCTTTCCAAAGTAGACATTGGTCTTATTTTGAAGTAACAACGACGGATTTCCTGTTGGCAGTCGAAAATGGATGGCGCGGAGGCATCGGGGACGGACCGAATTTTGTGCAAACTGCAATTTACAACATTAAAAACCATATTAGAGTAGTTTAAATCAAAACAAAAAAATCGAGCCCCACCACGAAAACCAGATTTCTTCCAAAATCAAGAACTAGTCGTGTCCAGTAAAAATTGACCAATTAAATGTTCGAAAATCCGCAAAACTCACTCTATTACTTCCTTTTTCGACCAGCAATTGTTCTGAACACGTGAAGAAGATTCGAATTCCATAAGTTGTAATGGCTTCCAGATAACCGTGGAGTGACCGTGTCGACGGGATGACCGATATCGAGACAAATTCCTTGACAAAAGAGGTGTCGCAGCTGATTTGATATTGATATTCCTTCTGAAACCCAAAATTTATGAGAAAATTTTGCTATTTTTGATAAAATTTCAATTTTTTTAGCTTGACACAAAAAATCAGCGGTCAGAATTTGGTAAACGCATGCAAGATTTCTCTAGAAAGATCTTATGCAATCTGTAGAAATCAAATTTACTGACAAAATTCAAATTTAAAAAATCATCAAAACCCTGAAACCCGTCAAATCTTTTCTAAACTAATTCCACAAAAATTCTAATGATCCCTGAACTCATTTTAGACTCAACAAGCAAAAAAAATCGCCTTACCACAATCCGATCTAATGAATTTTCGGCGGCTCTGGAAAATCCTTGACCAGTCGGCCCCAAGTCATAGACCACAATTTTCGCATGGTCCGAAAGAGAATACAAAATATGCCGGGTGTCGTCAACAGCCAACTGAACAATCCTTTCTTTGGTTTGGAATATCGATAATGGGTTGGGAAAGAGACTTCGGGTCCAGTTTACCTTCTGCACGGTGCTGCCGAACCAACGATCCTTCTGAAAAGTTGAGATAGAACAGACATATTGAAAACATGACAAACAAGCATTTCAAGACTCCTATGAACATCTTAAAAGTAATTCCCTACGCGACAAACCTATTTCATCCAGAAGAAGTCAGGGCGCAGCTTGCGCTTCATAAAAGTGGACGCAATATTAATCAAAATTAATCTAAAGAATCTTTGAAATTTTTCTCTTAATCAAACTTAATCTACCTCCCCCAACACCAAAACTAAGCTCGGGCACAAACTGCCAAATAATGAAATGCCTAAATTCCAGAAAAATCTTTCGCCCTCTTTCTTCCAACAACGTTTTTCAGAATGATCGAGCCTAAAAATACAAAAAAAAAATTAAAGTAACTTACACTATAATCGCATTCATAGACATCACTATCGGCGGAGAAGAACACTCTTCCATCGACTGTGCAAGCCAAATCCGTTACAACAACGCCGTCCAGAGATACCTGGAATCGTCAAAAATGAAATTAAAAACTCATCAAAGCAGTGGCAAACATGTATCCCAACCCAACAGAGAAAACTTATATTATTCATTGTGTCTTAACCCTTACCTTGGCAATCTCTTCCAATACCAAAAACAAATTCGGATTCTTGTGGTCGATCTGTCCAAACACAGTTTCCTGTCGACTCTCATCGATGAATCCGACTCCAAGAAGATATAAATCCCCTGTTGTGGCGACCACCAAGGCTTGTGCAAATCGGGGATCAAACACTCCCGGCCGCAGATTTACCAGCTCCACTTTCAGAATTGTGTTTTCTATGTGGTCGTAGTAAGCCAAGTCTTTGCTAAAGGAATGAAAACGATTATGACGTAAAATTTTATATTATACATAAAATTGGATAAGAAAACTCACTTAAACTCGAAATTCCATAAAAACAAATCAGAATCCACAATCATCCATGCCCTGTATATCTCTGGAAAGATCCCGAAAGCACAATTTGTTTGGAGATCTGAAAATAAAAGAAAATTTTAATGCCAGACATAACAAGAAAAATATCGATTTCTTTGGTAATAGAATAAACAATTTATTTCGGCTCAATGCCATTATAAAGCTAATTCTTCCTACCATCCTAAAAATTTCAGTGGGCAAAAAAGGCAGAGTTCAGAATTACATTCAAATCTGTGATATTATCCATGACACTGATATCCCAAAGTCTCAAAACATCCAAGAAAATAACCCTAAACTTAGAAAACATAGCAAGAATAAAAAAAACTCACTTCTCAATTGCTCCTTCAGTTCTGGAGGCAAGGAAGTGTGCTTTGTTTCACTGAACTCGCGTATCCCCAGATGGGAAACATCCTGGTAATCTGAATCCATTGATCCAGAACTGCATAAGCGATCTAAAAAAAACTTTAGACAAATGGAAACAATTTCGGTCTCAAAAACAATTCTAAATCTTACCATGTTCAGTTCCAAGTAACTTTTGGACCAAATCTGCGTCTGCCTTTTCATTTTCAATGTAAATCTTCACCAACTCTGTCATGTTTAACCTGAAAATAAAATTTTTCGATAAATACAAGTAAAAAGGCATAAAATAAACATGTGAACGACAAAATTACATGGTCAAAACATCGAAAAAAATTGTGGATTGATAGTGAAATCTTTTTTCGGCGCCAACGCGAAATGTCACTATTGATCGCGCAACGGAATGCCACTTACTTATTGGAAATGGTATAATAGTAATTTTGGTAAGCCAAATAGCGTCAGTATGGCCAACAATCAATCTTCATGGGAAAATACATATATTTCATAAAGTCACAATTAGAATTTTAAATGAAATGATATAAACAAGATCACATTTTTTTAGAAATCTTCCGTGGTCATCTGGCGGAGAATGGGGGCTGGAGACATGGCCAACGAGTGATCAGAAAACCAGCCACCTGCCCTTTGACGTACCGCTCTCTCAACTTGAACTGGAATAGCGCGGCACTGGGTTTTTCCATGCTTTGTTGATTCTCTACCTTAGTCATGTTGAAATTAAATCAAGAAAAGCTATATAAACTTTTTAAAAAGCTTTAACATACCATTGAATAATTTACACAACAATTTTTAAGGTCTCTTAGGTAGTGTTTGACATTTGGATTGCATCTTTGTGATTCCTGGATGTGATTCGAGAGATTGGTCATCGACTCCATCAAGTATTTGTTTGACAGACCAAACGTACCTATGAGATCTCCTCGTACGACTCCATAAAGCACCTTCGACTCTGTTTTCTTTTGGTCGACAATAGTCCTGAATTAAATAATACTATACAATAAAACTTTGCATGACTTTTGCTAAATTTACATTCAAAGATTACAAATTAACGCTGTTTTCTACGATTTGTTGGTGCTTACAGGGTAAGTACTTTAAGTTCAACGCTCAGATTTTTGATTTACTTGCGAAAAACTAGATTATTTTTTTCTAAGACATATACGAAATTCCTAGCTCGCGTTTTGCCGGCACGGCCGGGATTTTTATGTCAAAAGTTCGCAAAAGTGTATCATTTTTTGCTAATTTTGGTGTGAGACGTTTTATGCTTGTTTCCGCCGTGTTTCCGCAAAAAATCAATCATACGAAACTTGTTTTTATCTCAGACCGCACTCCGCATTCTGCGTACTCTCTCGGTCGCATAAGTTGTTGAATATCCCGGTTTCGCCTTCAAAGCGCGGGATGAAAGTTTCAGGCATTGGTATCTGCAACGTGCCCGACGAGTGTGAAAATTTCGAGAAATTCTGAGCGTCGCACTTCAAACACTTTCATTGTGAATTCTAAATTAAATCTATAGTTTTTATTTACAGTGGCGTCAAAAGAACGGCCACCCCGAGATGATGAGCTGTACCGCAGAAGAGAGTGGTCGTAGATATATAAGTATGGCATTAGTGTATGTAATACTAAGACGTGCGACTATAAACTCGTGGCAATGTTGTGCTGGCCTAGCACGTACTGGGACAATATGTAGTTTTGGCCTGGTCAAAGGAAATGGCCACCCTAAATTATTATGCTTTAAACGCGGTTTAAGTACGAAATTGACGCCATAGACAACTGAACTAGGGTAGCTTTGTCAATACATACCATTTCAACTACTTCTTACTTTGTACTTATACCCTCAAGCATCAGTCAAAACGCATAGGGGTCCGGTTTACGAACAGAGCATCCTCTGACAAGTGTATCGAAATTGGTCAGTCCGTCGTAGCTACTGGCCTATGAAGAGAAAATGCGTTGTATATTATAACCCGCAACACTCTCTATGTATTGGAAACAAGATTTTATCGAGATCCGGGCGGAAGCCCAACTTTCGTTCTCTTGCCAATATCAGAATCTACATTTTTATTATAATTTAAATATTATTTCCATCATAATACATAAATATCAATATAAATGGTATCCGACTGAACTCAGTTATCCAATAAATCCCCCGCCAGGGCCAAAGAAGCCTCCTCCATTGCCCGGATCTCCTCTTCTCGGTGGGTTCCATCGTCCCGGCCCTTGAGGCATATCTGGATCCGGCTGGAAATCTGGTTGGAAATTCGGATCTGGAGGTCTTGGAATGATCAATGGATTGGCTGGATCTCTTCTGGGCCGATGGTTGGGGAAGACTTCACCTCCACGCCAGCGATCGTCAAAGGCATCCCACGGATTTGGCGCTCGATATCTGTCCCTTGGATCGACTCGAAGAGGGTCCGAAAACCGGGGATCGACCAGAGGATCATGTAGCGGCCGGTCCATAAATTGACGTTCAAATTGCTGTCTCTCCAGCACTTGTCTTCTTTGTGCCCTGAGGGCTTTGATCAACAACTTCTTGTAGGTCTTGTGTTCGGATGGAGTTGGCAACTCAGACGCCGCTGAAAAATCAAAACTTTACCTCCACGAAAAACAAGAACTAACGGTTCATCAACTTTGATGCTCTTATAAACTCCGTTTGACAAAAATTGCACATCCATAAACCACATAAAATATTACCTTTTCCACTGAATTCGGCCAACTTCTCCTTCCAGATTTTGCTATCAAAAGACATTCGATTTGAGAAATCATTCATATAACGATTCACAGTGCTCAGGCTAATCAAAGTAGCCGGATCGAGGAATTGGCAAAGTCTCCAGGCCAGTCCAGCCGCCGGGCCAACAAAAAACGTGTTTAGGAACTTGTTATAAGCTAAAAATAAAAAAATCGGGAAAAATTTGATTGTGATTTTATGTTAAATATTATAAATGTTTGTTGAAAAATGGGCCGGGAAACGGGCCCATCAAGCTTCATGGTACTAGAAATGATAGATAATAATATTTTTTTGAGATTCTGTGTTAATTTAGGCATTTTTTTGACAAATTTTCACTGCCCGCAAATAAAAAAAAATGTGGCAAAAAAATTTGGATGACACGGATAGATGCGTAAGGTAACATAGAATCACAATATTTTACTTCAAAGTCAAGCCTTTTCGATATTATTCATGGCAACTTACGTCCAAGAAGGAACTGCCTGATTTCCTCGCAAAACTCGCCCAAATCCGTTTGAAATCCATTGGATACAACAGTTCTAGGTCCAAACTCCTTCATATTTCCTTTCTCGGAGATCAGAGTAAGTGATATTTTCGCTAATGGCTGTCCCATTCCATAGAAGGACACGATCAAGTGGGCTTTTGTCCAAGGGTTCACTGGACTGTCAAAAAGCACAGACAGTGTTCTCACCGGATCGGACAGCTCCCCAATGGTCTCATTCTTCACCTAAACACCAAAAATCAGAAAAAATTTTACTTACAGTAAATTGACATAATCGTCTCAATTTCTCCATCAAAATGTCCTTTACTGAATTGAAATCGAATTCTAGTCTGGTTTCTGAAGCTTCCTCAATTTCAGGATGCTCGAAATATCTTCGAGACGGACCTTGCTCTCTGCTCGGACCTGGTTCTACCTTCCTTTCCACCGAAAGTGCGTCTTCTCCATCAAAAACCTCCACCATTAACAAGTCTCCGGAAACAATTCCGGCCTCGGTCAGAAATTGGCTATCCTCCAGTGAAACTGGCTCATTTCCCAGTTTCAACGTAAATTGGACATTTCTAAATGCGTAATAAACAAGAATAAATAACTTACGGGCTAAAACCGAAGATTTGGCGAACATTATCCTTGACAGCACCAAAATTGAGTTGATCCACGGCATCCACCGGTCGTCTTTCACGTCCAAAACCAACTCTGATCCTCATTTTCGCTGGAAACGTTGATTTAACATCAAGTTCCAAAGAAATTTACGAGATTTTTTTGGAAAATAATATTTCTTCATTTCCGTGGCATTGTGCCAAACCCCGATAATTCTGTGGCATTTCGTTGATTTGACGATTTTTTGCAATTTGAAGTTGAAGATTATGGCATTCGCTGCAAAGCAAAGAGATATTCGAGTTTAACTTATGTTAATTCGATATGAAAATAAGTTTAACATTTTTTAGTCATGCAAAATTTAATTTTTACGAAATTTCGTTTGAAAAAATCGACGATTCAATCAAAAATTTTAACGTTGCTGACGGACGGAGTCATGAATTTGATCTTTACAACATTACATTCGGTTTAAGCGGACGGAATGACCCTATTTCGTCCCGAAATTCCAGTTTTCCTTCCGTCCAAATTTTGATTGATGAACTGCATCGCGGAATTTACTCGGCGGAATTATGAGAAGCGTTGAGTCTTCAGGTTCTCCCACCCCGTCGATGAGTTAGTTGATCATGTCCCGCAGTAACGTCAGGAGGGCTTTGTTTGTTCTGTTGAGACATTTTTTCAACAGTCAGACCTCCAGCCGGGACAGGGAGCCCCGGTTTCGGGGATGTGGGAGTTCAGGTTGGTGGAGATGAGGAAGTGGAGGATGATCGCCTTGAGAAGGTAGCTGATATAGTTTTTGAGTGCTCCTGGGGATTATATTTTAATCGATCGTATTTTTTGTATATTTAATTTTGTCTTGAGACGAGGAAATGAAAATCTGTTTAGTGTAGTAGGACGTCGCTGATGATAGCTTCGCGTTTTGCTGTGTAGAGGCTGGAAGAGACGGGTTGGCTAAAACTGGGAATAAATTTTGATCAGACAGGAATTTTTGGGTTGTGTATAGTAGGAACCAATCTTTGATCCAAGGCAAAGACGTTTCTTACACAAAAAACTCGGTAACTTACTTTCGACCTCTATTTCACATACTCTCCCGTCGTTAAAGATCATTAAGTCACCCAAAAGGGCTGGCTCATGTTTTCACGAATTGATATTTTGTCGAAAGAACATAAAGAAAAGGAACTTGAACCTCTGTACAACAAAAACTTTCCATAGCTATAGATTTTTATGCCAAAATTGACCTCCATGCAACGAAACGTTTCTAAATCAAATTTATTGTTTGAATTTTTCGTTTCACAGAGGTGACTGCGAAATGACGATTTTTTTGCTTTTATCATGTTATTTTTTATGGGTCGTCAATGATTTTAGCCGTTTAATTGTTTCCAAATCCTTCTAGAAGCATGTCACAATGATAACTAATCACCGCAGGGGGGAAATACGACCGCTTTTCCCAGAGATCACAATGGAATGCGTTCGGAAATCCCGATGCGATTATTAGGTACACATTTTTAAGATGGTTCGTTCTGTTCGATCGTATTAAGATCTTAATTTACAGTCAAAAGATGCTAGATCAGTCATTATAGAAGTTATTATATAATCCTTATATGTTTTATACTTTGACCGCTTGAATGTCGCGAAAAAAGTCGACGAAAAAAAAGAGTCGTAGCGAAAAACCCATGTGATTTTATAGTTTCGCAATAGACCCATCGAACGATATCTACGGATATGCCCTAAGGGATTTTGACAAACAATGAGGGGATATTTATAGTTGTATAAACAACTTTTTAGTTAGATACTAGATCTAAAAAATACGTCGTTTAAAAATCGTCCGTTGACTTTTACTGTAACGAGTGATCGCATTATCAAGCCAGTTTGAAGACATAGATTTGCACTTTGTTCTTGTCGGTGGCAAACTTCCGGCGGTTCTTGGTTTGTTTTTTGTTACATTGTCATCGTTTTCATATATTCGCTTTGCCAAAACAGTGTAGTATATTGGCTTACGGAGGTCACAGTACTAAACATTACATACGGAGGGCAAAAGTGCCAACACATCAGTGGAAGGCATTCCACGTTTTGTCAAAGGATGCCATTTTTTAATTGAAGGGGTAGGGCTCTTGCGCGGAAGTTTCTTTTTTGGTTTAAAGGGACAGTGCACGGCAACCCGAAATAGAAGAAAAATGTTTCCCGCCCACTTTTGAGTTTCATCCAAACGAAATGTCACAATTGACAAAAAAATAAAATAATTTCGAAAAAAATATTTTTCGACCGAAAAACCCCACGAAAAATTCCTTTTTGACATTTCGTTTGATTTCAATCGATACAAAGTGGTCGAATCGTTGAAAAGAGCCAGGGAACACGTCGGGTTACCGTGCAGTGCAGCTACTTTTGAATCGCGCTTTATACGGCGTGGAAACGAAATGTCCAAAAAGTTTCTTCGTAAAAAAGATAATGGTCACATTCTACATGCGTACTTATAATTATTTTACTGTTTTCAACTCTCCCGCCTTTGTTTTCGTTGCAGGATATAAAAAAAGTTTTTTGACATTTCGTTTCACACGCCGTAAAACGCGAAATTCAAAAATAGTTGTCCTGGCCCTTTAAGTCGGCTTTTGAGATCTGTGAAGTTTTGTCGTAAATAGATTTTGTTGAGTACGAGTGCGTTGCAAACATTTCACTGTTCTATTGTTTTTATGAGGCAAGTATATTACAAAAGAAATCATGCAAAAAAAAACCGTTGTTCGTCTGCTCGACTCTCCTCATTTGGAGTCCTCTCTCGGAAAGAAAGCCGTTGGTTTTTTTGGCTGTCAATGCAAAGTGAGAGCTGCAATTTCAAGAAATGATTTGTGGCTACTGCAAGGTTCGCACGCAAAACTTGAAAAAATCTGGATGCCTTACCTGAAAGACTTTCTACATGAGATCTATAGCTCGCTCTTTTCGACTATGAGATATGTCTATCTAGATACTCATCTTAAAGGACCAGAACAGCAACTTTTGAATTGCGCGTTTTACGGCGTATGAAACGAAATGTCAAAGAAGTTTTTTTACGTCCTGCAGCGAAAACAAAGGTGCCAGAGTTGCAAACAGTAATATAATTATTATTAGTAAACATGTAGGATGTCACCATTATTTTTTCCGTTGTTATTGGTACCGCAGACGAAGAAATTTTTTGGAAATTTTGTTTCCACGCCGTACAACGCGCGATTCAAAAGTAGTTGTAATGGCCAAAGCGAGGCACAGTTTACTCTCCACCTTTAATTAGTTCGAGTTCGACTAAACTTGATTATTTTACTCTTCTGCGTACCCGTAGTTTCAACCGCACAGTAACTACGTCTGCCCACATCTATTACCGGATTCTTCCGTCTTCCACTATCACACTTGATCAGAATTCGACAAGTGTTCGCCACAGGCTCTAAGGTCATCAGAACCCAAACCACAACCTCGAAAGTCGGTCGTTACTTTTTTTTTATTGACTCCGACATTTATCACAAATTTTGCGTTGACACAATTTCAGCGTTCGTGTTTTCAAGTCGTCCATGGCGTTCGTCGCAATTTCGCAGAACTTGTGGTTATGTTTTGTGATTGTGGCTGATGGATGGCGGCGTTTACTTGCGCTCGGAAGGCTTTTTTCGCACCTTAGAAACCGGTCAACATTAAAAAACAAATCAAGTCATCGTCGAACACTTTCGGGGGAGGGCTGCAATTTTTTGGGCTCTTGAGGCAAACGAATTTGATGATCATGGGTGAGGTGAGGGAGGTTAATGCTGTGCTTGGGCGGATGATTGGCTGCCAAATCTCCGTTTGAAGCTAAGATGATCATTACGGCTGGAAATGGGGTCTGATGACTTTAAAGTTGTGTGTAAAATTTATGTGTAAAGTCGTGGTTTGATGTCTGATGCGATCTTTTGCTATGTAAGCTGCTCAAGGAGCGATCACTCATTTTTCGCCAAATTTTGTGCTCATTTTTTGGTTATGTCACATAACAATTTCTAAGAATTTTTGCTGACGTGTTGTAGGCGTGTTCGATAGCTTTGTTTGAGTATCTTGATTGTGTTGACTGTGCGGTATAAGACATACAATGGAAAACGAGAGGAGACAGTTAGAGAAAAAATGGTTTTGCTGTTCCACAGCCGCTGTTTAGCCATGATTGCATTGTTTTATGCCAAAATGGTTATCTCCATCCTACATAAACAAAGATATGGCTCGAAAAGTCATCTTTAACCCATCGTTGTTCCCCGTTTCCCACGGTGTTACTCGGAAAGATTACATAGCGTCTCAGAGGCTGCTGCAAAGCATGAGATAGAATTTCTTGGGTTAAAAATGTTGCCAAGACATGTGATGCCGATGATAATTGAGGCAATTATAGGCTTCGTACATTGAGAACGTATCTTGTGAAAATTATAGGGAAAATTGTTTCTATCTTACAAATTCTCCAACTTACAACGACTTATTGGCAAGATACTTGTTTGTAAACAAATTTCAGCTCTTTTCTCATTCCGTAAAAGACTCTGTGACCTTAGACATGCTATCACAAAGTCTCAATCTGCCAAATTTTGTTAGTTCAAAGAACCCAACTTTCCTTTTACGACCACAAAACACATTGCAACCATAATTGCCCGAAAGCAACTCTTTTACACAGACTTCTTTTCCGCCTTTTTTTTAACAATCATCCCACTTTTTCTTTTGTAATTCACTACTACAATACTTTTGATAGTCGTTTTCCGAGGAAGGGTCGATGAAAATAAAGCTCTTTGTTATTTGGTTGATATATGGGCTTTGAAGGTGAGGTTTCGAAAATTTATTGTGAGGGTTTTAAGTGGGAATTAGCCACTTATTGAGGGATGGACAAGTTCGCTGAAAGGGGTCGGTCAGAAACGGGATTTATTGATTCTTTTCTTGATCCAAACAGTCGATTTATAAAGAAATTTTGACGTTTTTGTTGGTTAAGAGGTTCAGAAAACGAAGTGGACCGTTTTTCCAGATTGCAAAGTTTTCGTGGTGGGACCTGGAAAAGGAATCAAAATGCGACGTTTGGCCCGGAAATTTGATTTATATGTCAAATTTTTTTCGCCTTTGATTAATTGTAACGTCTGGAAACGGTTTTACCAGTTTTTGCAAAATTTATTGTTTTCGTGCCGTGACCCAACATCCCAATTTTAAAATTTTTGAACTACCCGACTTTCCCTATTTAGTAATGTTTCTAGTGTTGATCGGCAACAGAAAGAACGTCAAGGGCGTTTCGTGTTTTCTTTGTTATGTGGAACCTTTTTTGGTTGGGATTTTTCAGTTTTTTTAGCTTTTTGATCTCTTTATCCGGGGAATTACTATTCCCACAAAATCGGAAGTGACGTTCACCCCGAAGCGTTCGCGTTTTTTACCATGGGTTTATGTGGATCATGTTGTTTTTACTTTCGCTTTCGTGGTTTTTGAGGACATTTTATACGATGAGAAATGCTTTGAATACTTTTTAGCGTTTAAAACTATGAATATGCAAATAATTGATTATGATAGGATTTTTCTTCGATTTAAGACTATGAAAGAGTGTTGGGTGACATTTTATACTATTAAACATGTTTTTAAAACGTTTTTGCCAAAAAATTAACTAGACATACTTCATCATGTACAATGTCGCCGGCACAGGAAACTTTTGAAGATTGTTTTGCGTTTATATTTGACTAAATAGTCACTAATGTTGTGACTACTATTATTTTTACAGATTTTTAAAACTTTTAAACTTTTTTCGTATAAAATGTCGCCCTCTTGCGAAACCATAATTTTTTCTAAATCATGATAAAATTTCAGTCAACATGGTCGCAAAGTCCTTTATTTTGACGATATTCCTCTTCTTCACAGTGCAAGCCGATGTTTTCGACCAGTTGACTCAAGAAACCCGCAAAATCATCAATGAATCTCTGATTCCCGGTGCCGAAATTCGTCAATGCACTTGCGACGAGCAATCCGAGTGCGTAAAGGAAATGAAGAACCAAGCCTTGGGATGCGTGGATACTTGTTGGAGTAAATTTAATAGCATTTCGAAGAAGCCGGATGAGCTGAGGAAGTGTTTCAGTGATAAGGATGACATGCTGGCAACTTTGTTGGATTGCTTTGAGCATAACGCTGATTCGTAAGTTTTCTCATTTATTATAAAAATGGAGTAGGATCAAAGTTCGGAAATTAGCGTTAAAGCTTGGTTTATCGAGTTGCATATATTAAAAAACTATGTTATTTTGCAAAAATAGCTTATAAAAGGTAGGCTAACTAAAAGCGGAGATTGCTCAAAGCTGGCTGCTCAGATTTCTTTTAAATTTTATAATCCGTCTAGAGTATTTATCAAATACTTAAAATTTTAGCTTGCATCTTGCAGACATTGCTGAAATATTAAACGGCATTTACAGGCGAGAAAATTCAGAAAAGAGTCATTGTGAAGAAAACATTTTTGACTATTTCGCTCCGCAAATTTGACTGTTTTCAGCTGCCTTGCCAAGCATGAGGACAAGAAGATCCAGCCAGTCGACATTGACAAGATGTTCAGTTTGGGCGTCGAGAGGATCAACAAAACTTCTTCCAAGATGACAAAAACCCTTTCCAACTCCATCAAAAAGATTGTCGACACAATTGGAGAGTTCGGTCTTTGCGTGAAAGATTGCTTCATCGCCAAAAATAAGCCTGATGGTTTCTGCTTCGACAAGAAAAAATGCCAGCCGCTGATTGCTGACAAGAAAACGAGAAAATCGTTGAAGACATGCACCAAGAAAATTGACTTCAAAAAAGAGGCCGGAGAACTGTGTGAATGCACTGTTAAGGCGGGTCTGAAGTACGTTTCAACTTAATTTAATGACATTTATTACACCCAAGATCATTTTCAACAACTTTTCTGCCCTTTGCGAAATGTCGCACAGTGCGGTAAAATTTTGAAAAAGTGCACTGTGCACAGTCGGAGAGAAATTTTTGACTGCAACTACTGCAACAAAAGGTCTGCTGTCCTAAATACTCTGACTATTTGCAGAGAAAGTCTAATTTCATTGTCAAAACTATTTTTATTATACCATACTTTTCTTTTTTCGCGCACAGTGCATTAAAACCGAAAAGTCGTCGCACAGTGCGGGAGTCCAAAAAAGTTTGCACTGTGCGGCTGGCTTTCTTGGGACGAAAAATTTTTGTTTTCAAAATTTTAATGCTATAATAATACTATTACAAGCACAAATATTTTTTCAGTGAGCTCTCCCAATATTGCCCTATGCTGAAGCTGATTGGCCAACGTGGAGGTCGCAAAGGATAAGCTTATTCGAAGAATTCGCTAAAATTTATAATATCTCGGTAGTCGAAAATCTCATAACTCTCTTAAAATATGAATTGAAGTGTATATTGTCTATGCAACAATTACTGAATGACTAGTTGTTTGTTGTTGAATAAATTTTGAAAATTTTACCGTACCCGCTTTTGATTTGAGTTGTTAATATTTGAGCATAGCAAACGAATGAAGAAATAAACTGGGAAAAGTGCGACAAACTGGTTTTATAATAGCAGAGCTTGGTAAAAACCTGATTAAAGTATTACAATACTTATATTCGAGAGAATTTAAAAAAATTATCGATTATTAGCTAATATAGCTTCATGGTAAAATTACTTTTAAATGATTTTTTCCCCAACATTGCTGAGTTGTTTCCTCATAGAATTTACTTAATAATTTAGCATACAATCCAACTATGAATAAATATCTATCGTAAAACTCGTATTTCTATTGACTATACTGATCGAACCACTTGATCATGTTGATGACAAAGTCGGATTCCACTTCGACTTCGATTAGCGGATGATTGCTCTCCGGATATGACAAAACTTTTGCTGTGGATCCATTGGCTTGAAGGGTTCTGATAAATCCTCGATAATGTGGGACCACTCGCAAGTCTTTCTCTCCAATTAGCAGCAAATATGGAGTCTTGATCTTATTCACATGCGCTGCTGGCGAGGAATCAAAGAGTTTTCGGCGCTCTTCGGCGCTGAGGACTTTTTGGAAATCGGGCCATTGGCCAAGGGCTTCGTATGCGGTCCAATCCGTGATGTCGGTGAGGTCATGCATGGCTGAAATGCGATTTTTTATGAGGGAAAATTCATTTTTAAGCCCTCTAAATTAACTTTTAAGGCGAAACAACTAAATTTAACAAAAAAATCAACTTCTGTTTTCCCCCAAAATTACCTAAAATAATATCAGACTTCTCTAAAATCTCCTTCAAAAGACCAAATCATCCTCAAAATTACCCTTGTAATCTCGAATCATCATGAAAACCGACTTACTCAGGATATTTAGCACTGGATTGAGTGCCACACACGCTTTGTAGAACTCAGGGTATTGGCCAATCAAATGACTGACCAAAAATCCTCCGTGAGATCCTCCAAACAAGACCACTCGATCCTTATCCAACTGTTCGTAAGCTTTGAGAGTTGTTTCTACGGCATAATGGACATCCTTGACATCCATATCACCACAATTTCCTGGCAATCGTCGGAGAAGGTCTTCGCCATATCCTTGGGATCCATGATAGTTGACCTGGAATTGGATTAATTAGTCATAAAAAGCACGAACATCGCAAATTCACGTCAAAGATTAAATTTTAGGACAAAATTTGAGGAAAATCATAAATTTTGATGTAAAAGTATCCAAAATCCTTATATTTCATCCAAAAAATCGGTAAATTCTTACCTGCAGAACCGCATAGCCACTTGCAACAAGACTACCAACCAGTGTTCCATGCCACATGATTACTGAACATCCATGAGGGCCTCCATGAGGCAAAACAACTAGCGGAACCTTGGAATTCCCCTCTTTCTTCGGGAATCGAATAAAAGATTCATAAATATGCCCATCTGAAAGTAAAACATGTTATCACAAACGGTATTGCGACCACACGGTAAAATAAACCCCAAATTTCTTACCTTCTCTCTTCAAATACACCACCTCCCATTTTTCTGTCAAATCATCCAATCCGATTTTGGGATCTTGCTCTTCCACCGCCTTAAATTCAATATTTTGGGCGTTTAGGTCGGTCAAAACGAGGGTTGCTGGTCGTGCTGGAGAAGAGGCGTAGGCTAGGAGGTATCCATCCTAAAAACATTACAATAAAGAGACATATTATAAGATAAAATATTATAATTCGAAACTTTTTAACGTATAAAATGCCTGGATATATTGCCCTCGCAATCGATTTCAAAACCCATAAGGTCACTTTTTGGTCAATAGTGACAATGAATTCCGTACAGGAGACATTTTATACGGAAAATAAAAAAAGTTCAAATTCTGTAATTTTCAAAAACTTTTCATCGTATAAAATCGCTCACGTAGTCTCAGAATCGAATGCATCTACTCAAAGGGCATCTTAAACACAAAAGTCTCATAAATTTTCATTTGAATGACATATTATGCAACTAAAGTTCAAAAATAACGTTTCATCGTATAACTTGTCGCCTTGCCAAAAAATGCTTACTTTAACATCCAATGGGAAAGTAGAACTGATCTTCTTCTCGTAATACGGAAGCTTTGTTATTTTCCCATCCGCCAAATCCACCAGAACCACAGTATTCGCAGCTCCCCATAAGGTTGAAACCACTAAACGGCCTTTGGTAAATGGCTGCCGTACAAGTGCCGGCAAGTAGAATCCAGGGAATGTTCCGTTTACTCCAATTTTCTCTGGCTTTTGGACCAATGGAACTAACAATTCGGGGGTCCGTTCGGGCTTAGTCCAATCTAACTGAAAAGAAAATTTTTGGATATTTTTCAGGGCAATTTCAACTAGAAATAATTCATCATCTTTTGTGAACGTAAAAAATTTCGTTAAAGATTGTTTATACTAAATCTTAGATAAAAATACGGTAATCCCAAAGTAAAATAGATTAACAGTGCCTTTAAATAATCCATATTACTCATTATTGTTTCGATTTAGTCATAATTATACCAATTTTTTTTCACCGTTCATCTAAACTTACCTTCCACAGCTCAAATCCAGCTCCATGAGGACCAGTTCCATCCCTTTGGAACCAAACCACCCTTTTTCCGCATGGCGACACTCTCAAGCCTTCAATTCCAACACCAAATTTGCCAATTTTATCGAATGTATCCGCCTTTAAATCATAGTAATACAGCTGGCTTGGTCTGTTGCTGCAATAAATCTTTCCCAATTTGAAAGGAGTCGACTTTACACCAACGAAGAGGATTCCAGTGTCAATTGGGGCCCATGTGGATTGTGCTGGACTAAATTCTTCAAACAAATCGGTCTCAATTAGCTTCAGAGTATTAGTTTTCCAGGTCAAGATGCAGATGACAGGTGTCTTAACTTCGGGCATTTGTTCGCCCCATGACTCGCGGACAACGAATTTTTCGCCAACATTGGCCTGAAGATACAATAATATAGACAAAACATAAAAATTCCCATCCAATTTTATGTTGATTTAGGCACTTGATAGTGATTGATCATCAAATCAAACTCCAAAAATCCTAAATATCAATTCCAAAAATCAAAAACCACCTTACCTTGCTAATTTTCTCCTCATCAGTCCAATCGAGATCGGGATCAAAGAAGTTTGTCGGCTTAACCAGCTTCTCTGCTACATAAAGAATCTTCTCTTCGTCATGGGAGAACTTGAAGGCCCCAAATTCATTGGCGGCATGGACCTTTCCGTGTTTCTTAGAGGCGCCCAGATCAATTGTCTTCAACCTGCGCTGAGATTTTGTGCAAGAAACAATCAAAAACTGTTTTTCGTCTTTTCCTTCAGTTTGAGATAAAAGAGTGGCCGAGAGAGCGCCGGATGGAGAGTAGATTGTTGGGTGAGCACTGTAAATATTGTTCAATTACAAATTCCGATCGATTATGTAAAAATTTTTAACAGGAAGAAAATCATATTTATGACAAGTATAATATCATTTTTTGAATGAAAGATCTCAAACTCAATTCGAAATACTATTTTAAAATGTGTATGGCGTCCGCCTCCAACCATTTGATTGAAAAATTCAACAATCACATTCTAGGTACCTAATCAATTTTCCGAAAAAGGGGAGACAGTAGCCAAGAAAGTCGAAAGAAAAGGTTGTGTTTCCCAACACAAGTGAATCGACAATGCCAAATTTAGCTTGTAGCTAGAAAATTTTATTTCCGGACATTATTCAAAATTTCAAACCAATTGTGCTATCTGACTCGGAGTACCAACACCTTCTTCTTCACCATCTCCAATCAAGTTCCTAAAGCTTCAAAACTCCAAAAAACAAAAAGACTCACTCCGTACCAATCTGTCGACTGCCGAAACTCGAAACAGGCGTCAGGTTCTCCTTATTCACCAATGAAAATCTCGTCGACTTGATTGCTTTCTTCAACAAAGGCTCCCGATTTGTCCAAACAGACTCCACTTGAATAAGATTATCCTGAACCGATACAATCCGCCCTGCTACTGGATCCCGCACAGCCGAAACACGTTCATAGTTCTCTATCCAACCTTGCACACGAGAGAGACTAGCAGTCATTCTTCGAAAAAGGGAAATTTTGAGCTGAAAAGTGTTGATTTAGGGAATAAATACCAAGCAAATAGTGTAAAATGCGAGATATGATGAATTGATAAGAAAATCGCGGTGTAAAGTGGTAAAATCTGATTGAGCGAGCAAACAAACTTATCTTTTCGTCCAAATAAAATGCTATGAAAAGAATTTTGGGCGCAGCTCGCGGTGCAGACTGCTAAAGTTGTGGGCGCTAGCTGCGGAGAAAAAATTATTGAAAATCGCGGTTAATCTAATTTTTTCGAGGTAATAGTCAGTTGGGCTGGTAAAGAAACGTTTATTCAAGTAAAATACGTTTTTTTCTACGTCTTTCACTAGGTAAATTGAGATAAATTGGAGGGTAATATCAAGTGGAATGTATAATATAAAATTAATGTGATTTTGTTAGAAATGAGAGTAATGTTGAGTGAATTTATATTTATATGAACGTAGTCGAAGCTGGAGCAAGAATTTGTTGATTATGGTTTGTTGTGGTGGTGCGGACAATCCGGTCTTCAGTTCTTCCTTCGTGCTGAACAACTGGCTTTTCTCCGCTCTTTTGGGATACTGTACTCTCTTCACGGACAAGACTGTACTCCTGGAAGTGTTCGGTAACTCCATGGGTTGGGCGGTCTGGAAAGTTAAAAATGATTAGAGGTAGTTGCACTGTGCAAAGAGAATAAAAAATTTTGCACAGTGCGAAGACTTTGGAATAGCTCTTGCACTGTGCTCAATATAGCAATGAGAAAAGTGAAGTGCGGATTGTACTGAGCAAGAGTCATAGAAAAATGTACAGAGCAAAGAAATCATATTTCTCCCTCGGGCGCGCTGCACCGTGCAATGCAAAAATACGCACTGTGCAGTCAATTTTTTGTCTTTTGCACATGGCAGGAGAATCAACAACGCTTACGGCCAGGACTGAAGAGGGACGGACGCTCCACAAAGATCTGCGGAGTCGGTGGTTGCATGTATGTCGAGGGCTTTTGAGTTGAGAACGTAGTTTGAGGCACTGATTTATCAACTACTGGAACTTGAGGAATATACTCCGGTTGGAGATATGCACTGGGTGGAGGGTATTTTCCTGAACGACCAGTCGGGTCCTGGGAACGCTGAGTTCTGACTAAAAATTGTCATATAAAAATGAAGATTAATATTTGATATTAATTATCAAGTTGAATGTCGTAAAGACATTAGAAACCTACGCCATTGCTGGAAGTACCATCTGGCCGAACCTAGAGGCCATGGATGATGCATTCTGTGAGTCTCAGCCACCTAAACAATATTTGGGATATTATACATGACCTTTAATTACAGCAACTCACCTCCTCTTTAAATCCATCCAAAAACTTTTTGAAGCAGGCAAAGTAGATCGCAGTGAAGATAGCACCAAGCCCAACGAATGTCCCCAGTAGTGAAAAGAATATTACTGCGAATTTGTGAAAATCTCCCCAATCATAGGCGGCACAAGGCGATGGCAAGGATAGGATGGCCAAAAATCTTAGGGAATCCATCTGAAACCGAATTCTTATGCCCGAAACACTCTACGAATTTCAAGCACGCGGCATGGTAACAGGTGGCGAGTGCGCAACTTTTGTGATCAAGTGCGCTTTAGACGCATCGTCTCCATGACAACTGCGCGCCCCCTCAGGACTTGCGGCTCTTTTCGACGCACGCGTTTATGCTAATAACTTTTGGAAACCCTCTTTCGGAGGTCCGCAAAGGGCTTTGTCAGTATTACTACCGCTTTTGCGACAGTAATCTGAAAAGGAAAATAGTTGACCCAAATCGGTCATTTTGGTCAAGTCTTGCCCAAAAATTATTCTTCTTTTTCGGAGGGAAAAAACGGAATTGGTGTGAATAGCGTAGTCAGAAGTAGAATTTGCGACTATGTTCAAGAAGTTCGACCCAACCAAGGACGTCAATGGCTCGCAACAGCTTAAATCTTCAGTTCAGGTGAGATTTTGACAATTTTTCTTTGAATTTAGGTGAAAAACAGGGCAATCTAACGAATTCTGCTTTTGTAAAAGGAAAATAAGCTTTCACGTTTGTGTAAAAACTATTGGGACTCAGACTTCCCATTACTCTTCACGGGTCATGAACTTTTTTATATTTTGTTTTGATGGTATAATTGTTTCGAAAAAGCTTTTCCCGAGTTTGCAAAATGTTCCAAATTTCACACAGAGCTGTTAAATAGCATGAGGAAGGAGTTATACCTTATTTTTTCCTTTTTTTTAGCGAGGGATCCGCGCCAAATTGATTGAGGAGTACCCACCTTTGTCCACGATAATTGAAGAAATCTTCCCGAAGAAGGAGAATTTCAAGGTGATAAAGTGCAAGGACCATGTTGAATTGCTTGTTAGTGAAGATGGAACAGTTCAGTTCATCAAGCACCGGGATTTGCCATACATTCCTTCGCTAAGATTGTTGCATAAATATCCATTCATTCTGCCACATCAACAGGTAATAGTTTCGATTTATTTGTTGAATTTTAGTGGTCAATCATTAAAAATGTTGGCCTCTGATGCAGTAAAGAGTATTTTCAGGATATTTTGTTCTTCGTGAAACACAGATGAACGTTGTTTTTGAGGATGATGGATATTAATGTTTTATGTTATCCATGATCTTTCGGCAAAGTTTCTCGAAATTTTAGGATTCATTATTTTTTTGTTGTGGTAACTCTTGTGTAGCAAGATACTAGAATGGGCTGAGTGTCTTCACGACTCTTTTTTTATTCTTTTATTGCAAAAGAAATTATTTTAATAGATCATTTTTCCACAAGACATCAGATGGTGAAGGATAATATAAGATCTTGAGGTTTAGATGCGTTTTGCTAATTAATAAATATTTTCAGGTCGATACGGGTGCCATTCGCCCGGTTCTCAACGGTTCTCATATCATGGCTCCAGGTTTGAAAAGCCCTGGAGCAAAATTGGCCGAAAACGTAAGGAAAGACCAAGTTGTCGCTGTGATGGCCCAAGGAATGGAACATGCGATGGCAATTGGTCAACAGAAGTTCAGTTCCAGCGAGATTCTGACGCAGTCAACTGGTACGGCCATTGATAATGTTCATTACTTGAACGATGGACTTTGGAGATTACCAAAAGTCAACTAAATTGATCTAGCCCTTGTTTTTGTTGGATTTTGAATGAAATTATTTATGAAAGATATGGGAAGTGTGGTATTTCGTCGTTTTAACCGAGTTTCATTATCGATGTTAAAGAAATTTCAGGAAATTTGTTTAATTTTCATATTATACTTGATATCAAAAATTTTATTAAGCCTTTATGATTTTAAAAAACCTTGCGGATACATCGTATTTTACAATAATTTATTCCAACAAAATCTCGCAATAATATAACGTAATATAACTGCAATCAAAACTACCTGCAATAACTGATATGACAATTATCTGTACAAGTGATCAGATAGAAATTTAACCGGTTTTCCGAACTAATGCGAAGTAAAATACGAATGAACTAGCAACTAATTGGACGCTAATTGTCCGTCACAAGAGCAAAATTCGAACACTACGGGGGATGCATGTATTTATATGACACATGAAAAGGGCTTGAGCAACATAAAACAATCACTATAATTTACAGATATCCTAAGAGAATTGGCGTTTGAGCAGCTTCTGACATTTTGAAGGCACTATATTTTGGGCTAAATGCCAAAGTAACACAAAGTTAACGAAATGTCACAAAAATTATTGGATTTGACATTTCGCCTTAAATGACCCTCAAAACAATAAGAAATAACTAAATATGAATAAATTACAACCCAAGCGTTCCATCATCCAGTTGTCTTCGCTTTTCGGCATCGAATGGGACATATACACCTTGATAGAGAACAAATAGTCGATCATTGTCGTTGGCATCCAATCCTAGGCTTTGTAGATGTGTTTTTATAAGTTTGAAGGTTCCTAAAATACGATAGATTACTTTTGTGGAATGTTTTATCAGAACAAGGAAATGTGACATTGCGTGGACTTGATATTGATTTTTTGCAATGTCCATATTTAATGTTATAAGTCTGGGAAGAGTAGTCTAGTGGATAAAGAAAGTTTACCTGTCTTCTGAACGTCACTACATAGGCGGAGGAATGTTGGAACGGCCGGTCCGACCAAGCGATCTTTTAGATGGTCGGCAATCTTTTCAACCATTTCCTGAAGAATCAAATCAAATACAATATAAAAATACGATTTGTAGGCAAAAATGGGCAACTGACCTCGTCTGAAATCCCGGAATCCTGAATTTTTACAATCGCCGCCATTCCAGTCCGACCCTCGGTTCTGGGAGCTCGAACTCCATACACGGTGACATCGGAAATGCATTTTCGAAGTTCTAGAGAGCCATAGAAGGCCTTCTCGACTTCTGTCGTTGAAACGTTTTCGCCCTTCCATCGGAAAGTGTCTCCAGTCCGGTCTCGGAAATAAACGTAGCCAAGTCGGTCCCAATGGAGAATATCGCCTGAAAATCGTGATTTCTTAGGTCCATGGATGATGTAGATGGAATATTAAGGTAGATTAAGATCTATTGTGTCTTTCAGAAAGGCTAGATCTAACATTGTAGGGCAGTTACGGCTGTTTTTCGCAACTATAATATATTACCCTTCCTCACCTGAGACAAAAACTTGGTCTCCCTTTCGGAAAACGTCGGATAGAACTTTCTTGCTCGTCTCCTTTTGATTCAAGTAGCCTTCGAAATTCAGCAATGGATTTCCGCGACGAATCGTTGACACCATCGCTCCAGTTTCCCCTGGCCTACAGGGAATGCAAAGTCCATCTTCGCCTCGAATAACTTCGCCGGTAGCCTCGTCGACTTTGATTAATCGAACTGGATGGAGTCTGGAGGTGATAGGGGAGATAGGAAGGAATCCACAAGAGCCAACTTGGCCATCAATGTTGACTGAAAAGGAAACTTTAGGGAAAAATTTTGGAAAAGATGGAGAAAATTATGTTTTATTGAAATTAATAAAATTAAACACTTCAAAAATGTGTTAAAGCTTCACCCATGATAAAAAAAATTTAAAAATGTGGGTGACTATCTTATAAAGCTTTTTCCGTAAAAGTACCCCTTAACTCCAAAAATGCCACGAACCGGGATCGAACCGGTGACCTTTAGATCTTCAGTCTAACGCTCTCCCAACTGAGCTATCATGGCACACACTTCCGTGCTGTTTTTTCTTTCCCGCTCTCTTTTGGAAAATTGAAAAGGCTGCGAATAAGTGAATTTGGAAGGGGAACTTGAATAAAAATAGTATGAAAAAATAGTAACTTTAATGAAATTCAAAAAAACGCAAACTTATGGATGCTTATTCAAAATATTTAAAAAATTTTCCAAAATTTAATGTAAAAAAAAATCGTTTTTTAAATCGCACAAACTCACCCAAGTTTGATGTTCCTTCAGTCGATCCATAAAGTTCTCCGATTCTAACGCCAAATCGGTCCACAACATCTTGCCAGATCTCTTGGCGAAGGCCATTTCCATACATTAATTTGACTTTATGCAGTTTTTCTTCTGCACTTGGAGGCTGGGCCAGGAGATATCGACAAATTTCGCCGATGTACTGAGAGGCCTAAAATACGGTAAACTGAGGACCTTTTGTTGGAAAATATTAATTTTTTCAAATTTTAATTTTTTTTTTAAATTAAAAAATTAAAAATTAAAAAAATTAACTTACAGTACATTGGTGTTTAATGCAGTCCTTCCAGAAGTTGCTGGCCGAAAATTTGGGTCGAATAACAGCTGTAGATCCCCTTAAAATTGTCTGGCCCATTCCCAAAATGCCTGCGGCGGTGTGATATAAAGGCATCGAGATGTAAATCCGATCTTCTGAGGACACTTTGAAAGCTTTTGCTGCGCCCACAGCCATCGAGTAGAATCTAAAAAAATTATTTTTGGAACAAAACATTTTTACAATTCAAAGAACAATATATTTTTTAGAAAAAACTTACCGCAATCCCCTCATAACCGCGGCTTTTGGCATGCCGGTGGTTCCGCTGGTGTAGATGAAGCACAAAACCGATTGAAAATCAACTCCATCGACTTTGGCTGGCTCCTCAATGGATTGCTCATCCAACAGAGGGGTCAGATGCGTGTATTCTGGCGCTTTGAATCTGGGATCTAATGGAGATTTGTCGCCAAGGTCACAAATGTAAAAATTCAGCTCGATAGTGGGATCCAAATGGCCTTCCAACTTGGCTGTGGCCAAAACTGAAAATTTAAGTTTTATACATAAAGGAATTTGGGGACTTTTATTTTAGTAATGAATTCTTTTTTAATTTTAAAAATTTATGACAAAATTTTGTTCAAAGTTTTGTGAATTTGTGCATTTTCGAAAAAAACTGTCAAAATAAAAAAATCGCGAAAAAATTGCAAGAAAAGATGATCATACATCACTTTGGACCGGGAGCTGACGTGCGTCATTTTTTCGATGATTTGAAAGCTTTTGGAAGTCATTTTGGAAGGTTCTGGTTAAATTAAGAGATGAAAAATTTCGTGTCACGCCTCGAAAACATTTTTTTAAAAAATTCCAAGAAAAAATCGGTAAATTTTTTGTCTTTTCTCCTCATTTTTTATCATTTTCAAAAAAACCGATGATTTTTGGAGCCTTCCAACAGCTTTTCGAAACGTCCAACCATAGCTCAGTTGGTAGAGCGGAGGACTGTAGTTAAGCGGAAATCCTTAGGTCGCTGGTTCGAATCCGGCTGGTTGGAATTTCTTTTTTTCAAATAATTTTTTGATTCGATTAATCATTTATTTTGCTTTCTATGCGTTTGATATGTTGTTGACATCTCACGCTTTGGATTTTTATGGGCCTCTTAGCTCAAATTAGGCAAAAATGAGGACAACATGACTAATGTTTTGTTTTGCAGCGGTCTGAAGCTCTTTTTGGATGGAAAATCAGATTTTTTCCGACAAAGCATGTCCTCTGCATAAGATTTTCCTCGATATTTGCCGTAAACGAAATTTTTTTTAAAATTTTTGAATTTCTGATAGCGCCCTGCTTACCTTTAGCCAAGCTTTTTGAGCAAACGACTGCATTCGTTTTTGAAGTCTGAATACAATGCGCCAGCTGCTCGGACTTCAACGATGAGTTGATCCACGCAGTCACCGCTCCAATCTTGGACAATCCAAGCCACGCGGCCACGAAATCAATCGAATTTTCCATGAAAAGGGCGATCGGATCGCCTTTTTTGTAACCTAACCGCTGAAATGGGGTGTTAAATTAACATTGAGGTTCATTAAAATTGAAATAGTATGTAGATTTAAAATTTACCTGAAAATAATTGGCATAACGATTGGCCAATAGATTCAGCTCCTCGAACGTCACTTGTCGTTCCGTGTTCACCTCGATTATTGCCGATTTTTGCGGATGTTTGCGGCAAATATCGAGGAAAATCTCATGCAGAGGACGGTTCCGTTTGCTCTGTCGGAACAAATCCGATTTCACATCCAGAAGGAGCTTCAGACCGCTGAAAAACCAAAATATTAATCATGTTATCCTTATCGTTGCCTAATTTGAGTCAAAGAGGCCTTAAAATTCTCAAAAATTGAGATGCCAAGGACATGTTTGAGGCTTAGGCAAAAACAGTGATTAATCGAATCAAAAATATTTGAAAAACGAACTTCCAACCAGCCGGATTCGAACCAGCGACCTAAGGATTTCCGCTGAACTACAGTCCTCCGCTCTACCAACTGAGCTATGGTTGGACGTTTCGGCGGACTTTTGGAAGGCTCCAAAACAATCGATTTTTTTCAAAATGATAGAAAATGAGGAAAAATAAAAAAAGATTACCGATTTTTTCTTGGATTTTTTAAAAAAATTTTTTTTAGCCTTGACACGAAATTTTTCATTTCTTAGTTTAACCAGAACCTTCCAAAATGACTTCCAAAAGCTTTCAAATCATCGTAAAAAGTGACGCACCTCAGATCCCGGTCCAAAGTGATGTATGATCTGTGCAGAAAATCCCCAAATCTGGCCCAAATCCAGACGCACATTGCGGCGACGGCCAACGCCTCGTAACCGAAGGCTTCGACGATGAGGTAACCTGCCAAGAGGATGCTAAAAAGCTGCTCCCAATTCAGTTGCATCTTCTTCTTCTTCGTGTTTTCGGAGGACGTTCGGAAGGGGCGGAGCTTGCGCTTTCAATGAAAACAGCCGTTCTTAATTGCGGGCTGAAAAGATGGTGGTAATCGGGGAGAGAGAGGGTATTCTTTGTGTTTTTGAGTTTCGCAGGGAAGTGGAGGTCATTCACAGTTCAAAGTTTGGAGAATTTTAAAAAATGATGTTTTGAAACGTTTTAATTTCAAATTAATTTTTTTAACTTACAAGGGAAATACCCCAAGTGCGACGCTCAGATTTTAATAAAACTTGGCACAAGTATATAATATTTTTGGTTTTTCTAAGACGTATGCGAGACTCCTAGCTCGCAATTTGCAGAAACGGCCGAGATATTCAGATCGTACGTTGGCAAAAATGTGACACTTTTTAGAGAATTTTGGTATGAGAGATTTTATTCCCATTTTTACCGTCAGGGATAATGTTTGCACAAAAAATTTATTTTTACTGGCAAAGATATGGCCGAAAAGTGTTTTCCTCTGTGACCAATCTCCACGTTTCGCGTACTCACTCGGCCGCAAAGATCGTTCAATATCTCGGCTGCGCCACACATTAACTGCGGAAAATTTGAGCTAACGGTTTGTTGTGACGGCCGCGATATTCAACGGTCTATGTTGACTAGAGTGCTCGGAGAGCAGCGAAAGAAAAAAACGTTTTTTGGCCATGAATCTGTAAATTTCGGGAAATTTTTTCACTCGGACTATAATAAAGTCCGAGCGGTTGTTTCTGCAAAACGCAACTTAAGAATCTCGCTTAAATCCTCGTAAAATTTAGTATAAATTTGTGCCAAAATTCATAAAAAATTGCGTTTCTCCTGTAAGGGTTAGCTGCAAACAGTGGTTATTCTAATCACCATCTCTAACTACTTCCATTTTAGCTAAAATAAATCCCAAAAAACACATTTCCTTACTTCCTTCTCCTGTGTGTTATATCCTTACTTCTTTCGGTGCCGTACAACGGCGCAAACCACAGGCCTGCAATTTGTCACACCTTTGGGAAATTACTGTGCTCTCTGTAATGAAATTAAAATAATTGTAAAAACAAACTAAAGAACAACTTGAGAAATTGTACAAATGTATACAATACATACATACGTAGTTGAAAACCCGCGGACAGATGGTTGCTCAATTTTCAACAGACAGAATGGTATTTGGAGGGAAGCCCAGAGAGATTCGGAGAAATTATTGGGTTGTTGTTAGGGCTAAAGAAGTGAAAATGATTAGTCAGAGTTTCTTGAGTAATAGCCAAGGTTTTGTGACAAAGGATTGGGTAATCTTGCATCGCTGATGATTAATTCCAGTATAAAAAAGAGCTTTTTATCGTTGAAATATAATAAAAACAGCTAGCACGCTGTATTCAAACTTCAAACACGGATGCATGGTTTGTGCTGAAAAAGCTTGGCTAAATGTGAATGCAACCGTAGTTTAAAAATATTTAAGAACAATTTTTTTGATGTGTTTTGACATGGATAAACCTTTGGCCCAGTGGATCGAGAATATCACGAAGAAATGGTCCTAAAATGGAAGCAATGAGGGAACAACGTTTTGTATAATAAATGCACCAAATGATAATCAAAGAAAAGCTGGGTTAAAGGGCCAGATCAACTACTTTTGAATTGCGCTTTTTACGGCGTGTGAAACGAAATGTCAAAAAAGTTTTTTTATGTCCTGCAACAAAAACAAAGGCGGTAGAGTTGCAAACAATAAAATAATTATTAGAAAGCATGCAGAATGTCACCATTATTTTTTTTCCGTTGTTATTGGTACAGTAGACGAAGGACCGTTTTGGAAATTTCGTCTCCACGTCGTGAAAAGCGCAATTCGCAATTCTGTATCATTAACTCCAAAAGTAGCTGTACTGTCCCTTTAAATTAGAAGCGGTTCTAATTTTTCATTTTGTGCCTTTTGGCTAGCTTCTACCTAATATTATTGTACTAGAATATCCGAACAGACTTGATATATATATATATATATATAAAATCCGATTCCTTTATTGCCCAGAGTACATTTTCTAGCATTTCGTGAGAGTGCACACGACCAACCAACACATTCTGAATGCCTTTCGACCCTGACTTATTTTAGAAAACGTCAAAACTGTAGATCCCGGCTACTCTTTCAAATGTATCCGATTTGTTTTTTCATTACTTTTTCACTTCTCCGTTCTTTGAATTCGCGAACAATTCCAGCCAATTTGAAGATCAACGGAGGGTGAGTAAATGTCAGAGAGAATTGATGATTCACGGAATTAAATGTTTTTCCTAAACTCTCACTTCAGCGGAAATTCGAATAAAATTAGATGTAATTTTCAAGCTCTGTTGACTTTTGTGTAAAACTACAGGGGAAAGGATTGTTTTTACAGAAGCATGAAGTAAACTGATTAACTTGACAAAGGACATCATTTGAAAAAACATCATGTTATGACTGAGGAAGAGATCGATTTGAATCGACATTGATTCATGAAATTATGAGAAAATCAGCATAATGAAATAATCAAAAGTTGGGAAAGATACGTTTCGATATAAACAAGAAATTGGAGACTCGGGTAACGTCGATACTGCGTACTGACAAGGGAAGTACCCCAAGTGCGACGCTCAGATTTTCTGTGAAAATTTGCATGCACGTCAGATATAGGCAACATATCAATTCCTGAAAATTTTAGCTCGCGCTTTGCATACGCAGCCGAGATATTAAACGATCTTTGCGGCCGAGTGGGCACACGAAACGCGGAGAGCGATCAGAGATGAAAACACTTTCGGCAATAACTTTGCGAATTTCGTGTGGAAAAAATTAAATTTTTGTGGGAACGTTACCCGCTAGAAATAGTCACGAAACATTTCATACCAAAAATTCCCGAAAAAGTGTCACATTTTCGCCAACTTTTGATCTAAACATCTCGGTCATGTCTGCAGAGCGTGAGCTAGAAGTCTCGCGTATGTCTTAGAAAAAAAGTACTAAATTCGTGCCAGGTTTTATTAACACATCAGCGTCGCACTCAAGGTACTTCTCCTGTGAGTTGACGGAAAAAATATTCAAAATACTCTAAAAAAGGGCTCTTTCATTGAGATCACCGGAAAAATTTCTCAACGCTGGTTGAAAATCCCATTCAAAAGACAATTTTGGGTCGCAAAAAGTCCGCGAAATTCTTCAGAACTCCCATTTTTATCCGCTCTCAGTACACGAGGTGTGACGCTCATATTTTCTTCAAAATTTTGAGCGAGTGGTTTACATAGCTCACTACTGGTTCGTAAAGTCGCTGGAATGTTTTCTGCGACATGCACTGTGAGAAAACAAATGTTCCCTTTGCGCTGTGCAATTTGTTGCTTTTTGCACCGTGCAAATGGATTTTTTCAGTTGTCGCTCGCACCCTGACCTTTCTTGAGCAGTGCAAACATCAAAAATCACTCCAGCGACTTTCCGGATGGATTAGGAGTAATAACTAGGAGCTAGTAAAAGATGTGGAAAAACATTTAAAAAATGTAAAATTGCAGATAATTTAACCCAGGTTTTTGCTGACCATCGTTTGGTATTAGGCCGTTCGTAAAGTCGCTAGAGTGATTTCCGCGACATGCACTGTGCGAAAACAAAAGTTCAAATTGCACCGTGCAATAGGCTTTTTTCGGCTGTCGCTCGCACCCCAGCGACTGTGCGAACGGACTTATAATCCGTTATGTCATTGAAAATTTTGTGGGGGGAACTTTTTTCTTGCAAGACCTTGGTTACCCAAACATATCGTATAAAAGTTTGTCCATTCCAATCTTAGTACATGCTAATTCAAATTATAATCTGACCGTCAAAATGAGTACTTCAATTCTGAATAAAAACCACTGTAAATCGAAAAAAGTTACAAAACAAGCTGACGAATAAAAGCCAAATCCTCGCCATTTTCGACTTGTCATCCTCACGTAACCAGTCTTAACCCCATCATCATCCCCCTCCTCAATGTCATCATTTCCCTCCGTTGCCCGAAATTAAAGATCAAAAACTTCCTCTCTGTCGGCGGAACTCAACAACGCAATCCAGCTCTCGCCCAACGTATTACATCTTATTTTGACGAAACCCGACGCTGCGGTCAGGTTTTTTGGCATTGCAAGCGAACGAAAAAAGGCTTTATGAAAGTGGCGCGACCACAAAAAATGGGAGAAAATCCGAGGCAAAACCAGATCCGAAGGCTCTTCCTTCCCCCCCTCGCCGCTTCCCGAATCCGATCGCCTTCAGATGACCATTCGGTTAATCTCTTTTTTCACCACCATTCGATTCCAACAAACGAAATATGCGGGGATTTGCGATCTGTAATGCGCGATTTGCATAATTTTGGAGGGATTTTCAACACAAAGCCGGAGATGAGAAGGGTGCAAAGGTGAAGGTGGAAAATGCGCAAAATGCCTTACAAAGGAAGTGTTTGACGCTACAAAGCTAAAATTTTGCACTAACATCGGGCACGGGCCACGTATCAATTCCTGAAAATTTAGGCTCGCGCTTTGCAGGGGCAGCCGAGAAATTTGACAATCTTTGCGGTAGAGGGAGCACGCGAAACGCGGAGAGCAATCACAGAGGAAAACACTTTTTGGCCATAACTTTGCCTGTTTCGCGACAAAAAAACTAATGTTTTGTGGAAACATTACTGTCTACAGTAGAAACAGGTGCAAAAATTTTTCACGCACAAATTTGCCAAAAAAGTCACATTTTTCCCAAGTTTCTGTCTTAAAATCTGGGTCGTTTCTGCAAAGCGCGAGCTAAAATTTTTTGAAGCTTTTTTATAGTCTAGTCAGGACATGTTAGCTCAAAAAATCTGAGTGAAATCCGACGATTACCGCAAAGCACTTATAAAATTTAAAAATAAAAAATTTCGAATTCTTTCCTTTTGTCTCTAAATTTTATAGACAAAATATATTGCGATTCGGAAATCGCAATATGCAGAAGTGGTCGTAAAAGAGTAAAGACATGTCTCCCATAATGAAAATTGTATTTATCCCCCGCGAAACACGTGTTTGGCTCTTTAAAAATCCTCCAAATGCTGTTTTTGCGGAAAAATTCGGTGCTGAAGGTGTCTCTAGGCAACATTTTGGAGCTCTTCTGTTTCCGGAAGTGTTTCAAAAATCTAGCATACAAATTTGCGAATTTTACGAATAATTTTGACAGAAATTTCTTTTTGATGTCAAAAAATTTGCGTGAAATCTCAAAAACACGGAATGATACTACAAATCAGAGCGATAAAGGCACAGTAACCGTCGCAGAAAACCAAAAAATAACCGCCAAAGATCAGTCAACGCCGCCAACGCAAACTGGAAAAAAACAAATGGTGTTCCACGACGGGATTTATCACTCCCTCCACAAAACTTGATTAGACGGATTAAACAACTCATCTTCATCTCTCTTTGTCAGAAATAGATTCACAAGATTCGAAAAGAAGGGGCATACTCAAAATGTATTTTTTTAAAAACGTTTTCTGCGAAATTTACAAGGCAAGTGTTTGCAGTGCGACGCACAGATTTTCTTTAACTTCCGCACATACGTCAGGGGCATATATCAATGGCTGAAAGTTTCAGCTCGCGCTTTGCAGGCGCAGCCGAGATATTCAACTATTTTTGCGGCCAAGAGTACGCAAAACGTGGAGAGCGGTCAGAGAAGAAAACACTTTTTGGCCATAACTCTGCGAATTTCGTGTGGAAAAAATTTAATTCTTGTGGAAACATTATCCTCTACTGTAGAAATAGATGTAACAATTTTCATGAGTACGTTTGCCAAAAAATGGCGTGTTTTTGAACAATTTTTGAACAAAAAACCTCGGTAGTTTCTGCAAAGCGCAAGTTAAGAATCTTGTAATGTTTTGAAAAAATTACTAAAAATTTGTGTCAAGTTTTATTAAAATTTGAGGGTCGCATTTTAATCCAAATTTGAGAAAATTCTCATCAAAATCCGAACATCTCACCTTGAGAATTTCCCATGTACAACGATCCGCAGTATAGTGATCCCTTCAGCAACAAACCCCCTAATTATATTCTTTGCAAGTCAATCCTACAACAAGTTGATCTGAAACAAAACTTTTTGTCGCAAAACTAATAAACCTCCTAACCTGTTGACCTCGAAATGGGAAACGTCTGAAGACGGACCGAAAAAAGTTTTAATTCGGAATAAGAATAACCCTCGCCCACTTCGAATCCGTCCCTCAAATCCAATTAAGGATGTCAAGAGGAAGAGGTTTTATTGGGATCGGGCTTGGTTCCGAGGGGGTGAAAAACAGAGGTTTCGAGGCATGTTTGGTCAGTCATAAATAAAAGTTAAAGCGACCAAGGGATTTGTGGAGTTTAGTGAACAGAGAAGGAGGGGTTACAAACGTGATCAAATAGGTTCAAGTCAGGATTCACAAGGCATTACGGTAGCATCCCTATTTGAAACATGACACAGTTTCTGGTCCGTTCGTACAGTCGCTGGAGTGATTTCAAGGACATGCTGAATTCTTTGGACATTTCGTTTACTTTGCCGTAAAAGGCGCGAGTCACAAGTATGTTATACTGGGAATCTTTTAAAGGAACAGTACAGCTACTTTTGAATCGCGCTTTTTACGGCTTGGGAAACGAAATGTCCAAAAAGTTTCTTCGTCTACTGTACCAATAACAATGGAAAAAAAAATAATGGTGACATTCTGCATGGTTACTATAATAATGATTATTTTATTGTTTGCAACTCTGCCGCGTTTGTTTTTGCTGCAGGGCATAAAAAAACCTTCCTTGACATTTCATTTCACACGCCGCAAAAAGCGCAATTCAAAAGTAGCTGTTCTGGCCCTTTAATTGCAGAAAAAAGTCTTGAACATATTGAAACACATGAAACAAAGGACCAATTTCATCCCGTCCCAAAAAACGCCAGGAAAAAATTTTTGTCTGTTCCACAAAGTTAAAATGAACAGATCTAAACGTTTGGGCCTCAAACGCCCTAATAAAGTTATTTTTCAATACGATTCCACCAATGATAGACTTTAAAATTCGAAAAATACCATCGAAAAAGGGGTACTTATACCGTTTGTCGTCTTTGTTTTTTCAGCGATGAACTCATTAGCAGCAGCCCACACGGTTTCGCCAACCATTCCCATTACAAGTCTGCTGTTTACCGTTCACTGTTTATTCGTGGGATCGTAATCGTAACGGGAATCTCATCGGAACAAAGGTTACAGTGTAAAACTTGTAATGATAAAATAAAAAAAACAAAATTTGCTGAATTTTTTTATGACAACACAAAATTATTATGATAGATTTAAAAATTTTGACAAAATGCATAGTTTTGGCATGTTTTAAAATGAAAATTTGGATTGTCGCTGCAACGCGCAGGCGAAAAATTGATATGCGAGACTCAAAGCTCGGCACAAATTCAGATTCAGATATTCTCAGATGTATGCGAGACTTCTAGTTCGCGCTTTGCAGAAAAAACCGAGATTTTTACTTCTAAAGTCGGCAAAACCATGACACTTTTTTGATGAACTTTGGTATGAAAGGTTTGATGATTATTTCTGTCATAGAGGGCAATGTTTCCACAAAAAATAATCTTTTTCCTCACCAAACTGTAAAAATTACGGTTTCAAAGTGTTTTCTCTCTGACCACTCTACACGTTTTGCGTACTCTCTCGGCCGCAAAGATCGTTCAATATCTCGGCTGCGCCTGAAATGGGCAAGCAGAAACTTTCAGGCATTAATGTGCGGCCTATGCCAGACGTGTGTGCAAAGTTTAAAAAAATCTGAGATTCACACCTTAAGAACTACATCGGCTAATTTGTGCCAATTTCGTAAAAATTTCACTTCTTTATGTGATCAAAAATGGAGCAACAAGCTTCATCAGTATCAACATTTTTAAGATTCTGGCTTTTCTCCTCAAGTCATAAAATTTACGAAAAGCTGTATAAAACCGCCCAACAACCCCGTAAACTTCGCAACCGTTCGCTGCACTCAAAGTTTCGCCCTTTCCCAAACGGAAGCATCCCGCAAAAACATGTAAAATGTCGATTTCCGCCATCGACGATCAACATCAAAAAACAAACTGTCGGCAGATTCACTTTCATCGACCGCCGGAGGCAAAGTCCACCCCGAGAAAAAATTTCGCCTTTCCCAACAAAAATTTCTCTCTCAATTTCGAACTTTCGCCCCCGACGCGTTTGACCCAGTTACCGCCATGGAATATACATTCAGAACGCGATCTGAATGTATATCCCAGCGGCGCCTCCAGCTGACTGCCTTCGGGCGAAACCCCCAAGGTTCGAAAAAAAACAAATAAAAAGGGACTTTTTGACAAATCTCCGACTGAAATTTGGAGGTAGATCACAAACAAGAGATGTAACCAATATAAATTGACGTTTTATACGGTAAAATAACTCATAGTGCAAAATGCGCGGCAGAAAATCATGATTTTACCGTAAAAATACCTTATACATGACAAAATGAAGTAAAAAAAGTTTCAAATCAATTTTTCACATGAAAGATAAATTTTAAGCGTCGTTTCTACCGTATCTTGCAAAATCAATCCCTATTTTTTATTGATTTTTGAACGAAGGCCACGCTTGTGGCAAGAAGGAAAGACTTGACCCAAAATCGATCAGTTTTAGAGTCAACTTTCGCTCTCTGGTTGCCTTTTTACGCCGGAACTGTGAGAGTTGCTGGCCGAACAAATCGATGTGAATTTACGTTCGAAGATGTTTTCGCTGCCCTCAACTGAAGCTCGAGGAAAAAGATACGATTATCTTGTTCCACACAAAACAGTAAGTCGGATTTTATTGTTTTTATTGATTTTAGTGTAGGCATAGATTTATTTGATCAATTTTGTGTGGGGTGGGTAGAGAGAGGCTGGATTCACTTGGTTCTAGCTTTGCCTGCTATACAAAAGTCCAATTTTTTCAAAATGTTGATATTACCTTGTTTCAGGTACTTTGAGTTTTCTTTAAAATTATTGAAAAATAAAATGTTTTCAGGACATTGGCCACTTGGTATGGAAACTTGATCGTTCATCGTTGGATATTGAAGGAAACGAAGTAATTTGCAGTCCACAATTTGGTCCAAATGGAGTGAAAGATGCTGGTTTCATGGTGAAGGTCTGGCCTAACGGATTTGACGAAAACTCGGACGAATTTGTCTCCATTTTGGTGGCTTTTACTGAGAGATGTGGTAAAATCAAGGATGGAGAAGGAGATATTTACCTGTACAAGGATTGCGGGTTCAACGAATTTTTGGGATGGAGATTGGAGTTCAGCAACAGTAAAGGTCCAATTGCACTGGCAAGCAGACGTCCTTTGGTGAACGTCAAGGATTATGAAAGTGAGTGTGAGATGGTGAAACCCCTTTTGTTTTTTTCTTACGATTTTAGGAAATAACAGCTGATACGCTATAATATAAATTGATACCTAAAATTTTTTAAGTGCGTCTTGTTTCCAGATCAAGCGCAAGTGGGATTTATGTATGGCCGAAAGAAATTTATTCGACGTTCTGAGCTTTTGAAATACTTGGAAAATGACCCGTTAACAATCGTGTGTTACGCTCGACGTTTTGTCCGTCGCACAATCTTTTTTGATGAAAATCTGAAGCCAGAGCATTCGGAAAAGGACAAGGTCTTTGAGGAAGCACAGAAAACCGAAGAGGAAACAGATGATTTGCGAAGAAAGAAGGAGGAACATAAACGAGAGATGTTTATGGAGGGGGAGGAAGAAGACGAACAAGATCCTGATGTGGAAGAAGTTGAAGTTGGAAAAGAGGAGGAAGACGAGGGCGACGATGATGAAGGACTTGGAGAGGATAGTCAAAAGACAGAAAGCGAGGAAAAGTGAGTCTTTAGCTAATTTTTTTGGATATTACACCAAGTGTAACAAAAAAAGTTATTGATTGTGCAAATTTATTTTTGTTTATGGTTTGGATTAATGTAAATTGTATTTAATTTTTGTTTGAGCTTTTTGAGGTACAATTTTATTGATTGAAATTATATTTTATCAGTTTTTTTATGTTATCCATTTCAGAGAGTCTGAAGAGGAAAAGGAGTCGGAAGAGTCTTCAGAAGACGGTGATAAGAAAAAGGATGATGAGGAAGAGGAACAGGAGGACGAAATGGGACCTGAGGCTAAGAAAGACGGCGAAAACGGTTCCAAAAACGAGCATCAAGAAGAAAATTTCCAAGGAGAACCCAAAAAGGCATCCGAAGAGAAAGAATGGAACTCCTACAAAAAGAAGGGCAATCACGATGTTCTACTGATCTTCAAATCAGGTCCTGAAGAGGTAAGGGCATTGTATGACTTTTAGTTTAGAGATTTCCATGCAATTTATATCTAAAGTAGTATCTAAAATCATAAATTTTTTTTGTTTCACAAAATTGGTATTGATATAATTTTCAGTTTGATCAAGCCGTCATCTGTAAGCACAGTGAATACTTTCGTCGAGAGTGCGAGAAGGCCGAAGAAATGTTTGATGGAATGGTTGTAATCGACATGAGAAATTACAGGTACACCAGGTTTGTGCCGATCAAAATGTTTATGTACGAGTGCAAATGGCCGTTGGAGGAGAACATTGATCCAATATTTTTGCATTTGGTGAATTTCTTGGAAATTGAAGAGCTTTTAGTGAGTTTTTGGATTTTTTTGTGAAAATATTAAGTCTTCGCGAAGGAAATGCGGGTTTTGCTTTTTTGTATTGGGATAAGATCCCGCATTTCTTTCGCGACGACCTAAAAGGGGCTAAAATACGACCAATTTCTGATTTTTTCAGCTCTACGTTGACCACTTTCTGACTTTCAATCTGCGTCCGGGCTACAGTCCAGTCATGCTCAGAGTCGCCGAGGAATATAAACTGAAGAACCTTCAAAAGGCATCAGGACAATATATATCCGTTTTCTACACCATCTTCGAGTCAATGAAGGCTTTCAAAGATTTTGTCAAGGAATTTTATGATCTCATTGGCGAAGTTCTCAGCGATTTATTCAAAAATTTTAGATTTTCATAATTTGTTATAGGTTTTGTTTTGGTAAATACTATTTTTTTGTCTATACCTCATATTTTTGATGCAATTCCCCGTTCAAATACACGGATTTTTTAATAATACCTAAAAATCTTTCCAAATTTTTATATTGTTTTCTGCTTTTAAATCAAGTAAATTGTAATTTTGGCTGTTGAAACAATTGGAATTTGATGTAATCACCTGTAACATTGCTTAAAATACTGTTTACAATTATGAATGTTGGTTTATTTGTTGTTCAAGAAGTAATCATTGATGCCAGAGAGCATTGACTTCAAAATGTTGGAGCAAGACTTTATAAAAAGTGGTGGGTTTTGTTTGCATATCTGTTGGTTAGAAATCCTTGATGCTTACATTCAAATACGATTGTTAGGTCAAAGGTTGATTAAGCCGTTTTAAAAGTTAATTCGCTTTTCAAAACTGGAGGTTCACTCCGAGCTTCAAGCCATATTTTAAGTATTTCTCCGCCAATAATGCAAAGATTTTATAAAATTCATATCAAATTGAAGCCGTGGTGCTCTATTTTCTGTACACCAAACAAGAGGATTATAGGCTTACGAGGACCCGCATACTGACCATTGACATTTTCATCACTTGTCTGCACAAAAAATGGGGTACCTCGGCTTCAATTTGATATGAATTTTATAGAAGTTGACGCATTATTGGCGGAGGAACTGTTCAACGGTTGGAAGCTCTGATTGAACCCTGTGTTTGAAAAAGCGAACTTGTCTTTAGTTTCTTAGAGATTGCAAATAAGTTTATTGATGGAAAAAAACCATCATACACTTTGAATTGAAAGAAGAACAGGCTTAACATGCGCCGCACGTCTTTTTGCAGTATGTTTGCATCTTTGGTGTTCCGCATTGTCCGCTGAATTGGGCACAGTTGGTAGCTCCGTCAACGCAGCCTAAAACAATACGAATATATTGATTGTTGAAGGGGAATCGACAGCGACATGATGAACTTACTCGACGAGGGTGATGGAGAGCTTGACCCACATTGTCCACATGTATTTTTGCAGTACTCTTGCATTTTCGCGGTTCCACATTGACTCTTGAACTCAGCGCAGTTGGTCGCGCCGTCAACGCATCCTAAAACGATCGTTGGCGGGAAGAACAACGATGTAAACGCCAAGGAGTACATCGCTTTTTACCTTGGGTTGGTGGAGGTGAACTCGAGCCACAAAGACCGCAGGTGTTCTTACAGAATGTCTGCATTTTTGGGGTCGCGCACTGACTCTTAAACTGCGCGCAGTTGAGAGCACCGTCAACGCACATTTCTGAAAAAATCGTTCTTTTTGGTAAGCCCAAATGCGTTTCTTTGTGCACTTTTTGACAAGACACACTTACGTGATGGAGTTGTCGGAGTCGTTGGGGTAGTAGGCGTAGTTGGAGTTGTCGGGGTTGTGGGTGTTGTAGGGGTGGTCGGTGTTGTTGGAGTTGTCGGTGTAGTGGGAGTAGTCGGAGTCGTTGGAGTAGTAGGCGTGGTTGGAGTGGTTGGTGTTGTAGGAGTAGTTGGTGTGGTAGGTGTTGTTGGCGTGGTGGGAGTCGTCGGGAGTGGTAGGTGTAGTAGGAGTAGTTGGTGTCGTTGGAGTGGTAGGTGTAGTAGGGGTAGTTGGTGTTGTCGGAGTGGTTGGAGTTGTTGGTGTGGTAGGAGTTGTTGGAGTGGTAGGGGTTGTTGGGGTTGTGGGTGTGGTCGGAGTAGTTGGAGTGGTGGGGGTAGTGGGTGTTGTAGGCGTTGTTGGTGTGGTAGGCGTTGTCGGCGTGGTGGGGGTAGTCGGTGTGGTTGGTGTAGTAGGGGTTGTTGGAGTGGTAGGCGTGGTAGGAGTAGTTGGTGTGGTTGGGGTCGTCGGGGTTGTCGGGGTAGTCGGCGTCGTTGGAGTCGTAGGTGTTGTTGGGTCCGTCAGCATGACCAATTTGTTACCCTGTAGCTCAGGGTCTTCGGCCCGCTACAGGAATACATATTTCCCTACAACTTCAGTCACTTACCGCTTAAGCCGACAACAACAAAGAATACCCAGAACAACATGCTGCTAAGCCGTCAAATGGTATCAACCAGAACATTGCTTGTCTCTCATTTCGCTGTCATTAAATACAATCTTTCAATGTTTGCCTAGCCGCAGTCTCTGACATTACGTATGATGTTAGAGGAAGAGTCATCGCAGTGTGGCGACACTTGCAATTATGCAAATAAGTTTTGCTTTTGAAAATAATGAATTTTGGACTAGACCGTTTGCCTTTTAAATTTTTTAAAAAAAAACGAGGAGATAACGATCAAATTGTTGTTTTAAGTGTTGTTTCCGGCTTTGTTCTTTGTACTCCTACTGCCGAAATATATAGATAATTAAAATTTGATCGAGTATTTTTTATTCCACAGTAATTTATTGTTTCAACATGATTGGTGGGCTAAATTGAAGCAACTTCAACATTTTCCGCAAGTCTTCTTGCATACTTGGGCTACTGCTGGGCTCCCGCATTGGAAGCGGAACTGCAAGCAGTTAACGGCGCGGTCAAGACAACTCTTTGGTGTTGAAGTGCATGCACCGCAAGTGGCTTTGCAATAGGTCTGCATCTTCGGTGTTTTACATTGCTTGACAAATTCAAAGCAGTTAAGAGCAAAATCCGTGCAACCCGCTGAAATAGGTTCGAGTTTTCGTCGTGAATTACAACAAATATAAAGCCTTACGTGTGGTCGGCGTCGTAGGGGTTGTGGGAGTGGTTGGCGTTGTTGGAGTGGTAGGTGTTGTCGGAGTAGTCGGTGTCGTTGGAGTTGTTGGAGTGGTAGGGGTTGTAGGAGTGGTGGGAGTAGTGGGTGTGGTAGGAGTTGTTGGAGTCGTTGGAGTAGTGGGTGTTGTAGGAGTTGTTGGAGTCGTTGGTGTAGTCGGAGTTGTCGGTGTGGTAGGAGTTGTAGGCGTTGTGGGAGTTGTAGGAGTAGTTGGTGTCGTCGGAGTTGTAGGTGTCGTTGGAGTAGTCGGAGTTGTTGGAGTAGTAGGAGTTGTCGGCGTAGTTGGTGGATCCGTGAGCATGGCCAGCTTATTTCCCTGGAGTTCTGGATCCGCGGCGACTGTAATTTGGGTATTTTTTTAATTTAAAAGTGTTATCGACTTACAAGCAAGGCCTACAACAAGAAACAGGCAGTACAACATTTTAGGCCCTTTGAATATGTAAATGAACCATAAAGATAATTGTTTGGATCGGAATAGTTTTTTATAATGTTCATTGTTTGTTTAGCTGGTAAATCAAATTGACATTTCGGGTCATGTTTTTTGGATTTATGTATCTAGCAGTTCGTTTTGTCGGAGTCAATATATTTAATTGACACGGAATCTCTGATAAAAACTACGTCCCTATGGGAAATATTATATTTGGAGAAAAGAATATTGCATGACTTGATTTATTTAACACTCTAAAATCAATGTAAATGGGAACGCAACAACTATCAATTTGTAATTTAGCATTCACCACACGTATGTTTGCAAACAGCGGCAATGGTAGGGTTTCTGCATTGGAAACGGAATACAAAGCAGTTAGATGCACCGTCCAAGCAAGGTGGCTTAGGCAGCGGGCTGCAGAGACCACAGGTCGATTTACAATACTTTTGCATTTTTTCAGTCTTGCATTGGGGGATGAAGTCGACACAGTTAAGAGCAAAGTCGGAACAGATTGCTGGAATATTGAGTAATGGTTATGCAAGATATATGTGACTTACGCGATGGTTTTGGTGTTGTTGGAGTTGTCGGAGTGGTTGGTGTAGTAGGGGTAGTTGGGGTCGTCGGAGTAGTAGGAGTGGTCGGGGTTGTGGGAGTAGTCGGAGTCGTTGGAGTTGTAGGGGTGGTTGGTGTTGTTGGAGTGGTTGGTGTTGTAGGAGTTGTTGGGGTTGTTGGTGTAGTAGGAGTTGTGGGTGTTGTCGGCGTAGTAGGAGTCGTTGGCGTGGTTGGGGTAGTAGGGGTTGTCGGGGTCGTCGGGGTAGTAGGAGTTGTAGGCGTAGTCGGGGTGGTTGGTGTGGTGGGAGTTGTTGGTGTCGTTGGAGTTGAAGGCGTTGTGGGAGTTGTAGGAGTAGTTGGTGTAGTCGGAGTTGTAGGTGTCGTAGGTGTTGTTGGAGTGGTTGGACTAGTAGGAGTTGTTGGCGTCGTGGGGGTGGTTGGAGTCGTCGGCGTAGTCGGTGTCGTAGGTGTGGTAGGAGTTGTTGGTGTAGTTGGAGTGGTAGGTGTTGTTGGACTAGTAGAGGTTGTCTCGACGTCTTGCGCTTCTGTAATATGACTGGTTTAAGATGTTTTGACATTAAAAACTTGTACAGTCACCTCTAATATAATACTTACGAGACACGGCGACGGCCAACAACAGCACTAACAACTTCATGGTTGATACAATTGGCCAAATAATCTGTAAAGAAATTGGTTGTTTTAGGTTTATATATCGGAAGTAATATGGTTACACATCTGCTCTTCTACCTAACATACGACTCGATGAAAAATTGATTATCATGGACCTTGCAACCGCAAACATTTGCCAACTGTTCAATTTAAATTGTTTATTTAGCTTTCCTCGTAAATTCTGTTTCATGTGAGTTCAAGTGAATGCTCGATCAGCGTTGTTTTTACATGTAATATCTCGTATAACGGCGCTCTTGGATCGGCTGTTTATGGCCTGAAAAACAGTGTCAAATTTTTTTTTCAGTTGTTTTTATTGATGACAAAATAACAAAAAATTCGCATGTAGTAAAATAAATTTAAGAACACATCTAGAATGTCACAGTAATTGCTCCAGTCGTTATTGAGACAACAAGCATACAACTTTTTTTGGAGATTTTGTTTCCGAAGCTGTATAAATTAGGCCTTTTAAAGGGTCAGTACAACTAAAATTCAAACTCGTTTTTACGGCATGGAAGACGAAATGTCACACCATTTGTTGTCCTCCCACGCCCTTAAAACAAAGTAGAAATAATTTTAAGACTGCTGGGGGTGTATTTTACAATTTATTTAATTATTTTGAGCTATTGCCAATTCCGTTTTACAAACGACGGACAGCAAAAATTTTGTGACATTTCGTCTTCCAAGCCGTAAAAGCAGAATTCAAATGTAGATGTTTTGGTCCTTTAGGAGGCGGTGTTATGTATAACTCTAATTCCTTTGATTCTGATTATTTCCTCAAAATTTGGAGTTGAGATTCTGCACCGCTTTTGTTGTATTGACGTCATAGGAGAGTTTTGTTACCAGAACACATCTGTACAAACTGATTTGTCGTCTAGTCGACAAGAAAATTCAGCCGGAACTTGTTTCTGAAATCATATGTGCCGGTTTGAAATGTTTATTTGATTAACGGCGATGAATTAGCATTTTCCACACGTCTTTTTGCAAATGTTTGCAATTTGCTGCTTGCTGCATTGCTGTGAGAACTTGTTGCAGTTGGTAGCGCCGTCGGCACATGCAGCTGGACTAGTGGACGAACAGGCTCCGCATGTTTGCTTGCAGTATTTCTTCATTTTAGCGGCTCCACATTGACTTTTGAACTTGGCACAGTTTAAGGCTCCATCAACGCATTTACTTGACGGGGTTGTTGGTGTGGTAGGTGTAGTTGGTGTGGTAGGAGTGGTTGGGGTCGTAGGGGTGGTTGGAGTAGTTGGTGTAGTGGGTGTAGTAGGAGTTGTGGGTGTGGTGGCTGGTGCGTCCGGTACCAAGTCACCTCCTACGAGATCCAAGTCTTGCGATACTAAAGTTATGTGCATAGTTTGCTGTCACAGAGTAACTTACCTGCAGTTGAAATTACAAGGCTAATCAGAAAGCACCATTGTCTCATTTTGAAGACTTTTGCTTCGGTCTCGTTCTTAGAGTTCCGGCGCCTTATATATATATGTTATTTCTTTTTTCATTTCCAGCTGTTTGCACAGGCTTTTAACGGAAAATTAAATCAACATGCCCTTTGACAATTCACAAAAACGAACGAAAAATCCCATTAGATATAGCATAGTTTATTGCACAATATTTATACATACAATATTACTAATTGCGAGGGTAATGCTGTTAAAGGTGCTGCAATAGATTTCTAGTTTTTGTGGGACTATCCAGCCATTACAGTTCCGCCTCCACCGCCGTTCAAGAAGTCGTTGAACAGGCTGAACAGGTTCTTGCCCGTGGGAAGACCGGGGACTTGTGGTATTACTAGAAGTCAAAAATATTAGTGTGATAATGCTGAAAACCTGATGGTGCAATGCTGGTGTTAAAGATATCGATTAAGATCGCAAAGTAAAGACTTTTGGGATATTCAAATTACATGCACTTGGATTTGCTCCATTCGTGCTTAAAAATCTGTTTAAAACGCAAAGAAAGGTTTGTTTTGGGTCGGGTTCGGGCGGTTGGGGAATACCTGGAAGAGCCAAAAAAAAGTGTTTTTGTTCGGGATACGTTCGATTTTTGCGAAATTACCTTGCGGAGGCGCTTGTGTAGTCGGCGGCGGTATCTCCACACATTTTCCATTGTTGGCCTGTTTGTAGCCACAGCGACACATGCATCTCCCTCTGTAGCATCCCGAATTGGATGGGCATTGCTCTTGGACGAAGCACTGACCTCCGAGCTGGGTTTTCGAGAAACAAGCCGTATCCCGACTCAGCATATCTTTTCCACAATCCTTGGCACAGGTCTGACTCGGATTGTGGACCGGATTGCTGATTGCGTCAAGGTGGGGTTTGAACCCATCAGAGCATATGCATTGCCCATCTTTGCATTCCATGCCCTCGGCTGCGCCGCACTGATCATGCGTTTGACAGGCCGAGTTCAATTGGCCACGCGGCACACACTCTCCATTAATGTACAGAGCTTCAGGCGCCATGGAGTTACAAGGGCGCTTACAACATATTGCCTGAAAACGGTTTGAACAGTTACACAATATCATTGAAACTTTTAGTTTAATTGGTTGATTGCCTACTTGTGAGAAGCTGTCTCCGGCCAAATAATGGCAATAGTGCGTATCACTTGGGCATGGTCGTTGAGTTAGCGTCAAGTTGCCCAAAATTCGCTCCACGCCGCCGGGAGTGCAGCTGTATTGCGTATCCACTAGTGTTCCAAGTGGGCATTTATGTGGACAGCAGTGGCCGGCGTGCGATTCCGGCGTTGTGACGCAATAATAACCCGACTGACAGGTGTCTGCCTCAGGAACAAAATTTGGTATCTAAATTCACAGGTGTGACCTATAGTTTGCTTACTGTCGACAAAGGAACCCTTCTGGTGCAACTTCCATGAGGCTGACCTCCTAATGGACAATTAGTCGAAGCAACACAACGAGTCCCCTGTTGTACGGTGCCGGCGATGCACGTGCACTGTTGGTTCACGCACGCCGAGAACGGTGCGCTGCAATCGTAGTGGCGCGAGCATCGGTCTCCAACCCTAGTGACTAAAAAGAAAAATTATTTTTCCGTTGAGGTGGTCCGACCTGTGACACAAACACCGTTTTGCACGCTGGTCGATCCACGCTGCACACATTGACATTTTCCATTTCGGCAAAACAGTGGCTCTCTGCATTTTGTCGTGCATTCTTCTCCGATTCGCGACGGCACTAAAAATCGGAACAATAATGCGGAAAAAAAGACTTACATCTTACACACTTCCCTCTGGGATAATCCTTCGAAGTCCGCGCTTCGTAGTACGGGTGACATTGGCATTTATTGCGCAGGCAGATCGATCCCTTGTTATCGCAGTCATCGTCCCGATCGCAATTTTCACCCAATATAGCCTTACCTACAAAAAACCTGTAATGTGTAGACAAAAAAACTCATACCATTACATGGGGAGTATTGCGAGGTTCCGAAGTTGAGTAGGTTCAGGAAAAGAAGACAAACAACTCTACATACGACAAGATTTCTCTGCATTTTGCATCTGAAAACACTAGAATTCGAAATAGAGTTTTGTTGCACACAGATTTAAAATAAAAAACGACACATGTACAGAAAATGTTAAACTTTGCACATACTAACGCTACAGAACTAAATGACAGCAGAAATCAATGGAGCTATCTGACTCATTCGGACGATTTTCGCTGAAAAAGGAAGAAGATCTCCACTTTCGCTCAAATCCACTCGCCTTCCCAGTTTTACCTTGCCCTCCTTTTTACCCGAATCGCCGACGGAAAGCAGAGAAGAGCGAAGATGGGGAAGATCCATGAGCCTGCTCGTCGGATATTATATGTGAACGATCTATGTTTGGAGGTTGGGGATTGTGTTGACCGTTTCAGAGCGGTAAAGGTGAATGTTTGGTTGTATTGCGATAATGCTTACACGTGAAATACTCCATATCAGACGCTCAGATCCTGATGAGATTTGGCACAAATTTAGTATTATTTTTTCTAATACATATGCAAGACTTCTAGCTCGCGCTTTGCAGAAACGACCGAGATTTTTGGCCGAAAGTTGGTCAAAATGGGCGATTTATTGCAAATTTTGGTATGAAAATTCTCATACCTGTTTCTATCATAATGTTTCGACAAAAAATCAACGTTTTTCGCAAGAAACTCGCAAAGACAGTTAAAAGGGTTTTTCTCTCTGACCACACTCCGCATTTTGCGTACTCTCTCGGCGGTAAAGACCGTTCGATATCTCGGACGCACCTCCAAAGCGCGTGCTGAAACTTGCCGGAATTAATATGTGGATTATTCCCAAGCGTGCGCAAAATTTAAAGAAAATATGTGCGTCGCACTTGAAGTGTTTACTTCCGTTGCAAGTTGTCCTTTATGGCCATAAAAATTCAAAATGTCTTTGTTTCGGGATACAAAGAAAGATTTTTTGTTGAAAATTAAAAACATTGAAAATTGAGCGCATTGATCTTCGTGATCAGCATAAAAATCTGGTTTTGTATCCCGAAGCGAAAACCTTCAAAATTTTATTCAATTTTCGATAAAAAATCTTTTTTTGCAACCAAAGTGAAAACATTCCAAATTTTACTCCTATATGCGATATATCGTTGACCCAAGTTGTTGTTTCCCCGTGTTGTCGTTGACCCGAGTTGCCGTAGCGCCCTCATTTTATGGATTTTTTATAATGTTTCAACTTATTTTTTTGCTAACTAAATTTTAAAAATAGTTTTGACCCTTTGGAAACCAAAATTTTCCCGTTCTCCCGTAATTAATTAATAATGTTTACTATTTTCTTTAGATTTTCCAAACCGGTTTCGCCTAAGACTCGGACCTTGGCTTCTGTGTAATATTTCTCACCAAAAATGGTCATTATTCTGTGGAAGCTTGGTTTACAACCCCGAGGAACTTGGCGGGTATTTAAGATGTTCGTTTACCGGAAGAATTCAGACTTCCTTCCGTTGTCTCCAATCCTTGTGTGAAGGTAAGTTCAATTAGATTTATGGTTCCTTGTAATTGGAAACTTTTTGGGGTTACCTTTTTAGAAACAGATTCCCTGATTCCTATGAAATTTCATTTTTAGAATGTCGCACAAAACAATCGTCTCGTTGGCATGTGTTGCATCGGCCACAGCCATTGTCGTATCTTTGGTATGCGCAGCGATGATCTTCAATGACATTAACTCTCTGCATGACGAAATAATGGAGGATATGTCCGAGTTTCGTGTTCTTTCCAACGACGCTTGGGCTGGCTTGGTTCATCGCGCTCCAAAAATGGAACAATCCGAGTTCATGGGACTTATTGGAAGAAACAAACGTCAGGCTGGATGCGCCTGCGCTCGGCAAGTACAAAATTGCCCAGTAGGCCCGGCTGGACCACCAGGCACACCAGGACTTCCCGGAAATGATGGAGAACCTGGAAAGGCGGGTCGAGTTGGAGCCCCAGGCGTTGGTATCATTGGAAACGATGTTGCTCCTGGTGGCTGCATTAAGTGCCCTGCCGGTCCACGCGGCCCACCCGGACCTCTTGGCCCCGCGGGATTGGCTGGTCAGCCAGGTCATCCCGGTCAAGCCGGGCGTAAAGGACAAGATGGACACCCAGGACCTAATGGACCCGCAGGAAACGCTGGACCATCCGGTCAACCAGGCCATCCAGGCGGGCCAGGACAACCAGGACGACCAGGCCAACATGGACGAGGAGTGCCAGGACCTAAAGGACCACGTGGACTACCCGGACAGCCCGGTCATGCTGGGCAACCAGGCCAACGAGGACCACTTGGACACCCAGGACCACAAGGCCCTGTTGGGCCCAGAGGTCAGCCCGGACAGTCCGGTCAGCCCGGCCATCCAGGGCTTCCCGGAAGTCAGGGGCACGCCGGAAAAGATGCTGCTTACTGTCCATGCCCTCCACGCGCTGATTCTGCTCCTGTTTCTGGAGCTTCCCACGCCGCATATAATGCCGGTCCTGCGGTGGCCGCTCCTCCTTCTTCTGGCTATCGGCGACGTGTCGCGGCTCGCCGATTTGCCAATCGTGTGGTTGCCGCTCGAGTGGCCAAGGCGTAATACATTCTTCAATGGCCTCTTCTCTGGTTTACTTAAGCAATTTGCCAGATATAACGACTACAAGTCGGCTTCCGCTACGTTCTTATTGTTCGTTTTTGTCCTCAATTCCTTTGCTGTGACGAGAATAAAACATTAAGCGTAAACTGTAATTGAAATGCATATTATCCTACAAATGCATACGTGATTTTCCATAAACAGCTGGCCCCGGAAAAGGAGCTTTCCGAAAACGGCTTAGGGGACGCCAAAAGCCAAAATATCCTTCGATGATCGCGGAGAATTGCATGGTTTGGCAAAGTTTATTGCACTCACATCACATCAAATCCTCTACCATTATAGTAATGAAACTGTGCATCTAAAAAATCCCAGGCATGTGAGTTAAGAGGCTTTTGTTTTATTGACACGGCTGATAAGTCGGAAATACAGTAGGGGTTGAGACATGAGATAAAAGGATTTGTTCGTGCTTTCAAAATATGAATACATCACTCGCGAAAAGGCGATAAGATTTTATGACGTTTATATGGTAATATAATTTTTTAATTTTTTTTATACAACCGTTGTGAGTCTGATTTGTAAAGATTTGTGTGAAAGGATGACTTAAAACAGAGTTTTTTACAAATTGAAGCTTCCCTACACAGGGCCTGGAGAGTAATCAATATAGTATCAAGAAGAATACAGTACTACGGAAAGACGAAAAGATACAAAAATCCTTTCAATGACAAAAATGTGGCTATGGTGGAAAACAGATGGACAAAAAGGTTTGCCCTAACGCCTTATCCCTCGGCCCACCACAATGGACGCTTTACAAAACACAAAATGCTACAGTAATCCCTGAAGAGCAGAAATCTCGCGAAAAACTTTGATGTTTTCGATGTACCCCCCTGTGGTGTTCTAATTCAATCAAATTTTGTGATGATCATCGCAGCAATGTCCGGGCCTAGCTTCACTCAGTAAAAAACCTTGTTTTAAAGGGCCGGTACCCCTCTTTTTAAATCGCGCTTTTTACGTCAAAGAAATGTCAAAAAAGTATCCACTGTATCGATTACGACAAAAAAAAATTATAGTGACATTCTAAAATGCTTACTAATAACTATTTAACTGTTTGCAATTTTGACGCCTTTGTCTTTGCGTCGGGAAATGCCAAAAATGTTTTGACATTTCGTTCCCACGCCGTAAAGAGCGCGATTCAAAAGTAAATGGCCCTTCAAAGAATATATTTGACAAATACACATTGTGTACAAATTGATATCGTATATACTCACTGCAATGTTTGCAAATTAATGCACTTTATCGATAAGTATGATAAATTTTCCATTATATAATAGTATTTAATTTCATCAAACCGATGGGTTTGGCTTAATGTCTTTTCGGAGAATGTTGAATGGAATTTGTTCGTATCTTCTTTGACTACAAAACGGATTTGCTGCTACGGAAGGGGTTAAAAGGGAAATTCCCCTCCCTTACCGTATCCTTTCCGTTTCAACGTGCTCAAAGACCTTCGTACGAAAGATGCTCGGGTTATGGCTGTAATCATACCGTATTTAATCAGCCAATAAAACATGGGGCCATGTCTTACTGCTCTTTGGGTTTGCGCTTCGATAAACGTGAGATTGCCAAAGTTTGGTGGCCCACTGAAAACATAAGTCTAATCTGAGCCGCAAATACCCTCCCACATGCTGCAGATTAGCTCCAAGCGGCAATTCGATTGGGTTGAGAATTATAAAGCCGGAAATGGTATATATATATATATATTTCGGGTTTTTCTGTGTTTTTATTCTTCTCTAATCTACTTTTACACATGAAATATGATGACAAAGCCATGCAGCACGTCAATCCAGCGTAGTTGAACCTATTTCCTGACCAAGATTTAATAGATGTGGCGTTTCGTCACAAACAAAATTTTGGGGACGAATCTTTCGCTGATTTCTCTTGGCTAGCCGGGACAAAATCTTGCTCTCTGTCAGAAACGAATGTTTAAAAATTTTCTTGATTTTTTGAGACAAATTTTGACCACCAAAAATTTTTCCCAAAGAACCTTTATATCAAAAATCTTTTTGTCAATCGATAATGTGTGGACGAAACGTCAAAACGGTTCAGGAAATACGCTGGATTGACGTGTACAGGGCTTTTCTATAACCTCATTTTGGGTTGTCATTACTAGGCCTTCCGGAAAGGCGCTGGATGATTTTTGAAACTGTGCGAAAAACGTTAGAGTGCAAGCGACAGCCGAAAAAAGTCTTTTGCACGGTGCAAAAATCAAGAAATGGCACAGTGCAGCGTTTTCTCACAGTGCATGCCGCAGAAATCGTTCTAACGACTCTCCGGACGGGTTAGCATTGTTTTGGTGCGGCTCCATACAGTTTTAATGCAACCGCTGATATTTTTCAAATCTCAACGCCAAAAATGGAAATCAATTTAGGAATGTGAAAGGGAATTGAAATGTAAGATTTAAGCGGATATCTCCTTCAATTAAAATGACGCGAAAACTACACATTCCGGTAAAAAACACCTTAAGCCCAATCGTAAGCCGCTTGTGGGATAACTGTTAGTGTCAGGGTTTTGAATCACATTCATGCGCTGCTTTCGTAAAGCCGCTAATTGGAGGGCGTCCGAATTTTTTTACGTCCTGATTTTCCACTAAAAGCGTAAATTTGCGTTAAATATAAGTACCGTAACACGAGTCGTTAAAGTCACGATTGTCGTTTCATTTAGCCATATGGTTGCACAAAATCTAGTTAGGGAGATTTTAGTTGAATTAAGTATTCTTAGAATGTGTTACGCAAGGGCAAAGTTGATTGTGTTAAGAAGGTAGTGAGGTTGGAAGAAATTATTCGCACACTTGCCGAGACGGTTAACAGGAAGTCGTTCTCATGTGTATCAGTCTGTAGCAAAAAAAAATGAGCACAATATCGTTGCGTCGACGGAGGGGAGGAGGGTGAAATTTGATTTTGCCGCGACACAATTCATTTTTGTCGATGCGACATTGTGCTCATTATTTTTGCTACAGGCGGCTGATAGACGCAGCCGGTTTATAGTTCTTGGACCGGAGCAAATTTGAAACGGGCCGGGACGAGCAGGTCGCCTTCGGCCCGCGGCCAGGCCGGAGTTTAGCCCGCCGGTCCGGTCCGCAAAATTCAGCTTACAGGCAGAAAGAAAAATTGTGGTCTTAAAATTGGATTAGCAACCGTTTTCATAGTTCTTAGCCTTTTCTGGAACTTTTAATTAGCTTGTATTAAGATACTACTAGACATGGCTCCCGGACCGGCCGGGCTCGCTGTTGGGGCTACGCAAATTTGGAATGGCTCCCGGTTCAGCCCGGAATCGGCCGTAATAACTTCTGAGTCTGGTAGCGAAAATTGGGGCAGCAAACAAAAGTAAGGAGTTGAAGCCCCATCATACTGGCAGAAAAATCATACGCGACTGTCTACGATCATTTTCAAAAGGTTTACAACACTTTTATAAAATTTTTCTTTCATCCTCTCTTAGTTCTTAGTTATGTTACATTTTGCCGGGTGAATTGATATCTACGGGCCGGGCCAAAGCAAAATTTGAAACTGCCTGGGGCCGGGCCGTTTCAAATTTGGCACGGCCCTGGAGCCATGTCTAAATACAATACTATCAAGCGGGCCGTGTAAAAGAAAATTTGAAACTGGCGACTTTGTCGCAGACCATGTTCGGAGTTTACAACATGATACTTAAATGCATGGTCAGGCTCTCAACTTTGTCTTCATTCGAAAAAACGATTGTTTTTGGTATAAAAGTTCTTTTTTCTTCGCAAAACGACACGTTCTTTACAGTTTAATGAAAAAATTGAATTGTATTTTGTTATACTTAGGTGTTTGTGTCGCCAAACACGTTAAATTTTCATAATCGTCCAGCGCTTCTCAGCTTTGATGTCTCGCAAAACAATTAAGTTAAAATAATGCTGTACCTGCTGTACGTAATGTATTTGTTGGGCCGTTGTGACGCGCCATTAGATTAGTAAGTTTGCGTAATTGGACTTGCTAGAATAATTGCCGTTTGGGGACTTTAACATTGTCACGTCGAGTAGAACTAGTTTTTGCGTTGACAAACAATCAATCTATCAAACATCATCAATCTCTTTTATTTCCAGAGATTCACTTGAACTGAGCGTTTCTTTTTCCTTTCAGCGGCTTGCAAACATCCACCATTAATGGGGTTTTGTTTTAACATTGAAATTATCAGCAGCTGGTTTAAAGGGCCAGAACAGCTACTTTTGAATTGCTCTTTTTACGGCTTGGGAAACGAAATGTCCAGAAAATTACTATGCCTTTTGTGTTGAGCATAAGACCATTGCAGCCACTTTTTCAATTGGCTGTTTACGTCTTTTGAAACGAAATGTCCAGGAAATCACTTTGCGTTTTGTACCATTAACAACAAAAAAATTTACGGTGACATTTTTGGGCAGGTACATTGGGATTTGACAAAGAGAGCCAAGGATTTCCTATTGGGCTATCCAAAAATCTTAACATGTTTTTGCGCGGTGGGTTCGGCGTTGCAAAGTGGCTTTGCGCGACAAACAGGGTGCTTCGATGCCCTTTTCAAAGGCATTAACTGTGCGTGGTAGCAGCGCACCGTGAATTTTCCCGCGCAACAAATTTTTTGGTAGCGGCCAAAAGTCTGAACCGATCGACTTTTTTGTGTGTATCTACCCCAGTTTTTGTCCAATGACCATGAAGTTTGGCATGGCTGACGGCAATGCGATGCAAAACAACATACCATATTGTATTTTGCAATAGCATCTTGAAATTTGCATACGCGATCAAAAAGGTGCATTCGGGCCGGACAAAAGTTTGCCCTTTTACAGTGTGCCTTCAATAATACTGTATTCCTCTACTGTACCAATAACGATGGGAAAAAATTATGGTGACATTCTACATGTGTACATTTTTACTGTTTGCTATATTGCCGGCTTTGTTTCCGCGGCAATATCAAAATCAATTTTTTGGCATTTCTTTTCCCAAGCGCAACTCAAAAGTCGCTGACCCTTTAGCCTAGAAGCCGGTATGTTCATTGCACCGTAACGATCCGGAGCTTTGTTCACGTAACAATTATGTAAAGTTCTGTGACCTCAAAGTCTTTTATTATTTGTTCGCCGAAGATTGTAGTTAGTGTAATTCAAACAAACCGATAAAAGCCCTTGTATTAACTCATTGTAACTTCATTCTTGTCGAACGGAAATGCCCTTTACCTAAGTAAACTACGTAAATTTACATTGTGCGGTATTGAACACGTGACTTTACGAAAAATTGCTTCGCAAATTTGTTCATTGTATAATACATTCCGCCTAGCTACCGCTGCTGGTTATACGTCCACAGTAGTGGGAAACCATTTACGGGCACGACGTTTGCGGGCCGTCTCCGACACTTGCGGGCGGAAAATTGCGCACATATCTATTACAGGTTGCTGGAAAAATTTTGGCGACTGCACTGTGCGACAACGAAAGTTTGCTTTGCACTGTGCAATTTCCTGCGTTTTCGCACAGTGCAAACACCAAAAATCACAGTAGCGACTTTCCGGATGGACTTGTAATGAATTGAAAATATGAGTTTTTGCAATTGATTATTGCAGATTAAAATTCGTTCGAAAATTTGTAAATTTTGACCTCTTTACATGCTGGAACAGACGAAATGCCATCCGAAACCGTGGGACGGACTCCAAAGATTAAGTTTTTAATCACCTTGGGGGCATGTCCTCCGAATTAAATTTGAAACAACCTCTCTAATCTGCCGTCGCTTCCGGCTGCCGTAATCCTAGATGTTTTTTCGATCCGCCAAAAGTCGCATTATTCAAATTTTCCAATTTTCTATAGATAAATGGATTAGTTATAGTTTTTGAGGGGAATACGGTGTTTGGGAGATATGTAAATGCACGTTCCATTCCTCTAATCCGTGAGTTGTCACTAATACGTGACATGTGCCAGCTCTTTCTGGGCGCGGGTAATTGTTTTCTTGGATTTATTGAGTTTTGAATATTGTCATATGCAGGTATTAGCGCCCTTGTAGTATACTGATCTTGAAACGTGTTATGAGAGCTTAACAGTATTTAACTCATTTACTAGTCCGTCCGGTATGTCGCAAGAGTGATTTTGGCAACATGCACTGTGAGAATACAAAATTTCATTTTGCACTGTGCAATTTCTTCGTTTTTGCACCGTGCAATAGACTTTTTTCGGCTGTCGCTCGTAGCCCAACTTTTTTTGCACTGTGCACATCGCCGAAATCATTCCAGCGGCTTTGCGAACGGAATTCAAAGTCCGTCTTTGGAAATCCTCTTTTATCGCCCAAAGAAACGGCACTGATCTTCGGCTTTTGTGCTCAGTTGTAATCCTGTTATTCGCCCCATAAAACGGTTTGTGTAATATCCGGCGGTCATAAGGTTTGAATCGTTCTTCCAGAAAAACCCTGCCCCTCCCCATGCTGAAATTCTTTTCGTATCCTCCCATTTTGCGGCTTAACTCCGTCCATTTGTTATTCTTGCGTATTATTTTCGCCGAGCCGTACGTGATTTTCGGAAGATTTTTGCATTTTATTCCATCCACAGATGAACAAACCGGCCCTCTCCTTACTTCTTCTCGTACTATACTTCCTCGCTGCATATTCGTTACCGGTGGAGCTAAAGGATGAGGACGAGGACGACGACTACTACAACTCAGAAATTCAGACTCCCAAGAAACCGGAATGCTACAAGTAAGTGGGTCTAGCAATGAAAGCAGCCTCTGAAATTCGAAATTTATGCCGCTGAACATGTCATAGTGCAGATTTGTACTCTGTGCAAGCTGAATGTCGCTGGGCGGACGCAATTTTGCATTAAATTGTATTTTCAAATCCTTTCGAACATAAACTCAGACAGCATTATGTGTTTTTTGCAAAATATGGCCTTTGGAGACGGTGATGTGCACGTTTACTTAAATATTTCTTTCAGACATGAGGATTGCTCCTTCTGCTGCTTTAACCCGATAACAAAGGTGAAACTCACGGTGAAACGGGCACGATGCGATTATGGGCTGTGTCAGTGCTTGTGCGAAGTCCTATGATCTGCCGGTGTTCTTCTCTTGTTATATCAGTGATTGATCTTTGTCTTTTTATTTAGTTTCATTCTAATAATACGTAGTTTTTGTATGCTTACCATAATTGAATAAAAATAGAAAAAATATGGTCGAGTGGCCTCAGTTCAAACATATGTTTGCGGTTTATTTTAACAAACGGGCCGTTATGTAAGTGCGACTACAAGGCTTCTGTAGAGCCTTTTCGAAAAGGCAATAAAACGGCCAAGTAATAGCGAAAAAAATGATTACAGAACGGTCGCATAAGCCGGACTATTTAATTGGAACGGTCGTATAAGTCGGATTATTCAATTTGTCATGTACGAAAATGGTGCAAAGTCAACGTATGATAGGAAGGGGCAAAGATTTCAGTCACTTAATTTTCTTTAAAACGCTGAAAGCTTCTTTTAGAATAAATCAATCTTAAAGCTTTGCATTTGTCAATTTTGAAAATTTATTTTGCAACGATTGGTGCTTCAATTCTTTGCGCTACCGTAGTTTTATTTTTCAACGACAGTATGTTTAAACTAAAGTTCGCTGCTCACAACCTTTGTTTCCCTTCGATTAGACTACTGTAACGCAACATACGTCACAAAGCAGAGAATTTGTCTCTTTTTTGTATCTTTAAAAAATTTCATGGGACTTGGATTATTCTAAGATCACAAATGATTCGGATAGCTGAACACAACACCATGCGTGCCTTTGTCATGGCGAGAACACCTGGAATGACCTAATTCCCGTAAACTGATTAAATACCTCGAAGATTAACAAGGAGTACAGAACAACAGACTACAAAACGCCGAGACAGAAATAGTCATAGCTGATGAATGGATTTTGGTTTTAAATTGTGTGCCATGGAATATAACTATTAGGATTTCTAGTTCGGAAACATACAGTGCATGTATTTTGTATAATTCGGATTTCAGGAAATTGCAATTGGTGGCGTCTTGAATGAAAATACAAATCACAAGAGTATTGTGTATCATAGATGATGACAAATTCGGAAAAGCACAAAATACAAGGGAGCACTTAATTTTCCTTCGAGATTGAGTTGAAAATTGATGAGAAACCCATCATTAGGTTCGCTAAAAGTTCTTGCATATCTTTTGTCACGTTTTGTACAGTATGTAGATACAAGAACTCACGTTTACGACATTTTATGTTGTCATTTACATAATATACAACGTAAATATATAATCAACGCTAATTGTTTGCCATTTCGTGTAATGAGTCGGCTTTGTCACTACAAGTTATGAACTTTACGCCTTAAAAGAATGGTCTTTTGCTTAAACATCAAAAGTTCCTCATCATTTTGCCATCATTTCGCTGCTTTATTTAGTTTTCTTAAGACGGAGCGCGTTGACAGGCCTCCAGGAAGTTAATCGACAATAAAAGAAATTTTAAATTGCATTTCTCTGCTTCTTTGAGATGAATACAGAGTGTAAAAGCTTTGAAAAACAGATTTATCCGCAAATTGAAGGCTTGCACAAATTGCAATTTACTGTATTATGTACGTGCCAATTGAAAGTCGAATAAAAGTGCCTTTTTGGGTATTAAAGTCCTATTCCAAGTAGATTGCCCAATAATACGCTAAAATTTGCAGGTTAAGTTCGGCTCGAGATGGACTTACCGTTAAAGCAGGCAAAGGCAACAGGGAATATCTGCAAATTTGAAATTGAAAAAAATGGGTTTTGTTTCAGTAACATCTTTGATAAAGGCACACTTACAACGCGAGCTACAAAATCAGCTCTCTCCGCCCAGCGGCCGTTTGCGCTTTGTAGGGCCTCCGGATCGCACAACGGTTCGTATATTTCATTGGTTCTAGGATTTGCCGCGTCTTGCTAGAACAGAGACCCCGTTACTGCTATCAGTCCGTTTGTAAAGTCGCTGGAGTGATTTTCGCAACATGCACTGTGAGATAACTAAAGTTCTTTTTGCACCGTGCAATAGCCTTTTTTTGGCCGTCGCTTTGCACTGTACATACCGCCGAGATCATTACAGCGACTGTACGAATGAATTAGTATTGAATAGAGGCGCTGCAGAAATCGCTACACGCTTACCTGATCGTTTACTGTCTTTGGAAGTCGATGGCAATTTCTATTCCTTCTCGCGATGATGTTTACTACAGCAAACTAAATTTGAATAAAATTTTAGGGCGCGTTTGTCACCTCAATTAAAGTCCCAACAATGAAAGCCAAACAAATTTCGAACCAAAAAAGGATGGTATTTGCATACGTTGCTGCCGGAAATTTCAGAGCAATGGCAGAACTTTGTATTGTAATTATTATGATGCTGAAAACATATTGCCAATGTAGTAGATAAATTTTCAAGAACAGCTCACCATGCGACTGCCAAAGTAACTCTTGCTGCGGCCGCATTTGTAGCGAGCCAAAGACCGACCCAAGAGACGATGACAATTGTGGCCGAAGGGATGTAAAGCTAAAAATAAATATCTCTGAGCTCTAAGACATTTGACCTACCTGCGACAACAAGAAGCCGTATTCCCGTTTCAAGACAATTTTAGCACGTAGGCACGAGTATTCGCCAGTATTAGTTTGTGCAGAACAATCCTCGGGCACAACCTCTTCCAGATCAAAGTTGGGCAAACTTTGCCTCAGCCCGGCTTTCAGTTGAAGTGGATTATATCCCTTCCATTCATATTTGATGTCATCGGATGTGTAGGCATAGCTGGCCAAGTCAATGGGGCAGGTCTGCCGATCGAATGGGTAGTTTCCCAAAGACATTGGACATGCCAAAACGAACGATAGTCGCACGCTGTAAAGCACCCTTCCGTCTGGCTGGATTCGGATCAAAACGTTGGGCTTGTCTACGGAATGCCTGCGGGCTTCTTTTTCGTTCTGAAAAAATGTGTCGGGCATCCAAATGCGGCGCGTTGGATCGGCCGGCTCCGAAGCCGTTAAGATCAGAAATTTGGGCACATCGGATTCATCAGTTGCCATTTCTTTGTAGGCCAATCGGGAGTCCAGCCATTCCTCGCGGAAGGTTATTTGTCTGCAAATGGAAAGAGAACGTTTTTAATGTGTGACACTGTTATTTTCATTAAATTTCAACTACAAATCCTAGATGAACTTGTTAAGAATTCAGCTCCGGCCAAGCCAAAAACAAAAGAGAATTTGGAGAGACGGTCAGAGAAAAAAAAAATTCAAATTTTAAGTACAAAAAGTATTGCAACGTCATTAAAGTGTTTGCTATATATATGTTATAAACAAGCCCTCTTGTAATAGCCACTTACGCGCTGTATTCCATATTGACTTCGTCGATTCTTGAGATGGTCCTCAAGAAAATATTGACAGTCACGATAACCGGGCCATTCCCTGCAATGTATCCTTTACTTGTCCGCAGTTTTTAGCTCACCCGGCAATGAGGCATTGACTCCGTTTGGCCGAACACGCCAGTCATAGCCGTTGAAGAGCCGTTGGATTACTTCTTGTTCATCTAGCTTCGTTTTGGATTCCTGAGGCGATGTAACGACAAAAACGACAAATAAAAGAATAAAAATTGAACTCGACAGAGCCATCGATTAGAAAGGTTAGAAATCAAAAAAAATGCAGTAAACTTTATGACAGCAAGGTCAATAAACAATTGATTTGAGTTTTGCAAAAAAATCGGAGCAAAGGTGTGAATGGTTTTAATATTGTGCGAAACGCTCGGCATAATCTGTTGACACTTTTTTCTGGATGATAAGCGGATTATAAGGTTTTCTTTCTTCATTTGGAGTCACATAGCCATGTGATATAATATTTAACCTTCTCATGATATTTATCGAGAAATGATGCTCACATTTTTGTCTAATTTTGCCTGTATGCTCTACCAATTTTACATAAAAACGTATGTTCTAACAATTCTATGTACAAGGTGTGCCAAAAAATTGAAGTTTTTGCGTTGGGTCCTGACGCGAAAATTTTAAAGTGCAGCCAAATGCTTTTTGTATAATAATATTAAAATTTCCGGGGCTTTCTGTCCTAGCCACGTCATTTTCATGTCCATATCGATTCTTTCGAATTCAAAGCGCAACGTTTCCAGGCTCCAACTGTCCACCTGCTTTATGTGTTGTACCCACAGAAAACCCTCAGCTGTTTTGCCATTTTTTTAACAAAGAAAGGTCACAAATCATGTATGGCTGAAAACAGAAAGACATAAAAAGATTGAGGTGTCGTAATGTTATTATTTTCCGAATTATATTCCACACTTTCCTGGTATCCCGCTAATTACGTTGTGCGTTGTTTGTAGCTCTTTCGTCGGGTCCAAACACACTCATCGAGTTGCATGATACAAGTTTATTATGGAAGTATTATAAAAAATTATACGATATGTCACGTTGGCAAGAGATTCGAAAAAAATTGTGGTCCACTGCGTCACGGGTCGCTTTCCAGACGACTTGCGTAGAAGTACTTGAAGTAGTAGAATACTGTAAGCAAAGGGATTAAAGATGTAACACAAAAGAACTATATAATATACGACGGTCAATGCAGTGTTAACGCTTGGGGCATTTTACTCAAATTTTTTGTATGTTTTGTCAGCATGACTTATTGCAAATGGGTTATAGACCAAGTACTTTCCTTATATGTAAATAAACAAAGAAAGAAGACTGCAACTCACTCAAAAACGATATAAACAACGCGGGGAACATGTATCGCGACACAATGTCCACTCGTTTCGACAGATCGTCGCCCAACATCTTTCTCAGCTTCGTTCTCAGCGGCATCTGACTGTTCAGCACGCTCAGATCCAACCGCATCGAGCGCCGATGCTGCCGCAGCGGATGCACGTCGTTGTTATTCAACCCGCTGAGATTCATGTTTATGTTTTCGTGCATCAAATTCATGTGTGCGTTCGGTACAATGGAGGGCGGACAGAGGCAGTCCGGCCCCATGAGCGACGGAAGTTGGGCCGCCATTTGTTGCAGTCCCCCCAACTTTTTGCCGCGCTCTCTGCGCGTAAACTCCTTCCGACCGTAATAGTTGACCAGCGCGTATTCGAGCAGTGCGGAGAAGATGAATCCTAAAAACGGTTGTGTTTACAGTCAAAGTCACGTACGACGAATTATGACACATCCTTTGAGTAATTATAATAAACGCTTTAGAGGATTGAAGTTTGAGTCATCAAACGAGTTTTGCTCGGACATAAGGGGCTTTCACAGTGTCGTAAGCAAAATAATAGATTAGGGTGCTTTGTGACAAAATCGATCAAAGGTCACTCCAAAGTTTGTCCGTGAATTTCGTGAAAATTGAGAAGAATCATTGCAAAATACATTATATATATATTATACAGTGACCGCCAAAAAATGGGACAAGGAGTTTTTTTTTCGATATCTGCCATTTCAGAACAGATCGGTACAAACTCTTCACATACAATTTGTAGCGTGCGTTGAGAGTAATACACTGATATATAACAAGTGGGCGTAATCTTACATACGAAGATGTAAAGCGGGAATTGACTGTTTTCGAAACCACAAAAAATGGGACATGCGGAAAACTTGTTGTCGGCGATTTGAAACGTTGCTGTTTGGTGTAAAAACACTACCATTGTGAAGTATGAGTCCTAACTGCTTACAGTAACCATAACCCGACAGCTCCAAACCATGTTTATATTTTTTAGCCGAAAGAAGATAAACTTTGAGGCTTAGATTTTGAAATTAAAAAGTTTAGCATAGAATTTCTTAATAAACTCAATGCTTAGTGAGAGAAAATGTCAATGTTCTTGCAACCATAAAAAACCATTGTAGGTTAAAAACGAGGAAGAACATTATTCTTCAGAGGAAAATCGGTCCAAAAAAATAAAAGGAAAAAGGAAAAAAACATCTCATCTGATATCTATCTTATGCTCCATAGTGTCTCTAGTCTACAAAATCGCTCAACGGCGCCTGAAAGATTTCAGGAATTGATTTGAGGCCTAGCTATGTAGTAAACAGACCATTTCCGGAAATTCCGAAGAAAATCCGAGCAAAACACTGCGAATATCGTTTACTTTTGCGATTAAAGGCTCAGTACAGCTACTTTTGAATTCTACATGCTTAATAATAATTATGTTACTGTTTGCAACTCTGCCGCCTTTGTTTTCGCGGCGGGACATAAAAAAACTTTTTTGACATTTCGTTTCACACGCCGTAAATTCAAAGGTAGTTGTACTGTCCCTTTAAACGTTGCAAGATAAATTCTCCAGATGCCACGCTCAGTTTTTATTGAAATTTTTTGCAAACGGCCTATCTACGCTACAAATCAATGCCTAAAAATTTTAGTCAACGCATTGCTTTCGTTGCCGAGATATTCAGCGATTTCTTCAGACCAGAAAGCTCTCCAAAAATAAGAGTTAGCGTTAAAAAAGTTCGCTGCTCAATTTTTTTATGAATTCCGACCTCAATTCCACTCCCTTATGAATGGCTGTTAAAAATAGTCATAGTCATGGCAACAATCTTTTTGCTATCATTTTCCCATCTTCATTTCTCACTTTGCATTGGCTCGAAAAGCATACGGTAATTCGTGCGTCATAAAAACCATATTTTTGTATTCCCCTTTACAGGATTAGGATTACCACAAACGCCCTGTGAAGCATTTGATGTTATTTCGGTCAGTGCGGCAAATGATCCGATATCACGTACACACAAAGACCCTGTTCGTGTGGGTGTTTGGCAGTCGAACAAAGCCCTCGGAATGACCTAATTCCCGTTCACGAATCCCTTGAGGATTAGCTGCCAGAACAATGGATAAAAGAGGATCTCAAAGGTTGTGTCAAAAAAGATTTTTCACATACCAAGACAGATTCCAATCCAAACATCGACGGCTTTGATGTACGAAACCGGCGGCAATTTGGAGTTGATGCCAGAGGCTTGAGTCGTCATCGTGAGGAGACTGAAAAAATTACGTTGAAATTGTAGAGAACACGCTTTAAAAAACATCAGAGCAGCCTTCTAAGAAAAAACGTTTTGAAGTTGTCATCTACAGAATACAATCTCGACACACACAGCTTGTTGAAACATTGCAAACATCTTCAAGATTTTTTTACCACAAGATTAAAGCATTTTCAAGGCTTTGTTCCACCGGCAACTTTTTTTCTTGCTAACAAGGGAGGTGCGACGCTCAGATTTTCTTTAAAGGGACGGTAAAGCTACTTTTAAATCGAGCTAGTTACGGCGTGAAAACGAAATGTCCAAAAAGTTGCTTCGTCTACTGTTCCAATAACAACGGAAAAAAAGTAATAGCGACATTCTACATGCTTTTTAATAATTATTTTACTGTTTACAACTCTGCCTCCTTTGGTTTCGCTGCAGGACACAAAAAAACTTTTTTGACATTTTGTTTCGCACGCCGTAAAAGCGCAATTCAAAAGTAGCTGTTATGGCCCTTTAGATATGGCGCGCATGTTAGGCATAGGCCACATATTAATTCCTAAATATTTTAGCTCGTGCTTTGCGAGATATTCAACCATTTTTGCGGTCGAGATAGAACGCGAAACGCGGAGAGCAATCACAGAGGAAACACTTTTTGGCTAGAACTTTGCCTGTTTCGCAACAAAAAAATTAATTTTTTGTAGAAACGTTACCCGCTATGGTAAAAATCGGCACGAAACTTTTCATACCTAAATTCGCAAAAAAATTGTCACATTTTCGCCAACTTTCGATCTAAAAATCTCGGCCGTTTCTGCAAAGCGCGAGCTCGGAGTCTAGCATATGTCTTAGAAAATATAATTGCAAATTAGGGCCAAGTTTCATCAAAATCTGAGCGTCGCACTTCGGGAACTTCCCCTGTCACTTTACAAATTCATGGCCAAAAGTATTTTATGACCGCTACTCGCATTTTCCACGTGTTTTTGATAGCAAAAATAATTGAGCCTCTGGGATGCGTTTGCCAAGTGTGACATAAAATTATGCACAAAAGCATCGTCCTTCGGTTTTTTCTGGGCCACCTATGCCATGCGAAAGAGCGTGGAAAACTGGTCTAGACACAACTTTTGCTAGCTGCTAAATATTTTTGCACTAGGTGCTGGCAAGCAAAAATTTTTAGTGCTAAGCAAGAATGAAAAACCCGGAAGACAAGGACTTGCCCACTTTGCGAGCAAAATGCATCTGATAATCGCGTCTTCAGCGATTGAATACTCTGCCGTACAAAGAAGTGAAGGCTGGTGAAGGCGTTTTCTCTTTTTTCTCTACAAGTTTGTCCGTAATGTCGCTGGAGTGATTTTGGCGACATGCAATGTGCGAAAACAAAAGTTAACTTTGCACTGTGCAATTTCTTTCTTTTTGCACCGTGCAAGACTTTTTTCCGCTGTCGCGTGCACTCTGACATTTTTTTGCACGGTGCAAACACCAGAAAATCACCCTAGCCAGTATATAGTATTCCAAATCAGAGCATAGCCTTTAGTGAACACCTCAACTATTTACTTCTCGTTCTATCACAGAGTCAGCCAATATTTTCAACAAGTTTATAGCCACAAACCTACGTTGTAACGCCCAGAGAGACTCGCGCCGGTACGGCATCTTTGTCCAACCAAAAACTGACCCATGAAACGACCACCAACATGATGCAGGGAATGTAAAGTTGAATGAGGTAGTAACTAAACTCATATGTAAGACACTGTACTCCTTGACTTGCCTGTATTCCCTTCTGAGGATTAATTTAACTCGCGCACAACTGTATTCACCTAAATTCAATGTTTGAAATGTCATAAAAATGATAACACGTTTATGCACTGATAGTTTAAAAATCGTTTTGTTACAGTACCCTATGAGCTCTATTTCACTTCCGAACCCTCTTAATTACTTGTTTTTCCGAGTACCTGTTTCTGGCATTTGAAAAACGACAACTTGCGTCGACGGGTATTCTCGGCACACTGGCAGCATCACAAATTGTAAACATATAATTAGCAGCTTGTCATGAACAAAGTTAAGCGCAAACGTTGTCGTTAAACTTTTGACTTTGGCAGTACAAGACCTTACAGGACTTATTAAATGCTGGTAAAATTTTACAAACAGCGGGAGCACTTCAAGAGCGACGCACATATTTTGATGAAACTTGGCACAGGTTTAGAAAAATTCTTTTTTAAGACATATGCGAGACTCCTAGGTCGCGCTTTGCAGAAACAACCGAGATTTTTCAATTGGAAGTCGGCAAAAATGCGAAATTTCTTTGCAAATTTTTGCATAAAGAGTTTAACCCTTATTTTTTATCGCAGGGGGTAACGTTTCCACATAAAGTAAATTTTTCCGCGTGAAACTGACAAAGATACCGCCAAAAAGTGTTTTTCTCTCTGTTCGCTCACTACATTTTGCATACTCTCTCGGCCGCGAAGATCGCCCAAATATCTCGGCTGCGCCTGCGAAGCGGAAGCTAAGATTTTTTAGGAATTGATGTATGGCCTATGCATGTCAAATTGAAAAAGCAAAAAAAAGGGAACTCTTCAAGTTGACACTTCGTCACAAATATGGGGGTCCGAAAAATCCTTTTTGATCGATTTATTGTCAAATTTGACAAAACCCAAGTTTTTTTTGCCAAAAGTTGAACATTTTCAAGCCCCTGAATTTTTTGAGACTTGTTTTGACCGGAAAAATCTAAAAAAAATTACAAAATATTTTTTCCGATAAATCTTTGGACGAAAAGCCAACTTGAAGAGTTCTCTCCTCGATTTGACGTGCTATGCCCAAACTCTGAGCAAAATTAAAAAGAAGTCTGAGCGTCGCACGTGGGGCACATTCCTTGTAAGCTGAAAATGGCGGATCAAATTCTAAGAAAACCAAGTTACAGAGCACGTCAAATAGAAAAAGCAAGAGTGAGGGGACTCTTCAAGTTGGCATTTCGTCACAAATGTGCTGTCCAAAAAATCTTTTTTGACCGATTTCTTGTCTAATTTAGTAAAGACCAGGTCTTTTTTGACAAATTTTACCATTTTCAAGCTACATGGATTGTTTTCAGACTTGTTTTGACCGGTAATACCTAGCGGGAAAATTTTAAAATAATTTTTCCGATAAATCTTAGGACGAAAAGCCAATTTGAAGAATTCCCTTCTCAATTTGACGTGCTGTGCAAAAAGCAAGGGATTTGCACAGTGCAAAGTGAACTGGTTTTATGATATATCACTTCCTCTTAGCCTCAATCCAGGACGTCTAACATCGCCGGCTACGGGAACGCTGTGCTACAAAACCTAGCCGTGTGGACTATAATCTTCAAAACTGTTCTTCGTATTTGAGAAATGCAAGAATTCCTTTATTGGAACCAGTCATTTCATTATGTTTACTGACTCTTTTTGGTGCCAAATTAACGCTGATACTTTCTGATACAAAATTCACATTTTCAAGATGTAATTTCCGGCCTTTGTAGCCACAAGAACAGGAAAACAAAGCAAGGCGTTCTTGGTTCAACGGATCAAAACTTAACCAATCTGTTGATACTTCAAACTTTCGCCTAAGGACATGACATATTGCGTTATGAATAATACATTATCAAACATACTTCAAACAAAAAGCCAAGCAAATCCTTTCACCTAAATTACTGTTTACTGTATATACAGAGCATAACACATACATAACAATCCACGGGATACGAGAAGCTCGGGGGCATTTCGGAGGTAAATATAACTCAAATCCTTTTGAAAACACACAAAAAACACCGGACCTTAAACAAAATTCGAAGTGAATATTGAGCCAAGCATTAGGGGGATTTTGCTCGCATTCTCCGGAAGCCAAATCCACAATTGAGCAGTTACATCAGGTAGACAGTCCAATATAACACTGCAAAGATTTCAAAGGCAACGTTAAGCAAGTTTTTAGCGACAGACTTACCGTTAAAGCAGGCATAGCCGATCGGAAAGACCTGAAATCGAAATCAATGACTGGAAAATCAACGGGTGGAAATTTTAGCTCACGCGTTGCAACCGCACCCAAGATATTCAGCAATTTTGTCTCTGGGGGAATTCGTTAAAGGAACATTACACCTACTTTTTAATCCCGCTTTTAACGGCGTGAAAACGAAATGTCAAAAAAGTTCCTTTGTCTACTGTAACAATAAAAACGGAAAAAAATAATGGTGACATTCTACATGCTTCCTAATAATTATTTTACTGTTGGCAACTCTGCCGCCTTTGTTTTCGCTGCAGGACATACAAAACTTTTTTGACATTTCGTTTCACACGCCGTAAAAGCGCAATTCAAAAGTAGCTGTTCTGGACTTTTAAATGAGGAGAGAATACTACCACGCATAAGAGACGGAAGGCTTTCGGAGAAAAACCTTCTTTCTCTAATCGATTCTCCTCATTTTTGGTACTCTCTGCAAAGATCGATGAATATTTTGGCTGCAGCGCAAAACTGTGAGCCAATAAGTTTATGGTGTGATATGTAGCCAAAATAGCCCAAACAGGCAAATTTTCATGAATATCGGGGCGTCGCACGTTAAATTGAAAAAGCAAGAGGGAGGGAATTCCAAGTTGGCATTTCGTCACAAATACGGGATCCGAGAAATCTTTTTTGACCGATTTCTTGTCCAATTTGGCAATACCCAGGTTTTTTTTGACAAAGTTTACCATTTTCAAGATATATGGATTGTTTTCGGACTTGTTTTGACCGGTAATACCTAGCGGGAAAATTTTAAAATAGTTTTTTCCGATAAATCTTAGGACGAAAAGCCAATTTGAAGAGTTCCGTTCTAAATTTGACGTGCGTCGTATCTCCAAAACTTCCCCTCCACGCCTTACTTACCAATCTCGAAACAACGTCGATCCGCTTTGACCGCTCCTTATAGCGCCTCACGAATATCCGACAGCAGCACGTGTAGAAGCGTGTGAAATACCCGGCTGTCGAGGGGTTTGCATAATTTATGACCATGTTGTGGCCATAAGTCGTCTGGCCGTCGGTCGTGTCGCCCGACCGGTACAACGGCTCGTACATTCCGCCGTTGCCGCGGAACGCGGCCGAATCAACCTTGGGCTGGAACTGCGAGTTCTCCATGATCTGCGGCTGCTGACGGAATCGCGGCATTCGCTGTTGGCCGCTGATGTCTTTCCTGGCGGCGTAGTTTACCAAGGCGAACTAAACGTAAAATACGATGCAATTAATTGTTTTCTTTTTGCAGTAACTACCTCTAATAAAGCGCCGAAGATGAACGCCATACAAACACCAATCCAAACATCGACGGCTTTGGTGTAGGAGACTGGAGGTAGTTTGGCATTGATACCCGAACTTTGTGTGGTCATGGTTAGGAGACTGAAAAAGAGTCATTACAGTCTGACTGTCCTTGTAGCTAATGGCTTCTTAGGTTGTTAAAGACTTGAAGTTTTGGTGGGCAAGCAATAGATCCATAAATCAACATGTGTTAAACTTGGTATCAAAAAAGACAATATATGTAGCCCATAGATCATCTTGCGGATGCTATAAACCCTTATCGCTTCTCTTAACGTATAACCAAGCAATTATGGCTCATAGACATTTTTGAAGCCTTTTGGTCAGATTTTTTTTGTCATCAAATTTGGGCTAGAATAGATCTTTTTCAGAAATATGAAACCCTCGTTACGACGATCTTCCGTACAACAAACCCCGGCTATAACAAACAATCTCAAAGGCCTGAAAAATGGATTTTAAGCTATAAGACACCTCTCTGCAGCGAAGTCTCTTTTCAGCGAAAATATTTTTTGCTTCTTTACGATTCCTTCTACAGAGAGGTCTTACTGTATCTTTTTTGTCTTTCAACGACAATCAAAATGCGCCCAAGTTGACTGAACTTACGTGGTAACTCCCAACGTGACCCTGGCCGGCACCGAGTCTTTGTCCAGCCAGAAGCTGACCCACGAAACAATGACTAACATGCAAGATGGGATGTACAACTAAAATCGAATAAATCATGAGATCATATATGAAACGCACCTGCAGCAGGTAGTACGAGAACTCTCTTCGTAGGATCATTTTGGTTCGAAGACATGAATATTCACCTAAATTTGCAAAAGCCGTCACTTCAACGCACCCAAAGCGAGTTAATTTTGTTAGGACAAGAGTAAATTGGGCAGCAAATATTGCCGATTATGGTCAGAGCTTTCGAAAACGTAGTAATTTCATATTTTTGAAAAAAAAAGTTTGAAAAAATCGACCGGTCGATTTTTCGATTTAAAGATTCTAATGTAAAATTTTTTCTGCCGTTATAGTGTATGCATGACAGAGTAAAAAACAACTTTTTTTGAAAATTGCCGATTTTTTCATTGAAATTTTTGAAATTTCGTTTTTTTGATGACTCAAATGTTTCAAAAGCCCTGGTTTTGAATTCAATTTTTTTTTCACAAGTGTTACAGTAAGCCCAAAGCAACACAACAAAAATTACAAAATTGAAAGCACATTTACACTCCAAATTGTAAGCGATACATTGAGGTTATTATGCCAAATACTCGGAAAAGGTTTTTTCAAGTCTTTAGAAAGGCTATTACAATATAAAAGGAGTGGTAACAACCTACAAAAATGTGTGCATTACCATGTGTTACAGTTTTATATTCAAGTTACACTTGAGCCATTACTAATTACAATATGATACTTGAGAAAGTACGGTGACAAGTGTTTGCTATAAACTGTGTGTGCTAATTGTGAGCTCACAAAAATGTTTTTGTTCTTGGGTGACTACAATATTGAGTCTGCGACACTTTAAAGTACTCTATTTTTGATTTGATTTCAAAAACTCGTACTGTAAAGTGTCTAAAAGTGAATGTGCTCTAACCAATAAAAAAAACTTTTTTTAGAATTTCTTTGACCTATTACAATATAACCTCTCCAAGAACAACGTACCCGTATTGGTTTTGCTCGTGCAATAATCCGTGAGCACTTCCTGCAGCTCGAAGCTCGGCAAACTCTGCCGCAACCCATCCTTTTGTTGTATCGGATTGCTCGACTTCCATTCGTATTTGATATCATCCGTCGTGTAGGCATAGCTGGCCAAGTCGATCAGACAGGTCTGATGGTCCAGCGGATAGTATTCCAAGGACATTGGACATGACAGAACCAACGACAGTCGGACGCTGTAAAGGATCTTCCCGTCGGGATGAATGCGAATCAACACGTTCGGTTTGTCGATCAAGTGCCTGCGGGCCTCTTTTTCGTTTTGAAAGAACGTATCGGGCATCCAGACCTGGCGCGAAAGGTCCGCCGAATCTGATGTGGCCAGCACAACGAATGGAGGGACTTGGGTTTCGTCGTCGGCGAAGCGTTTGTACGCCAAACGAGGGTCCCACCATTCCTCGCGGAATGTGAATTGACTGAAAAGAGATGGTATTATGAGAGAATGAAGGTCATTACAGTCTGACTTTCCTTATAGCTAGCGGTTTCTTGGGTTGTTAGAGACTTGATATTTTGGTGGGCAAGCAATACATCAAAAAATCAACCCGGTATCAAAAAAGCAGCCTATAGACGGGGCATCAATAGTCGATAGATCAACCTAGGGATGCTATAAACTTTTACCGCCACTCACGACGTATTACTAAACTACATCTTCATACGATATCTGTCATACTAGTTTGTTCGCAAGAGCGTTGGAGTGAGTTCTGCGATATGCACTGTGCGACGACAAAGCTCACTTTGCACTGTGCAATTTCTGGCTTTTTTACTAGTCCGGCTGTAAAGTCGCTGGAGTGATTTGCGCGACAAGCACTATGAGAAAACAAAGGCTGACTTTGCACCGTGCAATTTCTTACTTTTTGCACCGTGCAATACGCTTTTTTTCGGCTGTCCCTCGGAGCTTGACGTTTTTGCACTATGTATGTCGCCGAAATCACTCCAGCGACAATGTAGTTTATAAACAAATGATCATTTCCAAAAAGACGCCATGGCCTTACAGAAGAAGTGCGTAGCTCAGATTTTGATAAAACTTGGCATAAATTTTGACGATTTTATCCTATGATATACACTCCTAGCCGCGCTTTGCAAAAATAACCGAAATTTTTGGATTGTTGGCAAAATTATGATACTCTTTTATCTACAAGTTTCATGTCTGCAGTGAAATGCCTGTTCATTCGCAATATCCAAAATTGTAACAAATAATTTTAGAGGCGTCACAAGTCAATTTCAGGCCAAAATCAAACTCCACTCAACTAAAACCCTCTATAACCAGTCTATTTTGCAATGTGACTGTAGTCTTCCAAATATCGCTTGTAAAGCTTTCATTAAGACGATAATAACCGACTTACGCGCTGTATTCCATATTGACATCATCAATCTTTGATATGCTCCTCAAATAAATATTCACTGACACAACAACCGGACCGCCAGTATCTGCAAAAAATGGTAAAATACGTCTTGCATTTGCACGTGTTTGTAAAATTTCCGCTTACCAGGCCACGAATCGTTGGCGCCTCTCGGCCGGACCCGCCAGTCATAATCGCGGAGAACCCGTTGAATAATATCTTGTTCCTTTAACTTCTTCTTCGCTTTCTGCCCGAACGTCACCACGAACCAGGTGCAGAGGAGAAAGGAGACAGAGACCGCAAGATTCATGGCGTAAGCCTGAAATGTGTAAAATACGTTTAACATTGTTGGTTTTGTGCATATATATATATATATTATATATATATATATTTTTTTTGAGAGAGACAGAGTAGATGCGTATAGATCTCTGAGGAAATTTGACAAATTTATAATAAGTCTTTACAAGTTGTATGCAAGAGTTGTAGCTCGCACTCTGTGGAAACAATCAAGATTTTTTTGCTCAAAATTTGAAAAAAAATTGAAATTTAACACAAACTGAATAGATGCAAAGAAGTCAGCATAAAAAATCATTAAACACTTAGTCCGTTCGCAAAGTGATTTCAACGACAAGAACTGTCCACTTTGCACGGTGCAAAAATTGTTGTTTTTTGCACCGTGCAAATGATTTTTTTGGTCTGCCGCACACTTCTGACGTTTTTCGCACAGTGCAAACACCAAAAATCTCTCCAGCGACTTTCCTGACGGGCTAGTAAATATTTAAACGCGCAAATTATTTGTAAACTTTCAGAAGACGTTATAAGATCAGTACATTACAAGGACGCTAATACCGCGGCATATAACAATATTCAAAACTCAATAAATCCAAGAAATAAATCTTTTTTTTCTCATGAAATTGGCAAAGATATGGCCAAAAATGTTTTTCCCTCTGTCCGCTCTCTGCCTTTTCCCTACTCTCTCGTCGCAAAGCCTTGCAAAAAATGCTTGAAAATCTCGTTTGCGCCTGCAAACCGCGAGTGAAAATTTTTCCAAAATTTCAGCTTGTGCGCTGTGCAAAATAAGCAAAATCTAACGGTATCTATTCATATATGAACTAGTGAACCAGTAACCTACTTTTCCACTGAGATCAAGTGCAACAACACGATGAAAGGCCTGATTTCAGAGCCGCAGTTTGTGCGAAAGGCTCTGTAGATCCAATAAATTTCTTGAAAATCACTTTGGATCAGCGCCTTTGAATCCGAAGCCAGGGTAAATTACCATGTCGTCAAAGTCGGAAGGGGAAAAAGTTTGAGGAATTTCAGCTATATTTTTGAAATGTAAATGGCAGCGAGATCTGTATTTTACCTAAATTGAAATTACGATAAAAACAAAAGAAAAAAATTGTAAAATACGACGTCGCGGATTCAACATACCACGAATTAAAAAATCGATAAAAAAAATATGTATCAAAAAAATATGTTACAAAAAAGAATAACAGGGGTCGTAAAGGGACAAGTGATGACAACGGAAAGCCTTTTTATCCCTATCGCTTTTGCACAGTGCATAAAATCCAAAGTTTCTTTCCCATGCACTGTGCAAAGGCAGGATGACTTATTTCGCTTGGTGGGGACTGAAAATTATCGCAAAATCGATTTGTTGTCTCACAAGGGAGCGTAGAGCCCGCTTACGTTGTTAGCAAACGAGATACAACATAAGTTTTGTACAACAAAGTCTGTTTGTAACAAACAGTTTGCAGTACAAAGATTTTTGTTGCACAGTGCGAAAATATCAAAACCTATGTTTCGCACGGTGCAATTGCAATTTTCCTCTGCACCGTGCGTCAACAAAAAAAAGTAAAAAAATATTTTGGAACGATAAATTGAGTCGTGCCAGTCTATTTTATTCTTTTCGTAATGAGAAATACCTTTGCACTGTGCAGTAAAAGTATAATTCAATTCTGCACCGTGCAGTTGGTAATATATTGCTCTCCACCGTCCAAATGAATTAAACACAACATTTAAAAAATTGCAAAACGTACAAAGGTATGTCATTATCTAATTCTACTGTTCTTTAGATCAAAAATTTTTTGCATTGTGCAAAAAAGACTTAATTTTTAATTCCGCACTGTGCAGTCCAAATTATTTTCGAATAAAACTGCACAGTGCAAGGGTTCAGCATACCTTCATTTGGCGGTTCAGTTATGAAAAAACAGGCTGACATCATGGCAAAAAGTTTCAAAAATACGTATCAATTACAAGATTTCTTTCAAAAACCGAAAAAATAAGTCTCTAGGCCGAAAAAACAAACGTTTTTGAGTTCGAATTCTCTTCGAAATGCGCTTGCAACACATGCTGGAAGTGATAGAAAAGTGCGGTGGAAGTCGTCAAAGACAAATGTTTTTCTAGCTTTCGTCCGCTTCAAAGACCATTTAGCACTCTTCGAATATCGAATATGATAGATGAGGTTAATAAGGAAGGCCCGGAAGTTGGCCAAATTGGCTTTTTGGATGGAATTTCGAAAGTGCACGGTGCAGTGGATTGCACTGTGCGGAGGGAAAATTTTTTGGGCTGCACAGTGCAGTCGCGACAAAAAAAGTTGAATTGTCGCACTGTGCAATCAAAAGTGTCATTCGTTGCACAGTGCGGTCGAAAAAATAACAGTCGCGCACTGTGCAACAGAACAAAAAAGAAATAAAAATCATCGCACCGTGCGATCACAAAATTAAAACATTGCATAGTGCAGTACTACTCGGTGCAAAAAGTCCTGAGAATTTATCGCGCACCGAAATTTTGTCGCGCGCCGAAAAAAATGATTTGTCGTTGAGAAAATTGGGAATCGCGCGCGACGTAAGGCAAAAAATGCAAAATGCACCGTGCAAAAGCATGTTTTTTGGGTCAAAATGCACTGTGCGAAGCGGTTTTTTTGCGATTTTCGAACCGCACAGTGCAAATTCTCAAAAACCGCACAGTGCAAATTCTCAAAAACCGCACAGTGCAAATTCTCAAAAACCGCACAGTGCAAATTCTCAAAAACCGCACAGTGCAAATTCTCAGGACTTTTTGCGCGGAGCAGTAAAAAAATCTTTTTTCACAGTGCGACAGGAGGCGATAAATCACGCACAGTGCGCCCAAAATAAAAATTTTTGCACTGTGCAGTATAAAGTAAAATTAAAAAAAATTCTATAACACTTTGAATTGCGCGTTCAAACATCCAAAATCTGCCACCCTCATTGGCCGAAACTTGTGGATGTGAAACAAAAAACAGTGGGTAGTTCGGGAAAAGCAATTAAAAGTGGGATTTGGCCTGAATGGAATGGGGCAAAGATTAAAAAAATCTCTAACAAATTCAAAAATAAAAAAAAATAAAAAAAATACGTAATGCATTTGAGTTCCCATTCATTTTCAAACGCAATTAATGTTGATTAATCGAAAGTCAAACGCGGATCAAACGAAAAGCCTTGAGGGCAATTAGTCCTAGACATCAGCCAAAGACTTGTTGATTTGTGACATAAAATTTTTAAGAGGGATTTTTCACGCCAAATCGATTGTTTTTCCATTTGTTTTTGGCCGATTTCCCGTGATTTTGGTACTAAAAATCTTGGATTTTTCAGGAAAATGAAGATTTTGGTGTTTTCGACAGTTTTCTTGACCGTTTTGGCATTTGCTGACAATTCTTCCGAAGAAAGGGATCGCTCAATCAGTTTGAGGACCGGATCTGTCGCCTCCAGAAAGAATAGTGCTGATTTTGATCGGAAAAGCACCAGCTCTGATTCCAGCTTTTTTTCGCGGAAATCCAGCAAAAGTTCGGCTGAATCCGACGCTACAGTGACTGGTAGGTCTCAATTCACGTGCAAACAATGTTAAAATAATCGTTGTAATTGAAACAGTTGGTAAAATATGGGGGAATCGGAGAGCTCATGAAAATTTGGTTAGCGCTTTCCATTTTACATTTTGGAAGACGAAGTGTCACAGAATTTTGCGTCTACCCACGCCCTTAAAACAAGGTAAAAATAATTTGAAAATTGCTGAGAATGAATTTTAAAATCTATTTGATTATTTTGAACTATTGCCAATTACGTTTTACGAAAAGAGAGAGCAAAAATTCTGTGACATTTCGTCTTTCAAGCCGTAAAAGCGCGATTCAAAACTAGCTGACTCTATAAGGAATTTTAGACGCCTCTCTGGCGATTTTTGTCAAATCCCAAAGCAAAGACCAAAGGCCTCTAACATTTTACCGCATACCCCGATAAAATCACATTGTTCTAGACGCCTCTCCAACCCGCCCATCGTTCGGAGATTTTGTCCCCACCTGCCGACAGCTAACCGATTGTTTCGACGACTCGGAATGCGGCCGCAACGGACGTTGCGTGGGCCTTTATGTGGGAACGTGTGATTGCGACGCCTGCCCGAACAACCAGAAATGCCAATTTGACCATGAATGCGGCGGACTGAAGGGCTCTTGCGATTGGGAAAAGGGAAAATGCAACTGCTCAAATGGCTTCAAGAAAAGTGGATTCGAGAATTTCAACAGGGCCAGAGAGGAGTTTTGTAATATCAAGAAATGCACCAAGAATGGCGAAGATTGTCATGGACTGCCTTGTCGCAAAGGAAAATGCATGTGCAACTGAAAATAAAGGTGTCACGATACGAATATTCGAATTGTACGCGATTTTATATGTTTCGAAAAAGTCGCGGATGTAATTAGAATTCACAATAAAGTATATGTGTAACAATAATTTTAATAGTTTGTAAAATACGTTTTTTTAATTTTTACAGTAAAGCATGTAAAATGTAAAATGTCACCATTCCGTTTTTCCCGTTGTTATTGGTACAATGGACGAAGAAACGTTTTGGACATTTCGTTCCCAAGCCGTAAAAAGGGCGATTCAAAAGTAGCTGCACTGTCCCTTTAAATTTGACAGCAAAGCCTCTGCATAACGCACGATTTCAGAGGTGTCAAGAGTCAATTTAAGACTAAAAAAATTGGTATGTCAGAAAATCGTAAAGAAGACATTTGAGAGCCGCACCTCGTCGTAAAAACTTTTTTGGTGATGACTTTGCAAATTTAACGGAGAAAAAGTAATTTTTTTTGAACAAGTGTTCACAACAGCTACTTTTGAATCGCCCTTTTACGGCTTCTGAAACAAAATGCCAAAAAAGTTTTCTTGTCTCTTGCCATAAAATTGAAAATAAATAGAAAATAATTTATACTGCAGATGTAAAAATTTCGCTATAAAATTTTTCCTTTTTCTATTTTTTTTATCTGCACAATAAGCAAAGTATGTAACTTTCTCGACATTTCGTCTTCCAAGCCGTAAAAACGCGATTTTAAACTGGCCCTTTAAAGGACCGAAACAACTGCATTTGAATCTCCACTTTTACGGCTTGGAAGACGAAATGTCACAAAATTTTGTGCCTTCTCATGCTCTTAAAACAAACTATAAATAATCTTAGATCTACTGAGGATGTATTTTACAGTCTATTTGGTTATTTTGAACTATCACTAATTCCGGTTTACGACGAAAGACGGCAAAAAAAGGATTGGAAGGCGAAATGTCACAGAATCTTTGCTGTCCCTTGTCGTAAAACGATATTGGCAACAGTTCAAAATGGTCAAATAAATTGTAAAATACATTTTCAGTAGTTTTAAAATTATTTCTACTCTGTTTTAAGGGCGTGGGAAAGCAAAAAATTCTGTGACATTTCGTCTTCCAAGCCGTAAAAGCGAGATTCAAATGCAGTTTTTTTGGTCTTTTAAGAAATAGGAATTGAAATCAGGACCTTTCCTTGATCAACGCTTTTAAAATTAATTCCAATTTTTTTAAAGTTCAACCAAAATGCAAAGAAGTAACGTAACCAACGTCAATAACGATGACATAAATCGTATAAAACGTCAACAAAACATTTTCACACAACCAAAGCAAAACAATAGAGAGCAGATCTATCTCAACCTTGGCCCGCTTTCTCTTTTCCTAATCTTGGCTTTGTTCGGCCGCGGCACTCTCTGCGCATTCGGCCATAACCTAATTTGTCCCATTTTTGGGCCCTCATTTCCTCGCCCCGGGGTCTGTTTATCTTCGGAGCGGAGAGAGTAGACTAAATTAACAATGTTTTAATAGTATCATTGGAGCAAATCTAGATTAATGGAAATGAGATAACCCGAAAAGTATTACTGTAGCTTTTTTTGGAAACCTTTGATTTTTTATGAGGAAAAAGTGGTCAAAGTGGGATCCTGATTATAAGTATGAACTTAGATTATAGTCGTTTAAGACGTATATGAGAGGCTACGTGTAGGTTTTGAGGAAATGGACGAGCATTCTGCCCAAAAATTCGAAAAAATCGTTTTTTCAAATTAAATTCTATCCAATGGAACTTGTTTATAAAGAGCAATTTTGGAATTACAGGAGTCAGAGCCAAAATCAACTTCGTAACACAAAAACCCTTCTATAACAACAATTTTTTTGGTCCCTTTATTTAAGGCCAGATTTAAGGTCAGAAAACAAAAAAATCAAAGAAACCAAATTCTGACCAACTTTTTGCCCTTAAAATCTTGTTTGTTTTTGCAAACGCAAGATAAAAATCTCTCATATGCTGTTAAAATTCTATAATTCCAGATTTTATAAAGTTTCATGAAAATCTATAGTTCTCTCTTTAAGAACCAAAACAACTACATTTGAATCGCGCTTTTACGGCTTGAAAGACGAAGTGTCACAAAATTTTTTGTTCCCCACGCTCTTAAAACAAAGTAGAAATAATTTTAAAACTTTTGAGGATGCACTTTGCAATCTACTTGACTGATTTGAACTATTGTCGATTCCGTTTCACGACGAGGACCAGCTAAAATCTTGTGACATTTCGTTTCCACGCCGTAAAAAGCGCAATTCAAAAGTAGCTGTACTGTCCCTTTAAGAAAATTTTCTTCTCAAAAAACCGCTTAAAGGTTGCATTTTTTCAGACCCGAAAAAATCCTAAAAAGATATAATTTTCGACTCATCTCACTCATCCGACATCCCCAAGAAAATCCTTCCCAATTCCAGACAGACCTCTCGGAATCTGCTTGTTATTCCACTGTCCATAATTAGCATAATTCCCGAGGAGACCACGTAAAATGCGCCTTTAATAGAGATGGCGCTGATAAATACGTGAAGCCAGCGGCTAATTGTGTTCTAGCCGCCGAAAGGGCATTGCACAATAACAAAAATATTAACATTTAAGAGGTCCCTTTGAGAGATTTGTAAAGTGGATACGTAATACATAAATACATGCATAGGACGGAAAAAAATGGGAATGTTAGTCGATGAAATCTCTGTGTAAAGTAAAAATGGCAATGTGAAAGTCAAGAGTACATAAAGAAGAAAGCTACAACTGTTTTCATGGTATTCAACTTTTAGCTGGCGCTTCGCAGAGTAGCCGAGATATTTAACGATCTTTGCGGCCGAGAGAGAAAGAGAGAGTACGCGAAACGCGGAGAGCGGTTATAGAGGAAGGCAATTTTTGGCCATAACTTTGTCAGTTTTGTGCGGAAAAAATTATTTTTTTGGAAACATGTCTACTGTAGAAATAGCCATGCAACTTTTCATGCCAAAATTCGCAAAAACAAGTAGCATTTTTGAAAACTTTCGATCAAAAAATCTCTTTCGTTTCTGCAAACCGTGAGCAAGGAGTCTCGCAAATGTCTTGGAAAGACCTTTTCTAAACTTGTGCCAAGAATAGTCTAAATTTGTGCCAAGTTTCATCAAAATTTGAGTGTTGCACTTGGAGTGCTTCTATCGTTAGCTTTGAGGTCTTTTCTCCAACCTCTCTCCACATTCTACTCAACGGTCGGGGTATTTCTTGTTAAATATCAATATTCAGCTCTTAAAGCGTGAACTTAAATTTTCAGGATCTATTATGTGCCCTAGATGTTCTTAGTAGGCAAAATTGGATAAAGATCTGGATGTTCCACTAAAAGAAATGTTTTTAATATTCCAAAAAAGGGGCTCCTTGCAACGAACCATCTATAAATCCTCTATGATTTTGGTTCTTGCGGTCATCTTTAAAAGGCCAAAACAGCTACTTTTAAATTGCGTTTTTTACGGCGTGTGCAACGAAATGTCAAAAAAATTTGTGTATGTACGGCAGCGAAACCAAAAGCGGCAGAGTTGCAAACAGTCACATAATTATTAGTAAGCATGTAGAATGTCACCATTATTTTTTTATTTTGTTATTGGTACCGTAGACGAAGAAATTTTTTGGACATTTCGTTTCCACGCCGTAAAAAGCGCGATTCAAAAGTAGTTGGTCCTTTAACGCTGTCCAACTATTCGTCATCCTAGATCATTTCTATGTGGCCCTCAATCTAATCCTAAACCCACTACTAATCTGAACGAACTTTGTACATGTAAACTTCTCTCCCTTAACCACCCAGTTCGGAGAACTATATGAAACCAAGCTTTGAGCATTCCGTTGCCCGAAATTCCGTCAAACCCAAACAAATTGGATTGGGTAGTTAGCGGGAAATCTCGCGAAACCACCGCAGGGCATTCCCATCTCGCAATCGAATTATTCGAATTCGATTTTGTCCACAAAAAAAGGTCTTTGTTTCGCGGGTCCTTTGGCGGAAATAACACACGACAAATATTATAAATAACGCGGAAGGAAGTCTGCGTCTAGAACAACATAGAGATTGAAAACATAGCAAGTGAATAGAGAAGATATTTTGCACAGTGCAGGATGGGAAACATCCTATCTTTGGATTGCACTGTGCACTGCAAAAACTAGTCTAAATTTCAGACTGCACAGTGCGGACACAAAAAAAGTTTAAATTTTAGACTGCACAGTGCGAAAGCAAAATAAGCTTAAATTTCCAATTGCACAGTGCGCTCTAGAAAATTAGGCATCTTCTTCGGTTGCTCTAAAAAATAAAAAAAATAGCAAAAACTGCACTGTGCGCTTAGAGATCGACACGACCTTTGGGTTGCACCGTGCAATGAAGAAATTGCGTGCACTCTGAGCTCCCGCACAGTGCGAAAAAATCAAACGCAAATGTCGAGAGCACTGTGCGAAGTAAAATTAAGCCTCACATTCGTACGCATTGTGCAATATTTTGTCCAACAAAAGTAGCTTTGTTGCTTTGTTGGCAGTAAAACAAAGTCAAAAACTTTTCCCACATTAAAAATTTCTTTTCATATACCATCCCCAATATTCATTATGTCACCACCATCCTATTATTCGCAAAATTTTGCCCTGTGGCAATGCCGCAAAATATCAAGAATTCTCGCGTCGTCATCTCCATTCATCATCGTCCACTCTTCAAATATACGGTCTACTATTTGTTTATTTCCTTTTTCATTATAATAAAGAGGCCCTGCACGGAAAACACTCGTATGTATAAGAGAGAATTTACAGAGAGAGGGAATTTCGGTTCACCGGTTGTTATTTATAATAGTTCTGCGATGTCTAGCTAAAAGGGTTTTAACTCAGCCCCTAATTAGATGTAAAATAAGGCATCAAGATTAAAAATATTGATTATTTGGCTGATGGTTACTATCAGATTTAGACGATTGAATAGATTATGGAGGAGTGTAAAAAGTGAGTAATGATTTAAAGAGTTCACTAACACCATCTACATGATAAATTTTAAAAGAGGTGTCAAAAAACGGACTTTTAAAGTCCGAAATGCTTGGAAAAAATTTGGATTTTTTAGGTCATAGTTGCGGCGTTGAAATTTTAGTTTTAATCCTCTATGCAAGTTGCGAATAGGCCACAAATCAATTCTTAAAAATTTTAGCTCCCGCTTTACAGGCACTGCCAAGATATTCAACGGTCCTTGCGGACGAGAGAATACGCGAAATGAGGAGAGCGATCAGAGAGAAACCAGCTTTTTGACCATATCTCGGTCAATTCCATGCCGAAAATTTTTTTAGGCGTAATCGTCATAATCGGTATAAATAAGGCTGTCATTTTTTTATGACAAAGCTCCTAGTGTCATATTTTCATCAACCTTTGGACTAAAAATCCCGGTTGTTTCTGCAAAACGCGAACCAAGAATCTCGCATACTTTCAAGAAAAAATTCGTTCAAATTTATGGCAAATTGCATCAAATTCTAAGGACAGCACTTTAAGTACTTTCCCTTTTTCAACACAAAATATACATATTAGTCTAACACTGTTTTTTTAGTTTCCGATAAACAAGTGGATTAATAATCATCGTCATCTTCGATAATCTTTTAGTTTATCCTCTTTCCCTAACAACCAAGTCCCCCAAAATAATAATGTTAGCGAGTTATCCCGACAATTCAAGGTCGATGTCCCAATCTCCCACGAGACCAAAGTAAACCCTTCAACTATTTAACCGACTTATCTATCAGATTCCGTGCGAAAATCAGTCGTAAAAGGAAACGAAAACGAATCTTCGGCAAACAGGCCCAATACTATGCCAACATTTGAATACGACCGCCGAACGTTTAAGGTTCCACAATAAACATTGCCAGGGAAACTTCCGGCGTCTTCGCGAGTATGTTTAGAAACAATGACTGCCAAAAAGTTCGGCGTGCCCGTTAAGAAGTTGCAAAGTCTGGATGGAGCGGAAGAGAAGGGATTCAAAGAGCGGCGGGAAAAGGCGTAAAATGCTGTGGAAAAAAGAAAGGAAAGGCTTTGCAAATGTACGGAATTGTAGAGAATGCTCAAGTGGATATTGCGTACGAAAGAAGAAGGAAAAACATTGGTGATTAGGTATGGAATATGTTGCTAAGGGAAGAAGAAAGCTGCGAGAAAGTTTCGATTTTGGGGTTGGTCACAATTGCCCATCAAAAATGCGAAAAAAGATCAAAAAGATTCAAAATTGCAGATTTTGAGAAGACTTGGCACAAACTAAGATCAATTTTTTCTGAAACATGTGGGAGATTTTTACCTCGCGCTTTGCAGAAACAAAAATTTTTAGTCCGCAAGTCGACCAATTTTTTAGATTTTTGCCATGAAAAATCTCAGGTTTATTTGTAACACAGAAGATAAGCGTTACATGTATAAAAAATCACTTTTACCCGAGCCAACTTATTAGAAATATTGCCAATAAACTTTTCTCTGACCGCACTCCGCGTTTCGCGTACTCTCTCGTCGAAAAAGATTGTTGAATAACTTGGCTGTCCTTGTAAGACGCGATTTATACTTTTGAGAAATTGATACACAGACGTTAATTCAAAATGTAAATACATTTTGAGCATCGCACTAAATGAGCTTCCCTTTTTAATTTCTTCTGTTTCAACTGCCTACGATTTTGTTAATAAACATTTTTCAGACAAAAATCCACTAGTCCTCAAGTGTTCAAACTCATCCCTGTCTGATGATCTCGCCGTCAATCTGCATTAGGAGTAACATCCCCAAAAACATCCCCGATCTCGACTATGATCCGAAAAAACAGGAGTTTTTGAGGCGCCGGTTGAGAACCTCACACAAAATCCGGCATAACGTCACCATTCGCGATTTGAGTGACATTTGCAGACAGTTGACAGGGCCTCTGACTCAACCGCTGAGGTAAAATCCTGCGGCCAAAAAATGCGGGGTCCTCGAAGGTCGGGAGAACATAGTGAGGAGCAGACAGAAGGGGAAATCAAAAAATCCCGGGTTTCTTCAGAATTTTGGATTAAATGAAGAATGGTAGAGAACAATAATGTTAAAAACGTAAAAATGGTTGAAGTGGGACACTTGGAGTTTGGTCAAGATTGTGATAAATGTAGATTAAATTTTTCTAACACTTGTACAAAATTTTAGCTCGCGCTTTCCAGCGTTTATTGCAGTTTTTTAGGCTACTACTCAGTCCGAAAAGTCGCTGGAGTGATTTCAGCTACATGCACAGTGCAAAGAAAGCCAAAGTCCGAGCGACAGCCGTAAAAAGCCTATTGCACGGTGCAAAAAGCAAGAAATTGCACGGTGCAAAGCCAACCTTTGTTTTCTCATAGTGCTTGTCGCGCAAATAACTCCAGCGACTTTACAGCCGGACAAGTAAAAATGCCGGAAAATAAGATTTTTAGGATGAATAGCAAAAATTGTTTTTGAAAATACCATTTCTCACCGAAAAACGGCCGAACCTCTCCTCATTTCTCATAGTCCCCCGTATACAAAAAAATCTTGTGCTTGACGAAGCGCTAGCTAAAAATCAAAAATTAAGAATTAACTTTTAAATTTTTTTTGGAAATCTCGGAAAGGTGTTTCAAGTTACATCGCGCCGTTCGTAAAGCTATGTTGAGCCCTTTTCCTTCCTTTCCCGGCATTTTCTAAATATTTGTTCCGAAAAATGTTTATTTTTTCACCACTGAGCAAGTCTCCGCTCTTTGCAAGCTGGTTAAAGATCAAATACATAAAAAAAGTAAAAGTTTAAGACCAAAAAATGTAAAAACATACGACAATGACAATGAGACATTTTTGAAGGCTAAAAAACGTTTTTATATAGGCAAAGCTTGGTAAAGGCTGATTGAAAAGGTAAATCAATATTTCGGACCGGTTAAATCTCTCTGTCATATATACATATATAATATATATGATGGTGTAGACTTTAAGATACGAAAAAGAAAATGTACGCCAAAAATTGGGTGCATAAAAAAGACGTAGGCAGTTAAAGAGGGTACTTATCCTTAGAGCATTAGGTATAGCGTTAAAAATGGGTCCGATAAGTGCCTGTTTGGTGCGGGTTTTGTCTGCAAACAAGTGCTGAATATCGGTAATATTGGATGCAGCTTAGGTTCAGACAAAATCGGCTAAAAAGTAAGTAAGCACATCAGGGAAAAATTTGAAGGCGTTATGCGCAAATTTTGATAAAACTTGACGTAATATGAGCCAAATTCTTTCTAAAGATATATACGAGATGTTTAGCGTGCGCTTTACCGACAACATTGACATTTTACTGCGAAAAATCGCCGGAAGTTCCGGATTTTCTATTGAAAGATTGTCATCCAAGTCAATTTCACGACGCTTCGATAAAGAATCTACTTTTGTCACGCGAAATTCGGAAGGCCCCACAAATTTATTATCTAATCGTCATCCTACAGTACGAACAAAAATAAAAAGAAATTTTGTAAGTCATGCCTTAAAGGAACTGATAGTATTTTTAAATTTTAAAACCTTCACTTTGCTATAAATGTACATATATATGTATATATATAGAACATATGGCAAATGTAAATATTGCCTTTTAAGCATAAAAAACCTCCATTTTACGAGGACAACAACTCAAAAATTCTGTTTTGGGTTCAACACTTGAACCCAAAAAAATATTTTTTTAAAAGTCAATTTCTATAGGCCCAAAATAAATCAAATTTTTTTTTAAATACGTCACATCTTAGTATGTTCTTGTTTACATTATAAAATCTCAAAAATCTCAAAAAATTCGTTCAAATCTACACGTTTTCCTCTGCCCTCCCTCTCATTTTCAAGAGCACTCTAACCGCACTCAAATGTTTACTGAAATGCACGTTATATAAAAAGAATGGCGAAACCCGAAACCGCTGAAAAAAACCGCCGACAAAACCACCTGAGGGTTTATGGAGAGGAAACTTGCCCTCAGGCATTTGAGAGTTTCATTCGGATCAGGTATGCGAAATGTGTCGGACAAGACGATGACGGTGATCTGAAGGAAACATAATTTAAGATTTTGAAGTTTAAAAAAATGTAGGGAAAACGGTGAAATTTGGGAAAAACAAAGCTTTCAAAGTAATAAATGACAAGGAAAGTACTCCAAGTGCGACGCTCAGATTTTCTGTTAAAATTTGCATGCACGTCAGATATATGCCACATTTCAATTCCTAAAAATTTTAGCTTGCGCTTTGCAGACGCAGCCGAGATATTCAACGGTCTTTGCGGCCGTGGAGAGCAGTCATAGAGAAAAACGCTTTTTTATAGCTTTGTCAGTTCAGCAGGGAAAAAATTATTTTTTACCTTCTGTGGTAGAAACAAGCATGAAACGTTTCATAATATTATATAATTCGCAAAAAACTGCCACATTTCCCCAACTTTTGATCTAAAAATCTCGGTCGTTTCTGCAAAGCGCGAACTAGGAGTCTCGCATATGTCCCTTAAAAAAACAAAACTAAAATAGTGTCAAGTTTTATTAAAATCTGAGCGTCGCGCTTGGGCTACCTCCCCTCTAATTTTGAAAATCTCAATAACAAAAAACTCTTTTCTTCAAGATTCAGAAAGATATGTCCGAAACACGTTTCTGTGTGCCCTTTTTTTCAATTTCCATAGTCTGGTTCAAAATTTGACAAAAATGTGGCACTTTTTGCGAATTTTGGCATCAAAAGTTCGAGGGTAATTTGTTTTTGAGACGTCCAGATTTTCTATATGTAAATTTGGAGCACGCGTTATCCTTACTACTCCGTTCGTAAAATCGCTGGAGTGATTTTCACGACATGCACTGTGATAAAACAAAAGTCTACTTTGCACTGTGCAATTTATTTTTTTTGCACCGTGCAAAAGCCTTTTTTGGCTGTCGCTCGCACCTGACTTTTACACAGTGCAAACACCAAACATCACTCCAGCGACTTTACGAACAGACTAGTATATGTCTTGTCCCATCCTTTAGACATGACCGTGAAACATATATGCTCACTGAGTCAGCTGTCCTTTACGACCAAAAATCTTAAAAGTAGTTGATTTGTTTACAAAGATTTCACTGTGATTCCTTTGTCACTTCCCTTAGTATGTTTATATTCTCTTCCGCAGATCACCGAACATTTTTGGTTCTTCTAATCTCACATTGTTTCCAAAAAAAACGGAAAACGGAATCCTCGAAATTCGTCGTTCCCTTTGCTTCTTTCGCCACTCGAAAACTTGAGGGCCAGAACACCTAAGGGCCTCGATTTTTGCACTTGGAAAATGAAAAATTTATTGGCGAAGGCTTTCTTAAAGGGCCGCCGGATTTTCCAAACAGGGATTTACTTTTTTTGGCGGCCAAAAAATTGAAAAAAAACGCTAAATAAAGGGAAGTGGCGGGCTTTGAAACAATGAACGAGATTTCAATGAATTTGTGACGTAGAGCAAGTGCAAATGAAGTTTTGAAGCGAATTAAAATCTGTGAAATAAGAAAAGGAAAGTGGTGTATATAAATTTTAAAAAATCCCGAAATTGACCTCATCAAACCCTTTGAAATATTCTAAATTTAAAATTCTGAAAGCTCCTTGACAATTGGCGGAAAACAAATTTCGACGTCTTGAAAAGTTGGACCTCCAAACACCATCAAACGGTCGCGTATTGTTGTAGCCATGGAAATCTGACGTTTCGGAATAAATCAAAATTCTTCTTGAATAGACAAAGTTTTTGCTAAGCGAAAGGGGAAAAGGACGTTGCGAGATTGGAGGGCTCGAATTTGAAACTTGAAAAATTGAAAATTCAAATTGATTATGGACTGGGAAATGATTCCGATGAAATATGCAAATTTTATAAAAAACAGACAATTTCCGATCAGAATTTGTTAAGACATAACCAAGATTTTTAGCGTCCTACAGAAACCACCGTGAGTGTTAGCCCGAAATTTCGAAAACCCAAACTTTGGAAGATATTTTATTTTTTTTAGCTAAAGAAAGATCTTTTTCCTCTCACCGTCTCTCTTCATTTTCCGTAATCTCTTGTGCAGAGAGACATCGAATTGTTTTTGTCCGCATAAACGAAAATCAAAAATTCCATCACTAAAGTTGAAAATATTTTTTTCGCATTTGGCCTGTCGATTTTCAAGAATCACCCATAAAAATGGTTGAATATCTCGGCTAATCCTGCAACGCACACGGCAATATTGCAGTAAGTGTCCTAGAAAGACCATTCAGACAAACTTTGAAGAAAATGAAAAAGTTGTACCAATGGTCGATTTTTCATTGGTCATCAACGCTTTGAAAACTACCTATGACATCACTACCTCCATCGATGACTTATTAAGGCGCCTCATTGCAAGCAATTTTACAACAACGCGATAACGAGCTCTTCCAAATCAATTTTCTCCCCACCTCCAAACTCTCGCACCGACCCTTGGAAGTATTACATTATACATGCATATGTCCTCAGTCAAAACCCCTCCACACCTTCCGCAAAATCCCCTCAGGCGCGGCGTAAAAGCCATTCTTCTTCTGCGACGTGCTTCCTGGTGTGATGACACATCTTGTGGCTATCACTTCCGCGGAAACCCCCACTCGCGGAAAAAAAAAACACACACACAAGCGTAAAAGTTGGGGAGGACCGCGAAAAAAGCGGCTCGGCCGAATCCCTGCATTCAGTGCGCTTCGGCGGACCGGAAATGCCTTTCTCGGCCTGCGGGCCCGGACGCGAGGCAAAAAACTTTAAGAACATTTTCTTTTCAGGGATTTCGCTTTCGCTCCTTTCCACTTGTCCTGCAAGAATACGTGGGGCCGGCGCTATTGTCGACCTAAAGCCCCTCGAAACGCCCTAAGGCAATGAGCGAGATAGAATTGGGGAATATTCAAGGAGCGGAAGATTTGAATAGAAGGATTCATAAAAAGGGGAAATAATTTGTTGGCAGAGTCATCATTTTACAAAATGAGGTGAAAAAAGCGATAAAGAATGATATGGAGTTATCAAGAAGTGGCTCAGATTGTGACATTAAGATTGTCTTGACAGTTTACCTGCGTGATCTAGCTAGGACACGTATAAAATCCTTAAAACTCAAAGGGCCAGAACAGCTACTTTTGAATTGCGCGTTTTACGGCGTCTAAAACGAAATATCAAAGAAGTTTTTTTATGCCCTGCAGCGAAAACAAAAGCGACAGAGTTGCAAACAGTAAGATAATTATTATTAGGCATGCAGACTGTCACCATTAGTTTTTTTCGTTGTTATCGGTAGAGTAAGCCAAGAAACTTTTTAGACATTTCGTTTCCACGCCGCAAAAAGCGCGATTCAAAAGTAGCTGTATCGTCCCTTTAAGCCACTGCTTTGCAGGAACGGACGAGATATTCAAAAATCTTCGCGGCCGAAAGAGTACGCGAAATGCAGAGAGTGGTTACATAGAAAGAACGCTTTTTGGTTATATTTTTGTCAGTTTCACGCGGAAAAAATTTATTTTTTGTCGAAACGTTAGCCTCTATGGTAGCAATAGTCATAAAACTTTTTTTTCCAAAAAAAATGTAAATTTTTTCCCAAATTTTGATGCAAAATCTCAGTCGTTCCGAGTTAAGAGCCTCCCATATGGATTTGAAAAAACGGATTTTATATTTTTACCTAATACCACCAAAATCTGAGGGTCTTATTTGTAACCATTGCCTGTACGCCCAACAAAAATTTTCCGATCGACGTCGAAAGTTTCCAAACCTATCATAACTAATTTCCATGACCCATTATTACATCTGAACTCCAAAAGCTCCTTGTTTTTCAAAAAAAACAGCCAATTTCCCGGAAAAACGCGCCTAACTTCCCGAAACCTCCACAACGTCGGTTCATGGGTTTGGCACGTAGAACTCCCGCCAATAATTGCAAGAACATTGCCGTGAGCAACGAAAAAAATGCTCAATATTCGGCGAAAAGGGCGCTAAACAGCGAAATTCTCAAATCAGACTTGACGGCTCTTCCGGCTTTTAGCGCTCAACTTGGAGCACAACACGTCATTCTGAATTTCTTTTCCATTTTTTTTTTGGCTTCTATTCTGGGTGAGTTAATGGCTATAAATAAATGGGAGGTTGATGTGCTGGATGTATGGCGGAATGAAGGGGGAATTGGGAAATTGGAAAAAAGTTGGATTTGCAAAAAAAGCAAAAAAATTATAGAGGTTTATGATGTCATTTGAGGAAATCTCAAATCATAGAGTTGCAAAGGGCGGCTGACCTGGGGCGTAGCTGAGGAGTCGGTCTGGAGGGGGAAGTTTTTGGGACCACAGGTAGGAAGGTACCTGTGAAAAATGTCACCTACTCCCCTTTTACCCCTTTTTCTTGCCGACCCCTGGCGGGGGGGAGGTACCTCCTTAGCTACGCCCTTGCGGCTGACAAAGCAAGTTCGCAAAGTGCGAACTGTAGATTTATGTTAATTTTATGTGTAATATAATACAGCTAGATCATAGATATATGGTGTAAAATAAATTTTATTTCCGGTTTGCAGCCATGTCTGTGGTAGGCAACTTATTTTGCGGAAAGTCATAAAAGTAATAATGTCAAAATGGCGTCTTAAAACGCTGAAACAGCTACTTTTGAATAGCGCGTTTTACGGCGTTTGAAACAAAATGTCAAAAAAAATTTTTAAGTCCTGCAGCGAAAACAAAGGCGGCAAAGTTGCAAACAGTAAAATAATTATTAGTAAGCATGTAGAATGTCACTATTATTTTTTTCCGTTGTTATTGGTACAGTAGACAAAGAAACTTTTTGGATATTTTGCTAAAGCGCGATTCAAAAGTAGCCGTACTGTTCGTTTAATAGAAACGTAGTATTCCGATAACGTGGGTTATTGGAAGTATAGTAAACAGTGGAAATTCTTAACAAAGAAGTCTGAACATATTGGGAAATTTCAAAAATCATTTTTAAAACAAAATGAACCCTCCTTACAACGCAACCCATCTAAACTAACCTTTTTTGGTCATTGTTATTCATTTTTGCATACCGGAAACATGTAAAATATCTTGATGCCGCCTTGCAAAAAATCTTGATCGGGTCGGAAATTTTCTGATATCTAATCATAATTTGTGCTAAGTTTCATCAAGAATACAAAGATGCAAATAACGTATTTTAAACAATATTATGGACCAAAAATGGCATAACCTAAACTTAAAAATCACTAAATTTTATCAATAAAAAGCAAAAGAAGCCGAGGCAAGCTTACGGTAGTTTTGGCAAATGTCTTTAAAAAATTTTGTCTAAATTTGTGCCAAATTTTCCCAAGATATGGACATCGCACTTCGACTTCTTCCCTTTTACGACAACAATCTCAGTAAGCAAATTGTATTCATACGTGCGTTCTATCAAAATTCACAGTAAAAATAGGTTGCAACTTCGAAATGTGATTTCCTCCTTTTCTCTAACTTGATCTCCGGCCAACAACCGCACACCCCATGATAGCCTCACTCTCATCGTTTCGGCGCAATCTCGGGACCGCCGCCGCTCAACTGACGTCGTTCCGCGAATCCGAAGCCAAAAACACTACGAAATTGGGTTACAGGGGACAAACGATGAGAAGACGGGCTGGAGAATCCGCGAAAAGAGATAAGACGCTTCACGCCGTCGCCGCGGCATACGTGAGAAATTCCTGTGGCAAAATCTCGAGAGTCAAGGCCAATTGTAGTGTGCGCTTGAAGCGAGGGGCCGCTAACTTTTTTCTTCCGGCACTCCCCATTTAATCGACGAGTAGCGAAGGCCAAAAGGCCGGAGGTTAAAGTTGAAGGGATGAACGGACAACTTTTCGTACAGTCTTTTTTTAGGATTTGCGAATTCAGAAAGGCGGTGGCCTCGAATGAGCTTTGGAATAGATCAGAGAAATAAGATCCCCAACTCGAAAGTCCATTACATTAGTTAGTGCAGAACGGCGTCCAAATGGCCACAGATGGCTCAAGAGCTTTCAACCGGATCCATCAAGTCATCAGATCAATGCATAACAACAAGTCTAGTTTTTTGACTGCCAAAGACAAAAGTTCACATCTGAATAAATCGGGCAGTAAAACTGAGAATTGGTTATTTTAGGGTTGAATCGAAGGTCGACGCATCTTCGATCACTCAACGGAGCCAAAGAAAAAAATTTAAAGAAGATTTTGGAATGGCTTCCTAGTGAGTCGACTAGAAATCGCATCGTCTTCCAAAGATTGACTTAAAAGTGGCCACAGATGTTCTAAACCCAAGTGGATTGATTTCAGAGATCAAGACTACAAATTGGCAACACAGTGATTCAAAGACAACAAGTTGAAAAGATCTTAGTGTTAATTCCAATCAAAGACATTATGTAAGGTTATTAACAACTAAAAATAATTTTTTTATCAATTCGTATTACAGTAATATGGGAAAATTATCGAAATTTCTTCAAAACTCCCCCACCGAGAGCTCCATTCCCATTTTGGGGCAAATCGGCAATTATAAAGCCACCTGTCACATGTTTTAAGGCGCCATTCAACGCTCCCTCCAGGACGTAATCTTTTCCGAAGGAATGCCAAAAAATGATGTGGACACGTGTTATTCGAAATGGAAAGGTCAAGAAATTTTAAAAAGAATATATTCAAATTGAATATGGCACAGAGTGAAAACAAACTATGATGTATGATGTCTTAGGAAGTTGTAGTCAAGCTTGTATTACATTTAGGGCTTGTTATTGCAAAAGTTAGTAAAAGAATGAGGAAAAAATGGTATGTGTATAAAGTAATGGTCGTTTTGGGACAAGAAGTTATCTTCTATGTCGGCTAAATGCCTTTATTTTGGACGAACAAGCATTTTGGGACGTCTCTGTTTTGAATTTGCTTACTTTTTTACTCAAAATCATAAAAAATACAAAAAAATATAATTTTGATGTAATTGATGTCAAGTATAATATGACTAATACCATCATGGTCGAGAAGCATTTAATTTATTTACTTTCCAAACATCTCTCATTTAGAATAGAGCAAAAATAATCAGAATTATCGTATATTACCAAAATTTCATTCCGCAGTCTGCAAAACCTCGGGCGCAGCTCGCCGAAAAACAATCCCGAAAAAAGTGGGATCAAAAAATTGACGACTGTAACGATGGCTAAAAACGGGTTGGAAACTAACTTTGCGGACGACAAATGGCTGCAGAAAGTCTTTCACGATGACAAGGAAGTCCTTTGGCCAAGAGAAGCGGGTGAATTTGTGGCTAAAACTACAAAAATCGTCAAGATTAACAACGAAAAGGTCGATGAGGTGGCAAAACTGGTAAGACTTTTTGCAACTTTTTACTTGAATTTTAGAGATAAGTATTGTTTCAACGGGTTAAAGGATATTGATCTATAAAATACATTTTTCCGCGAAAAAATTTTGGTATCTGTATCATGTATAATATAAATCTTTGCTTGATTTGTAAAATTTTGATGTTAAAACGGTAATACAAAGTATTTATAATGCTTTGACGGACTTCTAAGGGAGGTTGCGAGATGCTTTTCACTGTTTCTGGCCTTCCTGTCATGTATTATATCTGGAGACTTTTATTTTACTCTTTTTTATTCCAAAACTCTAGTTCAATTCACCCCGGTCCTTTCTATTTCAGATTTACAACGAAGCCAAGAAGGGTGCTCTGGAGAAAACTGAGTTTCACGACCATGAACTTCACCCTAATTACGAAGATCCAGAACGGACCGCAAGATGGGTGTTTTTTGTTGATACGATCAATTTTTGCTTCTGGTATGGCCATGACGGGAGCGTAGAGTATAATGGGAAGAATTATTCGGGTTACTACTTTGGCGCAGCTTGTTTGAAGAGAGCTCTGGACAATTATAATATTGATGTGACGGACCCTAATGTAATGGTCACCTTGGATGAAAAGAAGTTTGGTGAGCTGTTCAGAGGGAAATGTAAGTGGTTTGAGGTTTATGTTTTGATTTTTAGGCGGTTCCAAGCGAAAACCGGACTTGATCTACTTATCCATGACTATTATAATGTCATTGATAAGGCTAAACTTTTTTTGTTGAAAAATGGTGTTTCGCATAGTGAAGGACAAATTAGGCTGCATTTTTGCTAATTATTATGGTTGCAAGCTGACTTGCCAACTTGTCACATCAAAATTCACATTTGACCTTATTTTCGGTACCTTTTATCTAAAAATTGTTAAAGATATCTGAAATTCAACGTTTTAGGAATTTGCAGGTATCTAAAGTGAATAATCTGGGCTGAATGTCAGATTTTGTAAATTATTTTTTGGTATATAACCATAATTCACATCTCCGACCTTATTTTATATCAGTTTATAACCAAAAAAGTTCTTCCATTTCTCATAACCAGTTGTTTTCAGTGCCAATTGGTCTCTCAGCTCTTCGAGCGAGTGCTGTCGCCGAAGCTGGTCGAGTTCTTCTTCAAAAATATGACGGAAAAGTTCTAAATCTCCTGAAATCAGCTAATGGAAGTGCCCAAAATCTGGTGAAAATATTGGTTCGAGACTTCAAAAGCTACCGGGATTCCTGCGTTTACAAGGGGAAGCGACGTGAGTTTGTTAAATTGCAATTTGAGTTTTTAGTAATGATCCTAAAACGAGCTCAAATCTTCACTGCCGATGTTTATTCCGCTCTGAAGGGGAATTCCAACACGAATGTCGCCAATTTTGGAGACATAGAGTAAGTTTAATGTACGATGACGGAGTAAGCTGTAGATAGAAGCTTGTGATTTATTTTTTGACTTTAAAATTTTTGAATTAGGGATGTTTTTTAATTTTACGCAAATTTTACCTTATTTTAGAAACATTTTGATAATTTTTCGGTAATTCTCCGCAAAATTAAGACTTTTTTTTATCGTTTTAGGCTTTTGGCCTCAGGCATTATCGTCTCAAAGATTTTTTCAGTTATATTTTATGAGAATGTGATTTTTGACCTTACTTTACGTTGCTTTTTAATAATTTTTTCCAATTTTTATTAATTTTTTGCTTTTTGTCCAAATAGTCGATTGATAATGAGTCACCCATTCAATTTCAGTTCGTTGACAATGTTTGCCGACTACCGAGTACCTCAAATTCTATGTCATCTTGGAGTTTTGGAATATTCGAAGCAATTTCAAAATATTTTGAAGCGATTTTCCCCAATTCGAAAAGGATCCGCCACTGAAACTGCAATCAGAGCAGTCTCCATCCACGCTTGTGATGTAAGAATCATTGTTATATGTTATTTATTTTTCGATTCTCAGAAACTTACGAAAAAAGTAATCGAATTGGAAAAGGAGCACGGAAAGCTGTCAAAGCCTGTCACCGACGCTGATATCGACGTATTTTTGTGGCTGAAGCGACGAGAAATCCCCGAAGAGGTCGAGAAAACCACCCCACACCATCGAGTCATCACCCGGTTCTACTGAAACCCGATGCATTTCCATGTGAAAAGTAAATTATTCTAAAGCATAGAGAAATAAATGTTTATAGGGTATTTTTGATATCAGAAATTATGTCTTTGGCTTTTGGTAAAACGGAGGAAAATTATATTACACTAGGGTAAACATTTTTGGATTTAGTGTATAATAATTTCGAAAGGCTTATAAAGCGTTTGTAAAATGCCATGAGAATAAAATTGTGCCAGATTTTTGTTTTTTGGCCAAAAAATTATATTGCACATGAAAAAATTTTTCATTTGACCTCTAAAAAAAGCACAGCTCGCCAACTAAATACAAAACCTTAAGCAAATCATTCTAAAGTAAAGTTCCATTAAAAAGAGGACAAAAACCAATTTATCACTTCCAAAAGCAATCAGAATAGTAAGCGCTCGTTCTTTTCTCTACTTCTTTCCCTTCTTGGAACTCTTCTTCTTGGAGGAAGGTCCATCGTCCGTCTTCTCCAATTTGCAACTCTCCACCTTCTCCAACGTATCATCCTCATCCGACCTGGACTGGAAGAAGCCCTTTTCAATCTTCTCCTTCTTTTCCTTGTTCAACTGGTCCTCGATCATCTTCTTCTTGAGGGAGTTGAAATCAGCCTGAAATTTGAGGATTTTTTGGGGAAAATGTGATTTTAGGGAATGTAAAAAATGGAAAGTAGATTTACGTCAACAACTGCGGCTTCTGACTTGAACTGTTTGGACTTCTCACCGGGGTCGGCCTTCTTTACCGCTAAAAATAAAAAAATTAGAGGATTTGTGACGGGGGGGGGGGGGGGGGGACCTTCCCATTTTTTGGCCCTGGTTGGTTGATCGCTTTCCCACAGCTCGCGAAAATTCCCGAGGAACTTTCAGGTGAAATTTGAATAATGAAAGCCTGAAATCATACGACTTTCGATTTTTCCGAGCTCGCTGAAAGCGGTCAACCATCCTCACTCCAGAATGAAAGTTTCCCTTGTTTAACAATTTTCCCAAAAGTTAAAATTTTTCACTTTTGGATCAAAGCCTTCGACCGAAAAATTCGATTATTACATAAATTAGGCCCTCCGCCTAAAACCACTGCTAAAACTGACCCGGACTATCCATTTTGGAGCCCTTCTCCACTGGCTTCACAACGGAGCTGGAGCTTCCTTGTGAGGCGTTTTTGCTTCCCACTGTGCTGGGAGTGGATGCCGGCTTCTTGGCCTTCTTCTTGGCGCACTGCAACAGGAGTGCGATGCTGACCGCTGAGGCTAGCCAGATCACGGAAAGTTCCCGCTGAAAAAACAATAGAAGAAAGGAAAAGTACTAGTTCATCCGAAAAGTCGCTGGAGTGATTTTTGGCGTTTGCACTTTGCGAAAAAAGTTCAAAGTGCGAGCGACAACCAAAAAAAGCCCATTGCACGGTGCATAAAGCAAGAAATTGCACAGTGCAAAGTGAAATTTTGTTTCCGCACAGTGCATGTTGCCGAAATCACTCCAGCGACCAGAGGTGGTCACCGGGCCCGGCCGGAAATTTCCGAACCGGTTTTTATCATGAATTTGATGGGGTTGTTGTTGTAGTTTATCAAGTTCGATTAAATTTACTAGCTTTTTTTCACGTTTAGTTTTCTGTCAAAAATAGTGCATATACAGTAATGTATTACAGTAGTACTACCTGGACCGAAGCTTTTGTTACTAACTTTAGTTCCCCAATTCGTAAAATCGGGCCTGTACGGCCGGGCGCGTACAAAGCTCGGGCCGAAAATCGGAAAAAAGCCGAAAAAAGTCTATTGCACGGTGCTCAAAGCAAGAAATTGCACAGTGCAATGTCAACTTTTGTTTTCGCACAGCGAATGTCGCTGAAATCACCACAGCGACTTTTCGGACGGACTAGCAATGTTCAATAGAAAACGGGTACGGAACATACCCATAACATTTCCTCCATGGCGCGAAAACAACGGACCCCCAACAACTGCTCTGGAAAAGGGACGCTCACCCACAATGACAAAAATCTCGCGAAAATGAAAATTTCCAAACTTTTGTCGTTTTTTTCATTTTGAAATTTTTTGGGAAATTTGCATTTTCCTGGGAAAATTGTGACAATGTCTTCAAATTCCGCACACGCGTTGTGGATCGCATTTCATTCTCGGAAAATGTTATTTCGCGTTTTGCTGGGGCAGTCAAGATATTCAACAATCTGTGCAGTTGAGAGAGTACGCGGAACGCGGAGAGCGACCAGAATATTGCCTGGAAAATTTGTTTTTTTTAGGTATTATACTTTATATTATACTTACATTATACTTTTATTACCTAAGAATTCACAAAAGAGACCACAAAAGCAATTCACATATTACACATGACAAAAACATAGCATACTTATAAAAAACCGAGGTCAGAGACAAAATAATTACAACAAAACCGTATTTTCGAAGGCCACCGAAGACTTCAGACCCATTATCTTGGATTCTTAGGAAAATTTCACAATAACATTATACTACATGATCTCTAAAGGGGCTAAACAATATCAAACATCCGCCCTTCAGAGTTTTAATTCATTTCAGTCGACCCGAAAACAAATACACACAAATTGGTTGCCTCAGGGGTCCAGTTTGGTGGGGCGTTCTTGGGCGTTGGCGCGCAGCTGATCCGACGGACTTTTGTCGCAACTTTTGGTGACCGAAGTGTGGATGGAGGAGGTGCAGTCCCCTTCCCAGTCGTATTTCGCTCCAATCGAGATCCTCGCCTCTTCGCAGGCCTGAAATTGAAGGCATTCGGAAAGGTTGGAATTTTTTGGCCTTTCAGACGGGTAAATAAAACTTTTTTCAAAGACAAAAATGGAAATCTATATACTAGTCCATCCGAAAAGTCGCTAGAGTGATTTTTGGTGTCTGCACGGTGCAAAAAACGTCACGGTGCGAGCGACAGCCGAAAAAAGCCTATTTCACAGTGCAAAAAGCAAGAAATTGCACAGTGCAAAGTGAACTTTTGTTTTCGCACAGTGCATGTAGCTGAAGAGAAAAGAAAGTGCGTATTTAACCAACAAGATTTTTTTTCAAAAATCAAAAAAAAATTCTTTACACTTTCTAGGTTTGGTCAAAAACTCAAAAATCAATGTCCTTCAAATTTGGAAATACGTTTACTCCAAGCAAACATATCGTATTTCACCTTCAAAAATCGATTTCATCAAAAAAATTCCATCAATTCCAGACTTTTCCAAAAAAAATGAAAAATTGGCCCAAAAAATTCCAAAAATTCAAAAAATTCCCACCTCCACCAAAATTTTCTGGAATTCCTGATACGGTGGGCACGAATCAAACGTCAACTTGTCGATGATTTCCATCAACTTGTCGTATTGTTTGGGGCATCCGGCAAAGAAAGCGGTCCGATTTGTGGTGCGAACGCTCAGCTTCGACTCCTGCACCTTGGCCCGATCCGTCACCATTCTCCAGGGCAGCGAGCCTTTTGTGATTTCGACCAGCTGAACATTCAAGGTTATATATATATTTATTTTCATCGTATTTTAAGGTCAAAAAACAAATTTTTTGGGGGAAAAATTAGGATAACAAAAAACTTTGATCAAAAAAAGGATCAAAACAACTACATTTGATTTTACGGCTTGGAAGACAAAATGTCACAGAATTTTTTTTTGTCCGTCGCCGTAAAACGATATTGGCAACAGTTCAAAATGGTCAAATAAATTGTAAAATACATCCTCAGTAGTTTTAAAATCATTTCTACTTTGTTTTAAGGGCGTGCGATAACAAAAAATTTTGTGACATTTCGTCTTCCAAGCCGTAAAATTGAGATTCAACTGTTGTTGATTTGTTCTTTGAAAAAAAATACTCACCATGTAGAGCCAGCTCTCGTAGTCGTCCTTTCGTCCGAGGTCCGCCTTTTGATGGGCTTGAAGTGATCCGTAGCGGGTGGTACCTCTCCATCCCGGCTCTTTTCTGGCTGGGAGGACGTTCGAATTCTGTAAATAAAATTTTGTTAATTTCTATTCGTTTAAAATCAAAACTTATGGAAACCAAACTTCTAAAGTTTAATTCATTGATCATCCAATAAAATTAGCTCATCGCCTAAGGGCAAAAAATCAAAAAAAATCCGCACTGTGCAAATTTTTTTACCAAATTTTTTCTGATTTTTTCGATATTTTAACCCTTCCTTTTACAATATCTCAAAAGCCAATTATCCAAAAAACCCTGTTGCAATCTCCTTTCCCCTACCTTGTCCAAATACTTTCTGCTCAGACCAAAGTCGAACATGAACACGATCCGATGCTGCTCCTCATCCTTGTTTCCGATGGCGAAATTGCCCGGCTTCACGTCGCGTGAGATGAACCCGGTCCGATGCAACTCTTCGATGGCGGCCGAGGTTTGCATTCCGACCCTGAGGGCGGTTCCCACCGAAAACTTTCGCTCGGGCTGTTCGTTCCGGAGACGCGCAATATCCGGCCCAAGCAGGGTGACCACAATGAACATGTAGTCGGGAGAGCAACGGCCCTGAAGGTATAATATTTAAATGGTAAAACTTGAAGTTTTCCAAAGATCATGTTTTCGTGGTGGGACCATAGGTTGTGAGAAAAATGCAAAAAATGATTGCAAAAACGTAAAAAATAATGTCTTTAGGGAATAGATGGCATAAAAGTGTAAAATACGTTGTAATTGTTTGAAATTTTCGTGCCGGGACCCATTTTTTAGATATTCAAAAGTAAACGGAAACAATGTCAAAAACCCTGCTAAGGCAATATCTATGATTCAAAATAAAATTTAAAATACGACATTTTTAAAAATAAAAAAATTTTCCCAAAAAAATCCTTCCAAAACTCAATCAACCGACTTACCATATCAAATATGGTGCAAAAATGTCTGCAATTCCGTGCATTTGTCGCCTTCAGCACACCAATCTCGATCTTCAGCACAGTTTTGCTCCATTTCTCGGCTTTCAAAGCATACGCCCGGCTGTCGCAATCATTCGCCTCGAACACGGTCCCATAACCACCTTCGCCCAACACTCTCTTCAGGTTGTAGGTGCGATTGGTGTCCGATTTGACCGTCTCTCCGGCCTGTGGCAGACGATCTCCCTTGGTTGGGCCACCATCGGCCGCGGCGTCCTTCATTCGGCCGCCAATCGTCTTGTAGGCTGAAAATAGGAAAAATCGTTACCGTTTTCATTAGTATAGCCCATCAGAAATTTGATAAACGCCAATAATTTTTAGCGGTATATTCAAAAACTGACTGCACGGTGCAGAAAAGCAAAAAAAACCGCATGCACAGTGCAAACAATAAAAAATCTCATTTCTCCGCACTGTAAGGTAAAATTTAAACTCGTTTATGGAGATTATTTTTTGTAAAGTCACAGAAAATTTTTAAGGTAATTTTTTAACCAAAATTTTTGTTTTCGCAGTAAAAAAAAGTGCTAAAACGTTTTCTTGCACAGTGCAGTCCAAAAATGTTCTATTTTCCGCACTGTGCGGGCGCGAAATCACGCAACACGTCAATCCAACGCATTTCCTGAACCGTTTGACGTTTCGTCCACACACTATCGGTTGCCGCAAAGATTTTGGATATAAAAGTTCTTTGGGAAGAATTTTTGGTGGTCGAAATTGGTCTCAAAAAATCAAAAAAAAATTTAAATAGTCGTCTCTGACAGAGAACAAGGTTTTGTCGAGAGAAAACAGCCAAAGATTCTTCTCCAAAATTCTGATTGTGACGAAACGCCACATCGATTAAATCTTGGTCGGAAAATAGTTTCAACTATGCTGGATTGACGTGAGCGTTTTTTTTATCAATCAATTTGAATTTAGTCTTCTTTAATTATAAAAAAGTTTTTCATTTAAATTTTGATTTGAAATCAAGATTTTAGGTATAAAAAAGTAACTGCACTGTGCGAAAAACAGGATTTTAAGATTTCTGCACGGTGCATGGGAAATGTCAAATAAAATTTTTTGTTTTGATCCAAAAAAGAGCCCAAAGGCAAACAAAATCCAAAAATTTCCAAAAATAAAAAAAAATCAAAAAAATTTGGAAGAAAATCCCGTTTTCCGCCCCCAACTCACTTCTCTGATGAGTTCTGGTGTTGCTGAATGGGCGCTTGCACCAATTGTAGAAGCGGCGAAGCGAGGAGGAGCGTCGACGCTCGGCGTTTCGCTGTTGCAGGGGTTCGTCGGAAGCGACGTCCACGACCGCTCCAATTTTGGCAACCCCGTTCGAATGAAAGTTCCGCGGTTGGAGGTCAATTGTGCTGGAAAAATGAAAATTTTGGAATTAAAAACTTTGAAGTGGCAAATATAGAAAAAAGTTTAAAAAATTTTAAAATTAAAAAAAATTTTTTTAATTTTTAAAAATAAAAATTTTTGAATTTTTTTGAGCTAACTTATTTACAGGGGAAGTACTCCAAGTGCGACGCTTTCTAAGACAAATGTGAGACTCCAAGCTCGCGTTTTGTTGAAACGACCGAGATTTTTAGCTCAAAAGTTGGCAAAAATGTAACATTTTTTTGCGAATTTTGATATGAAAAGTTTCACGCCCATTTCTACCATAGAGGGTAAAGTTTCCACATAAAATTAATTGTTTTTACCCAAAACTGGTAAAGCTATGGGCAAAAACTGTATTACTCTGTGCGCGCTCTCCGCGTTTCGCGTGCTCTCTCGGTCGCAAAGATTGTTGAATATCTCGGCTGCGCCTTCAAAGCGCAAGCTAACATTTTTAGGAATTTATGTGTGGACTATGCCCGAAATGTGCGCCAAACTTCAAGAAAATCTGAGCGTTGGGGGTACTTCCGTTGTTAGTAAAATAAATAGAATTAGGCGAAACCAATGACGCATTTTACTAAAAGAATTTTATTACTCACCGTCCAAGCCTCGGCGCACGATAGAAATCACCTTTCATTTTTGTCTCGACATGAAGTTACAGAACAATTTAGCCCAAATTACGAGGAGTTACATTATTTTAGGCGCTAAATTCCTTCCGATTTCGGACTTTCTCTCTCATTTGAAACCAAATTCGCTTCAAAATCAAGAAATAAACATTCGAATTGGTGTCATTTCAAATATTTTTTAGTCGAAAAAAGAGCTGAGAAATAAACTTTTACACAAAAATTGATGAAGTTGCGTATTTTAAACAAAAAATAATCAAAATCAAAAAAAAAATCTTTTAACGAATATTGTCGTCGTTAACCTTTAATTTCTCTCATTTCTAAGCGATTGCCTTAAAGTATTTGATATCATATATCACTTGTATCACTTGCCTGATCAGCTGGAGTAAGTGGGTTCAGTTGAGGTTCAGCCGGTTGCTTTGGCTAAAACCCGACCGCTTCGCAGCGAAAATTCCGTTGATACAATGATTTTTTTGGCTCGGCATTAACCTTCATGTACTTGAAATTGGAAAGTCAATTCAAAAAACCTGATTTTTTGGTGGAATTTTTATATTTTTCAACTTTTTTGGGGAAAACTTTGACTTTTATTGGTTTTTTGCGATTTTTAATAATTCTTTGTATAATTTTGATATTGAGATAGACTTCAATAACTTCAAAATTACTTGTAATATTGCACTTTAACCTTTTCCAGTCCACTTGTAATCCGGAATTTCCAAAAATTTTCATTTCTCTTCAAAAGTCGCCGTTTTTAATTGAATTTTCCATTTTTTCTCGTGTTCTCTCCCAAAAATTCTTGGCCAATCTATTGTTCACAACTTTTTTGTACTACAAACAACTTCTAGACCACTTGTCGAATAAATTTACTATGTAAAAAGTCGTATTTTTGCTTAATTTTCACCTGGAAAACGTAAAGTTATATCGAAAATCCAATTTTTCTTTGGGTTTGCCAAAGAAAAGTGCGGAAATTAGGTTATTTTTACGATTTTGACAGGATTACATTCGTATTCTTATCGTTTGCGGTGTCGTAATGCGTCGTATACAACTTTTTGATATTATAATAGGGCCTAATGAAGAGGGAAAAAGGGTTATTTTGGGAAGAAAAGTTTGAGTTTTGTTGCGAAATTTTAGTTGGAAGGTCGTGGAATACAAGGTAAATTATTCCCTAAGTATTTTTTCAGTACATATGGGCGTATTTTACCTTAAATTCGCAAAAAATGTTTCAAAGACGCATTGGAACACATAGTTTTTCCTCTCTTTTTTGGCCTTTTGAAACGAAGAGAGAACGGAAAAAGAAGGCATGTGTGCTTCCGTGGCGCAATCGGTTAGCGCGTTCGGCTGTTAACCGAAAGGTTGGTGGTTCGAGTCCACCCGGGAGCGAGTAATTTTTGAATTGTTTTTAAAGTGTTTGTAGATTTTGTCATGTTCGTATTTTAAAACTTGTTTTTTTGTTTTTTCTTAAATTTTTTCAGTTTTAATGAGAGTTTTTGCGAAATAAAAGCAAGGTTTTTTGTGAAAAGATTTAAAAAAATTGTAATTTTGGATTACTGTGACATTCTGAATTCTAAAAATATTTTTTATAACCCGTCGGGGTTTTCTGTGCAATGAGTTAACTCTATTATAGCATAATTTTTCCAGATAACTTTCGTATTTTTTCACCCTAAACTCCCTGTTCCGCACCGTGCATACCGCATGATTTTATCCTCCCAAAATTTTTAATGTTGACTGCGAAACAAAGGCCAAGGATGGGCCCCAAAAAAACCGACTGCACTTTTTTTTTGTTATCCCGTCTTGGCCGTAGGTTTGGCCCACACCGGCCGTTTCAATTCTCCATTGTGTTGGAAACCGGTTTTTTTGGGCCGCGCACTTAAAATAAATTGCCTAAGGCGATTTAATTTTCCTCAACCTGCCGAAATGGGGGTTTCGGGACATTTCTTGCTTTTTTGGGGGCATTTTTTTTTTGTAAAATACGGATAGTTTAAAATAATTAATTTTAAATTTTGCTATACATGCTTTTGGATGTCAGATGTTGAAGGATTATTACTTCTGACAGCTTAAAAGCGCGTTTAATCTAATTTGAGCGGAAATTTCGCAGAAAGTAAGTCAATTTGTTGCACAGTGCAGTCCAAAATCCGTGGTTTTATTGTCTCAAATTTCGATTTTGCGTTCTTCACTTTGAAATGACATTTGGTGTTCCTAAGAGTTGTTGTGGAGCAGTGAAATTTTTTGAATGAATTTCGTAAAAAAAATTTGAAATACGATTTGAAAAAGCTGGTGAAAAAAAGGAGAGCTGAAGGGATGAAAAATGTTTTTGACCTAGACATCTTCGGTAACTTCATTGACATAGATTTTTTGTGGAAATGTTGTGCCTTCAGTTTGAAGCAGAGACTGATTTTTCAAGTACAAGGTTAAAATTTACTTTAAAAATTTTCGATTTTTTTCAAATTGCAATTTAAATCGTTTATAGGTGGGTTAGAAGGTAGACGTCCAAGTTTACACCCTGTATAATATGTAAAGCTCAAAATTTTGGTACCCTTGCCGTAACTTTGCCTCTTCTTTTGTCATGGTTAATATAAATCCTCTTTTTTTTTCTCCGGAGGCATATGCAAATGCCGACCGCATCCGCATTTCTTATTCCAGCGCGCTCTAATTAGTGCTCTTGGTTTCATTAGCGGTCGCCGAATGCACTGTGCACATGTCACTGTCAGCGGAAGGAGGGAGATGAAAAGGGGGGACTTGCGGCAAAGTCGGAGGTCCCCTTTTGCCGTATTTGATTCGCGAAATGAACTGATAGTTTTTTGGAATTCAAAATTTGGGTGAAAAAATTTGAATTGTTGGCAATCAGGAAGATATTGAATTTTTTAAAATTTGAATTTTTTTCTGTGTACCCAAAATTTTTTTTAGGCTTTAACATATCGTAAGTCTTGCATCAATTTTTGAAAATCTCATTTTGCGTTTTGCATGTAGAATCGAGATATTAAACGATCTTTGCAGACGAGAGAGTACGGAAACCAAGGAGACGGCCCGAGAAAAAGACATTTTTTGCGATATCTTCGCCAATTTTCGCTGGGAAAAATGGATTTTTGGTTGAGATGTTGCTCTCCGCGTTCGATACCGTACCCCAATTCTTATTGATGAAATTTTTGCAAAAGTATCAAAAAGTATCCATTTTTGGAAAATTTGGTAATTAAACTCCCGGTGTTTTCTGCATAGTGCGAGTAGTCAATTTTTTATTCAATATTAGCAGATTTTTCATTTTTTTGTTTAATGCCCTCGGGCCAAAGTCCATTCCTTCCCCTCATTAATTTATTAGCCAAATTTCGCTACTGACCCAAAATTTTCCCCCCTCGAAATTTGCATACGCGATAAAATTTTCACTTGCCAAAATTCGCCGCCCTCAGGGAAATAACTCCTGACCTCCGAGTGCTGGAAATTATGGAGAGGCTGGAAAACAAATTAGGCAAATTCCAATTTTATCGCATTTGATGCGCAACAGTCGGGCCCAACCAGGGATTGTGTGGCCAAGTGCATCTTGAGTGAGGGCCGCGATGAGTGTGGGGGGTTTTAATTAAGAAGGCGGATTGAGCGCTTCGAGATGGGATTGTTGGTGTAAGAAGGGATCTGTAATGGTGATTTAGGGATTTTTTTGTGTTTTGAACAAGATATGGCTGGTTTTGTCGTATTTTACAAAGAAATCCAGAGATTTCACGAACAAAAATGAGCAAAGGCCGATTTTTTTGAACTGTATGCGATTAACTCATGGTTAATTTTGTTTGAAAGTTTTCTGCGTACGTTAGATATTCAACAAAAGTTTTCGAAAAAAGCGATTCTTAGATACCGTTAAAAGATTATTGCTTACGTATCCGTCAAATCAATTTATGCAAATTTTAGACAATAAAATTTTTTAGACATTTCCTTTTCAAAGCCGTAAAAGGAGCCATTCAAAAATCCCTTTTCTAGTCCTTATAAAGACCAGATTCGAACAGAAACATTTGAATCTCGCCTTTACGGCTTGGAAGGCGAAATGCCACAGAATTTTTGCTGTCCCTCGTCGTGACACGGAATTGGAAATATAAAAAGAACAAGAATTAGATATTAAAATATATCTTCAGCAGTTTCAAGATCATTTCTATTATACTTTGTTTTAAGGGCGTGGGAAAGAAAAAAGTTTTTGACATTTCGTCTTCCAAGCCATGAAAGCGAGATTCAAATATTGTTTTTTGGTCCTTTTTGATGATCTCTGCAATGTCTAGGCCAACTTTTGGCATGGATATATACGATCCGGAAGAAACACTTTTTTACTCTTTAAAGGCCAGAACAACTACTTTTGAATTGCGCGTTTTACGGCGTGGAAACGAAATGTCCAAAAAGTTTATTTGTCTACTGTACCAATAACAATGAAAAAAATAATGGTGGCATTCTACATGCTTACTTATAATTATTTTACTGGTTGCACCTCTGCCGCCTTTGTTTTCGCTGCAAAAAGTAAAAAAATTCTTTGACATTTCGTTTCACACACCGTAAAACGCACAATTCAAAAGTAACTGTTCTGGCCCTTTAAAAATGCGAGAGAAAAATATGTGACATTTTGTCTCCCAAGTCGTAAAAGCAAGATTCAAACATAGTTGTTTGGTCCTTGAAGATTTTATGATCTCTGCCAAGGCTAAGACAAGTTTTGGCATGGATACAGTCCATAAGAAATCCATAAGAAACATTTTTTTACTCTTTGATTCACATTGCCCTACCGCTTAAACTTTTTTGCCATGTTATTCTTGCCAATTTTGCTGTTTCGTCCTTGTTTTCGCCTCTTCGCCCCTATTCCTGCGCTCCTTCCCAAGCCCAGGTATTAAAATTGCCCCCAATTTCCATGGGAAAACAAGGGTGCATTTGCATTTGCACTCGGCACCCATTCCCTTTCGTTTCTCGGTTCAATTCTTACTCGTTTCGTGGAAATCTTAATGTCGCGCTTATTTTTCACCTGTCCAAAAATAAAAAAATATTTTGAGGGAGCAGTTTTTGAGATTTTTTTGGATTTTTGACTTTTTTGATATTTTGAATTTTTTTATTTTTTTGATTTTCGGTTTTTTTTTGAGAAAAATCTTACAAAGTGATATACAGCAAGTGCGACGCTCAGATTTCGATGAAACTAAGTTCAAATTTTGCTTAATATTTTCGAAGACATACGCTAGATTCCTAATTTGCAGAAACGACCGAGATTTTTAGGTCGAAATTCGGGAAAAATGTGACATTTTTTTGCGAATTTAGGTATGAAAAGTTTCACGTCGATTTTTACCATAGCGGGTAATATTTCCACAAAAAATTAATTTTTTCCGCGCGAAACTGGCAAACATACGGCCAAAAAGTGTTTCCCTCTCTAACCGCTCTCCGCATTTCGTGTACTCTCCGCAAAGATCGTTGAATATCTCAGTTGGTTTTGTAAAGAGCGAGTTGAAACTTTGAGAAATTGATGTGTAACCTTTGATAGAGTTGTGCACAAAGTTTAAAGACAATATGAGCGTCGCACTTTGAGGCCGTCCCTTGTTAGCGCCTTTTTTTGATTATAATCTAAAACAAACACGACTTTGGAAAACACATATTTTAAAAAAAACTGTTGCCCCAATTTCACCCACCTAATTTGAATTCCCCGCCATTTACCATTAACCTTTTATGAGTCATTTTCTCGCTGTCGTTTCTGGATAAGTAATAAAGGGCCGGTGACAATTTTGTCGAGAAATTTATGGGAAAAAGAAGGAAATTCTTTTATTTTTAGGTAAATGGCTAAAAAGTGCATCGGAAATAAGGGAAAATTTATTTTACTACAGAACCTTTGAACCGCAGTGCAACAAACCTTGTTTATAACGAACAATTTCAGACGTTCCAAAAGTCGATTTTAAATAAGGCCAACACAGCTACATTTTAATTGCGTTTTTTACGGTTTAGGAGACGAAATGTCAAAAAAAATTTTTGTCTACATCCAGACAGTCAAAGAAAGCCTATTGTGCGGTGCAAAATGCAGAAAATTTCACAGCGCAGACTAAACTTTGGGGTTTTTATGGTGCATGTCGCGCAAATCACCCCAGCGACTTTGCGGACGGACTAGTATCAATAAAAACGAAGAAAAATTATGGTGACATTCTACATGCTTACTAATAATTATAATATTTAAATGTTCATTATTGACTTAAGATAAAAAAACTTTTTTGACATTTCGTTTCCCAAACCGTTGAAAGCGTGATTCAAAAGTGACAATAATGGTCCTTTAAGCGAAACTCCGTAAAACGAACTCTTTCTACAACAAATATTTTTTTTGTTTGTTGCAATTCGTTGTACGTGACCATGTGTGCACCGCACCTTACGAATCTTAAAAAAATTTTTTTTGTTTTTTTCCCGAAAAATCGCAAATTTCCTTTCGAAAATTTGCGCCATGAAATTGCCAAAATTGGGCAATCACCTTCGAAAATGGTCTTTGAAAAGAATGTGCCCCAGTTGGTCGCAAAAAACAATGGCCAAACTTAAGAGACAAGCGGACGTAATTGGGGAGGGCCTCGCACCTGCACTTTGAAGGGGCGTTGCGCAAATCTCAAGGCCCATGAAATCGAGATGGGACTTAATTTGGGCCGGGAAAAGAGGTTTATGAGGTCGGGCAAGGGGGGATGCAATTTGGGCGCTTACAAAAGACATAAATCGGGGATGTAAGAAACGAATTTTGGGGAGAAATCTATTTTTTTTGACGTTGCAACCTCTGTTCAGCGAAACCCTAATATAACGAGGACTTTCAGATGTTCCAGGGGTCAGTTTTAGGGCAAAATGAAACTCCGTACAATGAAAGCTTCCTATAACGAATATTTTTTTTGTTTCTTTGCTTTGTTATGCAGAGGTTTCAAAATTTGTTTTCGAATAAAACTACTATATTGTCTATTATATATCCGTATTTTACCTTCTATTATCAGTGAAACCTCTTTACAATCACTCCTCGTTCAACAAAACTGTCTATAACAAACGATTTCAGAGGATCCAAAGGCCAATTCTAGGCCAAAGTCAACCTCCCTACAACAAAACCCTTCTATAACGAATTGGTTTTTTAATTTAGACATACATGTTTTGCAGAAGCTGGAAGTTGATGTTGGACGACGCACGTCAAATCGAAAAAGCAAAGGAAAGCGAACTCTTCAAGTTGACACTTCGTCACAAATTTGGGGTCCGAAAAATCTTTTTTGTTCGATTTTTGTCCAATTTGGCAAAACCCAGGTCTTGTTTGACAAAAGGTGACCATTTCAAGCTCTCTGAATTTTTTGAGATTTGTTTTGACCGCAAAAATCTGAAGAGAAATTTACAAAATAATTTTTCCGATAAATCTTTGGACGAAACGCCAATTTGAAGAGTTCTCTCCTCGACTTTGACGTGCGACGTATTTTACCTTCTTATTATACCTTTTCTTCCTCGGAGAACGCCAATTTAAATTTGCCCTAAAACAAATCCGCAAATCCCCTGATTTCCTTCCTTCCGACCAAATGGAGGGCGAAATTTGGAATCGGCGAAATTGAATCGCCAAACTGTCGAAAGTGGAGGGCCGGAAGAACACAGTGGCCGAAATCGGCGTTATAAAAGACGCCGGGTATTCAAGTGTTTTGCCCGCAGGACATGGGATTAGGATATGTCGGGTGGAGCTGAATTTTGTGTATTCGGATATGAGAAAGTCTATGTAAAGGAAACGGTGGGAAAAGTTTGTGCACAATACCCAATGAATATGTCGCTAAGGTGATGTAAAAATTTTGTAGGTTCTGCATAGATCACATATCAATTTTGTTTAATTTTTAGGTCCGCGGTTTGCAGATACAACCGGTTTTTAAAAGGATCTTTTACGGCCGAGAGAGTACGCGAACCGCGGTAACGGTCAGGGAAAGAAACGCTTTTTGGCCTTACATTTTGGTAATTTTTTTCCATATTATGAACGCTTTTCAAAATTGTCTTTTTGGCACTAGATTTATAATCGACTAATGTATATTGGTGCCAAATATGACACTTTTCTATTGGCAACCAAAAAAGTTACAGCAACTTTTAAAGGAACAGAACAGTTACTTTTGAATTGAGCTTTTTACGGCGTGGGAAACGAAATGTCAAAGAGGCTTTTGTATGTCCTGCAGCAAAAACAAAAGCGGCAGAGTTGCAAACAGTAAAAAAATTGTTAGTAAGCATGTAGAATGTCACTATTATTATTTTTATCGTTGTTAATGGCACAGTAGACGAAGAAATGTTTTGGACATTTCGTTTCCACGCCGTAAAAAGCGCGATTCAAAAGTTGTTGTGCTGTTTCTTTAAAGTAGGATTGTAATTGTAGTACACTGTGTATCTCTGCTCATTTTGCGTGAGAAAATTGATTCCCTGTAGAAACCTTGGCATCCATGGTAGAAAAGACGTTTAAATTGTTTATGGATAAATGTACAAAAAACCGTCAAATTTTGACCAACTTTTGCGTCAAACATTTCGGTTGTTTTTGCAAACCGCGAGCCAGGAATCTCTTACAAAGAATTAATCTACATTGCTTTACAAAGAATTAATCTAAATTTCGCCAAGTTTTAATTGGATCAGAGCGTTGCACCTTGAACATCTCAACTAAGTTTTAAAATACGGCGATTGTAATAGACCGTATATTATTAAGAATTTTTCTTTCTTCTTTATGTATATACAAATGTCATGATATGTATTTCTTACTGTTAGAAACAAAATTTGTGTTTTTTTATCGTTTCGTATGCTTTCACTTGCAAATCTCGTTGAATATCCCGGCTGTGTCTACCAAACCTGAACTAATACTTTTAGGACTTGATATATAGTCTAGACAGATTATGCTGGAAAAATTTTAAAAAGATCAGCGCTTTGTATTTTGAAAAATGTCAAAATGGAAATTGTCTGTTTGATTTGACAAAAGTTTCCCTTTTCTTATCCATCGGCTGTGCAAAATCTTTCAACCGCTGGTCCCCTCTTGTCCAACCTTACCTAATCCAATTGTTGGCTTATGAGTCATGACCCGAGACCTCCCTATCACCGTCCTCGACCTGCAATTATCCGTCTTCCGCCCATAAAACCCGCAGAACTGCGAGTGGGCGGGGTCGGCTCGGATATTCGAATTTGCAGGCGCCGAAAGGCGGACGCGAGGCCCTCAGCGATGGTCATTTTCCGTGAAAGCCAAAAAAAGAATATCATTTTTTGGGGATGCCCTCGGGGAATGGAGGTTTTTGAATGCCCTCAGGGCATGAAGAAGGATGCGCTTGGAAGTGGGTCAGGAAGTGACAAAAAAATAAGTGCGGGCCCAGAAAAACGGCTCCAGATTCGCGCGATTCGAGAGCGGAGAATTTTGAGCCCTGAGGGGAAGGGTTTAATTAAGATTGCGAAATTGAGCCAAAATTGGAAAGAGAGAAAATTTAAGGTGGTTTCGCAATCTCGGACTAATTTTTTTAGCATTTTTTGTTTTTATTTGCATTAATTTTGAAATTTCAATATTTGTAAAATTTGAATATTCAAATTTTCAGTTTGAATATGCAAATTTTTGACAAATTTTCTTACAGTTTTTTTTTGAAATGTTTTCCGCCATTTTCCAGCAATTTTTTCTCCGGAAATTGAACCCGGAAGGGTCACTCCGACCATTCAAAATGCGAATTTTTGGCGCTATGCAAATTGTGGACCGAGTAAAAGTTCAGGAAATTCAATTTCCGCTGGCATTTCACGTGTTTTTTGCAAAAAAATCAGGGGTTTTGGCTGTTTTGTGCAATTTTTTTTTTGAATTTTTAGCAAATTTTGAATTTAATTTACTGCTTTTTTAATTGTAAAATACGGGCACCGAGGTCTTACTTTTTTAACCCTCATTTTAATATTCAGAATTTCAAATTTTCATGTTTATTTTTGCAAAAAATTCCGTTTTTGGTCAATTTTCGCTTATTTTTGTTTGTTGTTCCGCCGATTGATTCCAAAAAAGTCGGACGATTGCGTACAAAGGATTTGTTTGATCGGGGATTTTCTGGATTTTGTTAATCCGCCTTCCGACAAAATAAACAATTGCGTTTTTCGCGGTTTTTTTGCAATTTTTGCAAAACATCTCAAATTTTAGCTGACGAAGAAATTTGAATAGCAAGTGCGAATACCCGAAGAGCCGCGTTTGGATGAATGCCGCCGCACTCGAGCGCATCCAAACCCACTTCAGGCGCACTCGGCACCCACAATCGAACACCTGTCACGCCAAAGTCGGGCCGAAATTCGAGGAAAACGCATGGTAAGTCGTGGGAAACTGAGGGGTTTCGGAGGCTCCTCGGGCTTAGTAAGTGCGTTTAGATATCTTTATTGACCTGTAAATGTCAGAATAAGGTGGTCATACCAGAATTTTGAGGACTTTTTTACAGAAGATGTCTACAAATCGCTGAAATTCCCCAAAACGTCATCAAATTTTGGATCCTCATCGGAAATGGATGTCTCATCTAAAACATCTACAATATCCTCCGCAATGTGCATCGGGTTTGACTCAATTTCCCCATCAACAATGTTCCGGATGGTCCTTTTGTTGACCGCCCTCCCCAAATCCAACTCCTACCAACTCTTCCCCGAGATTATCGACAATTTCGTCTGTCAGCCCTGTTCTCATCCGTTGAATGGAATCGCAATAAAGCTGGCGCAGAACCACGGGCCCTGCATTCATCCGGGCCAGCCGGTTTTTCGGTGGCCCAGCTCGCAAAAGTGCGCAATTCCGAGTGATTTTCATAGCGATGACGTTTCGTTCGATCCGGAGAAATTGATGGTGTATTCCAAGCGAAGAGTCTGCTTCTACTCCGGAGAATGGACGATATCGTACAGATTCCGATGCGAGCTGGACGAAGGCGCGGCCTGGCAATGGAGTCAGCTGAGGGTTGGACATGAGGTAAGATTTTTGGTTGAGACTATCGAAAAATCTCGATTTTGGGGCGAATCCTAGATTTTGATGACAAAGGGTTGTAGAGGCGTAATTTTACGAACGAAAAGCTTGAGGTTTGACAGAGGGAATTGGATGAAACTTGACTCAATTCATATCATGTGCAGTATCTTGGCTACCGTATGAAAAAGCGATCTAGTACTTTCTTATTGACATAATTTTTAGTCATCATTTTTGCGACGATTCGTCAAATCAAAACTCTCTTTTTCTGTCACTTCTCTTTCAGCCAAGATGATAGACATGCTGACTTGAAATTTCTTTAGCGTTTCTCCATCCAACGTAGGGTCAAACGCTGGCTGAAGCGACGAAATCCCAAGCATTCGCCTATCCATTTTCAACAAGATCGATATGTCGCCGAAATCAAGGAAGATATTGAAATTCGATCGACTGTGCTGAAAGTCCATGCTACTCATGCAAACAATCAACCATTATATTACACTTTATCGGCTCCGGAAGATCAACGATCCGCGGATTTGTTCGCATTGGACACAGTTACTGGTACAGCAGTATCTTGATTATATATTCATCGTATTTTAGGAGAAATTCGCGTGGCAAAGAAACTGGACAGAGAGACATTAGCCAGACATGTCTTGAAACTGAGTGCCTACGAACGGTTGGACCCACAAGTCACTGCAACAACTACTGTTGTTGTTGATCTGATTGATGTCCAAGATAATCGGCCAATCTTTGAGAAACAGAATTATTATGCCGACATTCGGGAAGACGCTTCGGTAAGGAATTTTTGAGATTTTTTTTTAATTTTGGGCTTTTGTCAGCAGACGATGTACCGTATTTTACAAAGTTATTTTAGCTTTTGCAAGGGAATTAAGGTCCAGGAAAATATTACTCCTTTTTACAGGTCGGCACAACCGTACTCTCAGTCTTCGCCAGAGATCTGGACGCGGGCCAGAACGGCGAAATCACCTACACTCTCCAAGGCGACGAACAATACCTTAAACTGATCTCCATCAACCCTAACAGCGGTGTAATTCAAACCACTGCGGAATTAGATCGAGAACTCGTGAATTCAGTCCGAATTAAGGCCGTCGCAACGGATCACGGAGAGCCTTCAATGTCTTCTGAAGCCGGCATTGAGATCAACATCTTGGATGTGAACGACAACTCGCCGATTTTCGATAAAACTGCGTACAACGTCACGATTAACGAGAATGTCACAGTTCCTTTGATGATTTTAAAGATTACTGCGTCGGATGCGGACTCTGGCGCTAACGGCGAGGTCCATTATTCCATTGTGACTTCGTCGAATCTTGGCTTGTTCTCGTTGGATTATGATTCTGGGGAGCTGACATTACGAGCCGCCCCCGACCCGCGACAAACGCCGTATTCGATTTTGGTGAGGGCAAAGGATGGAGGTCAGCCAGCCATGTCGACAACGGCCCATGTGACCGTGAACATTGTCGATATCAACGATCACGCACCCACGTTTTTGGGCGCAACCTCTCATGAGATCAATGTGGAGGAGAACTTGCCCGCAGGCCGCGAATTGGGACGCCTCTTCGCAATGGACGAGGATTCCGGGAAGAACGGAGAAGTGCGCTATTTTCTCAAAAACCTCGATGAAAATTCAAATGAAACCGACGCTGTTGTGATCGATGAAACGTCGGGCGCGTTGCGGACAAACATCATGTTGGATCGGGAGCTGAAGAGCCGATACGAATACAAAATCATCGCCCAAGATCAGGGCGATCCGCCGTTACAAACCTCGATCCGACTGACTGTGACAGTCATCGACGTGAACGACAATGCCCCGCGATTTGAGAAGGAGAGCTACGAACTCACTATGAGTGAGAACTCCCCGAAAGGAACGCAGATCCTGGATTTACGCGCAACCGACGCTGACGCCGATCAACAGTTGAGTTATCGAATCGAAAGCATGGACAAGCCGTTGTTTGCGCTGATTTCAATGGGAGCGGACCAAGGCGCGGTGCTGTCCCTGACTCAAAGTTTCAGCCCGTTGGATGAGCGGATAAAATTGGTGATTTCGGCGACGGATCAAGGAGGATTAAAGGTAGGAAAAATCAATTTTTTCGAAAAAAAATTTTTTAAGATACCTCCGATTTTTTTTTTACTAATAATGAAAAATTTCAGGGTTTCACGAATGTGACGATAACAGTAACCGACGAAAATAGCGCTCCAGTTTTTATCGACACTCCCGTCAGCGTTAAGGTCTCCGAATCCGCCGAAATTGGATCCCAAGTCGTTCAAATCAAGGCCAGAGACAATGACCGCGGAGCCAATTCGGAGCTGACCTTCTCCATCGACTCGGCCGACTTTTTGTAGGCTTTTTGGGATTTTTAAAATTAAATAATGAATTTGAAAAAAAAAATAAAAAAAAAACTTTCAGAATTGACAACAATACCGGTCTAATTACTTTGGCCAAAGAGTTGGATCGAGAAACCAAAGCGTCGTATTCGATGACGGTTACAGTCACTGACAGTGGAGTCCCGTCGATGAGTTCGTCAACTGTTTTGGAGATTTTTGTCGAGGATGGTAAGTGTTTTTGAGATTTTTTAAGGTAAAATACGAATTGACAATGGCAAATATATAATTATTGCCAAAATATGGCCAAAAAATTTGAATACCCTCAAAATATCTCAGACCGTAGAATAGGCGGCGTTTTTGTCGACTGATGTTTTATATGCTAATTATAGCACCTTTTTCTATTCAAATTTACCGCCTTTTATTTATTTTTGGCTTTTTATTTGCGCTTTTGTCCAGAAATATTATAATAGGCGGGTTTTCGAAGCAAAAAACTTAATTTACGTCTAATAACAATAACTAAAAATATCAAAATTTTATGCAGATTTTATAAATTTACACAATTTTCAAAATTATGCAAATTTTTTCCGTGGAAATGACAAAAGGCTCAGAAAGATTTTTTTAATTAAAATTTATTTTTCGAGACGCTACTTTATTTGTTATTCTCGTCACGACAATATCCAATATTGTCCAATTAGAGATCCGGGCCCTTCTTTTTCCAATAGAAGTGCCCGGAAAACAAATCGCAAATAATGAAAGACGCCGGGCGGATTATTATAATTTGTCCGTATGTCAATAATTTCGCTTGTTAGGAGCTCTCAAGAAATTAAGGGAAAGATTTGGGAAATCTGAAGAAAATTAAAAAAATTTAGAAAATTTGCATAATTTTTGAAATCTTTTATGACAAAAAGAATCAATTTTTTATGAAATTTTGAATTTTCAAAGATTTGCATAATTTGAAAAATTTGCATAATTGCAAAAATTTGAATATTTTCCAGAATTTCTAAAAACTTTTTTTGCACAGCAAAATCCCATGTTTCATCTTTGCAAAAACGCAATTTCCCCCTCAAAATTACGTATTCTCCCTCATTTCCCCCTTTATTTCCAAATTCTGTGGCATTTCCAAATTCTATGGCCAATTTCTCACTTGGCCAACCCAAAAAAGTGACCGGAAAAGTATTCATCAACTTCACGCAAATTATGAATTGACTGCTGAAAATGGCCCAATTTTCGCGGCCTTTTTTGTCTTTAGCCGGCAAAAAATGGAGCCGAAAGCGCGTTAAATTTGCGGCGAAAAAAGCGCTGAATGAATGACCGAATGAAGGGGAAGAATGGACCGAGCATTCAAGGGGTTTTTAGTGAGGAATCGAGAACTGAGGCAGTTTTAGGGAGAATATAAAAATCAAAAAATTAACAAGGAAATGAACACATCTGCGCGATCGTCCTATTTACCCTCTTTATAGGTTCTTTTTGGGGAAAAGTCACGGGAAAAAATTCTCTTACCGCCTTCCATATTTTCCGTAATATTTTGTCCGTAAAAATACTTCCTTGAAAGGGCAGTACAGCTACTTTTGAATCGCGCTTTTTACGGCGTTGAAACGTAACGTCCAAAAAGTTTTTTTGTCTACTGTACCAATAACAACGGAAAAAAAATAATGGTGGCATTCTACATGCTTACTAATAAATATTTTACTGTTTGCAATTTTTTCGCCTTTGTTTTGGCTGCAGGAGATGAGAAAACTTTTTAGACATTTCGTTTCATACGCCGTAAATTCAAAAGTAGCTGTTCTGGCCCTTTAATCTTTAAAAATCAAAGCGCAAGCCACGCCTTACTCCTCAAAATTGCAAATGTAAGCCCAAAAAGAATTTGTTTTTACTGATCATTTTCTATCGTCTCTCGCAAACAAACGTCACCGAACGATTCATACGCCGTAAACAGCGCAATGCAAAAATAGTTGTTCTGGCATTTTGAATATCGACTCTCTCTTTTCATTAAATGAATTGGGTACCCTATCCATTACATTACATGGTGCATGGCAAATAGATTCGGGTTTCTGTTTTCGCCTCCATTTTGGCTCCTTAGAAATGGCCGGATATTTGACGACATGCGTCAAACGCGCGGCGCGCGCAAATTTTGGAAATTGAATCGGAGGTTTTGAATGGGCCCAAAAAGGAAATAGGGCCAAGTTCATAAAAGATTGGGGACGCAATGTTACACTGTTTGCTTTTGAATGGCAAATTTTGGTTATTATGTAATACGAGGATGACCAAACATAATAAATGACAAAAAGAAGAGCAGGTCTGCCACTATGTCTTAATTAGGACATGTTGGAAGTTGCGAGGTTTAAATTGTCTTCAAATTTTGCTTACATAGTCTATATAAGCCAGATATCAAATTCTGAAAATTTTAGCTCTAGCTTTACAAAGACAGCCGAGATATTTAACAATTACTTACAACGAGAGAGTCTGAAAAATGAGGAGAGCGGTCAGAGATGACAGCGTTTTCGTTTCCATTTCGTGTCAATGCAGTAGTCAGCGCAATTCAAATGTTTGTTCTGGCGATTAAAATTCAGAGCCGTCTAGCTTGAAGCTTTTGGCGAGCCTTTAGCGACGTTTTTTTAATCAAAGGCTCATCCCTGGAGACCCGAAATGCGCAGATAATTTCACTTTGCAAAACGACTTTTTTGAGGGCAAAATCCGCGGATTTCTGTGTGTCAGCAAGTGCCATGAGACTGCAAAATATTTGAATAATAATTTTGGCAAATTTGTAAAATACGACCATTGGCGGATCTCCATAAAAAATTTAAAATAAAAATTTTTATTGCCAAAATGGCACTCAAAAATAAAAGTGTCAGAAAAATTAATTTAATTTTTTTGGAAAATTCCCTCAGGGCCTTTTGATTTGCATATAAATTAAAAATCCCAAAAGTGCCAAAAGTTTTTTATTTTTTATAAAATAAATTTATTTTTTCTTTGTTTTCATTGTAAAATTTCAAGATACGCATTTGGTGAATAAGAGCCTACTCCAATTTCAACATATTCTTTTTCCGTTTCGACATTATCCTTAATGGCCGCGAAATGACCCTTCTAATTAGGCTGGCGCTGACTTTCACTCAACTGGCTACTCTAAAAATGCGGAGGGTAAATTGAACAAAAAATTGAGGGAAGTATTGAGCTAGCGACAAAAAAAATGAAAAAATGGAAAATATAAATAATAAATTGGAAAAATAATAAAAAATTGAAAATAATAAAAGCCATAAAAATCAAAAAATAAAAATAAATCAATAAATCTTAGGTCGGCTTAAAGGACCTAAAAAAACTACATTTGAATCTCCACTTTTACGGCTTGGTAGACGAAATGTCACGGAATTTTTGATATCCCTCGTCGTAAAATGGTATTGGCAATAGTTCAAAATAGTCAAATAGACTGTAAAATACATCCTAGTTTTAAAATTATTTACATTTTTTTAAGGGCGTGGGAAAACAAAAAATTTTGTGACACTTCGTCTTCCCAGTCGCAAAGACGAGATTCAAACAAAATTTTTTTGGTCGTTTAAAATAAAGAAAATTAAAAAAAATAAAAAATATCATTTTCAGTCAACGACAATGCCCCAAAGTTTCTTCTTACCGAATATACAGCCAGAATCAAGGAGGATATGCCGGTTGGAACCAGTTTTCTTCAAGTTCAAGCGATTGACCCCGACGAAGGACAGAACGGAGTGGTCGATTATTTTTTGAACGAGACCGACGAATTCGTCAAGTTGGACGCCTTTAGACTTGATCGGACGTCCGGATTGCTGAGGATTCATAAGCCATTGGATCGAGAGAGTACTGAAAAGTGAGTTGTCGGCAGAGGTTGTTGCAGATCTCGGCTGCCCAGCAAAGAACAAACTCAAATTTGTAGTAAAATAATTCTACTCACAGGGAAAGTACCTCGAGTGCGACGCTCAGATTGTAATGAAATTTGGCACAAATTTAGTATTATTTTTTCTAAGACATATGCGAGATTTCTTGCTAGCGCTTTGCAGAAATGACCGAGATTTTTAATTAAAAGGTTGGCAAAATTGTGACACTTTTTTGCAAATTTTGGTATGAAAAGTGGTATGCCTATTTCTGCCATAATGTTTCCGCAAACATTATGGTCTTCCACACAAAACTGGCAAGGTTTGGGCAAATAAGTGTTTTCCTCTGTTACGCTCTACTCAAAGACCGTTGAATATCTCTGCTGTGTCTGCATAGCGCGAGCTAAAATTTTCAGAAATTGATATGTCGGTTATGCATGATGTGTGCGCAGAATTTAAAGAAAATCTGAGCGCAGGGGGTACTTTCTATGTAATTATTTTACATATGTGCGTTAGGCAGACCATGCATACAAAATTTGAGATCTTATAGCCAATGTTTAGGTGTTCTTACAGTATTTTATTTTTTTAGATTCATTCTTCCCGTCATTGCGCAGGACCGCGGAAATCCCCAGCAAATTTCTCATGCTACCGTAACCATCGAGCTCGAAGATGTGAATGACAATGCTCCGCAGTTCGAGAAGCCCTCATATTCGCTTTGGATCGCTGAGAATTCCCCGATCGGAACAGTTGTAGGAACATTACTAGCGACCGATGCGGATGTGGGGCCAAATTCTCATATTGACTTCAAGATTTTCGGAGGCTCCGATGCGAAGCTGTTCGAAATCGAGACGGATCCGCAACAGAATGGAGTGGTGCGAATACGGTCGAGAGCGGAGTTTGATTACGAGGCCAAGAACAACAAGTTTTTTGTGGAACTGCAGGCGTCAAGGTGGGGAATCTGCGGGGAAAATTGGATGGAATGATACTAAATATGTAGGATAGTAGGGTATAAAGATACAAAAATAATTGGTCACACAAGACATTCAATCATACCCCATTTTGGCAAATTGATCGATGAATACCAACATGTTTGTGCGATAACAAATTTGGGGTTATATTATACAGCGCGCTTTGCAGAAACGACTGGGTTTTTTAATTCTTATTTCTACCGTAACGAGTGATATTTCCACAAAAAATACCTTTTTCTGGTAAAACTGGCAAAGATACGGCCAAAAAGCCGTGTTCTCTTTGACCACTCTCCGTATTTCGCGTACTCTCTCGGCCGCGAAGATCGTTGAATATCTCGACTGCGTCTGCAAAGCGCAAGCTAAAATCTTCAGAAAGCAATGCGCATGTGTGTCAAGATGTAACAAACGTCCCTGACATGAGACTAAGACCTTGCCAGTGATTTATTACAGTAATTTCCATACATGTGTATTATCCTTGATTTTCAAATACTTATTAATCTCGCAAATCTTTATTTTCCCTCAGAATCGCAGCGAACCATAATTTCTTTATCCCTTCTAATTTCAGCGGTCAGCTCAGTTCAACCGTCCCAATAACGATCCATGTCAGCGATGTCAACGACAACAAGCCCCAACTCAACGACTTTGTCGTGCTCGTTGCTCATTTCGAGGATGAAATCGGTGACACTGGAAGTGTTGGGAGTGTACCTGCATTGTAAGTGCCAAAAACTTACCGTATTGTGGTTTTCAGTGATCCTGATCAAAATGCAACCCTTGAATTCTACTTGGAACCGAATCAATTGTTAGACGTGGAGCCATTTACTGGGGCGTTGAGGTTGAAAGGATATTGGAAAAGACAACTGAATGCGGAGAACAAAGCGTGTGTTTCGGGTAAGAACGTTATGCTTCAAAGGCAAAAATTTGGCTAAATACGCGACGTAATATTACTGTCCTACCTCTGTAAAACGAAGGCCAGAAAATGTTCGTTATAATAAGGTTTTGAGGTTTGTTTTGGCCTAAAATTGACTTTTGCGGCCTCAAAAATTGTTTGTTATACACATTTGTCGCTGTAGGGGACATTAACGACCAAATTTCCGAATTCTGATGACAGAATTGAATTCAACACGCACAAATTGACTTAGAAACAGATACCATTTGCGACAGTTGCGTTTTGTATTATTTTAAAAATTCAAATTTCTTTCTTCAGATGTCATGTACAATATAAAATTTCTTGTCAAAAATTAGCTTTTAATTCAAAAGTTGGGTGTCATACAGGTTTTAGAAATATGGTACGGGACTTGTGTAATTTCGTCCACTTCGTATTTTACCAACAAATATTACACATGCTTGTTTTAGACGGTCCTAATACAGTCTGCGCTACGGCTCGGATAATTTACGTTGCCGTGGACGAAAATTCGCTTCGGAACTCAGTTTCTTTGGAGATTTTGGATATGAATCGTGATTCGTTTTTGGAGAGCGCAACTTTTGATCGATTTATCGCCTCAATTACTGCTTTGGATCAAAGCTGGTTGCCAGAGGACGTTCGAGTTTTTGGCGTGGAATCGATTCAAGTGAACGGAAAACAACGGTTGAATGTCAGCTTGTTTGTTAGTCAGGACGAAATGGCGGTAAAGTAAGTTGAGAGATTTTCGGTTTCGGTTGGATGAGAATGGGAGCAATTGTGACTTTCCTTGTTGTAGTGGTCATTTTTAGTCTGTGCTTTGCAACGGATATTTCTCACAGGCGAATTACCCCGAGTGCGACGCTCAGACTTCGATAAAACTTGGCACAAATTTAGTATTATTTTTTTTAAGACATAGGCGAGACTTCTAGCTCGCGCTTTTCAGAAACGATCGAGATATTTAGAACGAATTTTGGCAAAAATGTGACATGTTCTTGCGAATTTTGGTATGAAATGTTTCATACTTCTTTCTAATGTGGAGAGTAATGTTTCCACAAAAAAATATTTTTTTCACACGAAACTGACAAAGTTATGGCCAAAAAGTGTTTTCCTCTATGATCGCTCTCCGCATTTCGCGTTCTCTCTCGGCCGCAAAGATCGTTAAATATCTCGGCAGCGCCTGCAAAGCGCAAGCTAAAATTTTCCGGAATTAATACGTAGCTTATGCGTGATATGTATGCATAATTTGAAGAAAATCTAAGTACTTCCCTTGTCAAATTAAAAAAAATTTTAAGACTTTCTAAAGGGAAAGTTCCTATGTTTTTTTGAATTGTAGAGTCCAATGCAAAGTAATGTAGTTACATATATTACAAACTTTTATGTAAAAATGTGATTTGTAAGGAGGTTTATTTGTAATATATATATGTATGATTAACTCCTGGGGCTTCCAAAAGTGTTCGTTATATAAAGACTTCGTTGTCCTAAAGTTCGTTGTGCAGAATTTTCCCTGTATGTAAATTTTCACCCCATTTTTCCCTAATTGCGCTCGCACTTACTTCGAATTACTCTCAATGCTAATGCTATTAGTCCTAATCCATCATCTGTCCCATCAATTTCCCGCACTTATCCCCTTCTTTCGAGTGTATTTATTACGCAACAGCGCACTTCGCGGCCTGTAATTTGGACAGTCTCTTAATCCGCAAGAACATCTGACCTTCGAACCTTATAAGCTTAAAATAGAAAATGAAACGACATTTGAGGTTAAGGGATAATATAATATAATTTCGGCTAAAACAAGAATCAAAATCCGGTGCGCCGTCATACAGTAAAGGCTCCGTAGAATGAATTGAAAAAGACTAAAACGATTTTTTACTATGGTGTTTTGTAGTACAGTATTTTAGTTGTGCACTAAAATTGACTTTTGGGACCTCTAAAACAATATTTGTTAAAGGGCTTTATAAGGAAAGCACGACCACCTTTGAATTGCGCTTTTTACGGCGTTGAAACGAAATGTCTAAAAATTTTTTTTGCCTACTGTACCAATGACAACGGAAAAAAAATTATGGTGACATTCTATATGCCTACTAATAATTATTTTACTGTTTGCAACTACGCCGCTTTTGTTTTCGCTGCAGGACATAAAAAAACTTCTTCAACATTTCGTTTTAAGAAAAGCGCAATTCAAAAGCAGCTGTTCTGGGCTTTAAAAGGAGCACAACAACTTCATTTGAATCTAGTTTTAACGGCTTGGAAGACGAAATGTCACAGAATTTTTTTTCTACCACGCCCTTAAAACAGATTTATAATAGTTCAAAAAGATCAAGTAGACTGTAAATGCATCCTCAGCGGATCTAAAATTATTTTTACTTTGTTTTAAGGGCGTGGGAAAACACAAAATTTTGTGACATTTCGTCTTCCAAGCCGTTAAGGCAAAATTCAAAAATTGTTGTTTTGGTCGTTTGAAGCCAGCTTTCCGTATATAGAAGTTTGTTGTACAAACGTTCTACTTACCATGTTTCATCAGAAGAAGTTCAATTTCTTCCCATCAATAACAAGCTTTAAAAGGGCCAGAACAACTACTTTTGAATTGCGTTTTTTACGGCGTGTGAAGCTAAATGGCAAAAAAGTTTTTTTATGTCCTATGCCGCAGAGTTTCAACAGTAACTAATTATTAGTAAGCATGTTGGATGTCAACATTATTTTTTTCCGTTGTTATTGGTTCAGTAGACAAAGAAACTCTTTGGACATATCGTTTCTACGCCGTAAAAAGCGCGATTCAAGAGTATGTATATAGCTGTACCGTCTTTTTTAAAGCCAAAAATTGTATGCTTTTAGTCCCCACCGAATCGAATCCGCCGATCAAACCGAGCTCAGTACCTCATTTGATCATCAAGTTCGAATACTCAAGGATGACATGTGTGTCAATGAGCCCTGTCCCTACTATCAACAGTGTCGACGGACCCTTCGTTATGACAAAACTCAGCCGGCCTTGGCTTTTGAGACCGACAACTTTTTGTTTCGGTCGCTGGCAACAATTCGATCGTTCAAATGCGAATGCCCTCAAGGGTTTACTAGTGAGTCGAAAAAAAGATTTGTTGACTTGTAAAAAACGTTGGTGATCTTATAACTACTTTTTTCAGCAAGTCCCACCAAGCCGGGAGTCTGTAATGAGCGTTTGGATTTGTGCTTCAACAATCCTTGCTTGAACAATGCAAGTTGTGTGTCGCTGGAAAGTTCGTATCGATGTGAATGTCCGGCAGGAAGGATAGGTAGGAAAGGGTTTTTTCCAACATACTTTACGCTAACCTCAGCTTTTGTAGAACATCAAACAGATAATTTGAATACTACATTTTTTTAGGTATGAAAAATTTTTATATTCAAAACATTTTGAAATTCGAAAAAAATTAGTGAAATAATGCAAATTATGCAAATTAAAAAAATTATGCAAATTTTAAAAAAATATGCAAGTTTAAAAAATTATGCAAATTTTTGATCAGCTATAAAAATGGAAAACTTGACGTTCTGAATCCGAATTTTTTAAAGTTTTTATACAATTTTTTTATTGATTATGCAAATTTTTGCCATCAGACACTTGGAATAAAAAAATCTTTAATCGTTTCCCTAAAACCACTCACTAGAAAATATTACCCAACTTTTTTAGGCAAGCACTGTGAGCTGTCGGAGAAAGTGGACACTTGTCTTCCCAATTACTGTCATTCCGGCGCCCAATGCGATCGAACTGCGAATCGCCGGCAAAAATGTCTTCATTGCCCATGGACACCGCTCGAAACCGACTCCAGATGCCGGCTCCGCAGTCTCTCATTCAACGGTGACGGGTATCTGGCGATTCCACACGAGATCCCCAGAATGGAATTTCGACTCGACCTAACGTTCGCGACAACATCGCTCAATTCCGTGCTGTTGTATGCATCGCATTCGGCGGAGAATTTCGAAGGCGACATGTTGGAGCTGATTCTGCAAGGGGTCCCGAGATTAAGGGCTTCGTTGGGAGGCTCGTCCATGGTTGAAGTCGCATTGCCGGATTGGAAGGAGAACAGAGTCAGCAATGGAGAATGGCATACGATCCATATCAGCTATATAAATCTGGTGAGTTACATGTTGCAGACAACGCTGCAAAGAAGGGGCGTCAAGGGTCGGAAGGGAAATTCATTGCATCCAAATTAGCAGAGATAGAAGAGAAAAGTTAAAAAATATGTTGCTCTCCTCATTTTCCGTTATCTCTCGTTCATGAATATTGCTGAATACGTAGTATCTTGGCTGCGCTTGCAAAGTAAACGCTAAGATTTTTAATAATTTGCAAGGGGTGTATTGTGTGTATGGTATGTTTTCCTAGTCCGTCCGGAAAGCCTCTGGAGTGATCTTTGGTGTTTGCACTGTGCGAAAAATGTCAGAGTGCAAGCTACACTCCAAAAAAGCCTGTTGCACAGTGCAAAAAGCAAGAAATTGCACAGTGCAAGTGAGCTTTTGTTTTCTCACAGTGCACGTCCCAGATATCACTCCAGCGACTATGCGGACGATGTTGTAATATGCAGAAAAATTTAAAAGAAATCGTAGCAATGCATTTTAGACGATTGCTGAACGAATTTATCATCAATTTGTTACCTTTTTGAGCAAAAAAAATTTAAATAATTTCAAATTCCGTTTTCAGACCTTCCGTCTTTGGCTTGACGACTGCGACGCCGAACTTGCCTTGAACCACGCCGACAAAGTGGGCTACAAAAAATGCGCGGCCGAAGCCAAAATCTCCCTTCCGGCACGTTGCAACGACCTGGCCGTTCCTTGTCATCGTTTCCTCGACCTCAGTTCCTCACTCTACCTGGGAGCTCAGCCCAAACACGTTGAAAACGGCTTTGTCGGTTGCTTGAAGGACCTGAAAATTGATGGGAAATTAGTTCACTTCTCCGAATTCGAACGTCTCGAGAAGGTCGGCGATGTTCAAGCGGGCTGTCGTCGGTTCCGACCAGATCACTGCGCGCTACAAAAGGCGTTGATTGCCGTGAACAAAGAGGATGAAATTTCGGAGCATATTGCAAAAGGAATGATGGACGAACCATGTCATCCGACGGCCAAATGTCAGGACCAATGGGAGGGAAGGGTTTGCAAATGTCCGCATCGGTTGCATTCTCATCGAAGTTGCGCTATGGAAACTTCGCACGCGATTAGTCTGCTGAGCGAGGAGAGCTACGTTGTGTGGAGATTGCCGGCGGAACCGAAGAACTCCGTGTTGTATTTCGAGTTCAGAACGCGAGAAAGGAAAACACAGATCATGGTTATGGAATTTGAAATGAAAACGGATCTTTTCACGTTTTCGGTAGGTGAACTTGAAATTTAGTGTTATTTTATTGTGCATACTGGATTCGCAGGACTCAATGTTGCCCATTCTGGCTTAGAAAAGCATTTAGACACAATTTAATTCCATTTTGAGGTCTTGCAACAGAATGCCAAGCATTTATACATTTAGCGAAAAATGAGAAATTCAAATTTTTTGGGTTTGAAATTTGTTGCAGCCAGTTTTAAGAGCCTATATCTTCTTTTAACTATCATTTTCAGCTTGAATCCGGCCATGGATCCATTCGTTATGGCCAGGAGCAGTTTTTCCTCTCCCATCCGGACTTATCGGATGGAGAATGGCACTCCGTCCGGATTGACTTTGAATCCGACACCTTGATTGTCGACCACATTTATGCCAGAAGTCTGAAGCCCACAACAAACCTCAAATCCCAATCTTTGCACACCCAATTCCTTTATTCTGGAAATGCCCCATCAATGGCCTATCCGTCCGAGTTCTTGGGCTGTTTGCGCAACGTTGAACTGGGTGGGGTAAAGCTGAAGCCGCACGAGCAAAGCAAAACCAAGCCCGGCTGCTCACCCGCGACGAATCCCTGCAGTCAGCACGGGAATGTTTGCCCTCCGGCATCGTCGTGTCAAAAACAATGGGACAGGCATCGGTGCGAATGCAGTTTTGGGCATGTTGGAGATGCGTGTTTGGACATTTGCAGCGTGGAAAGTATCTGCAACCAAGGACTTTGCATACGGACTAATTTGACGGCAAAAGGGTATGAGTGTGCATGCCCTGAGGGGAGAGCTGGAGAAAATTGTGAGACCGACGCAGTGGAACAAGAATGCCCTCCGGGATGGTTTGGAGTTTTTGGGCAGTGCAAAATTTGCAATTGCCGAATGGATAGAGGCTTTCTACAACAATGTGATGAGATTAGCGGGCAATGCAAATGTCGGCCTGGATTTTACAGACAGGTAATGACGATTCGAAGCACCGAGACGCCCCCTAAATGCATTTTTCGATATTATAGAGATACAGCCAAAAAGGGGGCTGTTTCTCTGACCGTCTCTCTTAATTTTCAATAGTTTCTTAAAAGATCTTTGACTCCAAGTTAATGGTCCCCAAAATATTAAGCGCCCAGAATCCAAAAAGTTTCCCTAAACCAATTAATCTTTTCAGAGCGACCGTTGTCTCCCTTGTGAATGCGGCTACGGCGCTGAAAGTCCGCAATGCCATTCCGAAACCGGTCAATGCCAATGTGCTGGGGAATCGACAGGTCGCCGTTGCGATCGTTGCCCAATGAAACACAATCGGCCTCAACTCCTCGAACGCAAGACATTGAAATGTCAGCCGTTGAAGGATCGCTGTCCCGCCGAAATCGAGTTGGGAATCCAATGGGCGAGCACGGTGCGTGGAGTCGTTGCCAGACAAAGTTGTCCACATGGCCAAATGGGAATTGCCACCAGACTGTGTCGCGCCAACGGAGAATGGGCGTTGGCCAAGACGTACAACTGCACTTCGAGCGTCCTCTACGACCTCAGCGAACGAGTTAACAGCAATTCAAATTCTGATATCACCGCTATAACAAGATCGCTGGAGAATTTGACTGTTTGGGACACAACCCTCGCCACGGGCCGAAATTTGGACTTGGCAATTGGAGTGTTATCGAGTATCATCAAGACGACTGAAGCCGCAACAGCGCACGCAACGGATCATCAATTCACACGGACTGTATTGAAGATTGCGGACAATTTATTGGACCAAAAGCTGAATGCGGTTCAGTTTTTGGGAGTGCTCTCGAGGCTCTACGAATTCGGCTCTGCACTCTCCAGAGTTCACGCGGACATGCCATTCATACGGCCATTTGTATACTACGGTCAGGAATTCATCTTCGCTATCGATGTCATCAATGAAAAATCAGGGGGAATTCAACTGCCAAAATATCAGAATTTGATCACTTCCGAAGCCAACAACGTCTACAGCAGACGAGTAACGGATTTCTGCAGTAATCAAGACAACGGCTACAGTAATCAAGCGCGTTATTCGCGGGATTCGAAAGCCCTGAAGAACCTCTATGTCAGCTTGCCAACGCAAAATTCGGCAGTTTTCTATAGTTTCGTGCGTCCCCAGTGCAAGGACTGTGGAAACGGCGATATCGTATTGCTGAAGACCACCCTGTTGGATATAAAATCGAGCTCATACGATGGAATGGTCCAACTCACCTTCCGACGACAAGACTCGACAATGGATGAGGATATCAACAGTCTAAAATACCCCGAATGTGTTCAAGCTGCTGAGCTGGAAGACCGTCTAAGCTCAGAGAGATTCAGGAGAAATCAGAATCTCGACGGCCCTAGTGTCGGCTACAGTAACCTGCAAGCTACAAATGACCTGTCTACTGTCAGCTCAGACCAAAACGACTTCCACAACGAGATTTCCTTTGATTGGACCACAGCTACAAGTTCAGGCCGGCTAATGTCACTGAATCGGACGCATGCGGTCTGCAGATTCGCTACGGATGCGACAAAATCAGTAGGCGGAATTTTCACATTACTGTCTCAATCCGACAACAGTGCGATTATTCAATTTACAATCGGTCGCCTGCCCTATACAGCACCACTTTGCGCTGCGTTCGCATTGTTCTTGTTGCTGCTCTCGGTGCTGGCCACAATATTTCGGCGAGATATTGGCCAGAGGCTGGTGAAGCTGGCGTTTTTGGCAGCATTCATCTTCAACGCCGGCGTTTTATTCTTTTTGCCGCGACTCCACTTCAACAGCATCTTCTGCGGATTCCGGACAGCGTTGCTTGTGTTTAGCTCGAGCGGAGAGTTCTCTTGGCTTTTCTTGTTGACGCTGCACATCTACAGGATCTTGGTGGAAGAGAGAGCAAAGACAAAGTAAGTGCTTCTCAGAATGAAGAATACATTCAATTCTCTATGCAACCAAAAAATACAGGTTTTAGAAGGGAGTTGTCGAACGGAGGTTGATTTTGGCCCACGTTGACTGCTACTAGTCCGTTCGTAAAGTCGCCGGAGTGATTTTCGCGACATGCACTGTGCGAAAACAAAAATTCACTTTGCACCGTGCAATTTCTTGCTTTTTGCACCGTGCAATAGGCTTTTTTCAGCTGTCGCTGGCACTCTTACTTTTTTGCACAGTGCATGTCGCCGAAATCACTCTAGCGACTTTTCCGACGGATTAGTACGGCGTTAAATTGTTTGTTATGTAGAGTTTTCGTTTTACGAGATTTTGTTGTAAAAAGTTTTTATGAAACATTTTTCGAGTTTCATTTGCCCTCCAACTAAGCCAACGACATTTTCAGCTACATTTTCTCCTTTATTTTTGGCCTTCTTGCCCCTTGCATTTCTTGCACGGCGATTTTCTTCCTCAGCGAAGGATGCACGTTGCAGCCTGGCTCCCGGAATCTTTGGCTACTCATTGCGCCGGTCGTCTTACTGTTAATGTTCAGTTTCTACGCTCTGGCGACCTCATTCATCGTCTCCTTCAGCAAGCAGTACGACGTCATCGTCGCAAAACATGGATTGAAGAAAATGCTCGCTTCTCATGCGCTTTTGGTACGTTCTTTGACCGAATTTACCATATATATACATATGTTAGCAAGACATTAGAAATTGATTTTTTCAGCTAATTCTCTGCACCGTCCACGTTACCGTCTCCGTTTACTATTTCATCTTCTGGACTCAACACACCTTCCTGGTTGAGGGAATTACGAATGTGGTGTTGGTATTCGTCGCTATTTACATCTTTATTTGGAGCAACTTCTTGTCCAAAATGGTAAGAGAATCCTGTTCTTCCAACATCACCTCTCTTCAGAAATCGGCGAACCGAAAATCGGAATTTTGGCTTGACTCCGAGCAGAAGATTGCCCCAGCCAATTTGCATCAGAACCTCTTGGATCAGCCGGACGTGCACTCACCGTTATTGCAGACGTTAAGCAACGATTCAAGTGAATACAGTCAAAAGAATGCATATGGAGACGCAGTCAATGATCATATGAGCGATGTCAACCCTTATAATGCAACATACGTTCATCATACGTTGCAAAGATCGTTGAAATTGCAACAGAACTCGGTGAGCGATCTGATCAGTTCGTTAGCCATATTATCTATGCTTTCTTTGATGGTCTGTTAATGCCGTTTCTCTTTCAGATTCTCTCTCCCGTCCCTCCGCTTCCTCGATCGCTTGGCGCTCAGCTTCAAGATGATCTTGATTCCGCTCACTCCTCACCATATACGACCCGATCACCTTTACTCTCTCATCATTTGGATTATCAGAACCCACGAACCCCAGAATTCGCTCAACGAGACGCTGGAAGCCATTTCGGCACAATGCGATCCACAATGGATAGTCCAGCTCGGAGTCGATTCGGTTCAGCCGTCGATGAAGGCAACGATATTTATTACTCATTTACCGGTCGAAGAAAACGATCTACTCAGGCTTGCACCACTTTCTCTTAATTTTATTTGACAAGTATCGTTCTGACAACAGTCTTTTACATATTCTCGCTTTTTTATATTCAAAAACTCACGGGTTATAACATAATTATAGTCAAATTTTGATCTCTCAATGAGTAAATTTACCTTGCTATTAAAATTCAAGTTTTGGTGCAGTATCCGTCAAATTGAACAAAAACTTTTATTGCCAACGTTTGTACATTTCATCTTGCGTATATTTTGAAATAAACTGAATTTTGAACAATCGTTGAGAACCCAATTTTATTAAATATTTATACCATTAATATTCCAAAGTATTTATAAATTGAGAATACGACGTATGGACAGCCCTTCTACAATGAGACGATTAGAAACAGAATAAAGGGACTCTCCAAAAAAGGAACGAATTTGTTTGATGCATCGGCAACGCACGACCAACTTACAGTCTGCAGAATGTAAGTTAGACTGCAGTCTATGATACGATAAACGTAATCGTGTCTTGAATACGATAAGCGTAATTGTAAGGCCAGTCACAAGAAAAAACTACAAAAAGCCAAAATAATATTCAGAATGGCAAAACTGTCCACAACCGGAAACGTACCCTGTTATATCCTAACTCAGAAAAAATTGTATATCAACTTACGATTAACATACAACGATCTTTCAAAAGTGCGTTGACTTTTTTCCGCGCCACACAGTGCAGTTTTCCACTTTTTGCACAGTGCGCGGGACTTTTTGAAGCATTTTGCACTGTGCAAACCTCAAAAATGCCGTTTGCACGGTGCAAAATTCAGGAGGCCGACGCAGTGACGTAGTTGATAATAGCTTGGCTGTATTTCAATTGCACAGTGAAAAGATCAAACGCACCGTGAAAAATGTGCACTGTACGGCACGCGACAAAAAGTCTACGCAGACCTTTCTCCTACAAGCCATTTTCTTTAAACTTTTGAAGCAAAAGATCATGCTATTAAAGTCCGTTGCCTACCGTACATTTCTTATAAGTACATGGAACAATTTCTAAAAAACAAAGTTCATTAGTTTAAACAGCAATGAAGCGGTTGCGTTGCTCTTTCAACAATGAACGGAATACCCGTCAGTGTTTCCGACAGTCCCTTTGCAGAGACATTTATTACTTGTTCAGCGTTGTTTGAGAGTCATTTGATGTCATACAAACATTATTGCACCGCGGCTGAGCAATCAAACTGGAGCATATTTAAATTCTTGACAATGTTCGATGGCCATATTGACGAGTCTCGTGCAGGACACGACAAAAATGAGGATCTTCGCTCTGTTGCCGGTTTTGGCATTTGCGTTTGTCGGTAAGTAAAAATTAAAGATGGTTTCAATACTGAGTTGACATGCCTCATTAAACAAGCAATTCAATTTTAGCTGCAGACTACCAAGAAGAAACCAGTTCATCGACAACACCGACAACTCCGACGACTCCAACTACACTCACAAGTCAGACAACCCTTTCAAGTCAGACGACTCCAACAACAACACCAACGACTCCTACCACTCCTACTACCCCGACTACGCCCACTAGTCAGACAACCCCAACAAGTCAGACAACTCCTACCACTCCTACGACCCCAACAACGCCCACTACGCCAAGCACACCAAGCAGTCCAACAACCCCAACAACTCCTACTACCCCGACTACGCCCACTAGTCAGACAACCCCAACAAGTCAAACAACTCCAACGACTCCTACTACGCCTACAACGCCTTCTACGCCCAGTAGTCCAACAACTCCTACAACTCCTACTACCCCAACTACGCCCACTAGTCAGACAACCCCCACGAGTCAAACCACTCCAACAAGTCCAACTACGCCTTCAACGCCAACTACTCCAAGCACGCCAAGCAGCCCAACAACTCCTACTACGCCTACAACTCCAACGACTCCTACAACTCCAACAACTCCAACAACACCCACAACGCCCTCCACGCCAAGCAGCCCAACAACACCTACAACTCCGACTACGCCTACCACTCCAACAACCCCTAGTACGCCAACAACTCCAACGACACCTACCACGCCTACTACTGCAAGTACGCCAAGCAGCCCATCAACTCCTACTACGCCTACAACCCCAACAACTCCAACGACACCGACAACGCCCTCTACGCCAAGTAGTCCTACCACCCCTACAACTCCTACCACACCAACAACACCGACCACTCCCACTACACCTACAACCCCTAGTACTCCCACAACACCAACCACACCAACAACCCCAACTACTCCAAGTACTCCATCAACACCAACGACGCCTACAACTCCGACTACTCCCACCACCCCAACAACCCCGACGACTCCTACTACACCTACCACTCCCACTACACCGACGACCCCTAGTACTCCCACAACCCCAACTACACCAACAACGCCAACAACCCCCACTACTCCTACTACTCCAACAACCCCAACAACTCCAACGACACCTACAACCCCTACCACCCCAACTACACCTACAACGCCAACAACCCCTACTACTCCCACAACACCCACCACACCAACTACTCCTACAACACCAACCACTCCAACGACACCTACAACACCGACCACCCCTACAACTCCCACAACCCCAACGACGCCTACTACTCCTACAACCCCAACGACACCAACGACTCCAACTACTCCCACAACCCCAACCACCCCAACAACTCCCACAACCCCAACGACGCCTACTACTCCTACAACCCCAACGACACCAACGACTCCAACTACTCCCACGACGCCTACTACCCCAACCACGCCGACAACTCCCACCACTCCAACCACGCCTACTACTCCAACGACTCCGACTACTCCCACTACACCAACGACTCCGACTACTCCCACTACACCAACAACTCCAACAACTCCAACCACGCCTACTACGCCAACGACTCCGACTACTCCCACTACACCAACGACTCCAACAACTCCAACCACGCCTACTACGCCAACGACTCCGACTACTCCCACTACACCAACGACTCCGACTACTCCCACTACACCAACAACTCCAACAACTCCAACCACGCCTACTACGCCAACGACTCCGACTACTCCCACTACACCAACGACTCCAACAACTCCAACCACGCCTACTACTCCAACGACTCCGACTACTCCCACTACACCAACGACTCCGACTACACCCACTACACCAACGACTCCGACTACTCCCACTACACCAACAACTCCAACAACTCCAACCACGCCTACTACTCCAACAACTCCGACTACTCCCACTACACCGACAACTCCAACAACACCCACTCCTCCATCATGTAAGTGTCAAACCAAGAAACCGCAATATTGTTCTTTTAGCTAAGTGCGTTGACGGGGCTACTAACTGTGCTCAGTTCAAGAGCCAATGCGGTACCCCTAAAATGCAGACTTATTGTAAGAATACTTGTGGTCTTTGCGCTTCCACTTCTCCACCACCAACTCAAGGTAAGCAAAGTAGACAGTATAATAACAGTATTGTTACTCCACAATACTCATAGACTGATTCTCTTTCAGGTTGCGTTGATGGCGCTACAAATTGCGCTGACTTCAAGAGTCAATGTGGTACCCCGAAGATGCAAGCGTATTGTCAGCACACTTGCGGTCTTTGTGGATCAACGCCAGTTCCAGCTACGCCACCAACTCAAGGCTGCGTTGACGGAGCTACCAACTGCGCTGACTTCAAGAGTCAGTGCGGAACACCAAAAATGCAGACCTACTGTAAGAGCACTTGTGGAGCCTGTGGTTCTACTACACCTGCCCCGACCACTGGTGAGTTGGATACGTTGGACATAACAGTATTTATTTGCCGGCGTTTCTAACATATCTTGTTTTCAGAATGCGTTGACGGTGCTACAAACTGCGCCCAATTCAAGAGCCAATGCGGCACCCCCAAGATGAAAGAATTTTGCAAGAACACCTGTGGAGCCTGCTGAGCTGTATCTTCTGTTGTTAATCGGAAGACATTGTGAACTTATACATAGTTTTCTCGTAATTATCAAAATAAAAATTCTAACCCCTGGCATTATTCAATCAATTTTTTACTTTCCAATAAAATCTTTTTTTTTTGTATGATTGGAATTCGGTCTGTTGACAAAACTACACAACTTTGAGCATTTCAATTGGGTCTGCTGTGCAAACGGAAAAGTCCAGACGCGATAGAGCGGATGCATGTACCAACATGCAGAAAAACACTAAGATTGCAATCAAAAATTCACAAGGATACATGTGTATTATGAAAATTAAAAGCGAATTCAACAGCAATAAAGCAAAAAATATTGGGTGGAATTTAAAGTTTGTGTCGTGTTTTACCTTCGTAGAACTTGTTGAACCTTTTAAGATGCCATGTCCATTTGTCAGCCGTTAAAATTCCTGGTCACTCAAACCTGTCACGTTGCTCATCACTCATAGTTTCGAGTTTTAGACGTAAAAAGTGCTTTGGAAACCATAGATTGTAATTAATGACATCTTAGTGCAATCTTCTTAATGGACGTTTTACGTAAAACGTTTTAGAATAACACTAGAGTCCATTAAGATACGAAAAGGCTTTTTAACATTTTTTTGCTCGGTTATGTTGTCGTTTTATTTTGCTTGATCAATAACTTTGGCAACAAAACAAAGTTACTTTGACTTCATCTCCGACCTTATCGCTCATGATGACATCTCTTGGGGTTTGCCCTAACAGCACTCCATGCAGCCCTCATTCCGTTTTTTCTTTGTCCGAAAAAACAACAACAATAAAAGGGCTCGCGGACAACTTTTACTCAAAGCCATTTAGGTCTCTCTCGAGTCTCTAAGAACGAAAGAAAGAGCCGGCCAAAGTTGCGCAATGACCCTCGCAAAGATGGAATGCACAGGCTTTTCGTGAGACATTGCGACGTTGAAGAGAGCGCAGACAGCGAATCTGGGGCATTGCTCGAAAAGCCAATGCACTGCGGACTGGCCAGAAGCGTTGGGCCGCTTCGTCTTTGTGTCGTCTTTCTTTGCGTCAAACTTTTCGACATTTTTCGTTCGAATATCGGCATATCATCGGGTGATGAGGACGGGTCGTAAGTCATAGGCGTTGGGAAAGCGATAAAACACTTTTTGAGTTATTTCCCAGCTTTTTATGGGCTTCGAACGTTTTTTGAACAAAGATTTTACTGATGTGGCTGCAATCTTTCTAAAGGGTAATTTTAAGGTTAATGGCTGCGTTTTGTATGCGGAAAAGAGTAATTTACCGCGCAATTTGCGGTTTGGCATTTTGTTTTAGCATTTTTCTCGATCGGTTTTTCTTTTCCATTTTTTTGAGACCGATTCTGAGAGGATCTACAAATATTCTTTGGTTCTTAATTTGAACCAAATGTCATGAGGCTTCTACAACATGTTCTTGATAAGGTAAAGGCTTTATTTTTTGTTTGCTTCAATTTTTAGGCATCAAAATCGTCGATTGCTCCTCTGGAAGGGATAATAAGGTTTTTTCTAGCTCATAAAAGTCCAAAGTGCTCTAAATCGACCAATTTTTTATTGTGTACTTTACTCATCAACGAATGGTCACCTTTGGCCTCCCAATTTAATTACTTTTTTATCTTCTGAATCAGCCATACCTACCCATTCAATTTTTTTTCAATTTTCTCTAGCCCACAAGCCAAACTGCCTTCGAATTTCTTTTCGAACATTAAACCCGGGATATTTTATGGGGATTTGTTTCCTTTTGACTTGTTTTTGAGATCAAAATCCGACGGAAGGAACAAGTGTTTCATTGGGCGCTAAACTTTTTCCTCTGTTTATTTATCCGAATCCCCTTTGAATTTACAGTGTTTATGGGTTGGGTGTTAATTAGGAACAGCTGCAAAAAAAGGAAGAAGGATGCGTATTTTAAAATCAAATTTGATGCTGCCCCTCGTCGAAAACGGAATGGGCGGTTTAAAATAATCAAGCAGACTGTAAAATACATCCTTAGCAATTGTAAAATTATTTCTACTTTGTTTTAAGGGTGTGGTAAGACATTTCGTCTTCCAAGCCGCAAAAGCGAAATTTAAATGTAGTTGTTTTGTTCCTTTAAAGAATTGTGGTGTCTTCCCACGCCCTTAAAACGAAGTAGAAATGATTTTAGATACGATGAGGATGTATTTTACAGTCAACTTGATTATTTTGAAATGTTTCCAATTCCCTTTTACAACGAGAGACAGTAAAAATTCTGTGACATTTCGTCTTCCCAGCCGTAAAGGCGAGATTCAAATGTAGTTGTTTTGGTGCTTTAATTTTAATCGAAGATAGCACAAATTTGACATGAGACTGTTTTAGATTAATGCAAAACTTTTAGCTCGCACTGTGCAGCATAGATGGAAACTTTTTGGTAAGAATTTGATTGTTGTCTTAAGTCTTTTATTACAACTTTTCTGAAGAAAAAAGTCAAATGATTTTTGACTGAGTTTTCATTGTTACTAGTCTACAAATCTTGAAATATTTTGGATGAACTTGCAAAGGCAAAATTTTCTATATTTATTTTGGAGCCCAAGTGGGTGACACGTGCAAAATTTTAAGAAAATTTAAGTTACTTTTAGTCGCAATTCAGATTTATTTTACACTCAAAATTTATCCATTGTAATTTACAATAATTTTCTGGTTTTTTACATTTTTATTCGTTTTCCGCGACCACTTTTTCCATAAAAAAATTAAACTTAAAATTTCAGCCACCCCCTTATTTAGCTCCAGACTACATTCCGGGCCACTTCACACCTCCAAAGTCGTCGTTTAATTTTTTTTTGTACAAATTACCAATTGGAAGAACGAACATTGACAATTGGACCCAGTGAAGAGCGGTTGTTATGGTGAAACGGCCGCGAATGGTGTTCTCAACTCGGTGGTCAAAGAACAGGCATTGCTAGAGGGTCAGTTGTACTCTTTGTGGTTGGCTGTTTCCATTTTCAGAATGAATTGGCTTCTACAACATACTTAAATACTTTTAACACTACCAATAGTTATTTTGAAACCCTTATTCGTTCTTCAAATTCCTAGAAGAGCCAAATTTCACCGTTTTTCGCCAAAATCCCGACATTTTATTTACTAATCAACGAAATACTCCGTAATACTCGGTAATACTTGAGAAGGACAAATGACAAGTCTTGGTCTTTTCCTTTCACCTTGTTTAGCCACAAAGACAGGTGTTTTTGGGTGTAAAGTAATTTAAAATTCGTAGATTGTCAGTCTAGTCTGTGCACACTATATTTCTATGGGGTAACTTCCGGGTTGCAAGGGAAGAAGTGCTCGAAGCGTGACGCTCAAACTTCGATGAAACTTGCTATAAAGAAATATGAGAGACTTGCACATTCGCGCTTTGCAAAAACGGCCGAGATTTTTATATCGAAAGTTGAAAAAAATGCGACAATTTTTTGAAAATTTTAGCATGAAAAGCGTAATGCTCCTTTCTACCATGGAGGGTAATTTTGCCATAAAAAATTAAGTTTTTCCGCGCGAAGCGGACACAGAAAGAGTCAAAAAGTTTTTTTTCTGTGACTGCTCTCCTTATTTTGCATGCTCTCTCGGCCGAAAAACCGTTGACTTTCTCTACGGCCCCTGCATAGCGACAGTTAAATTTTTTCAGGAATTGATATGTGCCCTATACCCGATATGTGCGCAAATTATGAAGAAAGTCTGAGCTTCGCACTTGCTGTACCTCCGTGGTTAGATTTTTGAGTCCAATTCTTGCTTTTTGCACCGTGCAATAGGCCTTTTTCGGCTGTCGCTCGCAGCCTGACCTTTTTTGCACAGTGCAAACTCCAAAAATCTCTCAAGCGACTTTCCGGATAGCCTAGTGATACAGTAATATTATCCCGCACATTTTTGAGCATCTGACGACACTTTTCCCGTTTTTGGGCAATTACCTATTTTTGGTTGCCATGGGGAAAGTCTAAGGGGGTCGGCGTTTTCCCCAAACGCGGAAAAAACTTGGAAATTTTGAAACTGACTTTAGTTAGGGGGGACTGAGCGAAACAAGAGGGAATTTATGGAAATATGAGAAGAGAAGAGACTAGAGATATTTTATATTATTTTAGTTTGTCCCGTTTTGGAGGTCGGACTTTTTATTTTTTTGGAATGACGTTTGGGAAAGATGGTTTAAATTTCTGGAAGAAACGTATTTGTAGAACCGTGGTCGAGAAAGACTTTTTTTCGAATAAAAGGCGTTACGAAAATACAGTGAGAATTCTTTATAAGGTTAAAAACATAAATTTGCTGTAGAAAGGGTTTGTTGTGCATATGTCATTTGTTTGATATTTCAACTAAAATACAAGTCCGTTCGCAACGTCGCTGGAGTTTGCACAGTGCAAAAAGGTGCGAGCGACAGCCGAAAAAAGCCTATTGCACGGTGCAAAAAGCAAGAAATTGCACAGTGCAAAGTGAACTTTTGTTTTCTCACAGTGAATGTCACGGAAATTACTATAGCGATTTTACGGACGGATTGTCGATTCCTTAGAAAAAATAGTTTACAATTACGTATTTCACAAACCAAAAAGTCATTTTTTATCGCTAAAAACATATTTTACAAGGCAAAAATTCATTTTTTAGCTCTAAAAATTCCTTCATACCCCCTTTTTTCTATTCCATTTGTAGTAACCTCAAGCAATATCCCATAGTATAAACCGCCAACCAGCTCTTCCGCTTTATTTTTGGGGTCCTTGGGAAATTCTCGCAGACGTTTTTTCGCCCTACGAATTGGGCCGAAAATGAGATTTTCCGAATGCGAAAAAAAAGATTTCTCTCGGTTTCGAATTTACTCCAAACCCCTCCGGCGAAAAAAAGATGAATTGGGGTGAGAGAAATCGGAAATGAGGACCAGAAAATGGACGGAGGTTAAAGACCTTCGAATTGGAGGAAGAGCTTTGTTTTTGGATTTTTATCGCGCTAAAAGAGGAAATGATCGAAGTGTGAAGGCTGATTTTGATGGATCATTGGCATAAATTTAGAATTTTTTCTATACTACTCCATCCAAAAAGTCTAGAGAATTTTCTGCGACTGTGCACCGTGCACTTTTTCTGTCGCACAACGAAAAAATTATTTGTCGCAGCGAAGAATGGGAGTCGCGCGCGACGTAAGGCAAAAAAATGCACTGTGCGAGAGGATGTTTTTGGGTCAAAATGCACTGTGCGAAGCACTTTTTTGGCAGATGCACGGTGCAAATGTGTTTTTCGAAGAGCGACGCAGTTTTTGCAAAAAGTGCACAGTGCGAAATTTTCAAGACTTTTTGGATGGAGTAGTGCTATTAGTATTTTCACAAAGTGCATGGACATTTAGTCGCTTTCCGCACCGTGCACAAAAAACCTCGATTTTGCACGGTGCATTTGACCTTTTATTGGTTTTTGCACCGTGCATTTGCAATCGCTGCGACGTAAGCAAGTTTCAACTAGGTCGTTGCGTCGGAGGCTGGAATTTGCACAGTGCAAAAGGCCTTTTTTGAGGTTTGCACTGTGCGAAAATGGTAAAATTCACTGTGCGGTGGCGACAAGCGTGGGAAAGTGCAAATGCACTGTGCAATCAATGCGACAAATGCCCATGCACTTTGTGAAAATACTAATAGTCCGTTTGAAAAGTTCTCGGAAACTGTGTTGTCCTTGCATTTGCTTTTTATATCAGAAAAAAGAGTTTTCTTATGGATTTTGATTGTATTTTGTACCTTTTCTTGAAATACGAAGCAAACATTTGTACTAGTCCGTTTGCAAAGTCGCTGGAGCGATTCTTGGAGTTTGCAGTATGAGAAAAAAGTCAGGGTGCTAGCGACAGCCGAAAAACGCCTATTGCGTCGTGCGAAAAGAAAGAAATTGCACAGTGCAACGTGAAATTTTGTTTTCTCGCAGTGCATCTCGCCGAAATGTCTCCAGCGACTTTACGAACGGTCAAGTAACATAAGACATGTTTGAGATTTTGAGCTCGCACGTTGAAAAAAACAACCGAGGGTTTTGGTTCGAAATTTGGCAAAAATGTGACATTTTTTGGCAAACGTTGGAATAAGAAGTTTCATACCTATTTCTGCTGTAGAAAGCAATTTCTCTACAAAAAATCTATTTTTCTATGCGGAACTGGCAAAGATACAACAAGTGTTTTTCTCTCTAAGCGCTCTCCGCATTTTGCGCACTTTTTCGTAGATGGCTGGATATTTCGGCTGCTCCTGAAAAACTGCAATTTTTAGGCATTTGAATTGTTGAAGGCTTTTGTTCCCTACGATTTGTGATTATGAGCTTTGAACGTGCGAAATTTTGAAAACTGAGGGGGAAGATAAGAGGAAAAGAACGCTTTTTTGTATGCTTAAAAAAGTTTTTTTGCTGTAAAACTCTTTTGTCGTTTTCACAACCTTTGGTCATTTTAAAGGTTGATGAAACAAAAAAAAATTTTGCGTGTTGGAATGACGTCATAGAATAAGAAAAAAAAACTTTTTTGCGGTTTTTGTTGAGATTTTTCACTTGTATTTCGAAGGTACGATCTTCGCTTTGTATTTTACAATTATGACTTTTTTTTAAATGGTCAAGAAACCCCTGTAAAACGAAACCTGTGTATAAAAAACAATCTCCGGGTCTCGAAAATAAATTTTACCCCAGAATGAACCGGCTTTTTTAAAAAGAAGATAGATTTTGGAAACTTTTAGATACTTTTTTTGGATCAAAAAACAGGGAAAATAAAAATAGCGCTCACTTTAAAAATAAATAAATAAATTTTTTTGTCTTTCTGATACGTTTTGATATCAAAATCGAATTTAATTTTATCTTCCCCTCCCAATTATTCACTAGTTCGTCCGGAAGGTCGCTGGAGTGATTTTTGGCTTTTTCACGGTGCAAAAAATGTCAGTGCGCAAGCGACAGCGAAAAAAGCTCATTGCACGGTGCAAAAAGCAAGAAATTGCACAGTGCAATGTGAAATTTTGTTTTCTCATTGTGCATATCGCAGAAATTTCTTCAGCGACTTTACGAACGGACTATATATTATCCATAAGTCCTTGCAAAGAGCTGGCTCTATTTTTAAAATTTTTTATCTAGTTCTTATCATTTTTTTGACGCAAAATTTATCTCTGACTCACAATTAAACCGACTATTTCCATTTCCCCACTTTCCCTTTCCCCATATGACGTTTCCACAGGATTTTTGGAGCCGGCATGGGGAGGAACGATTATGTTTTTTAGCGGGAGAAAAATAGTTCCACACTGGCAAAGGACGTTAGTTGGACCGTTCTTCCGGTGTTTTGCATAAGAATCCGAGAGCGTTTTTATATTATTTTCGACTGTTTCCCGATGTTTTTAGCAACCTAACTTACGGTTATTTTTGAGGATTAGAACGGATTTTTAAGGAGGAGTTAAGGAATTTGTTTATGAAAAATAAATTTTGGCTTACAGGAAAAGTACCCCGAGATTAGATAAAACTTGTTGCAAATTTAGTATTTCTTTTTTTAAGACATATGCGAGACTTCTAGCCCGCGTTTTGCAGAAACAACCGAGACTTTAAAACTTTAAATCGAAAGTTGGCCAAAATGTGACACTTTTTTGCGAGTTTTGGTATGAAAAGTTTTATGCCTATTTCTACCATAGTGAAGTAGGCATATAAATTAATTTTTCCACAAAAATCTAGTTTTTTCACACAAAATTCGCAAAGTTATGACCAAAAAGTTTTTTTCCTTCTGACGGCTCTCCGCGTTTTGCGTACTCTCTCGGCCTCAAGGATCGTTGAATATTTTGCCTAGTCTTGCAAAGCGCGAGCTAAAATTTTCAGCGATTGCTATGTGTGCAAAACGTATAAAAAACGTGAGTTTCGCACTTGGGATACTTCCCTTGTTAGCCCCTGAAAAAGCGCAGTTGAAAAAATGGTAGCGGAGGATAATTTTGAACTCAACTTTCGTATCAAAAAGTATCAGAATGACAAAAAAGTTCTTTTGATTTTTAAAATTTTGTGCCGTTTGCATTTTTTGCCGTGTTTTCCGATTGAAAAAAAGCATCAAAAAGTATTCAAAATCCTTCTTTTTTCTTACGTTAGAAGCCGTTGTACCGAGGTTTCTTTTGACAAAAATTTGACTTTTTAGACCTGTGAAATTGTTCGTTATAGACAATTTTCGTTGAACGGGAGGTCGTTGTACAGATTTTTCACTGCATTTTTTTAGTATTGTTATGAATTTTATACTATCTTAGCACACTTTTATGGCTTTTTTTATTGGGTTTTTCCCAATTGATATCTTTGAGGGCGGCAGACTCAGTTTGGACGTATTTTACGAATATCTCGGAAATTCTTTAAACTTTTTCAAGACTTTTGTTCGTCGTATTTACTAAAGTAGAGTTCAAAATTTTGATTTGCACGTTTTTCCAACTTTTTGAACTTTTTTATTAAATTACTTTTTCAGGTCACCAGAAAGATGGAGTCCAATTTAACAGTGGACACGTCGGGCGTTCGGCCCACGTCGACCGGCGGCGAGTCCATAAAAGTGGTCGTTCGTTGTCGTCCGATGTCTGAAATGGAGGTGAAACAAGGGCATGACAAGTAAGTTTTTTTTTTAATTTTTCAAAATGTGAAAACATTTTTTTTGAAAAATAATTTTAAAATGCAAAAAATCTGATTTTTTGAACTTTTTTCCGATTTTTACAAGAAAAAATCATTTTTTTTTTGTGATATACGCGCCGTAAATCGGACTTATTGTTCAGTGTGGTTGAAATGTCACCAAACCGCGGAGTTGTGGACGTAAAAAACCCCAAGGACGGGACTCTGAAGAGCTTCACCTTCGACTCCGTCTACGATCACAATTCGAAGCAAATGGATCTGTACTACGAGACGTTTCGCGATCTCGTCGACTCGGTCCTCAACGGCTTCAACGGGACGATTTTTGCGTACGGCCAGACCGGAACGGGTAAAACCTTCACAATGGAGGGGGTGGAAAGCGATCCCGCCCTGCGCGGCGTCATCCCCAACGCGATAGAGCACATTTTTCAACACATTGCGCAGTCGTCGAACCAAGAGTACTTGGTGAGAGTGTCGTATTTGGAGATTTATCAGGAGGAAATCCGCGATTTAATGTGCAAGGACTCGAAGAAGCGCCTGGAGCTGAAAGAACGGCCGGATACGGGTGTCTATGTCAAGGATCTCACGTCGTTTGTGACAAAGTCTGTTCAGGTAAGGTCTTGTTTTGATTTGGCAGTTACAAGGAAAGTACCCCAAGTGCGACGCTCAGATTTTCTTTAAATGTTATACACATGTCAGGCATATGCCACATATGAATTCCTGAAAATTTTAGTCTTAAAAGGAAATAAAAGATCGCTGAATATCTCGGCGCAGCCTAAAAATCTCGGTTGTTTCTGCAAAGCGCGAGTTTCATATGTCTTAAAAGGAAATATTCTAAATTTTTGCCAGGGTTTATCAACATCTGAGCGTCGCACTCGGGGTACTTCCCCGGTTAGTCAGAAAGGATCTAAAAAATAATTTTTCCAGGAAATCAAGCACGTTATGAAACTCGGCAACGAGAATCGAAGTGTTGGACGAACAAGTATGAACGAGCACTCCTCTCGATCTCACGCAATTTTTATCATTACCGTGGAGTCTTCGGAGCGAGGCATCGACGGACAGAATCACATTCGAGTTGGTCGATTGAATCTGGTCGATTTGGCGGGAAGTGAGCGTCAAGCCAAGACTGGAGCGACCGGAGAGCGATTAAAGGAAGCGACGAAAATTAATTTATCGCTGAGTGCGCTGGGCAATGTAATTTCGGCGTTGGTGGATGGGAAAAGCAGTCATGTCCCTTATAGGGACAGCAAGTTGACAAGGCTGCTGCAAGGTGAGAGTTAAGAGATTTTTGAGAAGAAAAATGGCTTTGGCGGAGATAAATTTGTAAAATACGAGACTCATTTTCAACATGATGATTTAGGAAGAACTTTCTGGAGTTATTGATAAAAGTTTGTTGTCCCTTGTGAATAGAGTCAAACCTTTGTACAACAACAGCTTGTTATATGGAGGTTTCGCTATTTGAGAGGTTGTTGCACAGAGATTCCGCTGTATTTATATATAGGACACATAATAAACCTTGACAGTTTTGACTTGCGCACTGCAAAGACAGCCGAGATATTTAGTCGTTGACAGAGCATGCAAATCGCGGAGAACAGAAAAACGTTTCTCGGAAAACTTTGTTGTCCTTGCAATCGCTTTTTATATCAGAAAAATGAGTTTTCTTATGGATTTTGATTGCATTTTGTACCTTTTCTTGAAATACGAAGCAAACATTTGTACTAGTCCGTTCGCAAAGTCGCTGAAGAGATTTTTGGAGTGTGCACTGTGCAGAAAAGGTCAGTGTGCGAGCGACAGCCGAAAAAAAGTCTATTGCACCGTGCAAAAGACAAGAAATTGCAGAGTGCAAAGTGAACTTTTGTTTTCTCACAGTGCATGTCGCAGAAATCACTGCAGCGATTTTACGGACGGACTTGTATAAACAAAAAGTTTTGAAAATCCGTTAAAAGGCCAATAATTTGCATCACGATTTTTACGGTTTTTGAAACGGTGTCAAAAAATTTTTTTTTGTCTCCTGTGGCGAAATGAATGCCCACAAAATTGCAAATAATAAAATACTTATTGGTGAACATTTAGAATGAAATAGTGCAGAGTGAATTTTTGTTTTCCCACAGTCGCCGAAATCTTTCCGGCGACTTTATTAACGGATCAGTATTTTACAATCATTTTTGATTGCCCTCCTTTCCGTTCTTTGTAACTTTCTCTTTTTTTCAGACTCTCTCGGAGGCAACTCGAAGACAGTGATGGTCGCGAATATCGGCCCTGCCTCTTATAACTATGACGAAACAGTGAATACGTTGCGATATGCGAATCGTGCCAAGAATATCAAGAATAAGCCGAGAATAAATGAGGACCCTAAAGACGCCATGCTTCGGGAATTCCAAAATCAAATCGCAGAGTTAAAACGAAAGCTGGAAATGCGAATGACGTCATCTGGAAAGAGGAAAAAGAGAAGGCCAAAGACGGCGACGAGTATGACTAGTGACGAACTTACTGAAGAAGGTAGATATATACCTTTTTGTGAGCGTTAATTCGCATTTCTTTTCAGACGATCCCGAAGCCTATCTTCTGGAGCAGCAACGGAGACTCGACGATGAACGAGAACAAATCCTCCGCAACAAAGCCCTTGTCGAGGAGGAAAAACAACGGATGCTGAAGGAAATCGAAGACCGAGAAAACGAATTGGCCCGAGAATCCGAAGCCAAGGCCGCGATGGAAGAGAAACTGCAGAAAATGCAAAGCAAACTGCTTCATGGTGCTGGGAATCTGCTGGATCAGACGCGCGAGCAGCAGAAGTTGTTGCAAGAACGGCAGATTGAGCTGGCTGAGCAGAAAAAGAGGGAACGAGAAATTCTGCAGCAACTGGAGAAACAGGATGAGAATACGGCCGAGTTTCATGAAACCTTCTCCAATTTACAACAAGAAATTGAAGTCAAAACGAAAAAATTGAACAAATTCATCAAGAAATATAAACAAATTGGAGAGGAGATTGAAGAAACTGTTGAAGTGAATTCGAAGGAAAGACAACAACTGGAAGAGAGCATCAGCAATATGAATAGAGAACTGAAGTTGAAGTGAGTTAATTTCTGTGGGAAAATTACTAGTCCGTTTGCAACGTCGCTGGAGAGATTTTTGGCGTTCGCACTGTGCAAAAAGCAACAAATTGCACAGTGCAAGGTCAACTTTTGTTTTCTCACAGTGCATGTCCATGAAATCTTTCCAGCGACTTTACGGCGGACTAGGATAAACAAAAAGTTTTGAAAATCCGTTAAAAGGCGAATAATTTACATCGCGCCTCTTACGGCTTGGGAAACGAAGTGTCAAAAAAGTTTTTTTGTCTCCTGCGGCGTAATGAATGCCCACAAAATTGCAAATAGTAAAATAATGTTTAGTACACATTTAGAATGTCATAATAATTTTCCCCCGTTGTTATTGATACAGTAGACAAAAAAAAATTTGTGGACATTTCGTTTTCCAAGCCGTAGACAGCACGATTTAAAAGTAGCTGTACCTGCCCATCAAGAAAGCACAATTTTTAAAATTGAGGAAGCTCTAAGCTTATACAGATTCTGGCACTTGCTACAAGAAAAAGACATGTATGTGTTTTCGGTCCAAAATCGTTCATTTTCCAGATGGCTGATCGTTGAAAATTTTGTTCCTCCCGATGTTGTTCAAAGTCTTCGAGCTCGCGCTGTGTTGGACGAAGATGAAGATACTTGGTATATTCTGAAGCCGGGAGAACAACAACGCCCAAAAAGCCGGGACTCCAACAACCAATTCGTCACCGAGAGGCCGATTCTTCGCGATATGATGGACTCGGGGCTTGGCGGCGGGAACAGCGATACAAGCTCCACAGATTCCGCGATCCCCGGCCAAAATGCAAAAGTTGAGTCGGGAAGAAAGGTTGTGAATGCGGCCGCAATCAAACGGCCCTACGCCAATCCCACAGCCAAACGATTTTGCCTCGATTCGGAGCGTCAGCTGTTGACGCAACTCCGCCAACGATACCTCAGAACCGGTCCGCATCTGCCGCGCCCGTTGTCCGGCGCGAAACTCGAGGACGTCTTCAAACAACCGCTCGCGGTCGAATGTCCAGAAGCGGTGATGAGGTTTCAAACCGAAAATTTGCTCACTTTCACTTCACTTTTGCCTTTTCCGTTGTCCGTCCGCGACGATTACGAGTTCGCCTGTCGACAGGAGCCGCAAATGGTGGGTTTAAAAAAATTTCGGTGCGGAATGGCTTTTTAGGCAATTAGGTTTAAAACACGGAGTTTTTTACTTAGAAATGATTAAAAGACCAAAACAGCTACATTTGAATCTCGCTCTTACGGGTTGGAAGACGAAATATCACAAAATTTTTGTGTTCCCTCGTCGTAAACGGGAATTGGCAATAGTTCAAACTAATCAAACACGTTGTAAAATACATCCTCAGCAGTTTTAAAGTTATTTGTACTTTGGTGTAAGTGCCTGGAAAGACAAAAAATTTTGTGACATTTCGTCTTCCAAACCGCAAAAGCAAAATTCGCTTTTAAATGTAATTGTTTTGGTCTTTTAACAGATAAAAACTATTGACAAAATCCTCTTACATCCCCTCCTCAACAGAATACGGTATAGTTAAAGCTAATCGATCTGGTTTGTCTCAAATAGAATTTTCGAGAAAACTCTTTGACTGTTTTTTGTCTTGACTAGACAAAATGTGGCAAAATTGCAAACAGTAAAATAGTGAGTGTGTGGTAGAATGTCACTATAATATAATTTTTTCCTATACGTTTGAATTGCGCTTTTACGGACTGAGAACTGAAATGTCTAAAAAATTTCGTTGTCTACTGTACCAAAAATAACAGGGAAGAATTATGGTGACATTCTACATGTTTAATAATAGTTATTTTTCTGGTTGCAATTTTCCTGGCTTTACGGCAGGACATGAATAAACTTTTTTGATATTTCGTGTTCCAAGCCGTAAAAAAGTCGGTTCGAAAGTATTATAACTTTACTGACTCTTTAACTGTTTCTTTTACATTGATATTTATTTTCCATTTCTCGTCCTCCAAACTACACTTTTATAGCCCATTAATATCACTTTTAAATTGAAAATTTAATGGCCGATTAAGCCATTAATTGCTCAATGTAAAACCCATAAAATCTCTTTCTAAAGAGTCTAAAAAAAGCATATACAAAACACTTTTCTACCTAGTGAATTAACCTATAATCTTTTTTCGAGTCATTTCAGCTCCGCCCCGCCTAAATTAAATTAAGGCCCTCAAGGCGAATTAGTCAAAATATGTCTCCAATTAGTCTGGAAGCTTCCTTTGTAGCACCATTCGTTGAACCGATTGATTTTCCCCTTGCTATAATCAAATTTTTGCACGTCTTTGTTGACCTTTAGCAATAAAAAACGAAGGTGAATTAAGACCGAGATTAGAGATGAAATGCGGTTAGCGGGAGCGAATAAACTGAATATTCACTTGGTTCACCGATATAACCTTGAATTGGGCTGGTTGTTACCTGCGGAGGCGCTTGAAGAACCCAAGAGTTGAAGGGTTGCTACAAATTTTTGGTGTTTTTGAGGGTACCCTTTGTCTGACTTTTTCTTTTTGATGAAGGTTTTGAAGCAAACTCTAGATGGTTCATATGTCAATGCGCAAAAATCCTAACGTGTACCTTACATGAATGGGTGGGATATACAAATGTGGTCACAGAAGAATTTGCCCCGAATTTCTTCCGATGAGGCAAAAATCAGTGCAAAAATTGTCTGCACCGATTTTTGAAATTCATTCCCGAGTTAAGGGCAATTTCGGACCATTTTTTAAGTTTGCATCGATGTCTGGGCAATGAATTTTAAAAAATCGGTGCAGACCAATTTTTACACTGATTTTCGCCTCATCGGAAGAAATTCGAGACAAATTCTTCTGTGACCACACTTATATATTCAACGATTTTGGTATTACCCTTTTTTTATTGCGTTGGAAAACAATTTGTAAGCAAAAAAAGTGTGATATGTTGCGTTTCCTCGAGCTTCAAATCATTGAGCTTTCCAATTACAATATCTATCAAGTCAAGCTTCTAGCCTAAAATTTGATATTGCGAAGAATAAGATTGCGGACCTTTTTAAGATACGATTTTCCGCAGAACATCAGTTTTTCCATTTGAAATTTTGTATCGCCAAAAAGATAATTCTTTGGCCGCTCTCCTTTTGTACATAATCTCTCTTTTTTCTCTTTTGCAAAGATTGTATGAATCTTGGCTACGCAAGCCAAAATTGCCACAAAATAATATATATAAGACCATGGTAGACCGTAAAATCAAAATTTGAAGAAAGTGTTAGCTTCGAATCTTAGGGAATGCTGATAACTCTTCTGTTAGAGCCCCTCTTCGACTAAAAAATCCCACCCTCACTTCCCACTGCTCTTTACAAGCCATGCAATCTACTGAATTGTATATTTCTCATCACATTTGATGTCACCGTTTGTCTGGCTTTGTAAGTGTCTCAACTTTCACTTTAACGTCACTTGAAGCCCTTTGAAGCTCCTCCCGTTTGTTTAGGGCGCTTCAACTTTTCTGTTTGTATTTGAATTTGCGCAAAACAACATAAAAAAGAGTCAAACAAGATTTCGAAAAGCCGCGGTAATTTGAGAATGGGCAGTTGGGGGATGATCGGTCATGATTCGCAAATATCATAGCGTATTGCGTAGCTGGGTCGTGTATACATATCTGGAGCCGCAATTATTTCCAAATTTTAGGGCTAAAGTTATACAAAATGTGAGATTTTTTTGCGAATTTTGGCATGTCAAGTTTTGCCCGTATTTTTACAGCAGAAGATGATGTTTCTACAGGTTTTCAACCTTTTCCCTACAAGGCTGTCAAAGATGTGACCAAAAAGTGTTTTTTTTTCTGTTGGCTCGCCGTGTTTCGTATACTCTCTCGGTTGCAAAGATTGTTGAATACGTTGGCTGTTCCTGCAAAGCGCGAGCTAAAACCTTCAGAAATTGATACGTGGCCTATGTTTGACTTGTGCACAAATTTAAAGAAAATCTGAGCGTTGCACTGGGGGATCTTCCCTTGTAAGTTCCAACAAATAAAAAAAAACGCCCATGAATTTTTGTTAGAGATTTCTCTGTCAGAAGAGCTTTTAAGGGGCCAGAACTATTACCGTTGAATCGCGCTTTGTCTAAAAAGTTTCTTCGTCTACTGTACCAATAACGGCAGAAAAAAATAATGGTGACATTCTGCACGTTTACTAGTAATAATTTTACTGTTGGTAACCATACCGCCTTTGTTTTCGCTGCAGGACGTAAAAAAACTTCTTTGGCATTACGTATCACACGCCGTAAAAGGCGCAATTCAAAAGTAGCCGTTCTGGCCCTTCAAACCAGCTGTTTGTCACATGAAATTGTTTATTTTCCCCCGCCTTTTAATTGACTATTCGGTTCAGCGTATACTCTCCCTTATCAACAAATTTATCAGTAGCGGAAGTCACAAACTGTTTTAAATTTTTTGCAATGACTGCTGGTAAAATTTCCTCTAATTTTGCAGCAAATTGATAACAAAAATAAACTATTTAGTTATTAAATCCTCCAAACCTTGTCCTTTAAGTTCTGTTTTCAAAAAACATAGTCTTTAAACAACATCATATGTTTTCGCACACATTTTACATTCTTTTTAACGATATTATTGGTCTTCCCATTTGCGGAACACCCAACTCTCTGCCGACTTTTTTGCTTGCCCATTCGAGCCGTTCAACTTTTGGCGGGCACAACTTTTTTGGTGGACCTTTTTCTTGGTCTGGGTTATTTATATTTTGCTCGAGGAACGTTATTGGAAAAAGTGGGAAAGGTGTTTTTTGATCTTTTTCTTTTTGAAAAAAAGTTGATATGTCAGCTGATGCTGAAGTACCCCAAGTGCGACGCTCCAATTTTTATTAAATTTGGCACACATATCAGGCATGGGCCACGTATTAATTCCTGAAAATTTTAGCTCGCGCTTTGCAGGCGCAAACGTGAAATTCAACGATCTTTAAAGAGAGAGAGCGTACTTTCTTTGCCGAGAGAGTACGCGAAAGGCGGAGAGCGGTCACAGAGGAAAACACTTTTTGGCCATATCTTTGCCAGTTTTGTGCGGAAAAATTTAATTTTTTGAGGAAACATTCTCCTCTGCGGTAGAAATTTGAATCAAAATTTCCATGGCAAAATTCGCAAAAAGTCTTACATTTTTTTCAACTTTTGATCTAAAAATCTCGGTCGTTTCTGCAAAGTGCGAGCTTGGAGTATCGCATATGTGAGAGAAAAAATAGTACTAAATTTGTGCCAAGTTTAATCAAAATCTGAGCGTCACACTTGGGGTACTTCCCCTGTAAGTTCGACAATTCAATTTGCTTCCAATTTTGTCTGTATAGTCTCATACGACTAGACATGGCTCCTGGGCCAGACCGAACAAAGTTTGAAACGTCCCGGGCCCATGTTTACTCCCGGGCACATGCCTACTAAAACTTTCCAGAAGCGACCAATAGGTGCAATGGGTTTTCTATCCGAAAAGTATATACATGTAGGCAAGATAGCGGACATACGGACAATTCGCAGAAAAAACTTTTTTTTCTTTGGCACTTCTCAGTTTATTTATTCTATCATCTGCAAACATAGGTGAATATCACAAATGCGAGTGCAAAGCGGCAGCTAAAAAATGTTTACATTTAAAATAGAATCTAAACGTATTTCACCAAAAAGGTTTGAGCAAAACTCAAGTTTAAGAGCCAGAACAGCTACTTTTGAACTGCGCTTTTTACGGCGTGCGAAACGAAATGTCAAAAAAGTTTTTTTATGTCCTGCAGCGAAAGCAAAGCCGCCAGAGGTGCAAACAGTAAAATAATTATTAGTAGGCATGTAGAATGTCACCATTATTTTTTTCGTTGTTATTGGTACTGTAGACGAAGAAACTTTTTCGACATTTCGTTTCCACGCCGTAAAAAGCGCGATTCAAAAGTAGCTGAACTGGCCCTTTAATCTCCCATAAATCTGCTGACTAACTTTGTACGGCCTTTTCACAAAGACATTTGTTTATTTGTCGTATTCCATCAGATTACTTTTGATGTTTCCTCTTTTTTTGTAATGTTTTTTTTCGTCGCAAAAAACTGGCTTGAGAACAGTCGAATATATTGGTATTCAAATTGGTTTCTCACTTTTTCTCATTAGTTATGGGCTGTTGGTTATTGGAACGGATGACCGGAGAGAAAGTACGAAAGAAAGTCCGATTTATTTGGCTTATTTTTGGATTTTGGGGATGTTGAAGGGCAAGGGAAGTGTATCAAGTGCGACGTTCAGATTTTCTTTTAATTTTGTACACATGTCAGGCGTAGGACAAATATCAATTCCTGAAAATTTAAGCTTGTGGCTTGCCGGGGCAACCGAGAAATTCAACAATCTTTTGCGGTCGAGAGAGTCGCGAAACGCGGAGAGCGGGCAGAGACAAGAACACTTTTTGGCCATATCTTTGCCATTTTTGCGCGGAAAAATTTAATTTTTTGTGGGAACATTCTCTTCTGCGGTAGAAATGGGCACCAAGCTTTTCATGGCAAAATTTGCAAAAATCTTAAATTTTTTTCAACTTTTGGCTTAGAAATCTCGGTCTTTGTGGCAAATTACTGGCTAGGAGTCACGCTTTTGTTTTAGAAGCAGCTATACTAAAATTGTGTAAAGTTTTATTAATATCTGAACACCCTTCCCCTATGAACAATTTCACGAACGTTTTTATTCAAAATGACCGTTCATACAGTAATTTCTGTCCATAAAAGGAGATCTCTTTTTTGTCCTTTCCCTCACACCTCCTTCAAGTTCAGAACAAGCGTCTGGCGACGCGAGATAAGTAAGATAAGAGCCAAAAACAAGGCCTGAAAAGCCTTTTCGCTCCTTATATGGCCGGCTATTTTATTTCCTCCGTTTTTCGGCCGAAAAATAGGAATTCGAATTCTTCTTTTTTTTCAATATTTTGCGCGCGCGATATTTTTTGATTAAAAATACTCTCAAGAGTGGACGGACACTCCAAGGCTCGGGAAATGAGGATTAAACCGCGGTTTCTTGCGATAATTCCGCTATAAGTGCATGCAATTTGGTGAATGTTGCGGGTATCGGGGAGAGAAATCGATTTGTTAAATGACAAAAAATGGGCTTTTTATTACGGTGTTTGGTTATACGAAGGTTGATTTTGGCCTAGAATTGATTTAAGCGACAAAAGAGCACTAAGATTTTTAACGGCAATGACGGGGATTCCAAGTGCGACGCTCAGATTTAATTTTTTCTACGTCCTTACTAATAATGATTTTACCGTTGGTAACTCTGTCGCCTTTGTTTTCGCTGCAGAACATAAAAAAAACTTTTTTGACATTTCGTTTCCCACGCCGTAAAACGCGTAATTCAAAAGTAGCTGTTCTGGCCCTTTGAGGACCCTTGACATTGTTTCTTGTAGAAAAGTTTTTTTGTATTGGAGATTGCTGTACAAATGCTCTCTGTACAACGAATTGCAAAGGACCAAAAAAATTTATTAGTTATAGAAAAGCTTCGTTGTACCCAAGTTTTTTGGCCCTAAATTGACTATTAGAACTATTGAAATTGTTTGTTATAGAAGGGTTTCGTTGTGCGGAACTTTTAAAAAAAAATTTTTTTAGGACTTCTGAAATTGTTCGTTATAAATAGCTTTTGCTGTACTGAGGTTTATTTTGGCCTAAAATTAACGATTTTGGCCTCTAAAATTGTTTCCTATAGAAAGGTTTTGTTGTGTTCTTAAAAATTGATTTGTGGAACAACTGAAACTGTTCATTATTGAGAGGTTTTACATATTATACAAAGATTCCACTGTGTTATAATATTTCCGTCCAAAAATATTTTTCTTTTCGAATTAGCCCAAGTTTTTCCATGTGCCTCTCCATGTAAAGCAGGCTTTGGTAACGTTATCCACGCTCTTTTTCCTTCATCATTTTTTAATGGCAAGAAAATATTTCTCCGTTTGAGGAATGCTTCTTCATCCAGAAGATGCCAGTCATATTTTCTCATATTTGTTGGATGCTTGGATGAATTTGGATTTAGATAAATGAGGGGGGATTGGCATTAAAATTTTGGTTTCTTGGAGTTTTTTTGATGACTAAAAATTTTCTGTAAAATACGGTTTTTTTTTTATTTGCAGAAATGCTAGTTCATTTGCAAAGTCGCTGGAGTGATTTCCGCGACATGCACTGTGAGAAAACAAAAGTGCACTTTGCACTGTGCAATTTCTTGCTTTTGCACTGTGCAATAGGCTTTTTTCGGTTGTCGCTCGCACCTTTTGTCCATGTCGCCGAAATGACTCTGGCGACTTGACTAACCGACTTGTAAAATACGGCTCTTTTTCTTCATTTGTATATATAATGTAGGTCTTTAAATCGTATAATATTACTTACAATGTCCATTCTTTTTCTCTTTATTACTCATTTTTCATTTCTCATCCGATTTTTGGGCGATTATTGCTTTCGTTTTTTCCGGTTGATTCACACAAATCGAGGCAATTCAATTCACTTTATTCGATCACTCCTGCCTCAGGGGTTTTGGAAAAAATTATTTTATTTTACAGACCAATTTAAAATATAGCGATTTTTCGATTTTTTTTGAAAATGAAGAAAAATTATGTTTTATTTTTTTAAGATTATATCTATCTTTATTGTAGGCCCCGCTACAACGCTCTGACAGCTCGAGCGTCATAATCGACGCCTCCAAAATCCCGGTTCCCCGATCTGCCAGCAGGAGTGGTCGTCCAACTTCGTCAAGGTAAGAAATAAAAAGATTTTATTAATTAAAAATCTTTTTTTACAAAATTTTAAATTTTATTTTATTAATTTAAAGTTTTTTTTTTTTAATTTCCAATTTGCCGATTTTTCAAAAATTAAAATTTTTTTATGTTAAAAATTTCCCTAACAAACTTTTTAACCCCTTGTAGTCCGTCCGTAAAGTCGTTGAAATAATTTCCGCGACATGCACCGTGCGAAAACAAAAGTTGCACTGTGCAATTTCTTGCTTTTTGCACCGTGCAATCGGCTTTTTTTTTCGGCTGTCGCTCGCAACCTGACCTTTTTTGCACAGTGCAAACAACATAAATCACTCCAGCGACTTTTCGGACGGACTAGTAACCAAAATTTTTTTGGCAATTTCAACCACTAAATTTTTTTTGGAACTTTTTTCTTTGGCCGAAATCAATTGGTCACTCAGGATTTAGTGGGGCCGAAAAAACGCAAAGAAACAGCCGAATGGCATTCGCTGACAAGGCCTTTGGATTCGTTTTTGAGAAATGAACCTCGGACCGGAAACGATTTTTCAACGGATCTACTTTTTTCTTTGTTTTTATCTCATTTTTAATTGTGTTTACAGTTTTTTTTGGGGAGCAAAGAGTAGAATTTTAAGTAGATTTAGAACAAGGTTAAGCTAAGCGTATTTTACAAATTCAGAATTAAATGTTATGTTTTCTTTTTGCTGTTTATTCCAAATATAGTTTTTTTTTAGGTTTCGGCAGATTTTTTGAAAATTTTTTAAAAGTCCAAATTTCCCGCCATTTTTGGCACTCCGTTACAGAGGTCAAAAAAGTACGAAACAATGTCTCGTAACGTCTGGAGAGTAATGATGAGGTGCTTGGATTAAAAATTTATTCTTGTCGTTTAACTTTCGGAGTGGTTTGACTTGAGATATATTATCCATTGTAATTTTAGATATCTTTTTTTGAAAAAAATGAGTTTTTTGGCAAATTCAAAGGGAAGAATACATATTTAAGGCTACAATTGTGCGGCCTAGATGTTGTTTATAAAAGTTAGAGATCAAAAAAACAATTTCGTTCTTCCATTTTGACCAATTCCTCCAATTTCCCCTCTAATTTCCCCCATTTTTCAGACGGAGCTCCTCGCTGTCAAAAAACGTGCGTGCCCGCAGCGTGCTCTCGACCCCACCACCCCCAGTCCAATCCAATCTTCAGTCTACCTCCACCCACGACGAGCCGGCCACTTTCTCCGTCGACCGACCGCCGGCCGCGCCCGGGCGTGGCGCCGCCAACGGGCTCACCAGCCGGCTTCCCGATCCCTTCTTGACACAGCGCCCACCCACGCCGCCCACCGCCAAACACTCGGCGTTGAGGGCGCCCACGACTCCCAGTGCGTTGGTCTTCCCCAAGGCGAGAGGATTGGTGGCTGGAAGAAGATAGATGATGCCACAGGGCATTTGAATGGCAGTCGGATTGCCGGAGGCAATTTGGAACACTTAGGGTTGTCTAATGGCCTGTTGGATCCTATATGGCTGGCCAATTGGAATTTCAACGCCTCAGGGCGTCTAGAATTCGAGTCTAATCCATATAGACATTCAGAAGGCGATTTGAATCCTCTAAATGGCTCTAAATCGAACTTCAATGCCTCAGGTTGCAAATCACCCTCGGAAAATCCGTCAGCCCGTCTTCCTTGGGATCTAGGAGAAGATGAAGATGAAAGCAATAAGTTTTACGACCAAAATATCGACCTTTTCGACCGATTATCCGCAAAAATCACTTTGCAGTCGCTCCTTGGACAAAGAAACAATGGATATTACACTTTATCCCGAAATGAAAGTCAGGAGAACTTCCGAAATCTGGTAAACGGCCCAAAGAACGGCCGAAACAATGAGCTTTCAATTGCCGAGAACAAAGATGAAGACCGACGGAACAACAATCATGTTACACTTGACCTCATGAACAATGAAATTTCGAAGAAAAAACGGCTAAAAGATCCATTTGACCACCTGAACTCGCTGCAAGAATTGACCGTCCGGATGTTCAACGACTATGCGTTGGATTATACCAACGACCAGCCCAAATATGGAGGCGGTTCGAGTACGAATTTGCTTTATAATCGTTCTCGATTTGGCTCCAAATTCAATGAGTCGAAGTCAATGAATATTATGACGGATTCTGATGGAAAGTACTCGAATTTTTTGAGGACGCCCTACAAAAAGTCGTCTTGTTCATCGTCGCAGCGAATGTCCTCAGTTTCGTCGAGTTCTCCGTCAATAAAAGACCAACATTCTCCATCATCAGGAGTTTTTACCGACCCAGAAGATCCCCCCAATTACGGTGAAGGGATTGATCCGGCGATGGTGCTGTCGGCGATTGAGAATATAAGGTGAGTAGAGGGTTTGGTGAGTAATATTATACGGGAACTTTCGGAGCGAGACCATTTATGTCAGATTAAAGATACCAAAAAACAGTTTTGACAATTTTCCGGTTAATAAATATATATATATATATATCGTCCCATTTCTCTACAGTTTATAACATAGTCGTAGAATTATAGTTTTCCCGGCTACGGAACTATTTTTGGCTAGACCTTAAATATAGGATAAGCCATGTTTGTAGCATTAAAATTTTCAAGTGCTATGATCAACCCACAAAGGGTTGACATTGACCGTCCAGGTCAACTAAGGAATTTATTTCAAGTTTTGGCATCTCGAGGCTTCTAAGCCAGTCGAAGATCTCTAAGTTATCATGAAACAGATTTGCAAACCGTCGCGGGCTTCCTAAACGGTGATAACTGTTCCGACATCCTCCATCGTAGCTCTACCACCTTTTTATTTCAGACCCTACTCCAAGAAGCCTCCGATTCCACCAGTCCGCTCGCTAAGTCGTTGTTCATCAGCTTCTTCCGTCCCTTTTCGACCCTTCAAACCCACCAAGATCCCTCAAATGTCCCGTTCAATGATGTCCACGCCGGACGCCTCCCCTTCCCGTCCGCCATGGAGAATGTCTTCCTCAATGTTTTGTCCAACTCTCCGCGAAGGCTATCTCGATTCCTCGCATGGCTCTTGCGAACAACTCGCTGAAGTCGAGGGCTTCGAAACGCCAAAGCAAATGATGTCCAATTCCTCGACCATTCGTTGCATTTCGCGGATTGTCCCAATGCCTCCGGCAATTGTCTCTCCACTTTGTACGGTGCGAATGAGAGCCAGAACCGAGAGTCCACCGCCGATGGAGGAGTCGATGAAATGGGGGGAATCGATGATGAGTCAAAGCGTGTATGCGCCAACCGAAGAGGAGAAGAGAGCGGTGGAAGAAAGATGGAAGATTAGAGATATGGATAGGTTCAAGTGAGTAATTTGTGTTGATGGAACGTAGCGCAAAGTATTATAGAATTCAATTTTATGTAGTGTTGAATTTTTACTAGTCCGTCCGTAAAGTCGATTTCCGCGATATGCACTGTAAAAAGACAAAAGTTCACTTTGCACTGTGCAATTTCTTGCTTTTTGCACCGTGCATTAGGTTTTTTTTTGGCTGTCGCTTGCACCCTGACTTTTTTTGCACAGTGCAAACGCCAAAAATCAGTACAACGACTTTCCGGACAGGGTATTATAGTATCTTGGCCAAAAATTGTTTTTAGGATTGCTAAAATTGTTTGTTATAGAGAGGTTTTGTAGTACGAAAATTTGTTATACAGACCTCTAAATTTGCTTGTTTCCAATTTCGCAATTTATTTTAATTTTAATTTATTTCATTTTCCAAATTTTGCATTTTTCAGAAATTCCTTTGGCGGCCGAGTCCAATGCGCCGAACGGAAGCTCCGTTTATTCCCCTCCCGCCATTCCCATTGCACTGACTGCCGTTCAGTCGCGATTCGACGGCGTTCGGGGCGGATTCAGAAGCCGCATGTGGTGCAACGAGATCCCTGCCTTTGTCGCAAAAAACCCTGGCTGACCAATCTTTGGAAAGAGAAAATTCAGCCCAAACTTCCGACAATAAAACCCATGGATTTGGCGTTTATTTTTGGATTTATCTCGTTTATTGCGTACTTGGTCGAGTTGTTGTTCTTTGCTTGAGATTTTAGGGATCTTTTCGGAGAGGAGAAATGGTTTTTTCAAGGAAATTTGAGATTTTTTGGAAGAAAATGTTATCCATGTTCATTGTTCCGTTTTTATTGCAAAGACCCCAACTTTTGTCAGATATTCTAGGTCAAATTCGATAACAAAAAATCAGAAATCATCCTCATCTTCATCCTTCTGGTCAATGGGATTCTAATTTAATTTTTTAAAATCCTTTTTCAATTGTATTTTTACTGTATTTACAGTACGCTGCGGGCTTTAGATTTATAGTGTCTTCATTTGATCTTATTTTTCATTTTTTTACCTGATATTATCAATTTCGTATTTAAAGATGTCTATTTGGTTCTTCAAATTGCCATTTCTAAAGTATCAAAGATATTACTGTACCTTTTATACCTATATATGACTTATTCTTTCATTTTTTGTATATTTTGGTTAAAATTGTAATCTAGAATTTGAATTATTTTCATGTGACTATACAGATGACATTCGTACATAATCAAAGAGAAATATGAATTTCCTAATAAATGTTGGAATGATGATGTAATCCGTATATTAAATGGTACAATACGTACTGTATGCATAGCAAAGATCTGAAAGCCGAAAAATGTAGAGGAGATATGGTTTCAGATACTAGTCTGTAAAGTCGTTGAAGTTATCTTCGCGACATGCACTGTGAGAAAGCAAAAGTTCTCTTTGCACTATGCAATTTTTTGCTTTTTGCACTGTGCAATGGGCTTTTTTGGCTGTCGCTCGCAACCTAACTTTTTTGCACAGTGCAACACCAAAAATCACTCCAGCGACTTTCCGGACGGACTAGCATAACCTAAATCTTTTTCCTTGCTTTGCTTACCTGTTTTTTACCTTATACTTGTATTTGAAAGCACCAAAAACCCAAAAATCTTAAAATTTCTTTTTTTTTATACATTTCAAAATAAAAATAAATTATATGCAAATAAGTTCATAGACCGTCAAGATTCTGCACAGCCATCCGCTGCTGTACACTGCTGAAAAATTCCCGTCCTTTGACGAACGTAGAGCCGCCAAATTCAACGACGAACATGAACAATGCAAGCAGGGAGAGCATCACTCCGATCGTCATGTACGCAACGGTTTGGAAGAGAGCCGTTGGACCAAGGGGACCGCGCGACTCGATGACAAACTTCTTCTTTCCATCCCAGTTCTCGGTGGGGTAATCTGGAATTGGAGATGATTGCAATTGTGGATATAATGAAGGCGTTAAAGGGACAGTACAACTACTTTTGAATCGCGCTTTTTACGGCGTGGAAACGAAATGTCCAAAACATTTCTTTGTCTACTGTGCCAATAACAACGATAAAAATAATAATGGTGACATTCTACATGCTTACTAATAATTACTCTGCTGTTTGCAACTTTTCCACCTTTGTTTTCGTTGCAGGACATAAAAAACTTTTTTGACATTTCGTTTCAAACACCGTAAAACGCACAATTCAAAAGTAGCTGTTCTGGCCCGTGAAAAATATGATGATTGAAAAAATTTTAGAAAAAAATAGCGAAATGCTCTGTTTTTCTCTGTGACCGCCCTCCGCATTACTCGTAGTCTCTTGTGGGCAAACACTGTTGAATACTAGTACGTCCGCAAAGTTGCTGGAGTGATTTCGGCGACATGCACAGTGCAAAAAAAGACAGGGTACGATCGGCAGCCAAGTTGCACGGTGCAAAAATAAAAAATTGCACAGTGCAAAGCGAAATTTTGTTTTCGCACAGTGCATATCATGGAAATCACTTCAGCGACTTTACGGATGGACTAGTATCCCGACAGCCCTTGCAATGCAAACGCTAAAACTTTCAAGAATGGATACGTGTCCTATGCTCAGAAAATCCTTCGTTTTAAACTCAATATTCTCTTTACAAATTGCTTAAAATAAAATTTTTTGTGTAACAATCATACGTCTTCCTTTTTGAAGGTTCCAAACTCTCATTTTACTCCTCATAACTCGCCTGAGGCTACGTCACAAACTTCTTTTCCAAACATCAGACACCACCTTTCCGTAGGGTCCCTTCCGAAATTGTTTCTAGACGCCGATGACTCGACAACTTCTCTCCAATCGTTTTTCGTCGACAGACGTGTCGTAAAAAATTGCGAAGCGCGAAAAAAACGACGAGGGACGTCTGGAGGTTCTTCTTCCACTTTTTCATGCACTTTTAGACATGGAGAATATTGTTTTAGAGGGGAAACGTGCTTTTGCTTGCATTTTTCATTCGAAATTGGTTTTACAAATAACAAAAATGCTATATTAATGCTATGTATGCAAATTTGAAATTTCAGAAAGTGATCTCTGAAATTTTTAAAAATATTTTTAAAAAATTTTTCGTGATTTTTAATATCTATTTGAAGGTCATCCAGCAGGCGATGCCCACCTCCTCCCTTATCAGAGATCCCAATTCTGCAGCGATTTTTGTCGGAGAAGCAAATGACGTCTTTTTGGCAAGATTAATCTGCAATTTCGAAGCGCTAAATGGGTCACAAAAGGCTTTTGCAGCGGGCGAACTTTTTTCTTTTTCAATTTTTCCTTTGGAAGGGGATGGTAAAATACGTGACGGATACTAGTTGAAATTTCTTTCATTTCGGCTTTGAAGGAACGGTGAACATTTTTGCGACAAAAAATCTCCAAAAACTTGAATTTTTTGAAGTTTTTCAAAATGAACAATGTTTTAGTGCGTGTGGGATATATACTAAATGAGCAATAAAAGTAGAAAAAATAGCTTTCAAAGACTGTCGAGAATTTCTCGACTGTTTCTGCAATAAAAAGGTTAAAGCTTTCTGCAACTGATAAGTGGCCGCTGCAGATTTTGATTGCAAAATTTTGAGAGGATCGAATATTTTCAATTCTGGGTGCTAACGATGTTAATATGCCGACGCAGCTAGTTTTGAATCGCGCTTTTTACGGCGTAAGAAGCAAAGTGTCGAAAAAGTTTTTTTTATCTTTTGCCGCGAAAACAAAGTCGGCAAAATTTTAAGCGGTAAAACAATTATTAGTAATCATGTAGAATGTCAGCAACTTTTTTGTCGTTATTAGTACCGTAGACAAAAAAATTTTTTTGGAAATGTCGCTTCCATGTCGTAAAAGGCGAACGTGACCTATGTATGTATATAATTCGTCCGTAAAGTCGCTGGAGTGATTTTTGGTGTTCGCACTGTGCAAAAAATCAGGGTGAGAGCGGCAGCCAAAAAAAGCCTATCGCACGGTGCAAAAAGCAACAAATTGCACAGTGCAAAGTGAACTTTTGTCCTTTTACAGTGCATATCGTGGAAATCACTCCAGCGACTCAACGGATGGACTAGTATCCCGACAGCCTTGCAATGCAGAGGCTAAAACTTTCAAGAATGGATACGTGTCCTATGTTCGGAAAATATTTCGTTTTAAACTCAATATTCTTTTCACAAGTTGCTTAAAATAAAATTTTTTGTGTAACAATCAAGTCGGGGTGAGAGCGACAGCCAATAAAAGCCTATTGCACGGTGCAAAAAACAAGAAATTGCACAGTGCAAAGTGAACTTTTGTCTTTTTACAGTGCATATCGCGGAATTTACTCCAACGACTTTACAGACGGTCTTTTAATGGCGTTTTTATGGAACCAACATGTGTGACAAAAATTTTCGAAAACGCCCCCCCCCCCCCCCCCCCCCCCCCTTGCAATGACCGGTGTGACGCTCGCCATCGACTGCAAAGCGGAAACCAAAATTTAAAACCGCCTAAATGCCTCATTTTCTCTATTTTTCTCAAATCCCTCGTTAAAAATCACTGTTTCTTGATTGCCATGTTCAATTAGCCTTACGAGCAAACATCACATCCCCCAATGCGCTCTCCGCTCTCTTTCTCTCTCATCCTTTTGTTTGTCTGCAACAAATCGCAATCTCTTGACCATTAGTCATCGTTTCGTTGCGACGTGCGAACGTGTGAAATGCTCATTTTCGAGTTTCGACAGACACTTGTTTTTTCGTCTTTTCGTCGTTACAATTACGGACAGACAATGCGGAACCGCAACGTTGAAAGAAACCTTGCGGATGAAAGCGACGTTTCGAAGAGGGGAAGATGGGAAAAACGAATATGAAAAATGAGTCATTTTTTTTGTCGAGGAGATATCACATTGGTAAGGGGTATGTCGGAAAATATAATTTGATTTTCTTGAAGATTTTTAACGATCCTTGAGGTATAACCTCTATATTTTGTCGACATGCCTTGACGAACAAGGAAAGTGTTCCAAGTACGACGCACAGATTTGCTTTGAACTTTGCACACACTTTGGGCATAGGCCACATATCAATTCCTGAAAATTTTAGTTCGCGCGTTGCAGGCGCAGCCGAGATATTCAACGATCTTTGCGATCGAGAGAGTACGCAAAATGCGGAGAGTGGTTAGGTTTGAGCAAAAAAATTGTTTTTGTGGAAAAATTACCTTCTAAGCCTTGAGTCAGCAAAAATTATTTAATTATAATTATATTTGATCTATCATTTGTTGATATCCTTTCCTTCCTTACTTCCTGAATCAAAACTTATATGCTAGTGCCCCTCTTTATGCCGCGTAATCTCAATTTTATGATCTCTAAGAGTTGCCTATTTTTTCGACGACTTCCGTAGAATTTTCTCTGACCTAGATTGACTAATGAAGATTTCCATCTACCAAGCCTAATATACATTTATTCGAGCCCCTGTGCGGGTTACCAAGGTAGTGCTCGAGGTGTAATCACCGCCTCGCAAGGGAAGTATCCAAGCCGAGCTATTCAACGATCCTTGTGGCCGAGAGAGTACGCGAAACGCGGAGAGCGGTCTTAGGAGAAAACACTTTTGGCCATAACATTTCCGGCTTCGTGCGGAAAAAATATTTTTTTTGTCTAAACATTACCCTCTGTGGTAGAAATAGCCACAAGACGTTTCATACCAAAATCTGCAAAAAAAATGTCTTGTTTTCGCCAACTTTCGATCTAAAAATTTCGGTCGTTTTTACAAATCGCGAGCTTGGAGTCTCGCATACGTCAGAGAAAAAATAATACCAAATTTGTGCCAAATTTTATCAAAATCTGAGCGTCGCACTTGGGGTACTTCCCATTTAAATAATAAATATATATTTCTTCAGGAAATTGCGCTCTAAATCGGCCTTAAGCTTCTAAGGTAACTCCAAATCCAAACCTCCGTTGAGTCACTTTTTAACGCCTCAAAATTCAATTTCGAAACCATTTTTTCACCGAGCCCGCAACGGATTGCGATTACTATAAAATGGTGACAATCAAAAAGACGTTTTTGATTCTTACGATTTCCCAATTCGTTTTTTATACATTTTGCGTCACGAATTCGCCAAATTTTTCCGATATATCACGAAAGACTCGCGAAGTAAACGAGGGAAACGCCCTAGATTACTTTTGTTTTTGGGAGTTTTGGGGTCATGAGTAATTTAGTTTGTAAAATGACGCGGGTAGCTTTGAGGGTTATTGGCTTGGGGTTTTTTTACTTGTTTTTGGACAACACACATGTATAATCTGAAAGATGTCTAATTTTGATGAAACTTGGTCTAAATTAAGACAACAAGGGAAGTACCTCAAGTGCGACGCACGTCAAATTGAGAAGGGAACTCTTCAGATTGGCATTTCGTCCTAAGATTTATCGGAAAAATTGTTTTAAAATTTTCCCGCTAGGTATTACCGGTCAAAGAAAGTCTGAAAAGAATCGATATAGCTTGAAAATGGTAAGCTTTGTCAAAGAAAACCTGTTTTTTACCAAATTGGAAAAAAAATCGGTCAAAAAAGGTTTCTCAGATCCCATACTTGTGACGAAATGCCTACTTGAAGAGTTCCCTCCCTATTGCTTTTTCGATTTGACGTGCGACGCTCAGATTTTTATTAAATTTTGCACACATTTCGGGCCTAGGCCACATATCAATTCCTAAAAATCTTAGCTCGCGCTTTGCAGAAACAGCCAAAATATTCAACGATCTTTGCGGCCGAAAGAGCACGGGCATAACGGAGAGCGGTCGCAGAGAAAAACATTTTTGACCATATGTTTTTCAGTTTCGCACGGAAAAAATAATTTTTTCTGTAAACATTAACGTCTACGGTAGAAATAGCCATGAAACTTTTCATACCAAAATTCGCAAAAAATGTCCCACATTTTTGCCAATTTTTAGCTTCAAAATCTTGGTCGTTTCTGCGGAGCACGATCTAGGCCTCTCGTAGAGGCTAATTTTTCCCCTACTGGCAAAGATATGGCCAAAAGAGCCTTTTCTCTCTGACCGCTCTCCGAACATTGCTCTTTCGTCGAGAAAGGTCGTTCGTTTTATCTCGGCTGTATCTGTAAAGCGCGAGTTCAAGTTTGCAGTAAATAATTTTTGCTCGCTAGGTAGCGGAAGAAAGGTACTAGTTTGTCTGTTACCGCTATAATACGTAGTCAGTCTGAAAAGTCGCAGAAGTGATTTCTCCGATATGCACTGTGCGAAGACAAAGACTCACTTTGCACTGTGCAATTTCTTGCTTTTTGCACCGTGCAATAACCGTTTTTCGATTGTCGCTTTCACCCTGACTTTTTTTGCACTGTGCATGTCGCCGAAATGACTCCAGCGACTTTGCGAACGGACTAGTACGAAACAAATCTGCAAATTGCTCCTCAAGCCATTTTTGAACCCATTTTTGACCTCTCTTGTTTGAGCAATCTCAAAGTTTTTCCTGCCGGATTTCGCTCCCAATTCCTGGCATCATTTCGCTTCCGGTTCAAGTTCTCGGAAACGGCTTCAAAACCCATCTGAACCATATGATCCGAGAGTTGTCGCCTTCCTCCACTCTCTAGTCGAATCAAAAAATCCCGCGAATCGCGTGATCGAAAAAACAAATCGATTGGTCGGCGAAATAAATCATTTCCGTCGGATTTGACGCCTTTTTTCGCTTTTATTCGCTCACTCTTCCGCCGACGGTGCGAGGGGGGATCGTTGGGCTCATTGCGAAAGACGCCGCAGATTCTCGATGCGCTCGGCATTTGACGCCAAATTCTTCTGTTGGCGTTGGTTTTTGGCGTCTGGCTTTGAAGGTTGACTGGGGTGGGGATTTGCTGATGACGGATAGAGACCGAAGGGGATCGGGAGGCTCAAGGTCTTGATTTACAAGAGGCGATGCACTTTTAGGGGTACAGCGGGACGCTGTGGAAGACGAACTACACTGATTTATATGAAACTTGCGCCGATTTGTTTGATTTGCAGCTCGCGATTTTTTGTTTTTTAGACTGGGACGAGAAGACTTACATAATTGTGTATAATCCTGGAAGTGTAGCATTCACAACATTGTAAAATTTAGCACGCATGAACTGGCTACGCTATATATATATAATAGTAATGGCTCAAAATTTATCCCACATTTATTACGCGCAACCGGCGATATTTATTGATTTTTGTAGTCATCAGTACGGAAAATCATCAAAAATTTGCTTTCGTTGCAAATTTTTGAGCTTAGCAATCAGCTTCTCTTACCTAACGCTTTGCAACACCTTTAAAGGGACACTACAGCTACTTTTGAATTGCACTTTTTACGGCGTGGAAACGAAATGTCCAAAAAGTTTCTTCGTCTACTGTACCAATAACAAGGGAAAAAAATAGTGGTGACATTCTACATGCTTACTAATTATTATTTTACTGTTTGCAGATATTTAACCTTTGTTTTCGCTGCAGAACATAAAAAACTTTTTTGACATTTCGTTTCAAACACCGTAAAACGCACAATTCAAAATTAGCTTTTGTGCTAGCCCTTTAAAGACCCATTGTTTCCGCAAGACCCCAAGGACTAATTTTTGCTCAATTTTTTAGGCGTGAAAGAGTTAAAAAATTAGCCTAAACCACCTAAAACTCTTAATAGTTTATGCCGCCGCGCCTCCCAAACTATATTTCCCACAACTTTGGCTGTGTCATCCTTAATCCCGTGCAGCTGAGTCAACATTTTCCTCCGATCTGCGTCTAAAATTGAGTCGCGAAATTCGGTCGATCAAAAACCTTTGATTTCGCAACGATTCTTGAATCCGATCTCGTCGCTTCTTTTTGCGTCGCCAGACGAATGAAAAATGCGGCAGAAAATGGTTGTCGCGTCGCGCCGTTGAAGTCATTCATCTCCGAGCAAATCGGCTTTTTCCCTTGTCACATGGGGGGTTTCAATTCTTTTATATCAATGAAATTGACCCAGTTTTTCATCGGGGAAGGAAGTTTTTTGAGACTACGGTAGTTTAGACGAGGTGCAAAGTGGTGCAGAATACTGTGGCGGACGTATACGGCGTGAAAATCTTATTTTTGCGGCATAACTAAGGTATAGAAATATATCATAGTCAGTGTATGGCTTGAAAAACGATATTACAATTCTACGAATTTTGGCTTGTAAAACAAGACCTTTCTATTATTATATATAACAAATAAATTCTGTGATGCCTTGCCGTTTGTTCTACAGAGGTTTGACTGTGTACGGATAGTGAAACCTTTGTACAACGTATTACCACGGATTGAAAAATTTATGTTATAGAAGGGTGTTGTAGTAGGAGGTCTCTTTTGCTATAAAGATGACCCTTGAGATGGCCCACATTCCCGGCCGTTTTTCTTCGCTCAGGGAGAGATAATTTATAATGAGGATCCTCAACTGTCTCTAGAATAGGCATATTATTTTTTTACCAAAGCAAATGCTTTTATAGCAAAAAATTTTTTATTGTAAACGTCCTGTTTTAAAGTGACAAGAAAACTACGTTTGAATGTTGTTTTTACGCCTTGGAAGACGAAATGTCACAAAATTTTTGCTGTTTGCTCTGCGTAAAACAAAATTGGCAATAGTTCAAAATCATCAAATAGATTGTAAAATACATCTTCAGCACTCTTAAAACTATTTCTACTTTGTTTTAAGGGCGTTGGAGAACAAAACAGTTTGTGACATTTCGTCTGCCAAGCCGTAAAAGCGATATTCAAATGTATGTAGTTGTTTTGGTCCTTTGAAGGATTAGTACGGCTACTTTTGAATCACTCTTTTTCCAAAAAGTTTTTCTGTCTTGTAGAGGCCTACTTATAATTCTTTTACCATTTACAATTTCGCGGATTTGGTTTTCGCGGCATACGATAAAAAAACTTTTTTTGGCATTTTGTTTCACACGCCGTAGAAGGCGCGATTCAAAAGTTGCTGTACCGACTATTGAATCGCATATTGTTAAAGGACTACAACAACTACATTTGAATCTTGCTTTTACGGTTTGTAAGACGAAGTGTCACGAAATTTTTGTTGTGCTTCTCGTTAAACGGATTTGGCAATGGTTTGAAATAATCCAATAGATTGTAAAATACGCACCAAACAGTTTTAAAAACATTTCTACCTTGTTTTAAAGGCGTGGGAGAGCAAAAAAATCTGTGACATTTCGTCTTCCAAGCCGTGAAAGCGAGGTAATCGTGTTTGAACTTTTGTCTCTTCTTTTCTGACGAGGCCAACATTTGCCAAGTACTTCTCGGCATCACTAGCTCCCTGTCCTTTATTTTCCGAGTTTCCTACTGTACTGTTCCCATCGCTTTTTGCGACTCATTTTTCGAAAACGATTGGACTGTTCTTTCCTCCCCGATTACGGTCGCCGAATCCGGCGTCCGTTGTTTTCGAGAAGTGAAGGGCCTTGGGTTTTAATGTAGAATGTAATAAAGTGTTAAACTGTCTCCCCGCAGGCGACGAGAGATTGGCGCCGCACCGAAGAAATTGGGGGGAATCGAAAGTGTTTTGTATTTGCGAAAAACAGCAAATATTGATCTGGAACGTTCGCTCCGTGGGGAAGTAGCATTGGAATCGTATCTTAGAAGAGTGCAAATTTAAATCTAAAACATCAAAATTGCTTTTCAATGCAGCTACGCCTCAGAACAATAAGTTTTACACCGTAAGTAGCCTATATAACTTTTACGATTGAAAAGAACATGTAATTCTTTTGAGGATGACGTTGTCTGACCCAGCGAAATGTTCCGTGCCGCAGAGATGAGTGGAGATGATACCATTTTTTCCTGCTTGATCTGCGTGGGAAGTCTCCGAGCATTGGGTTCAATTTTCAAATCTCAACTTTGATTTGTCTACTTACAAATCTTATGAGGTTGGCGCTCGGGTTAAATTCCCATAATTCTCTCAAATTTTGCTTCTATCCAGGCTATCTGTGCAGATACTATGGAAGACGAGGTGAGACGGAAACGCATGTTGGCGATCTGACCGGGGCTATTTGAGCAGAATTTTTGTTTTTCTAGGAACGTTGTGTCCTAGAAACTTTCGGGCCAACGGCAGTCTTAAAAAAGGCGAACTGAAGATTAAAAAAAACTGGAATATGTCACGAAGGCTTTAGCTAACACTTGTTGCTATTTTTCATCAAAATATTAAAGGGCCAGAACTACTACTTTTAAATTGCGCTTTTTACGGCGTGTGAAACAAAATGTCAAAAAAAGTTTTTTTTATGTGCTGCAGCGAAAGCAAAGGCGAAACTATTGCAAACAGTAAAATATTTATTAGCAAGCATGTAGAATGTCGCCATTATTTTTTTCTGTTGTTATTGGTACAGTAGACAAAAAAACTTTTTGGACATTTCGTTTCTACGCCGTAAAAAGCGCGATTCAAAAGTGGCTGTGTTGTTCTTTTTTTAACAGGAGAGCGCAGCTACTTTTGAATCGCGCCTTTTACGGCGTGTGGAACGAAATGTCAAAAAAAGTTTCCTCGTCTACTGTAACAATAACAACGGAAAAAAATAATGGTGACATTCTACATGCCTACTAATAATTGTTCTACTGATTGCAACTCTGCCGCATTTGTTTTCGCTGCAGGACATAACAAAACCTTTTTGACGTTTCTTTTCAAACGCGTAACTCAGAAGCAGCTGATCTGGCCCTTGAGAAATTCGTTTACCGCGACTATCTATTTTTGCTATCTTAGACTTTGCCAAAGCAGCAACGTTTTATTTAAATCCCGATTGAGTCTGAGAGTTTTTTTACAGTACTCGCGAGATGTCAAAATTCCTATGTGTTTTTTAAAGCCATTTTAAAACATAGAGCAATCAGAAACAACTTTGTCTACCAAATTTCCTGAACCTATACAACTTAGGAAGACTGACCTTAGTATCTAATAATATACCCTCTGAAATGTCTTCCACAGCTTCCGTTGACCCGCTACCCACTTAAAATGTCATCGTCTAGACGTCAGAGGATTTATACGTCCGAGATCCGAATTTTCGAAAAGTCATCGCCCAGCCCCAGACGGCCCTCCCCTTTTATTAAATAGATCAGCGAAGTCATAGATCATCCCCAAATCGCGTCAGATGACATACCATGTAGTCTCACGAATCCCGACAAAATTCTGATCACAAGTAGGCAAAGGTTTCGTCATCGCAACGTAGGAGCCACGTAGCCGACTTCAGAAGACCCCCGTCCATCGAAAGTGTTTCCATGGATGTCGAAAAAACGCGTTTACGGCGTTACGAAAGCGCAAGTCGTTACGTCACGTTCGGCGAACGCGGCGAACGCTCACGTTGAGTAATAAACGAGAAAGTTCTGGGGGCTCACACACCAAGAAGCTCTTCGCTTCTGGAGTCGGAGGAATGCGGGTTTGATTGAGTTATGACGGATATATGAAGCGATTTGATAGGAGAGAGGAACGAGATATCTACAGAAAGTGCATCTGATAGTGATGTCTGAAACGGGGGGCGCGTAGAATTCAGAAGAGCAAAAAGAAAAATGCGGCTTCAAGCCGAAGCCTCATGATGTAAAATAAAGTGGTAAGGGGAGAGATACGACAAGCAAGACTTGATTTATGGCGCATTTAGGACTCATGTCTCAATACTTTAGGCATAGCACGATCTATAAGGCTTGCATGTGCATTAAAAGACATTATCGACAGTTTGTGATAAGGCTCATAGAAATACAAACGTGCAGTCTGAAGAAAGCGACCTAAATCAGTCATAACAACGCCCAAACTTTTGCATAAACCACCTTTTCCAGTCATATTCCCTACTAGCTATGCCTCAAGCGCCGTAAATCTTTTTCCCACACGTATCCGTCCCAGCATACCCAATGTTCTGCAAGTCGCTAAAACTAAATTTGTCCTCATTGCGCTTCAATTCTTCTACCGTAAGCTGTTAAGGTCCCACACAATCAACTTCCCATTACCCACGACTTCCTCTCGCTTCTCTCTGCCTCTCCCCCTCACACTCTCTCCTTTCGACCATTTTTTGCCACCACAACCCCCACTTTCATCGGTGCTGCAACGCAATTTCATCGATGATTGGATCCTCCCAGCCCGCTTCGCTGCAGTCCCACCCCGTTGACAAAACCTTCTCGAGCGGTCGGAGAAAATGAAGCAAAAGGTGAGCGAATTGCCCCCTGGGGGCAGTGGCGGCGCTCCGGTGTTACGTATAATGGCGTCGTGAGCCGAACGGGACGGTCCATTGCCCGGAGGGTGCGCAGACCGTTTTGCGGCTGTTTTTGGTGTGGGTTTTCGTTGAATTTGTTGTCGAAATGGTCAGTTGTTTGGGGTGTGGTAAACCAATTAAGCGAAAGTTTTGAAAGCCATTTTTTGAAGATTTCGAACTTAGAATTTTCGATTTTTTTAAACTTTTTATCCGGCAAACTGCGCCCGGGCTTGACATATTGTTTGTGAAATTTTCTGTTTTTTATATCAAGGTATATTTGCGATGTTACTATACATCAAACACGTGAAATTTTCGCTGTTCTCGACTGATTTCTGAAAAACATAGGGCGCAGCTCGCAGACAGGTATTATTGATGAGAAGGTGCTTTACGGCATTTTAAAGCAAAATTTTCTTATCACTACAAAAAAATAAGGCCTTTAGTTATTAGTTTTCACAATTTTCCCGTTTAATAGGTTTTGTCGGGCGCAGGCTGCCATGAAGAAAATCGCAAAAGGGGTTGAAAATTGCTTTTTTAGTTTGCTGCGCGCTCTGAGATTTTTATTTTCTTCTTTTTGCTTTACTGAGGGTCTTGCCACCGTTTATTCGACAAAATCGGGCGCAGCTCGCCTTTGCCGAAACTTTTAATTAAACTTTAAAGTCCATTTGCACTTCTTTTTCTAATCTTTGAGATGGCGGCAGCATAAAATTGACTTCCGTATCTCGCCCCTCCACTGATTGTTGCAATTTCCGCGGCGGGTTTCGCCGACGTTTTTCATCATCTTCACCGTGAGATCGGAGAGGGCGGTTCGCCTTTTGCGCCTCGTCTCCTCGGGTTGCTGCTAGGGCGGCGAATTGTGTGCATTTTTTTTATTAATTAAAACGGTCGTATTGAAAAACGAAGGGAATGAAAAAGGTTTCAATTTGTTGTGATTTCTTTTCCCTCTTTCCGTCGATGAATTTGCTGAGCCCGCGACTTGCGGTTAGTCGCGTTTTTTTTGGGTGAAAGCTTTTGTTATTTCGTTTCTGTTTGACCTTGTTCCCGATGCTTGATCACACACACAGCCACACCTTTTTTTGTGCCATGAACGGGTTTTGCGCGGGTTTGAGGAGTTTCGCCAGATGGCAGGCTGCGCCCTAGGTTTTTGTGTTGTTTTTGTATAATATTGACTCTATTGGGTTTGATCTGTTCTGCGACAATCATTAGTCATTGTTCTGCGTTTAATTTTGTTGCTATTTATTCAAAATTAAAATTTAACTTCAAAAAGTATCCAATCTAAAAAATTTGATGCATCTGGTGCAATATTAGACCTAATGAAAAGGTTTTTATCTCGTTTTACAGTCTATTACCTCCGGTTTGTCGTAGTGTATTAAACTTTGTGGTTACTGTAACATTTTTTGCTAAATTTACGTTGAAGTCGGACGCACAATTTGATGGTCAAGGGTAATGTTAAAGGAGAGACTGTTAGAAACCGCGAATATTTTTGGCTAGATGACAGCTTTAAAGTTGTTTTACATGACCAAAAAATAATAAAAATGTAACTATCGAGAGTATTTACAAGATATATAGCAAAAAAAACAATTTTTTTTTGAAGATTATGGTTCTTAATGTTTAGATTTTTACATATAATTTACCCCGTCGTATGTTCGACCATTAATTGCGCAACACAAGATGATATAAGTTTGTCTCAATTACCGCTAATAATTTCCAGTTAAACCCACCCAAAATTGCCTGTTTACACCGTCAAATGTAACTTTCTCCCTTCCAATTGCAGCACATAACCGAAGAGCAACAAGAAGGAGATTGATGGCCCTTATAAAGGCGCCCCCATTCTGTTTTGTTTCCCAACTTGGGAGTACCGTAGGACCGTCTTACTCAGAAGGGGGAGACGAGAGATTGTAAACTGTTGTCTCGGTGGTCTGTTAAGGTTTTGATGTAGTTAGTTTCAGCACAAAGTGCGTACGTTGCAACGAGCGATTGAATAAACGCGACGCAAATTAAGACGATATTCTCAATAGGGCTATGAGAAATTTTGGGCGTGCGGTTTGCAACGACCATTGAGATTTTCATGTGTAAAGTTGACACATAATTTTCTGCCTTTCAGTTGATTAGGATTTTTCATGTGGAACCTCTGGACTAGTCCGTTCGCAAAGTCGCTGGAGTGATTTCAGCGACATGCACTGTGCAAAAAAGGTCAGGGTGCGAGTGACAGCCCAAAAAAAGTCTATTGCACGGTGCAAAAAGCAAGTAATTGCACAGTGCAAAGTGCACTTTTGTTTTCTCACAGTGCATATATCAGAAATTACTCCAACGACTTTGCAAACGAAATAGTACTACAAACGCGAGAAATCTATTATATTTATTTTTTACAAGAAGGTTTTATTCAACCGAGGTTTTCTTTAACTTACCGTTCCCACGAATCGTTAGTTACAGACAGGCGTTGCTCGTTATACAAAGGCTTCACTGTATTTTTGGACACTACGATCATTTTTGCAAAGCTCAACCTAATCAAGTCGCATATGTATGTATGTATGTCTTACAATTAGACAACGCCAAGTTTTGTGTTGCAAAAAAATGAAATTTCTTCGTAGCCCTGCTTTGTGTCCTTTCGGGTCTAGTTTGTTATGTAGATCACAAAGAAAGGGATGTGCGAATTGTAAAATTCGACGAAATGCCCAACGCATGACCACCTCACCTCCACGTAGTTTGATTCGGGGGGTCCCGATCGCCCTACTGTAGCTGACCTTGTTGTTTCAAATCACATTCGCAAAACAATAACACAAAAACAGCCGCCCGTTGACAAATTCGTTTGCTAATCTCCGCGGGCATTCAGCAAATTTGAAGCAACGACGATTGCGCAATTCGCGAAAAATTTGGGGAATTTTGTTTTAATTTTTGCTTCCCCCCCCCCCCCCCCCCCCTCCGAGTGCGGTGGAATCTCAGTCACGCAGCGGGAGAGAAAAGTATAACAATATAATCTCTTAATTTCGCCGGTTGTAATCGTTAATTTGGGACGTCGGAGAGGGTCGGTTAAGTATGCGGTCTACCGTAGCGCTGGGGGTGATATGTTTTGTGTGAGTGCGGAATTGTGTTATGATTGTTTTACTACGTCCGCAAAGTCGCTGGAGTGAATTGCGCAGCGTGCACTGTGCGAAAACCAAAGTTTACTATGCACTGTGCAATTTCTCGCTTTTTGCACCGTGCAATAGGTTTTTTTCGGCTGTCGCTGACACTTTGATTTTTTTCCACGGTGCAAACGCTAAAAATCACTCCAACGACTTTCCAGGCCTGCTAGTATCAATTAAACCTTTGTAGGTCGAATGGCAGCTTCAAAAGATCGCTATTGTCTTTTTGAAAGGCTTGGTGAAAGCTGAGCAAAAAGATTTTTGAAATCTTTCATGATCTACGCTAAGCGTAAGCTTACAATCTCACATGTGTCTTCAAAAAATTCTTCTCCTAAATTGCATCAAATTTTATGAAATTCTCTTTGTCGCACTTTGGGTACCAGCTATGTCTACTGCAATATCTTTTATGGCGTTTTTTGGCCCGCTTATTGCAGATGCTCTAATCAAACTTGGCATACAAATCCTCGGCCAATTTCTGCGATACGCAAATATCCTATCCTTTTGCCTCGTCTACATACCATAATTTACCATCCCATTTCCAAAACTTCCGATATCCCCATACCGTCAATCAAACACCATGACATAAGTCGGCCCATTATTACGGTACGCACATCAGAATCTAGGCCGAAAAAAGTTGCACTTCTTTGCAGGTAGTAATTACTTACCTGAAGCTATTACATTTCTTTGACGTAAATTACATTTCTCTTACATTACGCGTGCATCTAAAGTTAATTGCGGGGTTGGGCGGCGGTATATAGGGCCCGCAATTTTTGTGGCACCAACGTTGTCCGAGCCGAGTTACGTCCAATCTTATGCGTGCTATACCACGACTTTCAGATTACTGTAATTTGAGTATTGAAGACTAAAAGTCGTACTGTAATTATTCAAATTTCCTTAAAGTAATACTGTAGCTAATGAGTACCTTAAAAATGAATGTAGAGCAGTGCGCGTTAACGCTGTTAGAAGAGAATTTCAAACGAGCCATGGAAGAGGCTGTAAGGGACTACTATTTGGTAGGAGTTTTAGGATTTTTGAATTTTCGACAAAATGTCACTATCGATTTTTTCCATTTCTAATTTATATTTGCTTCATGACCTTTTTTCGTTGTGTCATCAAATGATTCGTTTATAAAGGATTTGAAAATCAAAATTATTTTAACGTTTTTCAATTGTGACGAAATGTCGATATTGATTTTTTCCTATTTATAGACTCATGCGTTCTATATATTTTGATGGGCAACACAGTTTGTGAACTATCTCTATCTATTTTTTTCGCTCTATCTTTTCTTTTTCTACAACACGAAGTGTCACTATTGATTTTTTCATAAATTGAATTTTATATTCGTATTTTACATACACTATTTTTCTCACATTTCAATGTAGTCACTCGTGCTCTCTACCCTATTCTAATTTTATTTTCTCGGACATCTTCTAATTTCCAGATGGCCGACAACGACATTCGATTTACTCCGTCAAGCTCAAATTCCCCTCATCCTCCGCTCCTGGAACCGGAACAATTATCAGCAAAATCGCCGGAAAAGTCCAAGTCACCAAGTGTTCGACGAAGGGGCAAGGCGAGGATCTACAATGAAGTGGCCCGATGTTATACGGAGGACGAAGTCGATGCGCATAGTAAAGGATGGAGAAAGTAAGGATGCAAAATTAGATTGGGACGTATTTTAAATATGCTTTAGTAATGATTATTCTACATTACTTTACATAGTTAAGCCTTTTTCAAATTTTTTTTACAAGTTTTAAAAAAGTTACGCCAAGTGGGAATCGAACCCGTGACTGTTCTAATGATAGTCCAAGTCACTACCACTGTACTACTCGGACACACCGCCGATTCTTCGTTGGTTTTTTAGCAATTTCGAAAATTTTGAATCCTTCCGCACGAAACTCAAACTTTGATCGATTAAAGTTTGAGTCTTGTGAGGAACTCGCCAATTTCCCTCGAAAATCCCGACCTTTTACGTGCGGGAGCCTCATTTTCTTCGGCGCAAGCTCCAATTCTTTGCACTTTAAGAGATCGAAAAGATCAAAAATCCAATCTTGATTTGCTGTAGACGGCAAGATTCTTCGGCGAATGTCGTATCAACGACTCTTTGAGGCATTTTTAACGTAAAAAAGCTGTTGACGGAAGAGCAAAAAAGCAAAAGTTTAAAAACACTTTTCTAAACTTGACGCAGGTTTCTACATGATCTACAGAAGGTGTCTAGCTTAGGGTATGAACAGACAACAAGATTTTTAAGACCGAAATTCACGTTTTTATGTGCTGAGGAGTATCCTCAAAAAATCAACTTTTTCAATGCAAACATCGCAAAGATTTGCCCAAAAGTATGCGTTCTCTGTTCGCTTTTCCTTATTTGTCACTTTATGCTTCTTACTTAGATCATTCGAGGGCCGGTATAGCTACGTTTGAATTGTTCTTTTAACGGTTTAGATAACAAAATGTCAAAAAAAGTTTTGTGTGTCCTGCCGCGAAAACAAAGTCGGCAAAATTGTAGGCAGTAAAATCGTTATTAGTAGGCGTGTAGAATGTCAAAACAATTTTTTCCGTTATTATTGCTACAGTAGACAAAGAACTTTTTTGGACATTTTGTGCCCCAAGTCGTAAAATCGCAATTCACAAGTAGTTGTACAAACTCGACCTTTTACTTCTGTTTTTCCCAACGTCTACCCAAAACAACGCCGTGTCCCCAATATCGAAGACCCTTTCGTCTGTTGCGGCCTGTTCGGTCAGTGTGACAAGGTAGTTGGCGTAGCTGTAAGGGTCTTTCGAATATCGCCGCAGGGCTTGAAAATGCAAGCTCAAACTTTCATGAACTTATTGCTAACATAAGCTAGACCGAACATTCAGGCAACATTTAAAACATTTTAAGGGAATATGCAAAAGATACTTTCAGCAATCTTCCTGGCAACTTTTTGTTGACTGTAACGGCATTTCCTGTCATCTGCATGAGTCTTTTATCCTTGCCCTCCCTTGACCAATCTTCCTTAGCCTACAAATCGCCTTTTCCGTTGCGTCGTTTATCCGTCTCCGGCGCCTAAATCGCTGCTCCTGTAACAACTTCCGTTCCAAAATGCATTTCTTGGTTTCTCTCGCCCTTTTACGGGATTTGTCGGCTTATCGATCCCGCCTACGCTTGCGTTGTGTCTGGCGCAAAACTCCCCAACGAAACTGCAGCAAAAACCCAGTTTTTGAGAAGTTGCACTTTACGGGCGGATAATCGGCGTCGCGGATCGTCAGACGTCTCAAGCGTCTTCCTCGTCGTGGAAAATGAAGTCGACTTTTTGACAATTCACGTAACAAGTCATAAGCGCCCTGATAAGGTCGGGAGAGATGAAGAGCGGCACTTTTATATTATAAAGTATATACAGCTGACCGGCTGTACAGCAATCTCGCTTACGACAAAACGCACATAAAACTTGCAACTTCAGAACAGCAAAAACGTAATTTTTATGGTATCTCCTTACAACAAAACCTTTTTACGACGGATTTATCCCTTGGACTTTCGCAATTCGTTGTACTGAGGCCTAACGAACTGATAGCAACAAAAGCATAACCAAAAAAAGTTTTTTCTGGTTGTCTCTCTAATTTCCCATACTCTCTTGTTGACAAAGTCCGTTGAAACTATCTGTAAGCCTTGAAAAACTCTAGCTAAAATTTTTGCAATCTTTGAAGCCGCATGGATTGATTATACGCTCAAAACTCAAAGAAAATTCAAACCTCGTCCCAAATTCGGCCTTTAATTCGAGTTGTAATAGTAACCCATTTCCCCCAACGAAAATTGTTATGAAATTCGAGTGTACTTTGTTCGTTCATTGTCTACATTCCAGCCGTTTTTCGCGCCCAATCACTCCATTTTAAATTAGGTGTCGCTGCGCAGGTAAAAGTGTCTCAAACTCACGCGCAAAAACGTGTTTCGTGAGTCAGCCGTCGGATTCACAACGTTTTTTTGATGACACTCTTTGTGACGAAGGTAATCCACGTCATCGCTAATAAGCGGTTGCTTAATTTCGCAGAGCCTTGGGGGGCTTGATGACATCTTTTGGCGTAAAAAAGGAGAAAATGTCGTAGAAGTCGATGTGGTCTACAAGGAAAATTTTTTTTGTAACTTGTACGAAGACTTTGAGATGCGGATTTTGGCTTAAAGGGACGGTATAGCTACTTTTGAATCGCAATTTTTACGGCGTGGAAACGAAATGTCCAAAAGGTTTCTTCGTCTACTGTACCAATAACAACGGAAAAAAATAATGGTGACATTCTACATGCTTACTAATAATTATTTTACTGTTTGCAACCCTGCCGCTTTTGTTTTCGCTGCAGGACATAAAAAAAAACTTTTTTGACATTTTGTTTTACACGCCGTAAAACGCGCAATTCAAAAGTAGTTGTTCTGTCCCTTTAAAACATTGTTCATGGAAGCCAATTTTTTGGCCACGTTGATTTGAAATTTTATTGTACTGCTATACCCACAGTAGACTTGTTTATAACTCCATTAATTAACCTTGACCTTCGATTAGTTATCCATCTCTTTGCTTTCCCATGTCATTCTGTTTACTGTACAGTAAGAGGTTCTCAACAAACTAGTGTTTCAATGGTGGAAGTAGGGGTCACATGCCGCTTTTTCTATTTATTTTTAGTTAGTAGCGTCAATTTTCGAGTGTAAAGTAATAGGTACTGTAGAGAACAGAGAAAATATTATACCTTGCATTAGCCGACAGCTAGCTAGAACCCCCTTCTAACCATGCTCATTCCAGGCTCCGCACTCGAAATCTGTCGCGGAAAGGCCAAGTCCGTGAGTTCGAGTGCCCCCTCTCACGACGTCATACCAAATGTCGGATGGGAATGAGAATCGAAACGCATCTGAACGAGGCCGACGGCAAACTGGTCCATATCGTCTACCATACCAGCGACACGGCCCACAACCATCTCGAAGACATCCCACCGCCAATTGACTCGATCAAGGTCGAAATCAACCAGCCTGGCCCCCCAACTTTAACGCCAAACCTATCCAACCTGGCGGCGCTACAGGAGCGTGCAGCGTCCGCCGAACACAACGGCTCTACGCCGTGTCTGAGCGAGGACTCGGTGATGTCGATGGAGAACTCGACGCTGATGAATCAATTGAATAATATGGGAGTTAACGCGGCGCTCATTGCAATGGACGAGCAGAGGAATTGGATCACGGAGTATTTGAAACGACGGTGGAACGAAATGAGTCAGGAGAGCAGAAGCATTATTGTGGTGAGTGTAAAATACGACTCAGTTATCCAGCTTGTGTTATGAAAAGGTTGTAGGAAAGTTCATTTTGGCATGAAATTGAATCTGGAGAGCTATGAAATTGTTTGTTATAGAGAGTTTTTGTTGTAAGGGGCTTTTCTGTAGAGAGGATTAACTGTATATGATAAAATATGGTCTTCCTCGAGTTAACAATCAAGAAAATATTTAAAAAAGTCGTAGAGAGAAAGGCGGCGTTGGCTCTACAATCTACAAATCTGTACAACTAGACATGGGCCGGGCCAAAGCAAATTTGAGACGGCCCGTAATAACTAAAATTCTGAGTCTAAAAGCGAAAATTGGGGCAGCAAACAAAAATAGCGTATCAAACCCATCATACAGGCAGAGAAGTTATACACAACTATATACGATCGTTTTTAAAAGGTTTATAACACATTTTTAACTATTTTTTCATCCTACATATCTTAGTAATGTTATGTCTGCCGGGCAAGTTGATATTGACGAGCCGGCCTGGGCTAAAAAAAATCTGAAACGGCCAGGCCCGGAAGCCACGACAAACTCCCGCAGAAAAAAGGCTGCCTATAACAAATAAATAATTTTAGAGGTGCTTTAGAGGTTCGCAAAATCGATGGAGTTATTTTGGTGGCATGCACTGTGAGAAAAAAAAGTTTATGTTGCACTGTGCAATTTCTTGCTTTTTGCACAGTGCAATAGGCTTTTTTTCGGCTGTCGCCGGCACCCTGATCTTTTCTGCACAGTGCAAACGCGAGACATCTCTCTTGCGACTTTCAGAACGGACTAGTATTACGAATAAGTCGTAGACCAAAATAGACCTTTTACACAGCTAACGTCCCGTTTCGCAGGGCCTTAAAGGTCAATTTTAGGCCAAAATTAATGTCCATATAACAAGACATATACATTTCTATAACGAATATATAGTTTTTTTCTTGAGATTCGTTGGTATAGAGGTGTGACTGTAGTAGCTTTGTAATCATTTAGCCATATCATTTTTTCTTCAAAAAATCTGTGTTTAAAATGCCAACTTCAGTCGACGATGCCCGTACATATTTTACGCAATCTTTCTTTCAGAACACTGTTCTCTTCGACGTGACGCAACAAAATCTGATGACTCAACAGACGCCTGTCTCGATCCCCCAACCGAATCCGCAGCTGAATCTCGGTCTTCTCGGCCAGTTCAACCCGCAAATGGTGCTGGCGAACAAGAATTTATTTTTCAATTTCAACCAGTGATAGGCCTGACCACGTCCCGATGAACCTGACAATCTCCAGCTTTCAAAGTGATTATTTCGCATTTCACAGCAGTATTTTTGCAATCATGCATATTTCCCAAAAATTTGCATATTTTTTATTACGATAATTTTGAGAAAATCTCGGTTTTTATAGATTTGCATATTTTTGTAAAATTTGCATATTTTTGAAAAATTAGCATATTTTTGAAAAATTTGCATATTTTTGAAAAATTTGCATATTTTTGTAAAATTTGCATATTTTTGTAAAATTTGCATATTTTTGTACAATTTGCATATTTTTTTAGAATGTTTTGCATTTCCCTAAAATTTGCATAATTTTCCTAATGTCTGCATAATTTCCTAATATTTGCATATTCCATCAAAAATTTGCATAATATTGTCATATCCCTAACTAATGTCATAATCATTGCATTTTACAACTACTCATAACCAATTTCTCCCAGTGATTCCATAACATTGCATTGTCTCAAACCAACCGTACCTATCCTAATATCATTGTAAATCCTCCCCTCCGTTGTTGTGATTATTTTTTTGTTGAGCATGTGAATGGATATTTAAGTAGCGAAAATAGTTTCAAATTTCTATAGCTAATTAAATAAATGAAAAGAGAATGATGCATTTCGGAACCCATAAAAATGTCATCCAAATCGAAAAAACCTACTATTTTTGATCTCCAGCAAGTACATGCCCTCCGGCAATCCCCCGTTAAAGTCGTTGGCTGGCAGCACTTTCAGTTTTCGATAGACCTTGCGGAAGTCGGGCAACGCCGAAGTCTCCATCCAAATTATAAAGTCCGCGTTTTCGAGGCCGCGGCCCGTTTCCGCGTCCCCAATCTCCGCAATGTGTTTGGTCCAGTGCGGCGGTTTGGTCGTGTTTTCGAAGCCCGGACATCGCGTCACATTGCCGCGGCAGGGCCGCGGGTTTTTGTATTTGCGTTCGCGGAATCGCTTGGGAATTATTTCGAGCGCCGACATTTCCACCGCACTTTTGTCGCCGGTATTTCGGTCCACGGTGAAGAGGAGGAAACTGTCTGAAAGCATTGATCATCCGTTTGCAAAGTCATTGAAGACATTCTTGGTGTTTGCACTGTGCAAAAAAGGTAAGGTTGCGAGCAAAAGCCAAAAACAGCCAATTGCACCGTGCAAAAAGCAAGAAATTGCACAGTGCAAAGTGAACTTTTGTTTTCTCACAGTCGCCGAAATCTCTTCAGCGACTCTGCAAACGGGTGCTACAAATCTAATGGCGATTGGAAAACGACAAGATCCATCAGTCCTGTCGTTTTTTGAAAGTACTTGATGCTTTGAATTTGGATTGATGAAGCAGTTCACAAAAAAGACAAATTGCCTGAAAAGGCCCTTTTCAAATCGTACTCTTCTTTCAAAAAGTCCCGATTTTTGCAATTTTTGCTTCACCAATAGCATCAAGCCTAATTACTACATATTGCGGCGCACCACGTCAACCCAGCGCATTTACCTGAACCGTTTAGACGTTTCGTCTACACAATATCGGTTGACGAAAAGATTTGAGATATAAAAGTTCTAAATTTTAGAGGACGAAATTGGTTTCAAAAATTAAGAAAATGTTTAAATATTCGTTTCTGACAGAGAGCATGGCTAGCCAAGAGAAAACAGCTAAAGATTCTTCTCAAAAATTCAATTTGTGACGAAACGCCACATCGGTTAAATCTTGGTCAGGAAATTGCATCAACTGCGTTGGATTGACGTGCGCACAAGTTTCCTGCCAAAAATCTATAATATTTTTAGAGGGAAACAAAAAGGTTGTACTACTTGTCCCAAACCGGCATACAAAATTTTAAGGAAATCTGCCCTATTCGACTTTCTTTGTTTGTATGTTTGCAATTCAGAGACTGATTTTGAGTCGAAATGATTTACATACCCAAAAAATTTTTTTTTGATAAAAAACGCTTTTTATGGCTCGGCAACTAGTATAATATAATAAAAATTCAAATAGCCCAAACTGCGCGGGTTATCAAATTATCTTACCATTGAACATGGAGTCGGCTACAGCTCCGCACGGCACGTAAGGATTCTTTGTTAGGTTGTCCCTCTCATATGGGAAGCACTCATCGACATTTTGCAGATCCCCCCGAAGCTGATTGTCATTCCGCGACTGCTGATATTTACGGATGTTCTGATAAAAGCCGTCAAGTCCGTAATAGAATGTGATATCACCCTGAAAATTGGAAAAATTCTTCATTTTTGTATGTTTAAGGGTTTTTTATCAGCAAGGAGATGATTTATATAATTTAAGCGTATTTTGAAAGCGTTATAGCTCAAAAAACATCTCACCCACCGTGAAATCGGCCGGAAGGTGGAAGTGATGCTCACAAATGGATTCATTCTTCTCGTTTCTGCGATGAATCCAACCGTCAGACTGCTTTTCGCAGTCAGTGTAATCGATCACATGCTCTGTGGCTAAAAACAAAAATGATTACAAATGACAATTCAGAAATTAAATTTGAAAAAATCAAATCGAAACTAATAACAAGACATTCCTTTTTCTCAGGGGTTTAGAATTAGAAGTTCTTTATTACATTTTTCATAACAGAAGGCTAGCTTCTTACGTAAGATTTTTAGCTAGCATCTAAATTCTTTTGAAATCGCAAAGATAACGGCGAAAGCGCCTTTTCAACGCCGCGACTACTACATACTAGTCCGTTTGCAAAGTCGCTGAAGTGATTTCGGTGACATACACTGTGCAAATAAGGTCAAGATGCAAGCGACAGCAAAAAAAAACCTATTGCACGGTGCAAAAAGAAAAAATTGCACAGTGCAAAGTGAACTTTTGCTTTTGCATAGTGCATGTCGCTAAAATCACTCCAGCGACTTTGCGGACAGACTAGTATAAACAAAAAGTTTTGAAAATCCGTGAAAAGGCCAATAGTTTGCATCGCGCTGCTAACGGCTTGAGAGACGAAGTGTCAAAAAAGCTTTTTTGTCTCCTGCGGCAAAATCAATGCCTTCACAATTGCAAATGATAAAATAATGATTAGTGCACATTTAGAATGAAATAGAGCAGAGTGAATTTTTGTCTTCTCCCAGTCGCCAAAATCTCTCCGACGACTTTACCAACGGACTGGTATTTTACAATCATTTTTGCCTAAAGTCCATAAAAGGCCAGCAACTTTTTGATCCAATTTTCTACGGCTTCGGAATCAAAATGTCAAAAAAATTTCTTCTTCTATTGTACCAATAACAACGGGGGAAAAATCATAGTGGCATTCTAAATGCCTATTAATAATGACTTTACTGTTTCCAATTTTGCCGACTTTGTTTTCGTGGCAGGAGATAAGAATATCTTTTTGGCATTTCATTTCCCACGCCCCCAAGATCTTACCTTTCGCATTATTGTAGATCAACGTTATTCCCATCCCAAGACAAATGGCCGATGTTGCGGCGATAACGGGCAACGCGCATCGGAATGTAAAGCTTGGCCGATAGGCTTTCAAGTTTTGTTGAAGCCAAGCGTCCGCTAAAATTTCCATCAGAACCATTTGCGGGAAATATTTACAATCCTAGGCTTTGAATATACCACAGAAGATGAAGAAATAGGGAAAAAGAAAGAAAAAATATTGGAATAAAAGATTACATTAGTCATCACTTACAGCGAGGCTTGTTCCGCGGTCGACGCTTTTTCGGGATTCGCGGGAGATCATCCGGCATTAATTTCTGAAGCGCTCTGAAATTGTGAACAAATCATTTTTTGTCATTTTGATCTTAGTTTATGGCAGAAAATGTTAGAGTCAAAAGATTTTTCGGATAAGAAAATGTTACAATACGGAACTGGACTCGATAGCGGAATTTTTTCCGTGTGCTACCGTTACGATTGATTCAAAATTACTGTACGTCTCACGTCAAATTGAGAAGGGAACTCTTCAAGTTGGCTTTTCGTCCAAAGATTTATCGAAAAAATTATTTTGTAAATTTTTCTTCATATTTTTTCGGTCAAAAAAAGTCTCAAAAATTCAGAGAGCTTGAAATTGGTTAACTTTTGTTTAAAAAAACCTGGGTTTTGAAAAATTGGACAAGAAATTGATCAAAAACTATTTTTCGGACCCCAAATTTGTGACGAAGTGCCAACTAAAAGAGTTCCCTCTCTTTTTTCCCTAAGACAGATGTGAGACTTTTAGCTTGAGCTTTGCAAAAACGACCGAAATATTTTTGGTAGAAAGTTGGCAAAAATGTGACATTTTTTGCAAATTTTGGTATGAAAAGTTTTATGTCCATTTCAATCTTAGAGGGTAATGTTTCCACAAAAAAATCAATTATTTCCGCACGAAACTGACAAAGTTATGGCCAAAAAGTGTTTTTCTCTGTGACCGCTCTCTGCGTTTCGCCTACTCTCTCGGCCTCAAAGATCGTTGAAGATCTCGGCTTGTCTTGCAAAGCGCGAGCTAAAATTTTTCGCAATTGCAATGGGACCTAAGCACCATGTGTGTGCCAAACGTATAGAAAATCTGAGCGTCGCATTTGAGGTACTTCCGTTGAAAATTTTAAATATTTTTGCACATTAAAAATTCTTAAAACTTAGTGGAGGTCGGTCTAAACCGAAATTCATGACTTAACATGAACGAAATAACAATCTTTTGCCCATTTTTGACCTTACAATGGGCAATTTACTAACAAAAAATTTTAAATCGCCCGTAAATTTCCTAAAATGCGAATAAGTTTCACTAAAGTTAAGGTTTACAACGAAAAATACAAAAACTTCACAACAAGCCAGCTGTGTATTTCCCACACGCACAAAATTTCACGCCATAAAAGTCGGGAAGATAATTTCACAAAACCCATAGCAACCAAGCCCTTTTTTTGGAAAAGAGATTTTTTCTCTTTTCTCGCCCAAATTTGGCTTTTTCCAACTGATTTTTCAATCAAAAGCGGCCCTTTTTCGTTACAAAAAGCATAAAACATTCTCACCACACCTCTTCCGGGCTTTTTTCTCGCCTCTCAAAGATTGCTTGAAGCTTTTCCCGATCGAAAATTCAAGTGTTTTTTATCAGATCCCCGAGAAAAGTGGGTTTTTGTAGTTTAGGACGCGTATTTTACAAAATACTCGAGTTTGTTGGTCGGAAAGGAAGTTTCAGAGTAGAGAGAGTACAGAATTTGTACTTTTCTCGATTAATTTTTGATCGAAATGGTGGAATTACTACAAATTTGAAGCTGAGAGATCGAATTTGTCGCAGTTTTGAGGAGAAAATATTAGAGATTTTTGGAGACTTTTTTTTGATAATTCGAGAACTGTTCCTTAGAAGATTTTCTCTCTTTATATAAACGTGGTCACAGAAGGATTTGCCCCGAATTTCTTCCGATGAGGCGAAAATCAGTGCAAAAATTAGTCTGCATCGATTTTTGAAATTCATTGCCCACTTAAAGGGGCAGTACAACTGCTTTTGCATCGCGGTTTTTACGGCGTGGAAACGAAATGTCCAAAAAGTTTCTTCGTCTACTGTACCAATAACAACGGAAAAAAAATATTGATGACATTATACATGCTTACTAACAATTAGTTTACTGTTTGCAACTCTGCCGCTTTGGTTTTCGCTGGAGGGAATAAAAAAACTTTTTTGACATTTCATTTCCACGCCATAAAAATCGCGATTCAAAAGTAGCTGTTCTGGTCTCTTAATAATCTCAGATATCAGTGCAGACTTAAAAAATCATCCGAAATTGCCCTTAACTCGGAAATGAATTTCAAAAATCGATGCAAACAATTTTTGCACTGATTTTTGCCTCATCGGAAGAAATTCGAGGCAAATTCTTCTGTGATCATCGTTATATATAAGTCTGTTGTTTTTTCTTGTGATGATGTAGTAAGTGCATCATCAATGGCTTTGTAAATAGATCCATCAACTCTAAAGAATTTTCTGAACTCTTAAAAATTGTAATATATACGACAAAAATAGCGATGAACTTCGAAAAAGTAAACTGCGGTTGGTCCGGAAGTCATCACAATATTAATAGATTGCATGAAAGACTGTAAAGTCTCAATTCATCTCAGAAACCTTTTAAGAAATTGTTAAAATCACTTTGATGTCCCAAAAACCAATAATTTCAGAAACTCAGTCGTCTCTTATTTTTACGCAATATCTTCTCGAAGATATTGCGGGGGTACAGCTCGGAGATATTAATGATATGTACGTTTTTTTCGAGCCTTGGAGATGTTTAGTTGGACTCGAATACATTCTGACGGTCATTTCAAACGAAACAGATAAAATAATAATATATATGTCAACGTTCATCTCTTTAATGGTGCTGTGTTCAATACTGTAGCTGATATTTGTTGGGTCAGTAATTTTAAGCATAGTACATATAAAAAGCAAATCTTTTTAAAGCATCTCCTATATGTTTAGATCTTTCCGGCCAACACAGCAATTCATATTTTTTATTTACTTCAGTGTAATTACAGGCACATCAACTCTACTCCAATTATAATATGTATAATAGAACTTTCAATTCGTGCACATGGTATCGCTCGACCGTTTTATCGCATCGCTCATGCACTGGACCACACCGGTGATAGTGTTTTGGTCGAACAATTCTGAAACATCCTTTGTATAATATTTCTGCTCGTCGCTACGAAACAGTTTATTTCAAATGCGCTTTGAATAGCGCACTACAACTAAAAAAACGCATCAGAACATACGCAAGTTCGCATTCATTACAACAATCCCATTGCCCTTTGGATACCCCGTCTTCCAGTTGAGCGTTACGTTACTAGGGACGGTTGTGTTGTCGCTGTACATGTATGTCTTGCCATCGTATGTCACCAAGCCAGAGAAGGGTCGATAGGTTTGGCCAGGAACACCTACAAGTTTCAAAACGTATATAGAGCATCCTTAAAGGGCCAGTGCAGCTATATTTGAATTGCGCTTTTTACGACATGCGAAACGAAATGTCAAAGAAACTTTTTATATCCTGCGGCGAAAACAAAGCCAGCAAAGCTGCAAGTAATAAAACAATTAATAATAGTCAATGTTACCATAATCTTTTCAAGACGTGATAATGTAGACAAAGAAATGTTTTGAACATTTTATTTCCACACCGTAAAAGGCGCGATTCAAAAATATTCGTACTGAGGACCAAAACCACTACAATACATTTGAATGTCATTTTTACGGCTTGGAAGACGAAATGTCACAAATGTCTTTGCTGTTTATCGCCGTAAAACGGAATTAGCAATAGTTTAAAAAAGTCAAGTAGACTGTAAAATATATTCTCGGCAGTTCTAAAATTATTTCTATTTTGTTTGAAGGGCGTGGGAGAACAAAAAAATCTGTGACATTTTGTCTTCCAAGCCGCAAAAGGCGCGATTCAAAAGTAAGTTTTCTGGCCTTTAATAAAAAAATATTACTTCAAACCCCCCTCTTTACCGTATATTTTGCCATAAAGCATGCTATTGTTCAAGCGAAGTGGATATCCGTTGGTTAAAATTTTCGCACATGGATTGCCGATTCTACGTGTTATTGTCATAGATTTTGTGTAATTATAACAGTACATATTTCCACCGTAATACAACCGGTCTGACATGTAAGGCTCGCAAGTGTATTTTGTCATCATCATCATTTCTGAAAAACAATACCCTGAGGCGTTGTGTAGCAAATAACAAAAAATGGGCCACAACTCACGTCCTCTAGCCATGATGAAGCTGTCGTAATCTGTTGGGGTGTACTTGTCGATCAGAATTCCGACTTGCCAATTCTTGTGAGCTCCGGTGTAACTGGTGTTGCTATGGGGGGTCCCATACTAAAACGATTCTTACTTATATATGATAAACAAAAGAATGCGTACCGGCTGGTAACAGTAGCGGCTCGCATTGTGATAACTGTAGCTGAATCCCGTGCTGTACGTTCCATCTTCATAGGTAATTTGCGCGCAGATGTCGTTTGCAAACACTGAAATGTAAAAATTAACAATAACAAGTTTGCAAAAATTCAGACAAACATATACGAGATTTTTTAGTTCGCGTTTTGCAGAAACAGCCGATATTTTGCGTCCGAAAGTTGGAAAAATGTGATACCTTTTATGCAAATTTTTTCATGAAAATTTTCATGGCTATTGCTACCGTAAAGAGTAATGTTTCAAGAGAAAATCAATTTTTTGCGAGCAAAATTGGCAATGATATAACCAAAAAGCGTATTTTTCTATGACCGCTCTCCACGTTTTGGGCACTCTCTTGGAAAAAAAGATCTTTCAATATCTTGAAGGCGTCTTTAAATTGTGAGCTAAAATTTCCCAGTATCAATGTGACACCAAATGCATGTGAAAGATATAAAAAAATCTGAGCGCCGCAATTGAAATAGTTTCCTTGTAAGTGATTTTACTAGACATGACTTTTGGTCCAGGCTGGGCCAAAGCAACCCTTTCTGACCGGCCCAAAAATCGCGGTTCGGCCCGAGAGTCATGCCTATTGGTTCGTATAAGTCATAACATGCCGCGTCCCAAACTCACGGTTATCCACGATGAGCCGTTCCGCATCTTCGATGGAAACACGCGAAAAGCATCGATGAGAGCGAACAAAATTCACCACCGTGTCCGTGTTCGCGTAGTACTGGACCCCAATGTAATACCTATAGCCGACACAAGCACCCGAAATTTTGTTATACTTGAGCAATATTACACTCGTATTCTTAGCACCCCTGTCGATGCAGGCTTGGAGACTGGCGACTTTCTGCGAAAAAGAGGACTCATAAGTGGTCATTTGATAGGGTATTCGGACATAGTATAATATTTGATGAGTGATTGGGATCTGAAAAAAGGCGTAGGCTAAAATACGGTCAAGGAAGCCCATCCGTCGCAAAGAAGATGGCTTACCGTAACAAAAAAGACAAAATTTGAAAAGCGTCTATTCATAACTCCGTGGAATTGAAGCTCTCTTGCCTCATGGTCCAGAAGCATCAACTTCGGGGCCATAAATATTAGATGGGGGATTCGGTCGAAAAGCCGTTTTGATATATAGATTATATCCTCTTCTCAATGGGCCATTGCACTTTTGCAGAAGACACTTTTCACCTGTAATCGTGACTTTTTCGTTTTCTTTTCATGTCACCAGGCAGATATTAAGAGCTGTAATTTTTTTCTGCAACATAAACAGTAGTATTAAGCGTTTATATATCCGTGGCAATCTCATTCAGCGTTAGGCATGAACTTCCGAATGTTTTATTCATCTATGCTATAAAAAAACAGTTTTGGGAACCAATAAAATGTTGATATTTGTTATTCACGTGCCCTCTCCTCCCAACGATTTTCGTTGGATCCCATGGCACCAAAGGTTCGATGTTAATGGTGGTATAAAAGGACAGTTTGACGTAGTTGTGAAATTTTTTATTTACAGGCAAAGTACCTCAAGTGCGACGCTAAGATTTTGATGAAACTTTACGCAAATTTAGTATTATTATTTTTTTAAGACATATGCGAGACTTGTAGCTCGCGTTTTGCAGAAACGGCCGACATTTTTAGATCAAAAGTTGTGGAAATTGTGAAACTTTTTTGCGAATTTTTGTATGAAACGTTCCATGGCTATTTCTACCATAGAGGATCATGTTTCTACAAAAAACCAATCTGGCAAAGATACGGTCAAAAGTCCTTTTCTCTCTGACCGCATTCCGCCTTCCGCGTGCTCTCTCGGCCGCAAAGGCCGTTGAATATCTCGGCTGCGCCTGCAAAGCAGGATCTGAAATTTTCGCAAATTGACAAGGCACCTATGCTGGAAGTGTGTACAAAATTGAAAGAAAATCTGAGCGTCGCACTTGAGGTACTTCTTTTACTAGTTTTTGAGAAAAAAGATCTGCAGGAAGAGTGCACCTGACCATCAATGCATCTCCGTCGAGTACACTCCATAGAAAATGTTTTCCTTATGGGCACTTATCACCGAGGCGCACCGTTGGTGTGACGTGACCGTCAATCAAAACTGGATCACTCATACATTTGATTGTCTCGTTGAAAGGGGCATCCGTGTCTTCCAGTTCTAAAAGCCACGTAATCTCTTGTTTAGCTCTTACCGTAATCCGAATTTATCATCACAAACTTCCCACCCTTGGGATACCCGGATTTCCAATTCAAACTAGTCGGACTAACACTTGAATTGGAACCAACATAACTGTATCCTGACTGGTCGTTCTTGAGTAATCCGGCAAAGGTTGTGGTATTTGTTACGGTGCTATAATCTACAAGCTCTTTACAGCGCATACATATCAAGCTTACCGCGAACATACGAATACAACAAATAATGAATAAACTCGACGGTCTTACCGCCCTCCAAGATGTCAGCGCAATAATTTTTTGAAGTGATATCAGTCGACATTAGTGTGTCAGTTTTGTTAAAACAATATGTTTGGTTGTTGTAGATGGTACGTTGGCCGTTGTATGGTTGACATGTGTATCGTGTTATGTTCGTAACTTCTGAACCAAGTAACGTTTTGCTTTATATATTCTTTACTTACGACCTCTAGTCATGACATAATTTGTCATCGTTCCGTTGGTTTGGTTAACCACCCGACCAACCATCCAATTTTGAAAACTGGTAGCCAGCGGAGGTGACGATTCCTATCGTATGATGCCCCATACTTTCGCGTTCGACCTACCGTAACGTGACAATAACCGGAATTGATATCATAGATCGTGTTTACACGGGAAGGTAAGTAGTTTCCAGAAACGTTTGTGCATATACTTTCTCCAAACACTAAAAACATTTATATAACTTCATACATGTTTGCATACAGTCCGTTCCATAATTAGGCATAGGAAATTTAGTGTTTTTAATTTCGTTCATCAGTAGTATACTGGATTTGAAAACCCTTGACAGCGAATGTTAAAGGGCCAGAACAGCTACTTTTGAATTGCGCGTTTTACGGCGTGTGAAACGAAATGTCAAAGAAGTTTTTGTATGTCCTGCAACAAAAACAAATGCGGCCGAGGTTCAAACAGTAAAATAATTTTTAGTAAGCATGTAGAATGTCACCATTACTTTTGTCCGTTGTTATTGGTACAGTAGAGGAAGAAATTTTTTAGACATTTCGCTTCAACGCCTTAAAAAGTTCGATTCAAAAGCTGTTGAACTGTCCCTTTAAGCAGCTCAGAAGACATATAGTTTATCCAAACTATCAGGATATTACACGCCTTCGGGCCAGCAGTATATACTTTTTCATAAAATATTTACCGTAACAAAAATAAAAGGGAAATCTTCTTTTGTCGCTGTATTCTTGTCAAACGTATGTCGAGAGAAAAGGCGCCCTCAGATTATGAAAATGGGTGCATTAGCGCTCCATTCGAGGCAAGCCACCGCACGTCAAATTGAGAAGGGAACTTTTGGCTTTTCGTCTTAAGATTTATCGGAAAAATTAATTTAAAATTTTCCTGCTAGATATTACCGGTCAAAACAAGTCTGAAAAGAATCCATATAGCTTGAAAATGGTAAATTTCGTTAAATAAGACCTGGATTTTACCAAATTAGACAAGAAATCGGTCAAAAAAGATATCCCGGATCACATATTTGTAACGAAATGCCAACTTTAAGAATTCCCTCCCTTTTGTTTTTTTTTGATTTGACGTGTACCGTAACAAAAATATAGAGAAAAATTTCTTTTTGTCGCTGTATTCTTGTCGAACCTATGTCAAGAGAAAAGGTGCTCTCATATTACGAAAATGGGTGTATTAGCGCTCTATTCGAGGCAATCCACTGCCGTTCCTTTAATGCGCAAGCAATCAACCGGTCGTTTTGTGTGGAAAACACACAAAACTGTAGTGAAGCCCGTGTAGTCTGAGCAAATAATTCTTAATATTATATAAAGTTTTTTGTTATAAACATATTTCGCTGTACTGAGGCTAGACTATCGCTAGAATGCACTTACTAACATCCACTAAGAGCCGTTCAGTATTAATTGTCGATGTAATATTCAAACATCCTTCCATGCGTATATAAAAATAGCCAGATGTGTTCGTGTATTGGTAGGCAGCAACGCCGGTATACCCGTAACACGTCGTTCCCAGATATTTTATGACCTTCACATTATCATGCTGCGCTGCCAGGTCTATGCACTCTTGTAGGGTGTCAGTAGTATTCTGCATGGCTGCGGAAGAAACGGACATGAAAAAATGGACTTGTACGTAGAAAAGGGTTTTTACTCCGGCAACGGAAATAACCTAAGGAATTGTAGATACCATAGACTTTTCTTACCAAAAGAAAGAAGAAACCAAACGTCGTTGACATTTCCACAAAAAAAGTAGAGTCATAGAGAGGAGGATTTCAGCGTTTTTTTGCTACATAATCATTGGTTTTATTACTGGTTTCATGGTTGCCAACGGATTAGTCATTATCTCTAAAAGGTATTTGAAAAATGACAGTCGTCAGAAAATGTTCGACACAAGAATTTGGGCAAAACTCAACGATTCAAAAAGTTCTATTCGTTCAGATTTTTTGGAATTTTTCATGTCGCGACCGTAAAGTTCTGGAAACGACGAAAAATTGAACGTTGTTTCAGAGGCCCTTTGAAATTTGAAGCACCGCTTACGCGCAAAACAGTGGATGCAGTGATTTCTGTGAGAAAACGAAAGTTCACCTTGCACTGTGCAATTCCTTGCTTTTTGCACCGTGCAATAGTCTTATACACAGGTGCTGTTGTACGCGGATTTGTTGTACAAGAGATTTGTACAACAAATCACTAGTCCATTCGTAAAGTCGCTGGAGTGATTTGCTAGACATGCACTGTGCTACGCTTTCTTGTGCTGTCGCTTGCACTTTTTTGCACAGTGCAAACACCAAAAAATATTAACTTCAAGTCCGTAGAATTTTATCAGTCTGTCGGGGAAATAATGAGCACTCTGTCGCTGCGCCGATCGCGTCGCTGAAGTGAAAAACAATTTAATTTTGCCGCGACACAGAGCGATGCGGTCGTTGATGCGACAGAGTGCTCATTATTTTCCCGACAGACTGGTACTACTCGGGCCATGCTACTCGACGCAAAAAGTCCTGAGAATTTGCACTGTGCGGTTTTTGAGGATTTGCACTGTGCGGTTCGAAAATCGCGAAAAAACGGCTTCGCACAGTGCATTTTGACCCAAAAACATGCTTTTGCACGGTGCATTTTGCATTTTTTACCTTACGTCGCGCGCGACTCCCATTTTTCTCAGCGACAAATCATTTTTTTCGGCGCGCGACAAAATTTGAGGGCGCGATAAATTCTCAGGACTTTTTGCGCCGAGTAGTACTACTCGGGCCATAAAGTCCCAACAATTTTATCGCTGCTGTCGCGCACGAAAAGTGCAGTGCGGTCGCGGAAAAGTGCATGTCGCTTGGGTAAAAACAGAAAATCGCTGCGACAGCCGGGAACATTTGAGAAAAATGCACCGTGCAAAATTATCGAAACTTCATGTCGCGAGTAGTATCAGCCCGGCCGAAAAAGAACCGGCCTCCGCACGCCCATTTGTCAAAACCGCAATTTGCACGGTGCAGGAAGTTGGCGCTTGTCGCCGAAAAAGCAACAAAAGCGACGCGTCGCACGCGAAAAATTGGGTTTCTCGCCCATTTTTTCCGAAGAATTCACTGTTTTGCACAGTGCAAACGGTTGTTTTTTGGTGTTTTGCACGGTGCAATCAACAAAATTCCACAAATTTCAGCGATTTTTGTCGAAAAGTGCATGCCGCTGGGCAAAAACAGGAAATCGCTGCGACGAGGGCAAAAAACATAAAAATCTTCTACGAAATTGACAGCGAGAGTAGTACTTGAGAGAGAGATGCTCGGTAGATCAGGCGTAGGATAAGCACGTTAGGTTGTCAACAGTTTCATATCCCAAGTCATACCGATTTTGTCGCGTCATCCTTGAAACGTGTAGTCCAGCGAGAGTTTTGGTGCAAGCTTTAAAATGATATATAAAACTTCATTATTTATTAATTACACCATAAAATCCGCACTTTTACGACAACCTAATAAATATGTATATATATATATACCAAGACAAGTCAAAGGAGAGAAATTAGTCGTTAATTAAAGGGTCAGAACAGCTACTTTGAACTGCGCTTTTTACAGTGTGTGAAGCGAAATGTCAAAAAAGTTTTTTTAAGTCCTGCAGCGAAAAAAAGGCGTTGCAAACAGTAAAATAATTATTAGTAGGTATGTAGAATGTCACCATTATTTTTTTCGTTGTTGTTGGTACGAAGAAATTTTTTGGACATCCAACGCCGTACAAAGGGCAATTCAAAAGTAGCTTTACTGTCCCTTTAAATTTAAGACGATGGCTCATGCAATGCTGGAGGTGTGTGCAAAGTTTAAAGAAAATCTGAGGTACTTCCTTTACAAGTTTTTGACAAAAAATATCTGCAGGAAGAGTGCACCTGACCATCAATGCATCTCCGTCGAGTACACTCCATAGAAAATGTTTTCCTTATGGGCACTTATCACCGAGGCGCACCGTTGGTGTGACGTGACCGTCAATCAAAACTGGATCACTCATACATTTGATTGTCCCGTTGAAAGGGACATCCGAGTCTTCCAGTTCTAAAATCCACGTAATCTCTTAATCTCTTGTTTAGCTCTTACCGTAATCCGAATTTATCATCACAAACTTCCCACCCTTGGGATACCCCGATTTCCAATTCAAACTAGTCGGACTAACACTTGAATTCGAGCCAACATAACTGTATCCTGACTGGTTGTTCTTGAGTATTCCGGCAAATGATTTATTTGTTGGATTGCTTACATAATCTGTAACTCCGTTACAGCGTAAAGACGTCAATCTTACCGAAAACGTACGCATACAACAAGTTGTGAATAAATTCGACAGTCTTACCGCCCTCCAAGATGTCCGCGCAATAGTTCTTCGAAGTGATATCAGTCGACATTAGTGTGTCAGTTTCGTTAAAACAATATGTTCGGTTGTTGTAGACGGTACGCTGACCCAGATACGGTAGACATGTGTATCGTGTAATGTTTGTAACTTCTGAAGCGAATCAAGTAACGTTTTGCTTTACATATTCTTTACTTACGACCTCTAGTCATGACATAATTAGTCATCGTTCCGTTGGTTTCGTTTACCACCCGACCAACCATCCAATTGGAAAAACTAATTGCCGGGACTGGCGCCTCCTATCGTGTTATGTTACTGTTACTTTTATTACAACTTGGACTTACCGTCTCTTGACAATAACCGCTTTTGACGTCATACGCCGTGTTGACACGGGCGGGCAAGTAGTTCCCGGAAACATTTGTGCATATACTTTCTCCGAACACTGGAAATAACGGCCCTGTTACGAAATATTGCTCTATGAAGATACTGAGCACCGTATCGTATCGACAAACGCATCGCCGACGAGATTTGTGCCGTGGCAAAATCAAACTGCCGTCGACCTCAGCGACACAACCGGCGCAGCGACATTGTGCTGATTACTTTCCCGACAGACTGATACAGTGAGAACCCTGTACAACGAATTGTAGAGAACAAAATATCATTTGTTATAGAAAGGTTTTGTTCAAGACGGTTCAGTTTGACGTAAAATTGGCTTTTTGGACCTCTAAAGTCGTCCGTTATAGGCAGGTTTGGTTGTACTAAAGTTGCACTGCAACTAACAAGGGTAGTACCCCAAGTGCGACGCTCAGATTTTCTTTAAATTTGTGCACACACCTCAGGCATCGGCCACCTATCAATTCGTGAAAATTTAGCTCGCGCTTTGCAGACACAGCCGAGATATTCAACGGTCTTTGCGGACGAGAGAGTACGCAAAACGCTAAGAGCGGTCACAGAGAAAAACACTTTTTGGCAATAAGTCTGCCAGTTTCGCGCAGAAAAAATTAATTTTTTTGTGGAAACATCGCCCTCTATGGTTGAAAAAGACATGGAACTTTACACACGAAAATTTGCAAAAAGGTATCACATTTTGGCCAACTTTCGATTTAAAAATCTTGGTCGTTTCTGCAAAGCCCGATCCCGCATTTGTCTTAAAAAAAATAATACTAAATTTGTGCCAAATTTCATCAAAATCTGAGCTTGCGGTACTTCCCCTGTAAATAGTACTAGTCCGTCCGAAAAGTTGTTGAAGTCATTTTTGGCGTCCGCACTGTGCAGAAAAAGTCAGGGTGCAGCCAAAAAAGCCGATTGCACGGTGCAAAAAGCAAGAAATTGCACAGTGCAAAGGAAACTATTGTTTTCTCACGGTGCATGTCGCGGATATCACTCCAGCGACTTTTCGGACGGACTAGTACCCTTGCATATACACTTACCAACATCCACTATGAGCCGTTCAGTATTAATCGTCGATGTATTCAAACATCCTTCCATGCGCACATAACCGTAGCCAGTTGTGTTTGTGTATCGGTACTCACCAATTCCGGTGTACCCGTAACACACCGACAGCTGATACTTTATGACCTTTACATTGTCGTACTGCGCTGCCAGGTCTACGCAGTCTTGTACGGTGGCGGTGGCATTCCGAAAGGCCGGCGCACCAACTTCCATGAAAAAATGGACTCGAACATAGAAAAGTTTCTTTACGCCGGCAACGACAATGACCTAAGTAACTGTACATACGACGAATAGACTCCTCTTACCAAAAAAAAGAAGAAAGTTAATGTCGTTGACATGTCACAGAGAAAAGTGGAGCATCAAAGACCATCGCAAGGCAATCTGAGTATACGTATGTGTCATAGGACAAGAATGTCCCCCGCCCACTTTTGAGTTTCGGCGACAACGAAGTGTCACAATTGACGGAAGAAATAAAAGATACCGGAAGAAGCGTAGTACTTTACAATGTTCCCTGTAGCGCCGTAAAATGAATATAGTCTTGGAAAAAGTCGGGGTTGACATTGGTTGCTAAGCCATTACAGCTGACAAGGCTAAAGTTCCGCCCCTGTCCTCAAAACAACCGGATTGTGAGCGCTAAAGCGATGCAACAAACTTATTAGATAAAAGTTCTGAATAAAGTAAAAATCAAAATCTCTGGAGCAAGATACGACTACAACAAAGTCTCTGAACAAAAATCTCTTCGTTTTAGAGGAATTTCGTTGTACGGATCCAAAATTAACTTTTGAGTTTGAAGGTTATCGTGTCGAGAATCAGATCTAAAAATTCGGAAACGTAATTTCAAAAAAAGTTTTTTATGTCTTGCCACAAAAACAAATACAGCAAAATTGCAAACAGTGAAATAATCAGTAGTAAGCATGTAAAACAACTGCATTTGAAGCTCGCTTTTACGGGTGGGAAAGCAAAATGTCACAGAATTGGTCTGCTGTCCCTCGTCGTAAAAGAGAATTGAGAATAGTTAAAAATAATCAAGTAGATAGTAAATACATCCTCAGCGCTTTTAAAATTATTTTTATTTACTTTGTTTTAAGGACGTGGGAGGACACGAAATTCTGTGGCATTTCGTCTTCCAAGCCGTAAAAGCGAGATTGAGTAGTAGAAATGTCGTTTTGGTCTTTAACCAAGACAACTACATTTGAATTTCGCTTTTACGGTTTGGAAGATAAAATGTCATAATTTTTTAGTCTTCTCACGCCCTTAAGACAAAGTAAAATAATTTTAAAACTACTGAGGATGTATTTTACAATCATATATTATTTTTAGCTATTCCCAATTCCGTTTTACAACAATGGACAGCAAAAATTCTGTGACATTTCGTCGTCCAAGCCGTAAAAGCGAGATTCAAATGTAGTTGTTTTGGTCTTTAACAAAATACATTGTTCCGAACAGATATATACATACATTCATTGTTTTCTATGCCGCTTCGTCTGTTGGTTGAAGTGTTTTGTAAAACTTTAGCAAATTGTTTGACGAAAGCACCAACTGTTGTTTTGGTGATTTCTAAAACGTATTGGCTCGTGGTTGCCAATGACAAAACGCATTACGGTCATTGTGCAAACAAAATAATGCAAATGCTTCCGTTTTGGAAGTTTCGGGACGAACGTTCCGAGTTTGCCCTCGAAAGACCGACCACACCTGTTGAATTCCGAAAAGAGCAAAGATCTGTGCATACAATACATACAAGGTTTTGCACAATCAAAAGATTTCAATTTTACCGGTTTCATTGGACCAGGAAAACAATCCGAAATAGCATTTCCTCGTTTAGATTCGAAAAACACACGTAGTTGATTTGCATAAATTTTTATGAAATTGTTTCTGGAGTTTCGTAGGAACCGTCGCTTTGAAGGAATTGTATTTTTGGCACTTTTGAGCTCATAAAACAAGGTGAACGGTGTATTTTTGAACCCGAGCAATCGAAAAAAATTAGATAGTAATTCACTCGGACCTTCCAACCTTGTTTAAGGTATTTTTCCTCGAATAATGCACCAATTTCTATAAAATTTATATCAAATTGAAGTAGAGGTACCCTATTTTTTGTACAGAACATTCGACGATTTTAGGGTTTCCCGCGTACTGCCCGTTGACATTTTTATTTCAAATTCTGGAGCCCAAAACGGGAGAACTTATAAATTTTGCAATCGCTCGGGCTTATCAGAGTCATCACGCAAAAACTGGAGACTCTGAAGGTCACAAAAACATAATTCGCGCAAATTCTGACCAATCATTCATCGAGTTATTGGCAAAAAACCTATGAAGATCCGGCTAACCAATAAAAACTTCAATGTCTTTCAATTAAAAATTTATGTTCAAAGTTATACATGTTACTATAACATACTAATCTAAAGCTCACACAAAATAACGTTCAATCTCAAATAATAATTGCACTGGCCGGGTATTCTTGAGCATGCACCGTATTCTCAAAAGACATGGGGTTTCTGATGATGTTCGGGGTGGTCGCGGATAAAATCGATAAACTTTTCGACCTTCTCCTGACCCGTGCAGATTTTGTGAACAGCGACCATCAAGGGGTATTTGTGGGAGACCTTGCGGGCCTCGAGGGTGGCAAACACTTCGGCTGCGGTCGGGGGGCCTTGGGCGGATTGGCCTTTCAGGAGTTCCAATTCGAGCTCGGCAATCGGCTGAAAAAAACAAAAAATTTTAGAAAAATCAAAATTTTAAATAAAAAAATAAATTTTAGTTCAAAAATAAATCAAAACCAACCTTCCCCATAGTAAAAAACGCCTTCATATTTCCCCTCTATACTTCTGAGTTCAATAAAACATCCCTTGCAGCTACAAATCCCTACAAAACCCCAAAAAAGGATCAAAATCACCTAAAACAATATAAAAATTGAAAAATTTAAATAAAAAACTTATTTTACCCTCCAAAAGTTCCTAATCTCTTTATTACTCTATCTAAAACATTCATTAAACTATCTTACACCTAAACTTCACCAAAAATAAACTTTATCTTACTCTTCCGGTTTTGGCAAAAGCCTCGCAAACTTTTCGATTTCTTCCTCCATAGCAGGTCGTCACCAAATCCGCGATTCCACAGCTCTCAAAGAAGGTGGCGAACTGACTTCCCGGGTAGAACTCTTCAACAAATCTGATGATTTCCATCAATCCCAAACGAATGATAGCTGCCTTGGTGTTGTCTCCGTAGCCGAGACCGTCCGAAAAGCCGGCAGCACAGGCGACAACGTTCTGAAAAACGAAATTTATAACCTTGAGGCATTTTTATTAAACAAATATCAAAAATTTGTCATTTTATGATCAAAATTTATATTATTTTAGATAAAAACTGTCAAAAACACTAGTCACACGGCTTCAAACTGTCAAAAAACGGCTTTTCTAAAAGCTATTACAAAGATCTACTTTAGCTTTCAAAACAAAAATCTTATTTTATTTTAGGTCAAAACATCTAAAATAAGATCCAAACCACCAAAAGGTTCCTAAAAACTAGTCTCACAACCCACTCTTACCTTTAAGGCACCGCAAAGTTCGACAGTGTGAGCATCCTTGACCACATTCACTCTGAAGTAGCTGCAATGGAAGAGAGTTTTCAACTCTTGGCCAAGTTTTGGATCCTTCGCTCCGATCGTAGCTTCGCAGAAATTCTCATTTGCGACTTCCGGAGCAAGATTAGCTCCCATCAAGACGGCGACATCGACGTTGAGCTCTTGTTTGATGATCTCGGAAATCAAATGAATTCCACCACCTTCGCCAACGGAGACTCCCTGAAAAAATGAGTTTTTTGATAAACAAAGACAGAAAAACAGAACAATATGAGTATATGAAGCTGTAAGCTGGCTTATGACGGAATTCTCATTGGCTTGATCAAAGAAAGCAAGCGAAAAAATCCAAAAAAATCAAAAAATTTACCTAAAATAAGGTACTTATGAACTAAAAGCCGGAGAAAGTAAATTTTCAAGTAAACCCACACCTGGAAAAACCCGCATCTGCCAGCTAACGCCTCCTCCTACCTGTCTTACCTTGATAAGACTAATAGCAATAGCTCCTGGCTTCAACTTTCCCTTCAACGGAGCACAAGTCTTCTTGACGAATTGATGTGGGATGACGAAGATCAGGACGTCCGAATCTTTGCAGCTTTCAAGCAAATCAGTGACGGCTCTCACGTTGGAGGGGAGGATCTTTCCCGGGAGGTATTTCACATTTTCATGGCGAGTATTTATTATTTCCGAGAGTTTACCACCTTCCACCTGTTCCTCATACACGTACATGACAACATCGGGATCGTAGATGGCCGGATTCGCTTTAGTGGTCTCACCAACGATTCGGGCAATAGCTGAGCCCCTGAAATTACCGGAAATTCAATAAATTTAGGTGAAAAACAGCTCCTTTCATTCAGCTATCCGGCCGGAAGTAAGAACAGAAAAAAAACAACTCGTTCCCGGTGCCCTTTCGGACTCTCGCAAAAACTCAAGTAAGAATAGACTCCTCGGGCAATTCCCAAGCTATAGAAACCATGTGCTACCAAAAATTTGGACATCATGGTCAAGTGAACCTCAAAAATCAGAATTCTGCCTTGTACAATATACCCAAAAAACGCCGTGATCACAGACATATGCAAATTTCTTTCTATCCATCAAAATAAGGTCTAATGTTCCCCCGCTTCAGATAGAATTGCAAGTTTTCTCTCCCCCTCCAAAAATTACATTATCCATGGGAAGTCTGAGAAAAGAACAAAAGAAGAGCCCTCACACAACAAGCGCTCTTTTTCCGGTTGAGCCTAAAAACAACAAGAACAAAGATCGAGTAATTCTTACCAGTTTCCCGAGCCGACGATGGTAACTTTCTTAGGCATGATGTGCGCAAATCGAAAGGACGGATGTAGAAGTCTTCGTGATGATCGCGCAGCGAAAGTTACGGCGAAGGCGCGATGAGTTAGACGGAAAATGTTTCCACACAACTCCTGTCTTTGTGGCCACAGGCAAAAAATATTTTCTGGCCAGAATCTTGGCTGGTGCAGAATGCCAAACATGTTTTCGTGGCGAAGGATAGGAAAACTGCCGGCATTAACGGAATTTGAATATTCTGTAAGAAATAAAGCCGAGTAATAGTAAATACAGCACTTAGGGTTATGTTTCAGATTACGTCGTCACTGAAATTCATTCACTTACATCGAAAATTATATTTTTTTGGTCCAATACCTACTACAATATACATATTATATAAATTTACACATGACTGGCCCGAAAAACCTTTAATTCCATTGACTTCACACAACAACAAGTCTTATTTGTTATTCTCTGGCGCCAGAAGACCGTGCAATTTGCCTACTCGTTAAAATTTTATTCAACTCATTTCAAAAGACCATTTCCTTGAGAATTGTATTAAATCTCAGTCTCCCGGAAAATCTTATGCTAAGACACCGTGTTGTTTGGATGTCTAAGGTTATGTGGGTATACGGTGCTATTTGTGCGCAATTTTCAGAGGCAAAGATTTTTGATGGGTTTTTGAGACCAAGTGTAATATCGGATGTGCTTAGAAAATTGGCCATAACTTGGTCCTGTGGTAATAATTTCAAGATCTGTAAATTTCAGGATGTAACACATGGAATTGTCCTTCAACGGTCGTAAGTTTATAATCCTAGACCATCCGGCCTTCTCGCTTGCCTCATGTTTGTACGGTGGTTACCTCTTGCAATAGCTCTGAGTTACGACTTGACAGTTCTTTAAAAACGATCCATTTCCCTTTGAATTCGAAAATTCCACTCATTCCAAAACTTTTTTCAATTTGTCCGTGTTATTTTCGAACAGAAAAATAGTGAGATTAAGAGTTATCTACGTGACGGCCCGGATTTCGACTAAAAACAGTTGCCGTTGAGGCCTCGAGGGCTTTTAATTTAATCAGCTTGATCTTTTTCGGTTCTTCTTATCAAAAATACTTTTCCCGGCCAAGGCGAACGGGCTTGTCTGTATTTTCTTCGCACTTTCGGAGGGAATTATAAGAGGGCTTGTAAATATAGTGTGATAGATCGTGGTCAAAGTGGACTTGATGAACTTTGCGATAGATTTTAAGGATTTTATATGCTGGAAATTGAGGTATGAACAATTTTAGGCAGTTTTATAGACATAACAGCCATTGTTTAACATAACAGCCATTGTTTTTTTTGAATCGTGCTTTTTACGGCGTGGAAACGAAATGTCCAAAAAGTTTCTTCGTCCACTGTACCAATAACAACAGCAAAAACGTAATGAAGACATTCTACATGCTTACTAAAAAATATTTTACTGTTTGCGATTTTTCCGCTTTTGTTTTTTGCTGCAGGACAAAAAAAAACCTTTTTTGACATTTCGTTTCGCATTCAAAAGTATATAGTTGCTCTGTCCCTTTAACCGTAAAGTATTGAGAAAGTAGAGTACAAATCTTCTAAAAAATCCTTTCCAAATTTGATGTCGTCAAATTTTCAAATTTTTTTGATTTCCAACCCGCGGAATATCAAATTTCACTCAAAAAAATGACGTTTCCTCACTTTTACTCTATTTTGCGCATTTTTAAATGATACTTGTTCATTTCCATAACATGCTTATTGCTTCATAACAACCGCCGTTTGTTATTTATCTTTCTAATAATATTTTCAAGTCGGATTTGACATGTTCTTGTCATTCTCAGCCCCGTCAACTGGCCTGCAAAGTATTCGTTGTATCGGTCCTTTCAGATTGGATTACCTGCCGAAATGCCTGAAGGCATAAATTTCTAAATTTGTTGGTAGGTTCCTGAAGGTCTATTGAAGGCAATAAAAGTAATTTTGAAGGGCTTTTATTGGGTAATAACGATTAGGAGGCCGGGAATTTTGAAGAGCTTGTCTGGAGGGTATAAAACAAGATTGCAGGCGGATATGGACAATCTAGTGAGGTTTTGGTCAAATTGGGGCTCTAAAAATATTATGAAACTCGTTATAAACTTAGACTATAATTTTCTGACTAAAATGCTAGATTTTGGGTGTGTGCTTTGCAAAAATTAATACGATTTCCTCAAATTGCGGCTAAAATTTGATATTCTTTCAAGTGTTAAAAAATGAAATATTGTTATTCTATTTCTTATGTGGTGGGCAATATTTCCTTATAAGTGTCGTTTGGTCAAACTCGAAATTCTCAAAATTATCAAGGAAATGCGTTTTTCGTCTGACCGGCTCTCCTAATGTTGCGTACACGCTTAAGAAACGATTACCACTTGCGTTCAAAAGTAGTCCTTCAAAAAATCAAGTCATCAAGAGAACAATGACCTTCCAAAGGTCATCATTTCATTGGTAGGCCATAAATTTGTCGGCAATTAATTCATAAAGCCCTTCGGCACGAGTCCCGTCCAAAATTATAAGCAGAAAGAGCAAAAACTTGAGGAAAAAAGTTGTTTGTTATATACGTCCTTTCGGCTAATTGTCCGTTGGATTTGAAGAGGCCGATCATTTATTTCGAGGTCCAATCCAGGTGAGAGAAGAGATTATCAAGTGATTGTGAGGCAAATGAGTGGCGATGGGCATGGATGTCTAAATTTTTGGGATTTTTACGAACTGGGTGAAAAACTCCAAGTGCGACGCTCAGAACATGGCGCAAATTTAGATTAATTTTTTTCAAGACATATGCGAGATTACTGGTTCGCGGTTTGCAGAAACGGCCGAGATTTTTAACCCGAAATTTGGCAAAAATATGACATTTTTTTGCGAATTTTGGTATAAAAAGTTTTGTATCTATTTCTACTGTAGAGAGTAATTCTTTCCCAAAAAATAAATTTTTTCTATAGTAAACTGGCAAAGATCCGGCCAAAAAGTGTTTTTAACTTTGACGGCTCTCCGCATTTTGCGTTCTCTCTCGGTCGCAAAGATCATTCAACAAAATCTGGCATTTTTTTACATTTGTATGGATTTTAGCGTTAAAAATTGGCCTTTGTTATGTCATCTTATGGAAAATGTTTTCCAAAATTGTATTTTTCAATTTGGAATCAAAAAGACAGAAACTGTTTTCCAGTCTAAGCGCTCTCTTCATTTTTCTCACTCTCTTGTCTGTCAAAGATGAGTTAATATCTCGGTTTTTTTGAAAAGTGCGAGTTAATATTTTGAGTGGATAATACATGACCCTCACACTCCCTGTTGACGAAATTTAAAGCCAATCTGAGATTTGCACTTCAAGCACTTTGAAGTTTAATTTTCAATAATATTTTGCTATAAAGGCACAACTCAATGATCATAGACCGCCCTTTCCTTTTGGCATTTATGTCACACTTTCCTCCGGCTATGACTAACCCTGTCTCGTTGTTATTTCCGACATCTCCGACTGCTTATTTATATTCCCCTTTCCGTTATTATCTCATTCTCTTAACAACTCATTCCGGGGGTTTATTTCGGAACAAAAGCCTTAAATTGAGGAGTTGGAATGGGATGGCACAGCTGTTTTGTTCCCACCATTTAGGAGCCTCAAGGGCCTTCAAGGGAGATAATGAGAGAAGAACGCCGAAAGGGCTTTATTTCCGATCTTTATGGGGTTGTTACAGTAATTTTCGGGGTGCCTGGGTGAGGTGGGGGATCATGAGATTGAGGGTATAGATTTGGGAGGGGAGGAAGTGTCGGTTTTTAGGAATCTTGGCCTATAAGTTAGTAGATTTTACCTAAAAATCCCCATGACTTATAAGGATTTTTAGCTCGCGCTTTCCTGCCTTGAGATGTCTTCTAAGGGAAGTATCCCAAGTGCGACGCTCAGATTTTGCTGAAACTTGGCATAAATTAGTATTATTTTTTCCAATACATATGCGAGATTACTGACTTGTGGAATTTCCCCTGTTAGTTACGGAAAATTGCCCAAAATTCAAAAGTTTTTGCAAATTGAAAAGTGATAATTTTTAACGTCCAATGTTGATTAAACTATAAAGGAAGTCTGGCAAAATTGACCTTTGAGGTGATTTCGAAAACAAAACCCCGACCCGTCTAGCTGATTCGCTTCTAATTTTAGTGAGATTGATTTCGCCCGGATTGAACGACAAATTGGCTTAAAAATAATATATAACTCTTTTGATCTGGTAAAAATCAGGTTAATAACTTGCCAATAAAGTTATGTAACAGCTGAAAATTTTTTTAATATTGATATTAGTCTAGATAGACCATATAGGCAAAATTTGATAAAAGTCTGAACGTTTCGTTGCAGCAACTTTTGCATTTTGCCAAAATTTTCGTATAAAATGTCGCCTTGGCCGGCTTTTATTGTGTTTTCAATTGCAATCGCTTTCAAATCGAAAATCACAGGCCAAACACTGGATACGATTTATATAACGTCTTAAAAGCGCCGTGCTTCCGTGGCGCAATCGGTTAGCGCGTTCGGCTGTTAACCGAAAGGTTGGTGGTTCGAGTCCACCCGGGAGCGAGTAACTTTTTCGACGTTTTCAATGTTTTGCGATAAAATTTTGTATGCACAAGTTGCTCCACAGCTTCACAACAATTTTTGTCTTTCGCGTCAACTTTTTTTACACTTTTTTCCCTTTTTGGCACGATCGTCCTCATTAATCTTTTGGCCTTCCTCGAAATCCGAAGCTTTTGAGATTTCACATAAACATATTCTAAATGTTACGAGTATCTCTTTGTGTTTTGACCGCACCTGCTATCCGACACTTTGTTGACATTTCGATTCTTTATTAATTATACATTCATGTCCTCAAAAAAATGGGGATCTGGAAGAGATGAGTGTTTATGAACATGGATATGTCGTCTCGCTCTCAAGAAGTGCGTGCACTGGGAAAATCGTCGTTATAATATTTTTTTGACAGCTTGTTTTGCGGAGCCAAATATTGGGCAAGTCGACCAATTTGCCCAAAAATGGAAGAAACTGAAAAATAACAAAATTTCATGAAAAATTTCGCTTTTTTGGCATCTTTTTGAAGTTAAAGTACGGTTACTTTTGAATCACCTGCCTTCTAATATTGCCAAAATTTTGATGACATAGAAATTTTAGTTCACGCCTTTCATAAGTCTGGCAAAAGCAGCAGTTGTTTCGCTGTAAAAGGCGCAATTCAACAGTAAAAGTATCTATACTACTCTCTACAGTGCAAAGTGAAATTTTGTTTTCGGACAGTACGTGTCGCGGAAATCACCCTGTACGAACGGACTAGTATACATATTTCTTAGAAAATTTGTCCCTAAACTTGCGCTAGGTTTAGGCCCCCCCCCCTCGAAAAGGGGTGGGCGAAAAAAATGAAAATGGGTAAGGGGGGAGGGTAAGGTAAAGTTTTGCTCCGCAAAATTTTTTTTTCTCAATTTACCTTTAGTCCCAAAAATCTCCTACCCCCAGACCAACTCCTCAGCTACGCCCCTGATCAAGATGTTCACTTGTTTTTTTGACCATTTTTCCGCAATTTTGAGACAAAATTTTATTTTCGATGACTCATTTTAAACGCATAGCAGTCGTCTAATTATCAAGTTTTTTTGACGACGGCCAGAAACTTTTCGAAAGATTCATTTCTCTCCTTTCCGCTTCTTTGATATCCCATTCAATGTGAGTGATCTGGGATTAAAATAGGACCGCATTAATTTCGATCACTCAATTGATGTGTTTTTGGCTGTGATATCATTTCCGATGCATTTGATTTAATCTTTTTTCAATGACAATGAAACATTATTTTTGAGTTAATTAGACGGCAATTCGAGGAATGATAAATATAATTACCGGGCTGGTTGTGTAGAGATTTTAAAAACGATAAATATAAATATGGAAGTGCGCAAGTTATTCTTTGTATCTTGGGTGGCGAAAATGCAAGCAAATCTAATTATTCGCGTAGAAACTTTGAGGAAAAGAAACTTTCTTTGAACAAAGTGTTCAAGGAGAAGCATGTCTAAACAAGTACAAACAACGTTTTTGAGCCAAACTTTTTTTAATTTAAAGGGACACTGCAGCTACTTTTGAACCGCACTTTTTACGGCGTGGAAACGAAATGTCCAAAAAATTTTGTTGTCTACTGTACCAATAACGACGTGAAAAATTATATAACGCTTACATTCTACATGCTTACTAATAATTATTTTTCTGTTTGCAATTTTCCCGGTTTTATTTTCGCGGCAGGACATAAAAAATTTTTTTGACATTTTGTTTCCCGCGCCGTAAAAAGCATAATTCAAAATCAGCTGAACTGCGCTTTTAATATAGCCAAAATCTTGTTTTCACAAAAATGTTAGCTCACGTTTTTCATTCATCTGGCAAAAGCAGTAATTGTTTTGCATCAAGTCTTTATCTTCGACTTGCTAAAGCACATTTCATTACTTTTCCGCTATTCAACCAAGGTATCTTGTTAATTTCTGCAAAGGACAATCCAAAAAACTTGTCTATGACTTATAACATTGTTTTCCGAGATGCTTTGCATGCTCCATAAAAATTTGAGGCCACCCTCGGTTACTAAATCACTCATTTCCCACCAATATCCTCCTCCAATCTTGTTTTGGACCCTCCAGACAAGCTCTTCAAAATTCCCAGCCTCCTAACCGTTATTACCCAATAGAAGCTCGCTAAATTTTACTTTAACTGCCCTTGATAGACCTACAGGAACTCACCAACAACTTTTAAAATTTATGCCTTCAGGCATTTTGGCAGGTAATCCAATCCGAGACGACCTATACAACAAATACCTTTCAGACGGGTTGAAGGGGCTGAGAATGACACGAACGTGTCATATCCAGCTTGAAAATATTATTTAGAGGGTAAATAACGTTGTTACGAAGCAATAAACATGTCATTGGTTAAGAAAATGAAGAAAAATTATTTTAAAAATGTGTAAAATAGGGTAATAGTGAGGAGACATTATGGAGTTAATCAGCAGATTTCTGAATTTATACCCTTAGGCATTTTGGTTGCAAAATAAGTAGAAGTTGACTTGGAACCCGATAAAGGAAATATTTTGTGGACCATTTTATGATGACAAGAGTGTGCCAAATTTGGTTTAAAGTTTTATCTAATGAATTAAGAAGCAACAATTGCTCGTTTTTTTCACGTCAAAATCTTGGTTGTTTCTGCAAAACGCAAAAAATTTGTTTGCATATTCTTTGCTCGTTTTTTTTTATTTTATTTGTTCTGAAATTTTAATCTCTAAAAGTTCAAAAAAACAATTTTTCTCATTTTTTCCAACAGTAATCCTTCCGAAAGTTCACATTTCAAATAATTTTTTTTCCTCCGACATTGTTCATAGATCAAATCAAATTTGGTCATAAATTTCGAGTGGCACTTTTATTTTGGCGTGTTTATTGTTGTTGCTATGTTCTCTCTGCTTTCTTGTCTGTGCATTTCGTTCTTTGGACATGGTTTGGTTGCAAATATAAAATTTGACCAATTCTTTGGAGAGCTTTGACACGAAGTTCCGGAACGCTAGACTTGGAAGAGATTTGAAACCAAAAATAAGAGTAAACAATTAGAAATTGGGAGTATTGTTGGAAGAAGCTTTTAAAAAATTTTTTACTTCCCCATCTTCCGTCATTTTTGATAATTGAATATACAGTATCTGCTCAGCGAATTGTGATTCAAATTTTGCACACAAATAGGACATAGGCTACTTATCAGTTTCAACAAATTTGAGCTTCCGCTTAGCAGGCGCAGTCGAGATATTCAACGGCCTTTGTGGCCGAGAGAGTACGCGAAAGGCGGAGTGCGGTCAGAGAGAAAAACACTTTTTGGTCGTATCTTTGCCAGTTTTGCAGGAAAAAAGTGTATTTTGTGTGGAAACATTACCCTTTACGGTAGAAATAATTGAGGAAAATTTTATGCCAAAATTTGCAAAAAAGTATCACATTGTTGCCGACTTTTGATCTGAAATCTCGATTGTTTCTGCAAAGCGCAAGCTAAAAATTTCGGATGTGGGTTAGACAAAAATATTCCAAATTTGTGCCCAGCTATGTCAAGATTTGAGTATCGGATTTGGAGTACTCCCCCTGTTGGCCGGCAAATATTAACGTCAACAAAAATCCTTTGCTGGCGTGGCATTGGCGACTAGACCTTTCCATGCCAGTCATTTTTATGATCTATATACCCTAAATTTCACGTCACTCAACATCATTTTATTCCTCCCAAAATTTTCTTTCAATAAAAAAAATACATTCTTCCCCAAAGCAATTGTAATATCCCATTCGACGTCATCCCAACTTCCTTCCTCTTGCTAAATGGTTGCCCTTGGGGCTTTATTTATTTTGCTCCCATTGTTGTTTTGGTTGATAATGAAGAAGAGAGGAAAAAGAGGTTAATTGGTCATGTGGGACCGGCAAGTCTTCGTATTTGGGTCCCAAAGTCTGGGGACTTGTGCGGATCGTGGGACACGCGGCCGAAACGGCCCATAAACGTGGCGGATATTTTTGGGATTTGAATAATGAATATAGAATAGGGAAATGATCAAAAGGCTTAAAGAATTTTCAGGAGATTTCCTGAATTTTTCTATTTTTTGGTAAAAAGTATATAATGCTAGTCCGTCCGGAAGGTCGCTAAAGTGATTTTTGATGTTTGCACTGTGCAAAAAAAGTCAGGTTGCGACAGCCAAAAAAAACCTATTGCACGGTGCAAAAAGCAAGAATTTGCACAGTGCAAAGTGAATTTTTGTTTTTGCACAGTGCATGTCGTAATGTCGTAAAGATCACTCCAGCAACTTTACGGAAGGGCTAGTAATGATAAAATTTAAAAAATGTATTTGGAAAAACGAGCTTTTGTTGAGATCTAAAATGGTACAAGTTTACCTCGGAATGTCTCAAAGAGTGACGCTCAGGTTTTGATGAGATTTGGCCCAAATTTACATTTTTTTTATTAGGTATGCGAGATTCCAGGCCCTCACGATCAGGTACGACCGAAATACTGAACGATCCTCGCGGCCGACAGAGTACGCAAAACGAGGAGAGCGGTTAGAGAGGAAAACACGTTTTGGCTATAACTTTGTCAGTTTCACGTGGAAAAAATAATTTTTTAGTAGAAATATTACACTCTACGTTAGAACTAAGCATACAACTTTTCACGCCAAAAAGTGTTGCATTTTTGCCGACTTTTGATCTAAAAACCTCAATTGTATCTGCAAAGCGCAAACTAGGGGTATCGCTTATTTCTTAAAAAAAAATTTTTTAATTTGAGCCAAGTTCAACCAAATAATTTTCAAGGACTTCCTTGAAAACTCTTCTCGATTCCCTCACAACAAAACGTTTTTCATCAATTCTTTGTTTCTAATGCCACATTTCCGGCATTTCAACTTTTTCCGTAATATTAACAATTCTCATGTTAAATTTCCCATACCCACTCACATATTCCCCTCCATTTCCTAATCGTATACATATAAATAACAAAACGTCACTCCAAAATCCCCGGCTAAACTTTGTTTCCTTACAGACGCCGTTTGCTTGTCACACTTGTCAAGTACTCCTCAAAATTTGTCAAGTCCAGCCCCATGAAATGTAGTCGAATTTCGGGCGGAAGTGGTCAAATTTCAAAATCCGACCGCTCGTTTGATTTATTTTTTGGACCCACTTTCTTTGTCGACCGAAACCCCTCGGGGAACAATTTGAAGCCGAAACGAGGGGAGCGCGAAGAAAAAGTTGCCCCACGAATGTTTGCACGAAAATATGGAAAGAGCCGAACGGCCCGGAACGGCATCATTAATTCGGATTAAAGCGGGGCGCGGCGGTCGGTTTGATAGAGAGTCGGTTTGTTATATGGTTTGAAGAAGTTGGCTGAGAGTTGGGTTAGAAGGCGTTTTTTGGATGAGAAACGTCGATGGGGAATAGAGTCAAAGCTAAATGCAACTTATCGTAAAGAATCAAAATTTTTTTTTGCTATAGAAAGGCTTCGTTGTATGTAGATTTATTTTGTCCTAAAATTGACTTTTAAAGCATTTGAAAAAGTTCGTTATAGACACTTTTTTCTGTAGTGGACAATGGAGCTTCTGTTGGACGTACTATCATAGTTCATTTACGAAGTCGCTGGAGTGTTTTCCGCGACAAGCACAATGCAAAAAAGTCAGGGTGCAAGCGACAGCCGAAAAAAGCCTATTGCACGGTGCAAAAAACAAGAAATTGCACAGTGCAAAGTGAACTTTTGTTTTCGCACAGTGCGTGTCGCGAAACTCTCTCCAACGACTTTGTGAACGGACAAGTACAGCGGTTTCAAGGTCGTTTTTGTATATTAAATTTTAAGATCGAGCTTTCTTTGCTCGGGAAATGCACCTTTTGCCCAAGCTTTGGCAAAAAAGGACATTAGCCGGAGCGCAATTTACAAATTTACTTTGATTTTACAATTTCTTTGATTGCAATTAAACCTATAAACATATTTTACCATGAGCCCTTTCTTAAGGCTACGTACCTTTGAATCGCGCTTTTCATGGCGTAGGAAACAAAATTTCAGAACGTTTATGTCCTGCCGCGATAACAAGGTCGGCAAAATCGCAAACAAAGAATAATTATTAGTAAGCATGTAAATAGAAGGTCACCGTAATGTTTTTCCGGTCGTTATACATATAGTAGGATAGTAGATGAAGAAATTTTTAGAATATATTGGTTCTCACACCGTAAAATGCAATTGAAAAAAAACTATACTCGCCCTTTAATAGACAGACCAAAAGAATTTGTCCAGTTAAAAGGCCAGAACAACTACTTTTGAATTGCGCGTTTTACGCCGTGTGAAACGAAATGTCAAAAAAAAATTTTTTATGTCCTGCAACGGAAACAAAAACGGCAGAGTTGCAAACAGTAAAATAATCATTAGTAAGCTTGTAGAATGTCACTATTATTTTTTTCCGTTGTTATTGGTACAACAGACAAAAAAACTTTTCGGACATTTCGTTTCTACGCCGTAAAAAGCGCGATTCCAAAGTAGTTGTACTGTCCCTTTAAGCGCTCTAGCAAATATATAGATATAGTATGTTAAAAGATGCCGCCAATATCTGGCTTTTTTCACAAAGATTGACCGCATTTGATGGACTCTCTTTTTTACCGCCTGTTTGACCGGTCATGATATTTATGAGACTACGAGAGCTTAGTGCGTCTCTCGCAATATCTAAAAACTTCTTTTCGTCTCGATACAATTGAAAAGACAACACAAATTTAGAAAGTATTGTAGTTCCGAGCCGTGTTTTCTCAAGACTTTATTCTTGCTCCGGTTTCACTTCATTCTTAATACCTTTTCTTTGATTTGCCTTAGATGACTGGACCTTTGACGCTAAATGCAAGGCAAAATTTACTCATGGACTAACTTAAATCAGTTAATTATCTGTTGTCATTGTTTTTTTTTACATTCAATACGCCTTTTTTAATATTGAAGGACCAAAACAACTACATTTGATCTGTGACATTTCCACTTCCAGATCGTAAAAGCAAGACTCAAACGTATTAGTTGTTTTGGTCCTTTAATAAGGAAAGTAGTCCAAGTGCAACGCTGAGGTATTGAAAAAACTTGGCACAAATTTAGGTTAAATTCGCGTTTAACAGAGACGACCAAGATTTTTAAATCCAACTTTGAGAAACAGTGGCACCTTTTTGCGGATTTTGGCATAAAAACTTTTTATTTCTAACGTAGAGTGTAATGCTTCTACAAAAAAATCAATTTTTTCCGTACGAAACTGAAAAAGATAGGGCACCAAGGTGTTTTCTCCCACCGCTCTCCGCGTTTCGCATTCTCTCTCGGCCGCGAAGATTGTTGAATATCTCGGCTGCGCCTGCAAAGCGCGGGGTATAATTTTCAGGAATTGATATATGGCCTAGGCATAACGTGTGTACGAAATTTAAATTAAATCTGAATGTCGCACTTGAAATCCCTGTCATTGCTTAGCCAGTGGAAAAAATCTTTTGTCGCTTAAAAGAACAGTACAGCTGCTTTTGAATCGCGCTTTTACGGCGTGGAAACGAAATGTCCAAAAATATTCTTCGTCTACTGTACTAATAATAACGGAAAAAAATAATAGTGACATTCTACATGCTTACTGATAATTATTTTACTCCTTTGGTTTCGCTGCAGGACATAAAAAAACTTTTTAGACGTTTCGTTTCACACGCCGTAAAACGCTCAATTCAAAAGTAGCTGTTCTGGCCTTTTAACGCAGCGTTTATCTATAGTCATACGGTTAAATTCTTAATCATCTATAGTCTTTTTATGTCCACAAATTTATTACCCATTTGTTGCCATGGGAAGTTTGGCCATTGACTTGGCTATTATAATTTCTTTCAATGATAAAACAAAATAAATTGGGAAAAAACTCATTCCCAGAATCCGCATAAATAAACCGAACGGAAGTTTAACCAAATTTGCGGAGCGTTTTTTGAGAACCACACCCAGACAACTACATTTGGTATCATATACGAATTTGTTGACGTATATGTATTAGTAAAAAGAATATGATTGTTTTGTTGTTTGACGTGCGAAAACATAGCCCGAATTCTGTAGGGACAATTGTGTAGGAGAGAAAAAAATATTTGTGCTCAGGAAATTTGATGGAGGGGAGTTGACCTTATACTAGTCCGTTCGCAAAGTCGCTGGGAGTGATTCATGCGACATGCACTGTGCGAAAACAAAAGTTTGCCTTGCACGGTGCAATTGGTTGATTTTTGCACCGTGCAATAAGCTTTTTGGCTGTCGCTCGCAACATGACTTTGTTTTTGCACAGTACATGTCGCCGAATTCACTCCAGGACTCGTAAAGGAAAATTCAGCCAATTTCAAGCTTCGATTTGCTAATTATTTTGAATATAAAATTTACAGAGACAAGAAATTGATCTCAGAGAATTTTAGTCTTTTCTATACAAGCCTTGAAGCGGAATTCAACGATCGTTGTCGCCGAGAGAGAAGAAAAACGAGGAGAGCGGTCAAAGAGAAAAGAGGGTTTTGTCAATAAGTCTTCGAATAACACCAAGAAGTTCTTGAAGAACTGAACCGGTTTATTCTTAAGCCAAATGAACCTCCGTACAATGAAAACCTTCTATAGCGAATAGGTTTTTTTCTTTGTAATCCGCTGACTTTATATATCAAACGTCGCTGCAGTGATTTATGCGATATGCATTGTGCGAAAACAAAAGTTCACCTTGCACTGTGCAATTGGTTGCTTTTTGCACCGTGCAATAAACTTTTATTGGCTGTTGCTCTAAACCTGAGTTTTTTGCCCAGTGCATATCGCCGAAATCACTCCAGCGTCTTTCCAGACGGACTAGTATTGACATTTCGTTAGACTGTTTTGCCGTCCAGGGCAGAGCCATCGCTGCGCTTCGATCTTTATCCGCTATCTCACTTTCTATATACATATGTCTTGAAAGCAAGATACTAGTCCATCCGGAAAGTCGCTGGAATAATTTTTGATGCTTGCGCTGTGCAATTGGTTGCTTTTTGCACCGTGCAATAAACTTTTATTGGCTGTTGCTCTAAACCTGAGTTTTTTGCCCAGTGCATATCGCCGAAATCACTCCAGCGTCTTTCCAGACGGACTAGTATTGACATTTCGTTAGACTGTTTTGCCGTCCAGGGCAGAGCCATCGCTGCGCTTCGATCTTTATCCGCTATCTCACTTTCTATATACATATGTCTTGAAAGCAAGATACTAGTCCATCCGGAAAGTCGCTGGAATAATTTTTGATGCTTGCGCTGTGCAATTGGTTGCTTTTTGCACCGTGCAATAAACTTTTATTGGCTGTTGCTCTAAACCTGACTTTTCTGCACAGTGCATGTTGCCGAAATCACTCCAGCGTCTTTCCACACGGACTAGTATTGACATTTCGTTAGACTTTTTTTGTCCAGAGCTGATCCATCGCTGCGCTTCGATTTCCATCCGCTGTCTCACTTTCTATATATATATATGTCTTGAAAACAAGATACTAGTCCATCCGGAAAGTCGCTGGAGTGATTTTTGATTCTTGCACTGTGCAAGCGAAAACAGAAAAAAAGCCCATTGCACCCTGCAAAAAGCAGGAAATTGCACAGTGCAAAGGAAACTTTTGTTTTTTCGCAGTGCATATCGCGGAAATGACTCCAGCGACTTTATGGACGTACTGGTATAGTGCTGATTTCAAGGTCAGCAATCTACCTTGTTCCAAATCACATGTCCAATGACCTCATTCCGAAACTTTGTGGTTTTATGTGAATGCCCTTTTGGCGCTGCTTCATTTTACATTGTTGCAACCCCACCATCAGGCGCAAATCCTTATGGGCTCATTTGTCAAAACCCCCCGCTCTCTTCGCTTCTTTGCGGATTCTCATGCCCACAAATAGCCCATAAAACAGCAGAGCGCCGGAAGTGTGCATGTACTCGAGTCATAAATATGAAGTGAATGGGTACTTTGACTTTCTTCCCTTTTTTTGTTGGCAATGTTCTTCAAATGGAGGTTAAACTTGGATTTGTCTGGACGAGCTAGCGATAATTAGCTGTCCTAAATAAATATGTACAGAGACTCCATTTTTGCATAGATTTCAAAAATGTTTGTCTATCTTTATATTGCACATGGCTAGGTTGTCTTCCTAGATGTTAACAGTTTTTGTTCAATTAATCGAGGTGTCCAAGTAGTACAATAAAGCTCATAATTACTCGCTACCTCTTAGTTGTCCATCAAACCCTATTATAAATACATAATATCTTTGGCATGTGATTTGTGGACCTTCAGCGGTCGATTTCTTCAAACCAGTAATTCGTTGGCAATTTTTGAAACCGCTTGCTTAGACAACTTTTCAAGGGCTTTTAAACGATACATAGCACATGTCATTTGGCTATGTATATTTTTCAGAATTCGTTTATTAGTAGCCATGTTCATAACTAACGTTCGGAAGATATGTGATCTCCGGATTGCCTTGTGTTCTGTCATTTGTTACAGGAAGGCCTTCAAGATTTTACCCGAAGCCAGTCGATTCTATACCCTTAGTTTTTAACACTGTGTTCTAGACACTTGAACAAATAAACCCGTTAGAGGATTAGCTATTGCAATGGTTGTACGGCTTCAGCTGTATATCTCGAAATGTTCTTAATTCAAGAGCTAATAGAGCCAGTAAGATTTATCGTAGTTTACACATGCATCGTGTCTGATTTTGGTGACTTTAAGCAATTCTATCAGCGTTATAACAAAGAAACTTGCCTTTAAAGGACTAAAACAACTATCATACATTTGAATTTTGCTTTGACAGCTTGGACGACGAAATGTCACATTATTTTTGCTGTCTCTCGTTGTAAAATGGTATTGGCGATAGTTAAAAATAGTCAAATAGATCGTAAAATACATCATCATCAATTTTTATATTATTTCTACTTTGTTTTAAGGGCGTGGGAGGACACAAAATTCTGTGACATTTCGTCTTCCAAGCAGTAAAAGCGAAATTCAAATGTATGATAGTTGTTTTGGTTCATAATCCAACCGTTTCCTTTGGAATTACTGTAGATGAAATGCCTTTGAACTTTGGATCTCCTTCTCCCCTCTACAATATCGCCTCTTTTCCTCACCTATTCATGCGAATATCGCAATTTCCTCTTTTCCTTGCACATCCCACTTCCTTATCCGTCTTGCTTCTCCAATTTCCAGCGGCGGATTAAACAGTACGCCACTTTTTTGCTGGCCCATACTTTTGCGCCCCGTTCCCTTTTTATGTACATATCTTTTTCGATCCTTCGCACGCCGGATTAACTTGCCGTGGGTGTCGAAGGGGGGATAGGTAAGGCTTCGCGGGTTTGGCCTACATTTTCGTTCTCGAAGGGATGTATTTTGGGATTTGATAGTGATGTTGAAGGGGTGGTTTTGTGGGCGACAGGAGAGTGCGCAAAGCTCAAATTTTTTACAAAACAAAATTAAAATAAATTTTTTTTGAGAGATATGAAAAATTCGTTGCGCTCTGCAGAAACAACCGAGATTTTTTGGATAAAAAATAAGAAAAATCTATCTTTTTTGGAATATTTCCACAAAAAATCACTTTTTTCCACCCAAAATTGAGAGAGATATGGCAAAAGCGTGCTTCTGTCTGACCGCTCTCCGCATTTCGCGCACTCTCATTTTTGCGAATTTTTGCATGAAAAGTAAATATTATGGCTTGTGGAAACATTAACGTACACGGTAATGTTTCCACAAAGCAATCAATTTATTCTATACAAAACTGGCCATAATATGGTCAAAAAATGTTTCTCTCTCACTGCTCTCCGCATTTCGCGTACTCTCTCGGCGGCAAAGATCGCTGAATATCTCGGCTCTACCTCCAAAATGCGAACTTAAATTCTCAGGAATTAATACGTGGCCCAGATGAAATGTATGTGCAAAATTTAGAAGAAATTTGAGCATTGCCCTTGAGATGTTTCCTGTGTTAAATTACGACAAGTTTTACAACAATTATGGCGTCAATTTGGGACAACTCATTCATCATCCGTTTTACTTTGACCCAACTTTTTGAAAATGTTTTTTAACCCTCAAACTTCCCAAATATACATTTCCCACATCACGCAACCTCTATTTTTGCTCACAACTTTCCGGATGACTTCATTTCTTAATTCATTCCCAAAAACCCTTCTAATAAGCGGACCCTGGAAACAATTCCCACCACCAGAATATGGCCTCAATGCCGGGTTGCGTTCGGTTTTTGTGATGTCTGTCGCGTGACAATGGCTCTCCTGACATTTGATGTTCAACTTTTTTTTTCAGACCAATTGTTCCGCTACTTGCACTTGGCGCGGTTTGCAGATTTCTTTCGGCCAATTGACCTGATGATTTGTCAAGTGTAACATTCGGTTAGGCCCGGGGACTTATATTCACTCGATAAGAGACGAGAGCCGTTGATATGAGAGTCTAATTCATCTAATGAAATTTTGAGAGCAAGTCGTGAACGCGGAACTGCAAAAGGGCATCTCTTTATTTGGGTACATTACTATACGTTACCTGTACTATTTTTTCCCATTTTTGATTTTTATATTATAATCTAACAAGTTGATGTCGACTGACGGTGTCAAATGTATGATGAAATTGTGAAAAGGACAACGGTATAAAATGGGCTAATATGATGGGTCTGGCCTGTGAATTTTATAGCTGAACCTTCATCCCCATTTACTTTGAGCCTACAGATCGAACTACATTTTTTGGCAATGGCTTTGCCATTTTACGCGCCAAAAGGTATTTCTCTGTACAAAAAATATTTATTTTCCCTCGAAACTGTCAAAGATATAAGGGTGTAGTGGTCACAGAAGAATTTGCCTCGAATTTCTTCCGATGAGGCAAAAATCAGTGCAAAAATTGGTCTGCCTCGTTTTTGGAAATTCATGCCTGAGTTAATTGCAATTTCGTACAATTTTTTAAGTCTGCACTGATATCTGAGATTATTAAGAGACCAGAACAGCTACCTTTGAATCGCGATTTTTACGGCGTGTGAAACGAAATGTCAAAAAAAATTTTTTTTATGTCCTGCAGCAAAAGCAAAGGCGGAACATTTGCAAACAGTAAAATATTTATTAGTAAGCATGTAGAATGTTACCATTATTTTTTTACGTTGTTATTGGTACAGTAGACGAAGAAACTTTTTGGACATTTCGTTCCCACGCCGTAAAACGCGCGATGCAAAAGCAGTTGTACTGCCCCTTTAAGTGGGCAATGAATTTCAAAAATCGATACAGACCAATTTCTGCACTGATTTTCGCCTCATCGGAACAAATTCGAGGCAAATTCTTCTGCGACCACTCTTATATGTACTACTCCGTTTGGCAACTCGCTGGGGTGATTTTATGTGTTTGCACTGTGCGAAAAAGGTTTGGTGGCAGCCAAAAAAGCTTATTGCACGGTGTAAAAAAAAAAGAAATTGCACAGTGCAATTCAAACTTTTGTTTTCTCACAGTGCATGTCGCCCAAATCTCTCCAGCGACTTGCTTTTATGTCTTTTTGCTTTTCAAAACGTCAAAGTTCAATAACACTTCACAATTGCGCATTGAATGAAGTCAGATGGGCAGTTTTGACGTGTGTGCAAAATTTAAAGAAAATCTGAGCGTAGGGGGTACATCCTATGTATAATAATTACTATACATATGTGCGTTAGGCAGACCATGCATACAAAATTTGAGATCTCAATGTTTAGGCATTTTTACAGTATTTTATTATTTTGCACTTGGAGTTTCCTTTGTTAATTTAAATTTACCTCCAAGTTTCATTCAAGTTCGACCGTCCTACACTTTGTTTAATTTAAACATTTTCTAATATTAAAAATAATTTTAAATCTACTTCCGACAAACGAAAATCTAAATAAAAAGTTCATGCGAAATTGCCTGAGGCAAAAATTTTTAATAATTCATTTATGTGCATGTATTTGCTTGACGCACTTCCCATTTTATTACTCTTTGATATTCCCATATTTGGTTTGCCGTCTTTTTATTGGCACGCATTCGTAGTTTATATTATGTATTGGACATGTTCAAATTTAGAAGAAGCAGATTGAAATATAATACAATATTGGAGCGTCTTGAGAACATTTTAAAACTGCAAAGTAATGTTTTATATGTCTTTTGTAAGTGGAAAAACGTTGTTTTCAGCAGACATTTGAATACAAAATAAAAGAAACGTAGAGAATATAAGATTTTTGGGTACAAAGATGAATGTAAAATCAGTTGAAAGAATGTAAAATGTTTTGCGAAATTGTAGCAGGTTTTTTTGATGGGAAATAGGAGCGTTGTTGCTTATTTGTTACACCAGCCAAAATTTTCCGCATTTTTTTTACAGCTTGGAAGACGAAATGTCACAAAATTTTTGCTGTCTCTCGTCTCGGAATTTGCAATAGTTCAAAATAATCAAATAGATTGTAAAATACATCGCCAGCAGTTTTGCATCTGTTCTAATATGTTTTAAAGGCGCGAGAGAACAAAAAATTCTGTGACATTTTGTCTTCCAAGCCGTAGAAGCGAGATTCGAATGTATGTAGTTATTTCGGTCCTTCAAAAGGCCAGAACAGCTGCTTTTGAATTGCGCTTTTTTGCGGCGTGTGGAACGAAATGTCAAAAAAGTTTTTTTACGCCCTGCAGCGAAATCAAAAGTGGCAGAGTTGCAAACAATAAAATAATTATTAGTAAGCATGTAGAATGCTACCATTATCTTTTTTCCGTTGTTAGTGGTACAACAGACGAAGAGACTTTTTGTACATTTCGTTCCCACGCCGTAAAACGCGCGATGCAAAAGCAGTTGTACTGGCCCTTTAAGTCATTTTTTTTAGCAAATTGCAAAAAACAGTAAATTCTAAGCAAATACCTGGAAAGAATTGTACGTGCAGCAATATACCGAACTCTACTTGTTTCCCTACTCTACGTTCATTTTTTGTAGCCATGCTTTGCGTGACATAATTAATTCTCGTACGGCAACTGACAGTTTTTATAGGCATTTCTCGCTGTAACAATTTCCATGTGCTCAAAATATTAATTTGCGACAAAAACTTCGCGTCACACGCTGCCTTCACATTCATCTGTTCCTCACTGTGCTATGATAGAAAGCTCGCAATACCCGTTTCCAGTTTTTGTAGTCAGCAGAAGAAGATGGCTCGCTGAAACGCTGGCTGGGTGCGCCTTTTTCTAACATTTTTGAGGATGCAACGGCCAATCAAACCTTTGGCTCCTTATTTGGATAATTTTTTTAATAATTCAAATTCTCGGTTAGCTGTTGATGAGATTCTTTGCCAAACCCTCTGTTTGTAGCACTTGTAGCCCTCAGATTAGTAAATTACATATTTAAAGGACCAAGACAACTACATTCGAATTTCGTTTTTACGGCTTGGAAGACGAAATGTCAAAAAATTCTTTGGTTTCCCACGCCTTTAAAACAAAGTTGAAGTAGTTTTAAAACCGCTAAGGATGTATTTGATAATCTATTTGATTATTTTGAACTATTGCCAATTCCGTTTTACGACGAGGAACAGCAAAAATTCTGTGACATTTCGTCTTGCAAGCCGTAATTTCAAATGTAGCTGTGTTGCACGGCAACCCGACGTTTTTCCTGGCTCCTTTCGACGATTCGACCACTTTGTATCGATCAAACGAAATGTCAAAAAGGAATTTTTCGTGGAGTTTTTCGGTCGAAAAATATTTTTCTCGAAATTATTTTATTTCTTTTGTCAATTGTGACATTTCGTTTGGACAAAATTCAAAAGTAGGCGGGAAGCATTTTTCTTCTATTTCGGGTTGCCGTGCGTTGGTCCTTCAAAGGGCTACTTTTGAATCGCGCTTTTTACGGCGTGGAAACGAAATGTCCAAACAGTTTCTTCGTCTACTGTACCAATAACAACGGAAAAAAAATAATGGTGACAGTCTACATGCTTACTAACAATTATTTTACCGTTTGCAACTCTGTCGCCTTTGTTTTCGCTTCAGGACATAAAAAAACTTTTTTGACATTTCGTTTCACACGCCATAAAAAGCGCAATTCAAAATTAGCTGTTCTGGTCTTTTAAAACGGCAGGTTACAAGTGCTGATGGGTCATAATCGCAGTTATTTATTTACAAAAGGCTTTAATTTTGTTGCAAATCACCTTTATCGTGCTTTTTTTAATATTCTTTCTACTTGATATTCACTAAACAGCTAATAACTCGTTCATTCCGTGGGCAGGTGTTGTAACATTGCACTAGATTATTTTTGAAATTATTCTATTACTTTCAACTTGTTTAACTCTTAATTATCGATATGCTTGGAAGTTTGGGAATTCCTTTCATTATTAGCTTCATATTTATAGTACGGTAAGATATATTATAGTACGGTTCTTTGTAAGCGGACATAAAAACAAGAAATCGGATATAACAGCTTACGTCTTATGTTTGTAAATCCTTGTAAATTCAGCGAGCGGCGCGCGGGGAGGATGTAATGCGATATGAACATGGTTGATACATTGAAATGTAAATTTAATGATATAGGAAGTGTTGGGAGATATTTGTTTTTTTTTTGAAGGATCTAAACCTACAATTTGTCTAGAACACGTACTTAAAGGGCCAGAACAGCTACTTTTGAATTGCGCGTTTTACGGTGTGTGAAGCGAAATGTCAGAGAAGTTTTTTTATGTCCTGCAGCGAAAACAAAAGCGGCAGAGTTGCAAACAGTAAAATAATTATTAGTAAGCATGTAGGATGTCACCGTTATTTTTTCCGTTGTTATTCGCACAGTAGACAAAGAAACTTTTTGGACATTTAGTTTTCAAGCCGTAAAAAACGCAGTTCAAGGGTATAATAGCTGTATGCACGTCAAATCAAAGAAAAAAGAGAGGGAACTCTTCAAGTTGGCATTTCGTCACAAATATGGGATCCGAGAAATCTTTTTTGACCGATTTATTCTCTAATTTGGTAAAAACCAGGTCTTTTTTAGCAAAGTTTACCATTTTCAAGCTATATGGATTCTTTTCATACATGTTTTGACCGGTAATAACTAGCGGGAAAATTTTAAAATAATTTTTCCTTTAAATCTTTGGACGAAAAGCCAACTTGAAGAGTTATCTCCTCGATTTGACGTGCATTGTCTTTTTAAGTGGAACTTCTGTACAACAACCGTCCGTAATTGAAACCCCGTTTACAAAAGCAAATTTCAAATGTCCGGAAAGCCAATTTTCGGGCAAAATAAATAATTTGAACAACAAAACCCTTGTATAACAAGCAAAATTTATGCGTTGTAGAAAGGTTTTACCGTACAAACGTCGTTGTTGGTCTGAAACTGATTTTTGGGGTCTTTGCGGTTGTTTCTTATAAACGGGCTTCATTGTGCGGAAATCTAATATACAGAGGTTTCGCTGTGCGGTACATTCGGAGTGGACCATCGTAAAATGCCACTGTAATAACTTTTTGAAGGTTTTTTGCCCACTCTTTTATTATTTGCCCCCTTATGCAAAAAATTCCATCCGAATTCGTCAATGCCTCTTTGCTTGCACGTCTTAATCTTGGGTTTCCAACAAAAATCCCGAATCCGTTGGACTTCAACTCAATTTTCTAATTTTCCCCGAAATTTTTGGGCCAATCAAAAACAAAATGTTCCGCTTTTTCAGTGCCGAAAAAACGGTTCCCAGTCTTTCATATAACAAATAAATGTTGTTCGTTGAATGAAAGTTTTTGCCTTGGGAATTCGGAAATTTCCGGTTGGCTGTTTGTTATCCAAGCTCTTTGAACTTTGGGCGAAACAAGGGAATGGTTTCATTTTTTTTGGCCTCGGGGCATTTCAATGAATTCTTCATGATTTGCCCGTTCCTTCGACAATTATATCCCGAGTATGTCTTGAGGCAAACAGAGAAACGAAGGGAATTTAGAGGGAGTTGCGACGTAATTTGGGATGAAAGTTGGAGGAAATAGGTTTGGAATTTTTGACTACAGTCAAAGCTCTGCACAACGAATCGGAATGCGCTCAAAAGTCGTTGTAGAAAGGACTGGTTAAAGTGAGCTTTTAGCAGCCTTGACTGACTCTTGATACCTTTGAACTTATTTGTTATGCAGGGGTTTTCAGCTTTTGTTGTATGTAGATTTCGCTGTATTTGAAATTTTCTGAATTTTTGTGTGATTTTTTGAATTTTTTTAATTTCCTTTTCTTTAATTTACAAAAAACTACCAGATTTGGACGTCTGTTGTTGTTTGGCATACTAAAAGACGTTTTAACGCCGCTAATCCAAGGCTTTGATGTTGTTGATGTTTTGGAAAACAGACGTTTTACTTCGTTTCCTTTTACTGCAAAATGCAATTCTCATTGGGGTTGTTGGTTTTTATGGCGGAATTTGGCAAAAATGTGACAATTTTTTGCGAATTTCATTATGAAAAGATTCATGCTTAGTTCTACCGAAGAGTGTAATGTTTTCACAAAAAGTTAATTTTTTCCGTACCAAATTGGCAAAGTTATGGCCAAAAAGTGTTTTCCTCTGTGACCGCTCTCCGCGTTCGCGTACTCTCTCGGCGACAAAAATCGTTCAATATCTCGGCTGCACTTGCAAAGCGCAAGCTAAGATTTTCAGGAATTGCGATGTGGCCTGTGTCCGACCTGTGCACGAAATTGAAGTTAGATCTGGGAGTCGCACTTGTGACCTTCCCCCTCTTTGGATTCTCATTCTCATCCAATTTTTTGCAAAGTTTCCTGGCGTTTCAGAAAAATCGACCATTTGAACAATTATTTTTGTTCTCTTGACGTTTTTATTCCTCGGCACATTTTCTTTATGCATTTTTACATTCGTTTATTCCCCCTGTCTTTGTTCCACTTCAACTTTCAAAGTCCAAAATTAAATCCGTCCTCCAAATCCCTCGCAATTCCCATAATTTTTTACCTAATCGCCTTTTTATTTACTTCCTCCGAACTTTTAATACCAAATTTGTTGCTGAATTTTACTCACAGGGAAAGTGCCCCAAGTGCGACGCTCAGATTTTGATGAACCTTGGGGACAAATTAAGTATTATATTTTCTAAGATATATACGACTCTCCTAGATCGCGTTTTGCAGAAACGACCGAGATTTTTAGATCGAAAGTTGGCAAAAATGAGAAATTTTTTTGCGAATTTTTGCTATTAAAAGTTTTATGTCTATTTCTACCATTGCACGTAATGTTTCCACAAAAAATTTCTTTTTTTTGTCACGAAATAAACAAAGTTATGGCCAAAAAGTGTTTTCCTCTGTGACAACTCTCCGCGTTTCGCGTGCTCTCTCGGCCGCAAAGATTCGTTGAATATCCCGGCTGCGATTGCCAAGCGCAAGCTAAAATTGTCAGGAATTGATATATGGCATATGCCTGACGTGCGTGAAAAACTTAAAGAAAATCCGAGCGTTGCACTTGGGTTACTTCCCTTGTCAACTTTTGTCAGACAAAAAATTTGCTCAAGTCAACAGAGAAAAAATCAACTTCTTTTTGCTTGTTTTCGAATATTCCATGTACTCTATTCTGTTTGTTAATCTTATACTCGAGGGAGACGTTCGTTGTCTGGTTCTCGCCGACTTGATGACGGCGAGTCCGAGCTGTAAAAGTGCATTTCAGGCATTGTCAAAACAGATTTTCCGCCGAATATCGCGATTCTTCGATTCTTCGCAATTTTTTTATTAATTTATGAGTTTTTTGTTCAGAACAACCGTTTCAGGGTTGTTTGCCTGTGCAAATGGACGTTTCCAACTTTAGTGATGCACTCATCAACCTCAACGAATCAGACAAGGAAGAATGCGTGGAAGTGTACGAAAATTATGAGGAACTGGAGAAATGGCTTCTGGGTAAGGGAGGTTACAGTCTCTACAGGGCTCAAAAATTATACAGTCAAACCTGTGTACAGCAGATTGCAAGGTACCAAGAAAAATTCGTTATAGAAGGGTGTCATTGTACGAAGATTTATCTTAGCCTAAAATTAGCCCTAGGGTCCTCTGAAAACGTTTGTTATCGGCAAGTTTTGTTGTGTAGAGCTTCACTATATATAGGCATTTTTTGGCTGTCGCTCGCACCCTAACCCTTTTTTGCACGGTGCAAACACCAAAAATCACTCCAGCGACTCTCCGGGCGGATTAGTAACCTAGCATCTGGAGCGTTCTTTAAATAGTATGATTAAACGATCCTTAGGGGCCAGTAACAGAACTTCTGAATCGCGCTTTTTACGGCTTGAGAGACAAAATGTCCAAAAAATTCTTTGTCTACTGTACCAATAACGACGGGAAAAGATTGTGGTGACATTCTACATGCTGTTTAATAATCATTTTACTGTTTCAAAATTTGCCGACTTGGTTTTGCGGCAGGAGAAAAAAGTTTTTGACATTTCGTCTCACATTGCAAAAGCGCAATGCAAAAGTAGCTGTACTATCCCTTTTAATGGTTTGATTATTTGTACACACCTTTAAATTGTTCATTACTACTCCGTTGGGAGGGTCGCTGGAGTGTTTTTTGGCGTTTGCACTGTGCGAAAAATGTCGGGGTGCAAGCGACAGCCGAAAAAAAACCTATTGCACGGTGCAAGCGACAGGAAATTGCACAGTGCAAAGTGAACTTTTCTTTTCTCACAGTGCATATCGCAGAAATGATTCACTCCAGCGGCTTTTTACGGACGGACTATAAGCAGGTTTTGTTGTAAGGAAATTTTTTGTATAGAGGTGCCACTTTTCTGTGCAGAGTTCTACAATACATATAAGACCCAAAAGGGTATTAATTCAACTGTTTGCAGGAGTAGTCGCATTGCCATTCATCCTCGTCGGCCTTTCCGCCAACTTCATGTCCATGCTAATTTTCTCCCACAAAAATATGCGTTCAAATATGGTTAATTGGTATCTTATGATTCTGGCGGCCTCCGATTCGGTGATTCTCATATCATCATTCATTGTTCTGACGCTGCCTCGCCTCGGGGAAATCCTCCATTTTTGGCGATTGACGTGGATCAGCTACTACTTGGTGCCATATTGGTATGCCCCGATGGGATCGGCCCAAACAATCTCGGTCTGGATGACCGTTGCAATGTCGTTGCATCGGTTCATCGGCGTTTGTTTGCCCTTCAAGGCAAGCATTTTGTTGAACAAAAAGAGGGCGAAAGTGGCGATTATTGCGGTGGTGGGATTTGCGATCATCTTCAACATGACCCGGTTTTTCGAGGTGAGCCTTTTGATTTCTGTTTTGTGTTGTTTTGAGGATAAGATACGACGTAGTGAATTGCTTCATTAGAGAGTTTTTAGTCCTAAAAAATTTTTGAAAAATCTTACAAGAGAGGTCATTCAAGTGGCGCACTCAAATTTGAGCCTCCTAGCGCGCACTTTGCAGAAACGACCAAAATTTTTAGAGCGAAAGTTGGGGAAAATGTGACACTTTGTTGCAAGGTTTGGTATGAAAAGCTTGATACCGGTTCTACCGTCGAGGTTTATGTTTCCACAAAAAATCAATCTTTTCCGCATTAAACTGGCAAAGATACGGCCAAAAGTGTTTCTTCTGTGACCGCTCTCCGAATTTCGCGTACTCTCACGGCCCCAAAGATTGTTGAATATCTCAGCTGTCCCTGTAAAGTGCGAGCTGAAATTGTCAGGAATTGATATTAGGCATATGCCTGACGTGTCAAAATTAAATGAATATCATCTGAGCGTCGCATTTGGGGTACTTCCTTTTTTGGTGACCATACATTGTACCGTACTTTACCCTCTATTTTCATATAAGAAACCGATTGTATTTTAGGTTGAGATTGTCCGCGTTTGTCGTCACACTCCCATCAACGCCGAGCTGCCCATCTTCCATCCCACGCCCCTCCGGCTGTCCAGTCTATATCGTCGACTGTATTACGAATACGCCTACACTCTGGTCATGTTTGTGATTCCATTTACAATATTAATCGTCGTCAATTCGATGGTGATCCTGGCTATTCACAAAAGTCGACAGATCCACGCCAAACTAAACGTGTATGATGATGGGACGCGGAAACAGGAGATTGCCAAAGAGATCAGCACCTCAATCATGCTGGTGGCGATTGTGGTGGCATTCCTGCTGTGTAACACTTTGGTGAGTGCCTGGACAAGGTGTAACCGCTGAAATTTATTTTTCAACCGAAAAACTGACCAAAAAAATGAAAAAGAAACTGTTTGTTCAAACTTCTATATGTATAACATACCATGACATTTCGATTTTCCCTAAATTTGGAATACATGCTCTGTATAGGCGATATTTACCGCCGACGCAAAAAAAAACAAAAAAAATTTGAGATTTTTCTATTTTTTTCCGTCAAATGTCAAGTACAATATAAGAAATATTCTAATTTCACCATTTCAGACTTTTGTTGTCAACATCCTCGAAAACTGGGGCTATCCGAACTACCTAACAATGCTGGTTCCGTGGAGTAACTGGCTGGTCATGACGAATGCCTCAATCAATATTTGCATTTACTGCATGTTCAGTGACAAGTATCGGCAATTATTTTGGTATTATCTCCGAGTTCTTGGATGCTGTGGATGTCGGCACGACTTCGAAGTCATTGTAAATAACACATGGTCATAATTTGTGGAGTTTTTGGATTTTGAATTTGGCTACTACTTTTTTGAAAACACTGGCATTACAACTCGGCATTATCAATCTTGAAAATCTTATCAAGAATTTTGAAAAAGGTGGGATTTGGAGGAGTTTTTTCGGATTTAAAAAATCTCAAATTCATTTTTTATGATTTTCATTTTGCACTGTGCAGAAATTTTTTTGATAAAAAAGTTGCACTGTGCAAAAATTTTTTGTTGAAAATATCTCAAAACCGCCTCCAAAACGCACTACTCATATTAAAATTGTTAACGGCTTTCAGCTACTTGTAAATACGGTTATAAAATTCATAATATTTTTATGAAAACGTAATAAAATTAATAAAACTTGATGAATGTTGACATATTAGCAAAACAAACCAAATAAATTATTTTAAACTGCAAGAAAGGTTACAACTCAAGGTCCAGACGATCCAAAGCGCGCTTCAATTCTTGGTGCGTCCAGGTCGCTGAAGATCAAGTCGTTTCCCTTTTAACGCGTATTTGTGCTGTTTGCAGATCTCCAAGGCTTTGGTCATTGTTTTGAAACTGAGGGATTTGGGCTGAAAATATATAATTCAATTGTCAGCCGGCAAAAGAGAATGTAAAATACGCCGCTTCCTTACTTGGCTAGATTAAAATACCCTCCAAAGTGAGTCTGAATTGATTTTTTTCATAAATCAGTAGTCAAACATCCTTTTCGTGGCAATACTACCCTTTTTTGTTCTCACTCATCAAATCATCAGCCGTACTGGAAATAACGAAACGTATTTTACCCCAACCTTTGGTCACCTTGCTGGAGAATTTGTTGAATTTTGATGTCGAAACTTTTAGGACCATGTATAACATGCATTCGGGTTTCGTCTACTCAGTAGAGGTTTCTCGCAGAGGAACCTGCTAAAATTTTCCGATTGGATGTTATACATGGTTCTAAAAGTTTTGACAACAAAATTACATGTCTTAAACTCTTGACATGTATCGTATAAAATGTCCACTAAAGAAACTATCAAACAGCCAAGGTGCTAAACAGATATAATAACTTCTTACCCTTTCTTTCCTTGGTTGTTTTTGGGCACTTTCGGCTGGTTCCCCATGATTTTCCTTCTCTATTTCTTCCTCATCTTTGACTCGAGTAAGATGGTGTTCACCCAACGTAGGCTGGTGATCAACGACATTTGACTGTGCCGACTGCTCGATTTTTCCATTTTCTCGAAACATCTTGGCCATTAAGAATCTGGAGTAAAATAAAAATTAATAATCAAAAGAAATATTACTAAATTTGTCGAAAAGGTCTCCGAATATTTGTGACATAACGTCCAATGTAAACTTGCAACACAAAAAATGAATTGGAAAATACGTGGAAGAACGTGGTTTGTCTGGCAGAAGAAATTGGCCAATCAAATGGCAGAAATGTTGCGCAAGTGCAGCAACATAAAAAACTTTATATCAGATAGTCACATTTGAAACCCATGTTTGCCTCGAATTAGACATAAAAATACATTTGCATGAAGTTTTTTGTGCAATTTATGATTGATTCTGCATGTTCTGAGCATTCCTGCATTAATTTGCATTTTTACCGTCGTTTTGTTGCCGAATTCCTGCGGAGGGGAAGAGGAAGCCAGGATATTCAACGATTTTTTTTATTCCAACACAATTTATTTAAAAAAATTTCAAAAAAAACGTTTAAAGAACAAAAAACTGATTGGACTTATCCGGAAATTTGAGGTTACGCTAGCTGCGACATGACTCTGTCGATGAGCAGACGAAACTCCTTTCCCGGTTTGTTCTGGTCCGTGGGAACAATTTTGTTTCCATCCAGGGAACCTGGTGAGTCCGTTGAAAAATCAATTTCGTACTCTTTGAAGCTGAAATCCGAATCTAAATTCTTGTAGTTGGCGACGGAAGATCGACAAGATCTTTTTGAACGTCTACGTCTCAGCGAATGTCTTTTCGAAGAGGGAGTGGTGTCCACTTCAGTTGAAATTTCAGTAGACTCCAAGATACTCAAATTGTCACGTTGGCCGACAGATCGGTTAATTGCTTCAAGCCTTCTGGACAAACCCTCTGATGGGTTCTTTGACAAAATGTCGAAAACAAGTTTGTCAATCTGAAAGAACGGTTGACAGCTTGAAAGTCTATGGATATAAGGGAAATTGCAGCGTCGCTTCTTTTGTTTTCCTGTAAAAAATACATGCACGACAAATCGAAAAAGTAACAAGGAGGGAACTCTTGGCATTTCGTCACAAATACGGGGTCCGAGAACCCGCAAAGAAACTAAACTTTGCAATAGGGAACTCCTCAAGTTGGCACTTCGTCACAAATATGGGATTCGAGAACCCGCAAAGAAACTAAACTTTTTTTTATCCCCCATTTTGAGGATTTTTACATGTAGTACATCAATAATATAAGATAAAACATCGTCGATCTTAGTTTTTCGGAGAAACTTTTGGTTCTGATACAGTATCTCAGGGTGCAAAAAAACTAAACTTTGCAATAGCTAAAATTGAAAAAGTGATCATATTGTAAGTCGTTGCCAAGTCTCCGCCGAGCCATCGCCCAGCATGCGCCGAGCAAACAACGGCATAGCAAGTCAAATTAAAAAATCAAAAGGGAGGGAACTCCTCAAGTTGGCACTTCGTCACAAATATGGGATCCGAGAACCCTTTTTTGACCAATTTCTTGGCTAATTTGGTAAAACCCAAGTCTGTTTTGACAAAGTTTACCATTTTCAAGCTATATCAATTCTTTTCACACTTGTTCTGCCCGGTAATACCTATCGGAAAAATTTAAAAATAATTTTTCCGATAAATCTTAGGACGAAAAGCCAATTTGAAGAGTTCCCTTCTCAATTTGACGTGACATGTTCTTTTCTACCTAATACTAGGAGATGGCTCCCGGGCCGGGCCAAAGCGAATTTGAAAAGGCCTGGCCCGGGAGCCCTGTGTACCTAATACGCCCTTCTCCCGATGAACCTGGACATTTGACTGCCTATGTAATACCTCATTGGTAAATAACACCTACCTCATCCATCTTGCCACGTTTCTTGTGGAGAAGTGAAATTTGTCTGCAGCGATTCCAAGTGTCGCGAGCGGTGCTTGTCGTTTCCAGTTCGGGATGACTTTCTTTGATCTCTTTTTCAATTTCCTTCCAAATTTCTTTTACCGGCTTGATCTTCTTTGTCCTTTGGGCTTCAAAGAGCTCGGGATGTTGGCCGACGGCGGTGCATACAATCAATTTGAAGGAAACAGAAGATATCGGACTGGTGGTAAGAAGAGAAGTCTTCCAACTTCTCAATGAGCTTCTTCTTAATGCTGACGGCGAAAGATCATTTTGATTGTTAGCGGCTGAATTTTGGTTGTTGTTGCTGTTCCCATTGTTGGACATTTGCAAAGCAATTGTTTCATCCTGAAATTGAGAAGTTTATCAGTTAACGAAAATTCCATTTGACATTGACTTTTAGGAATTTACTTTTTGTATACACTTACCGAGTTTAGCTTCATTCCACGAGCCGCCCTCCCTCTGGCTTGCGTTGAACAAGTAATAAATGTCCCTGCAAATGGACTGTACGGAACACTGGTACTAGGCGGGCCAAACAGTCTTGACATGTCTGCACCGTGCGCCGTCACGCAAAAAACTTGTCACGAGGCGAAAAGTAAAATTCACGGTGCGCAGCAAGCACGCACCGTGCAAAATGAATGCTTTCGAAAAGGGCAAACAATTCACGGTGCGCTGTTTGTCGCGCGAAGCCACGTTGCGACGCCGACTGCGCCGTGCGAAAACATGTCGACTTTTTGGGCCGCCTAGTACATGTATAATATTTTTGCTTAAAAAACATTCTGCCGAAAAGCACGAACGACCCGCAATTTCTGTGCTTTTAACACCTTTCCTCCTCCATGTTAGATATGGCTCCTGGGCCGTTTCTAGTTTGCTTTGGCCCGGCCCTTAGGTATCAAGTCGCCCGGCAAATATAACAACGAAGATATGATAAAAAAATTTTTAGAAAAGTACTGTAAACTTTTCGAAAATGAGCGTAGATAGTCGTGTACGATTTCTCTGCCAGTGTGATGGCGTTTTGAAACCTTTTTTTTTGCTGCCCCAATTTTCGCTTCCAGACTTTGAATTTTAGTTATTACGGACCAATTCAAATTTGCTTTGGCCCGGGCCGGCCCGGCAGCCATGCCTACTCCATTCCACCGAAAAGCCAAAAAAGGGAAATAAATAGAAATTCTAAACATTTTTACCGGTTTCGCGGTCGAAAAATCATATTCAAAATGTCGGAGGCTAGTCTAAAGTGGATTATTCATCCTAAAACTTGACGCGGTATAAACTGTGGGTCTGCCTTTTTATACTCCCGGATTTCAGAGAGATTGATTCTTTACCAACGGAGATATCGACCGAAAGGGGAGGGTCGATTCAAGTGGCTCACCCGGAATTTTCTGTAGAGATTATAAGACAAAGGACCTGTAAAAACACAAGAGCTGAATGCTTTGTCCATGGCCCCTAAAAACGCGCTTTTATTGCCATTGATTTACAATCGATCCCACTTTCGTCGCACATGCACCCTCGTAATTTTTACACCTGTCGTCATCCCCGAAAACCTCCAAGATTATTGAGGGCCTACTGTAGTTTCAAGTCATTCAAGGCTCTACGGCGTAGCTGAGATTTTCTGTAACTAAAAATTCATTTTGGTTGACCACCCTTTCAGGGAGAAAATCTTGTGCCAAAGCCAAAAAAAATATATTGTGAAAAAATACGGTAAAAATAAGACTAACATGTTGCGCATGGTAATTTTGACGTCAAATGGGCGGTTTTACTCACGATGATTGTGATTACAAGCGCTCTGCAGCGATCACAGCAAATGTCACGTAAAAATCTCGAAGAAAGATAATACGGGCCGCAGAAGGCAGATTCAACAAGCACATCATTTTTTCGGAAGCAAAAAATGTCCGTAGTATCAATCTCATCAAAAGAAGTACAGAAAATAGAAGGTAAATCGATGTTTCCCGCACAATGTCGACATTTTTCGATGTTGTTTGCGTTGCAGGGTAAGTAAGAACTTTCGACCTTGATTACTTGTATTTTTTCCAAAGTTTTAAGAGTCAATTTTAAGTCAGAGAGAACCTCTTACAGCAATGTACAATATTTATAACGAATAAATTTTTCGAGACCTTTGTGTGTTGACGTACAGACATTTGACTTTGACTTTTTACGTAACTTTATGCTGTAATCCTTCCCTTTTTAAATTTTATTCAAAAAATAATCATTTCTTTTCAAATTCGTCGAAATTTCCATGCAAAAAGATCAATATTTTCTGCAAAGCGCGGGTTAAGAAAATTGTTACGCCGAAAAGAAAAAAAGTTTTGACATTTTACGATAAAAACTTTTCGATTATTTTTTCAAATTGTGAGCTAAAAAAATTTGCATGTGTCTGAGGAAGTCCTACACTAAATCTATTCCAAGTTTCACCAGAATCTGAGCTTCTCTCTTGAAAGAAGTCGCCCTTCTAAGCGGCCCCGACCTGCCGCAGAACAGAGCATTCTCCAGAGAAAGGGTGTCGAGAACAAGCAGGAAAAAATCGCGCCGCGACCTCGTCACCGCATCTGAGAGAGTGGGAACAAATGTGGAGACGGGCTCTCTGAAATGCGGTTTTCACTCTCTCTGAGAGCGGAAACCAGCGCTCTTTCTCTCCCTCTTTTCTGGTCCATTCAGAGACGAATGTATGGATTATTTTTTCTGCTCGCTCTGAGAGAAAGCTTTAACTTGTGTTTAGGGCGTGTGAAGGATACTAGAACATAGATTTTTGAAGTCATAGTAATTTTTTCTGTTCTATGGATAGAAAAGGATCAAGAGATTAAAAAAATTTTTGAATTTTTTTTTTTTCAAAAGAGAACACCGAAATATGCACTATTTCGCGAAACCTAGCGCAAATTTAGGTCTTAATTTTCTAACGAATATGCAAAATTTTACATCAAAAGTGGTCAGCAGTTAATTTTAAAGGGTTTTAAATCAAAAAATCGCCAAAAAGTTATTTTTGATATTTTTCGAACAAAAATTCGATACTTTCTGCAAAGCGCGAATTAAGAAAATTCTAATCATTATTTATGCTGTTTGAGAGTACGTTCAACACGTTAAGGAGTCAGTCCCAAAGAGGCTTTAAAAAACGTTAAAAGTGATCAAAATTTACCTAATCATCATCATATTGCGCAAAACCCGCCAGAGTATTTTTAATGTTAAAACTTTCGGAGTGCTCCAGCTTTCTCAGCCCTTTTGCTTGATGCCTGCATTCTTTCTGCATCAGTTTGAAAAATCTCAGGTTTGGCGCAGTCGAAGACTTGACTCGATCGAATGATCAGGGAAGACTTGACTCGATCAATTTTTTGTATTTTTCTTGTGAAAAAGAGTGCGAAGGCCTTCGCGAAGGATAAATTTTTAGGTACCTAGACGATTTTTTTGCATTTTTATATTTCTTACCGTATATCCGTAATTTTTTAAAAACTTTGGCGTATTTTTACAAATTTTCTTCAGTTTTTTGATGGATGACGGTAACGGAGCGTTCGACTCCCTCCTAGCTCGAGTGAATTTACTGCCAAAGGAGCATGGTTCTCACAGTTTCGACGATCCAGATGATTATCAATTCACTCCAAGGAATTTGAAGCAAGAAGACGACGATGAAATTCAGTTCCTAGAAGAAGTTGCTCAACAAGTGGCCAAAGAAGAGGTTCATCCGGCGTTAGACGTGTTCATGGAGCAAAGCTTGGCCGACAGCACAGCGGAGGGTTCGCATTCGGTGAGATTTTTGTGAATTAAAAGTGAAAAAATTTTTTGGTCGATAAAAAAAGTCGAAGCAAAGATATTCCTTCTTACTCTGGGCAAACAATGACCTAAGATTTTCTGGAATTGATATATGGCCTATATACAGTAGAAAATACAGTCAAAAGTTGAAGAAAATCTAAACAGCGCTCCTTGAGCACTTTTAATCTCAAATTTGGTACCCAAAAGTCTGACGGCGGTATAAAAAGATTGTAAAACTAGATTAGAGAGAATTCTTGGGATCTTTTTGAGGACTTTTGTCAATAGAAAAGTCCTAAAAGGTATCAAAAATTCAAATCCTACATTTTTTATACCTCTTTTAGATACCAAATTTGGGAGTTCCCAAGTTGCGCTGCATCGATTTTCTTCAAATTTTGACTGTATTCCTTTCATAGGTCATGAATTAATCCCTAAAAACTTTAGCTCACTTTTTGCGGGCAGAACCGAGATATTCAGCGATTTTTAGGTCGAGAGTTTGCAAAGTTTTTGCTAAAAATAATTTTTCTCGACTTCTAACTCCAAAATTTCAGCCCTCAAGACACCGAGCTCTGACCGATATCGTCTGCGATATGGTGCTGCCGCATGCCAAACGGCTTTGTAGCCGGACGGTGAATAACAAATTTAAGGGACAATTTTACGATCAGTTGGTCGCCGAAATTGAGGAAAAGTACCCCCAATTTGCGAAAGATGGCCTCCGACAACGAGTGCAGGGCCTCTGGAACGTGACCAGATATGCGACAATGAAACGATTCAAAGCCGGACACAAGCTGAATAGGGCGAGTTTTGAATGACTTTTGGGGAGGTTCTTGGGATTTTTTTTTGCCGCACGGTGCAATCAAAAACTTGGCCTAAATTCCCTAACGCACGGTGCCATCAAAAACTCGGCCTAAATTCCCTAACGCACGGTGCAATCAAAAACTTGGCCTAAATTCCCTAACGCACGGTGCAATCAAAAATGTATTTGTTCATCCGCACAGTGCATTCGGAATTGCAGACAATTTTTTATCTTTAGCACTGTGCGACGTAAATTTTAATTTTTTTGTTGCATGTAAAGAGAGAAGGTAAGACAATTTCAAGTTTTTATCTCAAAAATAGCAAATAACATTGAATTTTCGGGCGTTTTCGACATAAAAATCTCACAAATTTCTGCAAAGCGCGAGTCCGAATATTTGCATTGCAAGATTTTAACGGTAGTCTGTTACAAGTTTCATCAAAATCTGAAGGCCTCATTTTTCATTCATTATTTTCAATTTTCAGCGTGACCAACAAATCCTCGCCGCTCTTGGGTTTGACGCTTCGACGCCTTACAAATCTCCAGAGGTGAGTTCAAAATTATCGTTTTAATGGGATTTTGAAAAGAAAAAAAAGTGTCTAATTTTTCCGCACCGTGCACCCGGACTTTTGGTCTAATTTTCAGCCCGCACCGTGCACTCGGAATTTTGGTGTAATTTTCAGCCCGCACCGTGCACTCTGAATTTTGGTCTAATTTTCAGCCCGCACCGTGCACTCGGAATTTTGGTCTAATTTTCAGCCCGCACCGTGCACTCGGACTTTTGGTCTAATTTTCAGCCCGCACCGTGCACTCGGAATTTTGGTCTAATTTTCAGCCCGCACCGTGCACTCGGAATTTTGGTCTAATTTTGAATTCGCACAGCGCAAAAAACTTCAAAGATCGTTGTTGTGCACTGTGCAGTCAAAATTTTTACTTATTTTCCTTTTCGCACGGTGCGGTGAAAATTTGAAACTTTTGATTTTATTGCACTGTGCGGTCAAAACTTGGCCTAATTTTACTTCCGCACAGTGCGTCCAAAATCTTTTCAAATCTAAAAAAGCGACGTTTTTAGAACGAGAAGATCGCAATTAAATCAGTGAGTGAGAGAGAACTGGCCTCCATCGCTGGAAGTTCAAATCAGGACGGGGAAATGGAGACGGATGAGTTCGACCAGTCGGACATGGAAGAAGAAAGAAATGACTATGATTTTAATAGAGACGGTATCGATGATGCGGAAACTTCCACCGGATCAACTGTGGATGCTGTAGCCAAAATTATGAATTTCATTAACAATTCGCAGGAGATACCAGCCCAGAAAAGTACTGTAAGTGAGAGTTTTTGAATTAAAAATTGGAGTTTGATGGGGCTTCTATATCTATCTGATCATTTTGGCCAATTTCACCGGTCATTTTGGCCGGTTTAATCTTTCATTTTTTCAAAAATTTAATATTTTTTTAATTTTTTTTTTCAAATTTCAGCCCAAATCCCAAGCGGAAGTTGATGAACTTGTCTGCCACGCGATCGGTCGTCATCCGGAGCTGTTCGAATGCCAACGACACAAAGATAATTCCGCGTCCGGCAAGGTGTGGAACAAAATCAAAGCCGATTTGGCGCATCATCCCCACTTTCGCGACCGACCCGACCTGTTGAAGAAGATCTCAGGCGTGTGGACCAAGTGCAAGGAGCGCGCGTTGTATCGGAAATGGTCCGGAAAACTGGAGGAGGTAGGATTTTTTTAGGCCGTGGTTTTCACGAAGATTTATGCAAATTTTGAATGAGAAAAATCTCAAAAAATGATCATTTTTCATTCTTTTTTTCTTTTTTCAGTTGGATTATTTTGTTCTGGACATGATCTCCAAGAACCCCACTGACGGTGTCGCCAAAAGATTGCAAACCCCGCCGGCCAGATTCTGCACTGGCCCTGTTACAATCTCCTCTTCGTCGACGACCTCCTCATCAACTCCTCAAAACAGAAAGAGAGCGTCAAATCACCTCTCAGCCAACGTTTCAGCGTGTGTCTCTGCCGATTATCGACCTGCAACTACTGCATCAAACTCTGGTTTGCCGACTGAATCAACTCGAAATACTGTGATGCAAATTCCACCGGCCTCAAAATCGATCTCAACTGGCGCTACAGCGCACATTTCAACGTCTTCTGCGCCGGCCAATCTTGTGGGAAATTTGGCTGGACTAGTTGGCACTCCGAGATGTAATAATCCTGCGAATGCAACTGGGAATACCCAAATTAATGGACAACTCAGACAAGTTCAACATGAAAATCAGCAAAAAGTTGGAGAAAGTGGTCGAAACACTTGTTCAAACCCGACCGACGACAAAGTTGGGGCCTCAGACTCTCTGAATCAGCCCTCTCCTTCTTCGTCCAACCGAATGGAGACCGCATCCATCGTTGAAAAGCCTTCAACGCCATCTACGAATGCGAGTGTGTCCAGAGAAGCTAGTGTTCTGGTAAGTTTCATGAAGAATTTGAAACTTTTGTCAACATTTTATGCTTCACAGACTTGTGCTTTGGCATGGTTGGCCAAAATTTTATTGCACTGTGCGAATGAAAAACTAGGCTAATTTTCTGAGTGCACAGTGCGGACCGAAAATTTTGACTGCTTTTGATCGCGCTGTGCGGAATGGAAATAAATTCCGTCAAGGTTTAGCACAACCATTAATTTCCTTCATTTTTTCAGCCCGAATCCAAGACTCTTCCCCTTCCCGAATGGCTGAAAGTGGTCGACTTTTGCAAGCGGACCAACCATAAGTTCCGGTTGGAGGCGGACTCGATCATCTTCACGGATCGCGATGCCCCCGACAATGAGCTTCGCTTACCTCTTGATAGGGTGTCTTCGTTGTGATCAACTTGAGAATAATCGCCTTTTATTTTCTTCTTTTGCCTTTTATTTTCTTCTTTTATTAATATTACATATTAAATTATTCAAATCTCTAGACCACTCGCCACTCGATCCAATGGGAGGCGAATTTCGTAGCCCGGCGCGGCTGGATCACTGAAAATTATGGTGTCGCCGTCAAAACTGAAGATCTGTTTGGTTCGGCGGCAATAATCCACCACGTTGAACCACTGCGGAAGCGGCAGAGTTTTGTTTGGGGGCTGGAAAGGACAAATTAGCGATTAATTGTACACCGGCACTCGTTACAACAAACCCTGTCTATAACAAACAAATTCAACGGTCTTAAGAGCCAATTTCAGACCAAATCGACCTTACTCCGGTGCATTCATGGTGTTTCAAGAAAGGTGGAGGAGAGAAATCGCAGAGAAACAGGCGATTACTTTCCCCCATATTAAATGAAACACCCTCAATAAACTTTTCATACACTTACTCTTCCTGGATCACTTGGAACAGTTGTGGTGGTAAGTAAATTTCCAGAAGTAGTCGAGGTTGCCGGGACCATTTTTGGAAACCTCACTCCGCCACGTTTCTGTGCATTCGCTTTCGAAAGAACGATTGCTTTCTTTCCGTGCTTATTTCCGTTGTAAATTCCAATATTACTGTCAATTTCTAGTTCGAAACTGGTCGACGGTGCACTTGCCTCACAATTTGCCGGCATTCTGACGACTCGAATCGCTTTGAAGGGTGACGGAGCAACTTCTTTCGGCTGGGCATCATGTGTAATATTGGTTGTCGTGTTTTGCTCAATTCTGCGTTTGAATGGGTACTTGGAAGGTCCAAATACAAGTTTTGTAGGGTTCTTGACCAGTCGAATGAACCTTCGTCTTACTTCCGGACTCTTTTGGGAAATGTCATCGTCCGAATCGATTTCAATGACCGCTTGTGCCGAATTATTGGTAGAACTGGGTGTGGTGCTACTTGTAGTTGGGCGCTCTTCGCTGTCAGCCCTCTCGGAGAGTCCACAAAGCGATGTCAGAGGCAAGATACCAGCAGATGGTTTGGCTAATCCTGGATGAACACTTAGGAGTGTAATTACAGCTTCCTCTCCCTGAAACGAGAAGATCCGTTATGAAGTACAGTCAAGTCTCTATGCAACAACGCTCACGCCGCCAAAACCTAAATTTCTTCGCTATTAGAGGGTTTCTAAGTACGGAAGTTTATTATAGCCAATGACTGTTGGAACGTTTGAGAGAGAGAGAGAGTTCTAGATTGTAGGTTAAAAAATCCATACCTTGTTCAGTTTTTCGCCCCTCTCCACCTTTCCCTCCGCAAGGAAGACAAGGTCTTTGAAAATTGTCCAAAGATTCCATTTATGTTGCGGATGACGTTTTTCAACATAGTCTTCAATAAATTTCCAAGCTTTGAAGGCGGCTATGTCCTCGTCCAGCTCTTCGGACGTATCCCGGTTGAGCAGATAGAACGAAATCGCGGCAGAGACCACACATTTGCTTGTAGAGATGTTTTCGGGGCCTGCAAGATCTTGATTCATCGCCGCCTGTCTTAGGGCTTCCAAGATTCGGAGATCACGCTATAAAGAAGATAATACGGCCAAAAAATCCAGCTTACCTCACTCATCTTCGTCCCACTGGCTTCTTTACTCCTCGCCAAGCATTTGCAACGACTCCACGAACTGCGGATTCGTTCGCGAAGTGCGGGCCTCGCGAATTGCGAAAATTTTCCCACGATATCGGCTTCCACTTGGGCATAGCACGCATATTGATTGATTCCGCTGCGCAAATGGGTTATCATCAGCTCGGCAACTATGCTGGAAAACCCCTGAAACACGTGTAAAATGTGGACTGTAAACACGTGTAAAATGTAGACTGTAACAATGTTATTTGTAGAAAAATTTCCGCAGGGGATTTCAAGCAATGTGGAGTAAAGTAATCGTCGCTGCAACGAGTTAGCGGAGAAGCTTAAAGGTTCGCATACTGGGAGCAGTAAAGAAATAATTTTATTCTGGAAAGTTTCAGAGTATCGAAGTGAAAAAATGAGTTCAAGAGCAAAACAACAGTGTTTTTAGTCAATTTCCAACCGAAAATTGTGGATTTTGGCGTAAAGTTAGCAATTTTAAGACGGCTCCCGTGAACTCATTTCGCATTCTGATATTAGGAAACTGTTGAGAATAGAATTACAGCGTTCCCGCTTCCAGCATGCACAATCAAAAGCTTCTTCGCCGACCCATCGCTGAGAAATCGGCAATTCCAGTTCTTGAAAGACTCTGTACACTAAAAAAAGACAACTTACAGTTCTTCCATTACTGCCACTCCCAGAATTCCTAGATCCCGACGAGGAACGTTCCCTTTCCATCTCTTCGTAACAATGTAGGTCCGAACCTTCTTCCGGCTCTTGTTTGATTTCGGTCGAGAATCGGTACCCCATGTAGTCGTCGTCCTCGTTTGATTTGCCGATGATCTCGCTCGGTTGGACTTGCTTTGAAGTGCTGGGGAGATCAGCTTCATCCTCTGGCATCCTGCAGTAGAGACCAAAATAAAACATTCGCACGCTTAGTGGAAGGGCATAATATCGCAGTAAAATTCTCGGATATGGCAAAAGAAGGTCTTAAAACGTGTGAACAAAGTAACGGCAAAGGTTTTGTCAAAATTAAGCTCCATTTCGACTGACTTCTCAATTTTCATAGTTTTCTCTCTGAAAAAATTATTGAATTCCGATAAACCGTTCAGGATAATAATCAGATTGTCATGTGAGTTATTTTTATTTCAATTGTTTCTACAAAATTTGGAAAAAAAATGAGAGTTAAGCTAGAATTTTCAAAATTTTCAAAATCAAAAATCTATTTTTCCAACATTTTTTATCAAATCAAATTCCCTAAAAGTCAGGAATTGTTCAAAAACAAAATTTATACACGACCGATAATAAATAAAAGCAACCCAAAGCTAGAAAAGACCTTTCTCCTTCCATTTTTTGGCTTTCCATCGGAAAAAAGAGACCAAAAACGCGCTTTTTTTTATTTTCGGGGATTTTTTTCTTGAGTTACATCGCTTTACGCACTCTCGTAATTTTCAATCTTTGGCGACAAAAAAACATTGACTCTAAATAACACCGACCGTATCAAGAAAAACAAATCAATCGCCAGGAATTTATTTTCCGGAAATTAGACGGAATGTCACAAAACATAGATTGTTGCGAAATGTCACTTTTATCGGATTTTTATAAACGTACCAATCCTGATGGCATATTTTGTGGCGCTGCTCTCCGACTTCCAAATAGACACAGAACCCCACAAAGACCTCTGTGAGTTTGGAAATGGGTCCTCGCCTTACTAACAATCTTCAAGCCTTCAATGATCGTTTTTACGCAGATGTTGTTGCACTATTTAAAATGTTTTATAAACTATACTCCATTTTTATTCACAACAAAAAACAAAACAAAACAAAAATTCAAAAGTTCTCAAATGTCAAAGCCAACTCGATCCAATGGCAGGCGGAATTCGTTGTCTGGAGCCTCTCTATCCGTGAAAATAATTTGATTTCCATCTACTCGGTACTTTAGATTCATTCGTTTGGAAAAGTCGACCACTTTGAACCAGTCGGAGAGGGAGAGAAGACGGTTGTCTTGTGGTGGCTGTAAAATGCAGGTTACGTCATCGTTTTGTTTCATATTGGTTGGAAAGGTTGTAAGAAGGCGTTAAAGACTATGTTATAACTTACAATGCTGCTGGTTTCCCTCGAATTGGCCGTAGTAGGTCTGGATTCGGTCTCGGCATTTGACGATCTCGCCAGTTCGATTGCTGAACTTAGCCTTCTTTTTCGGCTGATTGTAGGCAATTCCGGAATCTCGTTTGTCTCAGGCCTGACTCCGGCAACTCGAAGTCCCATTTTAAGTCTCTTCTGCGTCCTTTCTTCTTCCACCTTTGTTGGCGATAATGAATCCATTCGGCAAGCTCTGATTGGTCTTTTTGAACTTGATGGAGATGAGTCGTCATCTCTTGCGGGAGAGGATGGGATTATCTGATGTTCTTCCTCAGTTTTGGGCCTTTCAACGTCCTTTGATTTAGGTGATTTAAGTGGTTTTGCGGCATCCAGCTTCTTCAGAGCAGCCAGTACAAATGTGTCGATCTAAAATGGTATGAAATGAGTTAGCAGCCCGATTTGACAACGGAGGAATTTTTTTTGAATAATCCTAACCGGCGCCACACGTCAAATCGAAAAGGAAAGTCTTAAAGTTGGCGATTCGTCTTTGACACTTCGCAACATCGAAGAAAAGTAATTTTTTGGGTATCTAAATTTGCCATTTCTTGTTAGAATTTGCTGAAAAATATCGCAAATCGTTGTAAAAAATTATTTTATTGTGAATTGGAAGTTATTTTGCTGTTTTCCATCAAATACTGGCTATAAACGTAAATCAAGAAAAAAGGCGGCAGCTAGGAAAATAATTTTTCGCACGTGTTGCGAAATGTCAAAGACGAATCATCAACTTGAAGACAACCCTCTCTCTTGCTTTTTTGATTCGACGTTCGCCACGCTTACTCTCGATGCAGTCCCAAGTGCTTACCTTGTCCATTCTATTAGTTCCCTCTCTTTCCAGCGCTCTTCGTCTGTGATTCCTCCAAGTTCTTCGTATCTCTTGCATACTTTGCGCACGGGCATTGGGAAGTTCTGCATGCACTGTTTCCGTAACCTCCAGCCACATTCCCGGAAGTCGGGGGTCGCTTCTCTGTTTCTGAGCCGACAATAGAAGCGGATGACCAATAACGGCTTTGCAAACGGCCATTTCAAATTCTTCTTGGGACCCAACATCTAGTTCTTCCTCTTCGCTGGCAGACGCCTCTTCATCCTCATTACCTTCGGCCAGTATGGCAATTTGTTCGTTCTGAAAAAAACAAAATCAAAAATTGGTTTGATTGTCATATGTTGTAAATTGTCCGAGCCCAGAGACCTGTTATTTCCCATTTACTAGTCAATTCGCAAAGTCGCTAGAGGTTTTTGGAGTTTGCACTGTGCGAAAAAAATCAGGATACAAACGACAGCCCAAAAAAGCCTATTGCACGGTGCAAAAAGCAAGAAATTGCACAGTGCAAAGTAAACTCTTGTTTTCGCACAGTGCGTGTCGCATAACTCACTCCAGCGACTTTACGGACGGACTGGTAACGAAAAACTGCAAAGGTCGAAAAAATCAATCTTAGATCAAAAACAACCTTTCTTTCCATAACGTATAAATTTGCTGGACCTTTGCCCTTTTTCTACAGAGGCTTGGCTGTATAAAAAAAAGATATGATCCCAGAAAACTTGTAAAGAAATATATGAGGTACGAGCGACAGCCCCAAAAAGCCTATTGCACGGTGCAAAAAGCAAGAAATTGCACAGTGCAAAGTAAACTTTTGTTTTCGCAAAGTGCATGTCGCGGAAATCACTCCAGCGACCTTACGGACGGACTAGTACTTTTCCACAATTAACCTTTCATTAAAATCTATAAATCAAGACACCGGAAGTCCCCCAGGTCTTTCTTTAGTGTGGATAAAATTTTGTAAAGAGGATATTATGGCGTCTAAGAAGAAGGGGATTCATTAATCGATATTCCCTGGATTCTGGACCAAAACAAAGGTAAAGCTTTTAATTAGTATTGAATCTCACATGGTGCATTTGCCGGGATCTCACAACTTACTGGATCGAGTTTTTCTCTGCGCTGCTGCTTCTTTATAGCACTTGCCCTAATTTGCCAAAAAGAATTTTGAATGATTCTCCGCAAGTTTGGTTCTGCCTTTAATTTCGGATACTTTGTCACCAATTCGTCGGTAATTGAATTCCATAATCTGGCCGTGGTCGAATCTCGGCGGGTTTTCATTTGGCGGACGAACGGTTTCACGGCTTGACAAATGACGTCGTGAAGGACAAATTCTGGTGTTTTGGGTGCAGAGGAAGTTGAAGAAGAGGGTTGATCGGGGTTTGATTTGGATGACTGCTTTGGTGAGTCAACGGAGGAGCCAATGGCGTTAAGGATTCGGCGGTCTCGCTGAAAATTGGTAGTTATTTTCGGTTTGCGGAGAAGGAAGATGCTCTAGGTGTGTCATCCAAAGTTTTTACTGATTTTTGCACGCGTTGAAACTGAAACATGACTTTCACCTTGCCCGCAAAAAAAAATTTATTGCAGGCTCTTCAGAGGCTTTGAAACGGCCTTTTCTGACCGCTCTCTTAGTTTTTAGTGATGTCTCGCATTAAAAAACCGGTGAATATCAAAGCCGTATCTGTCACGCTCAGGTTAGATTTTGAGGGTTGGCATGAACCCCAACTGGGCACTGCGTCACGTTTCTAGATAGTTCGTTAAGTAGCTGAAGAGATTCCGGCGACATGTATTGTGAGAAAAAACAAAAGTTCACTTTGCATTGTGCAATTTCTTGCTTTTTGCACCGTGTAATAGTGCACCCTGACCTTTTTTTGCGCAGTGCAATAGGCTTTTTTCGGCTGTTGCTCGCACCCTGACCTTTTTTTGCAGTGCAAACTCCAAAAATCTCTCCAGTGACTTTGCAAACGGAGTTAGTACTACTCGGCGCAAAAAGTTGTGAGAATTTGCACTGTGCGATTTTTGAGAATTTGCACTGTGCGGTTCGAAAATCGCGAAAAAAGGGCTTCGCACATTTTGATCCAAAAACATCGTTTTGCACGGTGCGCGCGATTCCCAGTTTTTTCAGCGACAAATCATTTTTTGGGCGTGCGACAAAATTTGGGAGCGTGATAAATTCTCAGGACTTTTTGCGCCGAGCAGTACTTCCGTGCTGAACCTAGAAACAAATTGAAATCTTACCACGGTCAAAAGTCGCTTCTCCATGAATTTCTTCTTCGCGGCCAACCGAAGTCGACTCCAATGTTTCTGGACGATCTTCCGCAATTGGGGGCCTCGTATCCTCGGACACTGCGGTTGCATCTCCTTCAGAATTTTGTCGTAATATTCCTTCTTTGTAGAGGTTTTGTTCAAATACTGTGCATACGGAAGGATATGCTCCAGCAGGATGTCCGTGAAATTCTGAGGTATGGAGTCGTCTGAATCCGAACTTTCGTCTGAATCTTGCCCAATCTCAACTTCGGCCGCAACTTCGGGGATCTCCTCGTCCGGCTCTTGTTTCACAATCTTCGGTGTGAATTCGTAATCATCGTAATCGAAATTGCAGTGCGAAGGGGTTTGGGGACGAGCCATTTGCGAGAGAGCTAAAATCGCGATTGACATAGTCACGGTGAAAATTTTCCGTCGAATAAATTACACACGCCGTTATTGATAGTGGTTCCAAAAAAAGGCTTTGCTACAAGTTCAGGTTGACTTATATATATCAGTCTGTCGGGAAAATAATGAGCACCCTGTCGCTGGGCCGATCGCGTCGCTGAAGTGAAACACAATTTGATATTGCCGCGACTAGACATGCCTCCCGGGCCGGGCCGAGATCGCTGTTGGGCCGAGCCAAAGCAAATTTGAAATGGCCCGGCCCTGAGCCATGTCTAGTCGCGAGACAGTGCATTTTCTCGGCGGTGATGCGGTTGTTGATACGACAAAGTGCTCATAATTTTCCCGACTGACTTGTAGAGCAAAATCCAAACAAAAAATTACAGTCAAACCTCTGTAGAACTAATCGACCAAAACAATTATTTTTAGAGAGGGGTTCGTAGTACGGAAGATGATAATGGCATAAAACTGTCTCTAGCGAACTCTGAAGGTGTTCGTTATAGACAGCTTTCGCTGTATGGGAAGGTCGATTTTATAACCTGTTTCCGGCCCATATCCCGCCTAGACATGGCTCCCGGGCCGTTTCAATTTGCTTTGGCCCGTAATACCTAAAATTCTGAGTGCAAAAGCGAAAATTGGGGTAGCAAACAAAAATAAGGTGTCAAAACCCCATAATACAGGCAGATAAATCATAGACGAGTATCTCTACGACCATTTTCAAACGGTTTACAACACTTTTCTAAATTTTTCTTTCATCTTAGTTATGTTATATCTGCCGGGCGAGGCCCGGTCCGGGAGCCACGTCTAAACTCCCTATCTGACTCCCATGTGTAGTCGAAAGACAGTAAAATAAGGCGACGAAAGGATAAACCATAAATACAAAGTAATAAATAAACATTTTCCTTAAAATCCATTATACTTTTACAAAATCCAAGGCACACACAAAACATCTAAACGATCTAAAAGAACGGTGTGAGAAAAGTCGCTTTTTTCTGCGAGCAGAAAAAAAGGAAGCAGAATCTTTTTCGAAAAAGGACGCACGGCAACCCGAAATATTATAGAAGAAAAATGTTTCCCGCCCACTTTTGAGTTTCGTCCAAACGAAACGAAATGTCACAATTGACAAAAGAAATAAAATAATTTCGAGAAAAATATTTTTCGACCGAAAAGCTCCACGAGAAATTCTTTTTTGACATTCGTTTGATCGATACAAAGTGGTCGAATCGTCGAAAGGAGCCAGGAAACACGTCGGGTTGGCGTGGAACGCGCTTTTCGCTGCCCGCAACTTTTTCTGCCCGCAAACGTCTAAAATACGGATAATTAAATAAATATCCGTATAAATACGGTGGAATTTGATAAATTTGCATATGTAACGGTTGATTTGACTAAAAAATTATTTGAAAAGTGTTTGTTATCCATGTTTTTTGTGGTAGAATTTAACGTCAAGGAGTCGGATCAAGTTTTTAGGCCAAGGTGATGAATGTGGTACCCAGAGAAAGATGTTTATAAAGGCTGAATAAAACTTTTTTGAAAACAAAAAATGCGCGGTGCACTCGCATTTTCGCCTTACGGGCCGTGGACAAGGTATAGGGAGCCGAGTGCAGACCAGCTCAAAGCCGCCTCCACCATCGAGGAATACTTTCGATTAAAAAATCTTGTGTTAGCCGTTTCTGCAGAGCGCAACCGAGTCTCGCTTTTGTCTTAGAAAAAATAATACCAAATTTGGGCCAAGTTTCATCAAAATCTGAGCGTCGCATTTGGAGTACTTCCCTTGTAAGCCAAAATACATATTATAAACGACACTTGCCCCTCGAGGGTTTCAGCGGCAATCTGTTTCATCAATCTGCTGTAGGCGTGTGTTGAGGGAAGCTCTTGCCCAAACGGGAAGATCTCTGAACATTGAAGCGCGCGAGAGGCGATTTTTATTTTGCTTTCAAATTGTTTCTGAAACGTTGAATTAAGGTTGTTATCAGGTTCTGCAAAGCCATGTGTTGCGATTTGCGGAATAGCAAATTTTTATTAAATTTCTTGCATTCTCCTTACAAACACTTGCCGAAAAGAGTCTTAATAATTTATTGATTACGGTGTAGCGGTCGCATTACGAACTTCACTTTTTTAGACGATTTATAGCCTTCTCCAATAATCATACACTCTTCTTAGTGTCCTGCCCATTGTCAGCGACCCAAAAGTCGTCAAATGCCGGCCATCGTGGAAGTTGGCCACGCCGTTTTCATTCAACAAGTGGCATGAGTTTGTCGCGTTCGAGCAAAAACTTTCCTGGTAAAGATTCGTTTTCAGGCATTTTGGACAAAGCAAATTGTCGATTCGCTTGTAAACCTCCGAATTTTGCTGCTCATTCAGCGAAAACGGGTAGTTGAAACGGTCCAAGTCAAATCCTCGACGAATCGCGTTTTGGATGACTTGATACGGCTGCGGGGTGTAGATCTCGCCTCGATTCAGAATCACATGTTCTCGGGCAATTTTGTTGAGCTCAGAGTAAAACTTTTGAATTACTTGTTGATATTTGTCGTTTTCGGAGAATTTATGGATGCGCAGCTCGTGCCAGCTGAAAGAAAAGAATGCAAGTGTGATGAAGAGGCCAAACATTATCCCTAATTTGGCACAATCAAATCTCTGTACAAAAAATCGGCAACGGTCCACAATGGGCAGACCATAATGGGCAGATGCCATAATGGGCAGATTTCCAAAATCCATGAAAAAATGTTTAATTTGTAAAAATATTATAGTATTTTTTGTAAATCTTACATTTTTACTTTACTGAGTAATGTAAAAATGCAATTTTTTCGAATTTTTTGTGTGAATAGTGGATTTGGGGGTTTCGACGGGTGCTGAGTTCGAAAATCGTACCCATTTATTTTGAATTCTACATTTTTACATTATTCAGTAAAGTAAAAATGTAAAATTCAAAAGATTACTCAGTAAAATAAAAATGTAAAATAAAAAAGAGACTATTTTTTACAAGTATGTATGTAAGGGATCGGACATTTTTTCAAGGATTTTGGAAACCTGCTCCTTATAGAATCTGCCCATTATGGTCTGCCCATTGTGGACGAAAAAATCGTAAGAAACCACAAAATTTATTATAAATGAAAGGGTTTCGTTCTACGGAGTGGGGAACGCGAGTTATAAATCTATCGATTTCATTGCACGGGGGTTGAAGTTCCATAGCATTGTTTTATAAAGAGCTGCAATATGGACTAAACAACGTACGAGTGCACTGTGATCAAAATGTCGATTGGTCTTTTCCACTGTTTCAAAATGGGGACCACATCTTCCGAAAACCCTTTGCATTCGGGCTTCTCAAAGAGTTCAGGCAAAAAAGGCATGCAGAGCTGTGTTGCAAACATTGTAAACCGGCTATAAACGTCCTTCATGGATGAAGCTACCGAGTATTCGAAGTCTTTGGCCAAACTGTTGCCAAGAAGGACAATTTCTTTGGTTCCGGTACCCTGGAAATTACAGTAAAATCTCTGTGCAACGGCGGTCAAAAAACGTAGTTGTTGTTGAAGGGGTTTTGTTGTATGGAGGCTCGTTTTGGCTTAGAATCGAGCTTTAGAGAACCGGAACAGTTACTTTTTAATCGCGCTTTTTACGGCGTGGGAACAAAATGTCAAAAAAATTTATGTCCTTCAGCGAAAACAAAGGCGGAAAAATTGCAAACAGTAAAATAATTATTAGTAAACATGTAGAATGAAACCATCATTTTTTTGTTGTTATTGGTACAATAGACGAAGAAACTTCTTTGACATTTCGTTTCCACGCCGTAAAAAGCGCAATTCAAAAGTAGCTGTTCTGGCCCTTTAAGATCTGTGGAATTGTTTGTTATAGACAATGTTTGCTGTACGGAAGTTTCTTGTACAGCGGTTCCACTGTAATTGTCTTTTTTGGATAAATTTGAGACCTACGGTCGCCAGCAGCTTCATTTAAAACTTTTTCAATTCCTATTTCTTAAAGGGCAAAGACTACATTTGAATCTCGCTTTTACGGTTTGGAAGACGAAATGTCACCTAATTTTTTGGTTTCCCCACGCCCATAAAACAAAGTTGAAATAATTTGAAAACTGCGGAGAATGTATTTTGAAATCTACTTGATTAGTTTCGCTCCTTGTCTTTTTTGGATAAATTTTAGACCTATGAAATCCAATGGCTTCATTTAAAGGGCCAGAACAACTACTTTTGAATTGCGCTTTTTACGGCGTCGGAACGAAATATCCAAAAAATTTTTTTGTCGACTGTACCAATAACGACGGAAAAAAATAATGGTGACATTCTACATGTTTACAAGCAATAATTTTACTATTTTCAACTCTGCCGCCTTTGTTTTCGCTGCAGGACATACAAAACCTTTTTTGACATTTCGTTCCACACGCCGTGAAAAGTGCAATTCAAAAGTAGTTGTCCTGGCCCTTTAAAACAGTAGCCTTTCTTCTCTTTACTTAAAGCAAATGAAATTATTATTAATACAATAATTTCATTTTTCCATTTTAATTACCTACCCGATCATGACAAAACAACTCAATATTGTCCATCCCGAACTTGTAATTCGTATCCAAACTCCTCGTCTTATTCCGGCAACCAGCGAATCTGGTCCATTGAAAATCCCGCATCTCATCGTTTATATCCAACACCTCTGCGGCTGTGAGATTTCTCATCTTCTGGGGGTGTGCGAACAAGTCTACCGTGACTTTTTCAATGTCAACTCCTCTGCTATATTGAGTTTTCACCTCTGCACCTGCCAAAATTTGCATTGTGACCGCAATTGTAAATGCAATCCGATAGAGGAGAAGAAGCAGAAGAATGAGAGTTCGCCAGTTGGAAAGGCACGTTGAGAGCGCTTTAAACGCGTTTTCGACAAAGTAAGCGGCAACGACGGTCATGGAGATGAGGAGAAATCCGTCTGACAAGGTAATTGCGCAAGTTATTCATAACCAAATGGGATTTGGTACTATATAGTCCGTTCGTAAAGTCGCTGGAGTGATTTCGGCGACATGTACTGTGCAAGAAAAAGAGTTCACTTTGCACTGTGAAATTTCTTGCTTTTTGCACCGTGATATAAAATTTTTTTCGGTTGTCGCTCGCAACCAGACTTTTTTTTGCACAGTGCATGCCGCCAAAATCACACCAGCGACTTTCCGGACTGACTAATATGTGTTGAAAGCCCTTGACAAGTTGTTCAATTAACCGGTTTCAAACATTGCCGATAGTTGGACCATGGCCAGGAAATTTTTTTTTGTATTTTAGTTAGCATTGAACGCTTTTCCCTCATTTGGCCGAAGGTTTTTGTAATTTTTTTGTTGACCTCTACACATATGGGGCACATGGTTTGATTGTCGGCTGTTTCTGACAAAATTTTGTCACATGGAGTGTGCAAAAACCGTTATTTGTCGGCAATTTTTGAACGCAGTCCGAGAGTTGTGAGAGCATGAAACATTTACTCACGGCGCAGCAAATTTCTTAAAGGGCCAGCACAGCAACAAATTTGGCTTGCGAGTTCTGCGACGTGGGTGATTACATGTGCAGAATATTACATTGCTTAGTGCACTAGCAACAACAGAAGGACACAACAGCTTTTTTGACATTTCATTTCCTACGCCATTAAAAGGCCAGAACAGCTATTTTTGAATTGCGCTTTTTACGGCGTGTGAAACGAAATGTCAAAAATGTTTTTTTATGGCCTGCAGCGAAAACAAAGGCGGCAGAGGTGCAAACGGTAAAATAGTCATTAGTAAGCATGTAGAATGTCACCATTATTTTTTCCGTTGTTATGGGTACGGCAGACGAAGAATGACATTTTGTTTCACACGCCGTAAAAAGTGCAATTCAAAAGTAGCTGTGTTGTGACCCTTTAAACCTTAATTATGATTGATTTTATGTCATTTTTAGACAAGAATTTTTCGAGTATCGACCGCATCCATAACAATTAACCAACTCCTGAGAAAATGAAAAGATTGAAGACCCTTTACCGCATTAGGAGCGAAACTAATCAAGTAGATTTCAAAATACATTCTCCGCAGTTTTCAAATTATTTCAACTTTGTTTTAAGGGCGTGGGTAAACCAAAAAATTCGGTGACATTTCGTCTTCCAAGCCGTAAAAGCAAAATTCAAATGTAGTCGTTTTGCCCTTTAAGAAATAGGAATTGAAAAAATTTTAAATGAAGCTACTGGCGATCGTAGGTCTCAAGTTCTTCCAAAAAAGACAATTACAGAGGAACCGCTGTACAAAAAACTTCCGTACAGCAAACATTGTCTATAACGAACAATTCCACAGATCTTAAAGGGCCAGAACAGCTACTTTTGAATTGCGCTTTTTACGGCGTGGAAACGACGTGTCAAAGAAGTTTCTTTGTCTACTTTACTAATAAAAATAATAGTGACATTCTACATGCTTACTAATAAGTTTTTTACTCTTTGCACCTCTGCCGCCTTTGTTTTCGCTGCAGGACATAAAAAAACTTTTATGACATTTCGTTTCACACGCCGTAAAACGCGCAATTCAAAAGTAGCTGTTCTGGCCCTTTAAAGACGGCAATTTTTCAAGCCACAACGACACCCCGGGCCTTGTCTTATTCGAAGTTTGCAGCGGCCGAGTATCGTTCCATATCATTTCAGCGACTACAGTAATCAACTGGCTATATTTCCCATATTTTTGGCATATTGTAGAACAAAGTTATCGACACAAAAAACGGATAGTTTCTTGCCACATTTTATTTCCTTGTATTCCGAATTCAATGCTCTCTGCGTCATCAACGACATCATATCATTGCTGCGGATCTGCGACGTGTACACGTTTTAATATAAACAAGTGTTTGCGGGGTTACGGAGTGTTCAGAGTTTGATTGATGATTTAAATCAGTGTTGGTAGAAATTTCAAGTCGCGCAAATGCAAATTTCGAGTAAAAACTCGACTGAAACGTTTCGAATTATTCGCAAAACGAGAAATACGATCGTTGATTGTTCGAAAATGCTTTCAGTAGTAGCATTTCGAGTAATGTTCTCAACGTTTTTTGACTGTTGAGATCTATTTAACCTTCTGGAAGAACTTTAATATCAAAAATCTTTTCGTGTTTTCTGCTCTTCCTTATCATTTTTCTTATCAGTTGCATTAGACTATACGGTCGATTTTAACGTAGTTTTGTTCTGTAGCAACCAAGAGATCAACAAAACGTTTGTTGCAGGTCTTATAGTTTTGAAGGAACAAAGTTTTTAATATGCCTTTAAAGGTCCAGAACAACTACTTTTGAATTGCGCGTTTTACGGCGTGAAAACGAAATGTCAAAAAAAGTTTTTTTATGTCCTGCAGCGAAAACAAATGCGGCAGAGTTGCAATCAGTAAAACAATTATTAGTAAGCATGTAGAATGTCACCATAAATCTTTTCCGGTGTTATTGGTACGGTAGACGAAGAGACTTTTTGGACATTTCGTTCACGCCGTAAAAAGCACAAAACTGTTCTGGTCCTTTGGAGACCTCGAGTGGATATGGGATGTGCAGTCGCTATGTTGAGGTTCCGAAAAGAAATCGGTGTACACTTTTTTTTAACTATTGTTCACAAAAACTTTTGACTCATCGGAGACAGCAACAAATAACCGAAAATTACATAACAAGCTAGTGATAAGAGTCAGTAGTTCATGACATAAACTGCACTTCCGTCGCAAGCACAAAAATAGGTGTGCCTTAACATTTGGGCTGCTTAAACTAAAAAATATTGGTCTTAAGGATAAGCCAGTTGTGCACACTTTTTAATTAAAAACTTATCAGCTTCTGATTTAACCTCATCACTATATAAAGCAGGCTTTTGTTTTCATAATAGCAAGACTGATGCGGCTTGTTTTGTGCGTGCTGGTCGTGGTTGCGGCTGTGCTTGGATCCCCGATTGGTATGCTGACCGTTGTAACTTTGGGTTTATAAGGCTTAACAAGGAATCCGTCTAAATATGTTTTCCTTTAAAGGGCGACTACAGCTACTTTTGATTCTCGCTTTTGCCGCTTAGGAAAGCAAATTAAAAAAAATCCTCCGTATATCGTACCAATCAAAAAAGAAAAAAAAGTAAGGTAATATTCTACACGTTTACTAATAATTATTTTTGCTGTTTGCAATTTTGCCGTCTTAATTTTTGCTGCAGGACATGAAAAAACAATTTTGACATTTCGTTTCATACGCCGTAAAAAGCGCGAACCAAAAGTAGCTGTACGGACCCTTACAGAGTCGCAGTTTCCATGGAGGCTTAAAGGGCCATAACAGCTACTTTTGAATCACGCTTTTTACGGCGTGGAAACAAAATGCCCAAAAAGTTTCTTTGTCTACTGTACCAATAACAACAGGAAAAAAGCAATGGTAACATTCTACATGTTTAATATTAATTATTTTAATGTTTGAAACTCTGTCACCTTCGTTTTCGCTGCAGGACAAAAAAAGATTTTTTGACATTTCGTTTCGCACGTCGTAAAAAGCGCAATTCAGAAGTAGCTGTACTGTTCCTTTAATACGGAATGCGCCTAACCATGTTCTTTGCACAGAGCCTCCGTTTCAACTTTATGGAGATCTCAATATCCCAGAGCCCACTGAAATTGCCCCGCAGGATCAGAGGCGCTATGAGGCATATAACGCCTTCAAAAGGTCCTTGGAACAAGGTTCCGAACTGAAGGCATCTCCATGCAACAGTTTCTACAACTACACTTGCCAACACGTCGATGTCGGCAATTATATGATTGGAATGGATAGCGCGAACGTAAAGAGTGTTATTGAAGGGTTGAAAAGAAGCGCCGACGGAGTAAGTCGACCGTAAATTTAGCCGGACACTTGCAAGCAGACATAATAATTTTAACCACAAACTTGATTATAGGCTCCAAGATGGTATCAAATGCTGAAGAACAAGTATGAGGCATGTCTGAACAGGAATGATTCTGAAAGGACGGGCGAAGCATTGAGAAGAATCTTTGGCAAAATCAACGCCGACTTGGGCCCTTTTTTCCCCTTGATTGAAGGATCATCTGTTGTAAAAGCAAATGCGACCAGACTCGGTGAAATCGTTGGATATTTGGCTCAGAAATTTGAGCTCAACACCTTGTTGTCGTACAAGATTGAAGGAAACCGTCTTCTCATTGATGAACCCAAACTGGCTTTCCCAGAAACCTATTTTACTGAAGCCTTCAGTGAATTTGAAGTTGATTACAAAGCTTCCATCAAGGACTACCTTCAACAATTGTCCGAAGTTCTCGGAAAGGCAATCAACAGCGAAGAGCTCGATGAGACTGTTGAAAAAGTCGTAAAATTCGAGAAAGACTTGGCCAACTTGTTGGCCCGGGTTCCAACTGAGCGCCCATCGCGAGTTCAACTGTCTCAACTGATGCATTCCAGAGTATCTGTTGATTTCAAGATTTATTTTGCTAAAATCACAAAGAATTCCAATATCCTAAACTCTTTGACGACCAATAGCGTCAAGATTTATATGACGGCTCCAACAAAACTTTCGATAGTTCAGATGTTTGTCGCTCAGATTGACCAAGCAACTGTCTTGAACTATTTGAACGTCCGTTTGGCCAGAAGTCTGCGAAAGTATTTCATTAGAAAACCCAAAGAATGTGTTGCTGATCGGTGGCTCAGGGAAGGAAGGGGAGTCAAATATATCGGTATTTTTCCTCCACTCCCTCAAAAGGATTCTTATTTATTTGCCGAAACCAAAGAACGTTGTGTTGGTGAGCTGGGCCACATGTGGAATGCTCTTGACAGAGTGTACTTGGATCAAAATTTGCCAGATAAAAACGAAAGAAAGGAGTTTGTGGACAGGATCAAGGTGATTACCAACAAAATCATCAATGGATTTAGAGTAAGTAACCAATTCATTGACCAAATTCTTCTGTTTTGTAGTTCCAGATTGATCAACTCTCCTGGTTCAGCCCGAAGGTCAAGGCTGCCGCCTACAAAAAGATTGATGCTATGCTCTACAACGTTGTCTACGATGACTGGATAGAGAATGACGATCGTCTCAACAAGCTCTACAAAGCGTTGATCAGTGATCAAGGCTTTGTCCACAACGACGAGATTACCACGGCTGAGAAGCTTCGTGAATTCGCTCAATTCCAGTCTTGGGAAAACCTCCTCAGCGAGGATCGTAATCAAAACTTCACTTGGACGATCAGAACTGTTAATGCTTGGTACATGCCGTGGTACAATCATTTCTACATACCACTGGGCATCCTTCAGCGGCCAATCTTCGATATTAACTATCCGGCTTCGCTTCAATACGGCGGAATTGGCTACGTTGTGGGTCACGAGCTTACCCATGGCTTCGATACGAACGGAGTGGAATATGACGATCAAGGCGAAGAGAATCCATGGATGGATGTGCCATCAAAGCAAAAGTTCAACGAAATGGCGGGGTGTGTTATTGCGGAATACAATAAGCTCCATGGGAGAGGTGCGAAGACTCAGACTGAGGATATCGCAGATAATGGAGGTAGGAAATTACACGGCACTACGACAGTCCGGAATCAAGGCTCTCCGGTTTTATTGAAAGGGTTCTTTTAAAGGGCCCGAAAAGCTACTTTTAAATTGCGCGTTTTACGGCGTGCGAAACGAAATGTCAAAAAAGTTTTTTATGTCTTGCAGCAAAAACAAAGGCGTTGGAGTTGCAAACAGTTAAATAATTATTAGTTTACATGTAGAATATCACCATAATTTTTTTTCCGTTGTTATTGGCACAGTAGTCAAAGAAACTTTTTTGACATTTCGTCTTCACACTGTAAAAAGCGCGGTTCAAAAGTAGCTGTACTATCCCTTTAATGGTTCGATTGTTGACTTCCAAGTGCTTGAAAAGTCTTACATTACGATTTGCAGGTCTTCGCGCTGTCTTTAACTCCTTTAAGGCCGAAGAAGGGCTGTATGGGCCAAATCCTCAACTCCCTGGCGATCCATGGAACAAGTTCACTCAAGACCAACTCTTTTTCCTCGGCTTTGCCCATGTTTGGTGCTCAAATGACCCAAAAAAGGATTATCACTGGGATCCGCATTCTCCGATGTTGGCTCGAGTCCACGGAACTCTACAAAACTTCCCCGCCTTCCGAGCCGCCTACAATTGCCCGGTCGGGTCGGCTTATGCGCCAAAGGAACATTGTGATGTGTGGGCGTCGGAAGTCAAGATATAACGCGAAACGTAGTGGAATAAACAGTCATTATCCACAAAATTTTTCGATTTTTTGGATCATAATAAAGACAGAGATGATAATTCGTGGGCTATTTGAATAGCTACTGTGGCCCTCTCAAGGACCCGTTCCCGGGCTAAGTCCCTGATCAAAAATAATGCGCGCAATTGTGTCACGCCTTTCTCATTTCTCCTATGTCTTTTTACTGAGACCTAAAACTACATTTACAGGGTTTATCATCAGTGATAGCGATGATTTAGGCACACCTACGCGAACCGTTTCGATATCAAATTTAATTAAAAATCCAAAAGAAAAAGTATCTGCAGGCCATGCAACGAAATACTCAAGTAGCGACGCCTTCAAATTTGGGTTGGCCTTGAAATTTGACGCCTTGAAATTTGGGTCCATAGAACATACAAAAAATGATTGTTTGTAATCAAACCCTTATCAACTTCTGGGCTAATCTGACCACTATATATACGGTAGGTGCTTGTTCTCATAATTGTAAGCCAACTCAGAATGATGCGGCCTGTTTTGTGCGTGCTGGTTGTGGCTGCGGCTGTGCGGACATCTCCATTGGGTATGTTGACCGTTGCAAATTGGCTTTATAAGCAAACCGTTTTACCATGTTCTTCTTACAGAGCTTCAGTCTCAACTTGCTGGAGGTCTCAACATCCCAGAGCCCCATGAAGTTTCCCCGCAGGATCAAAGGCGTTATGAGGCATATAACGTCTTCCCAAAGTCCTTGGAACAAGGCTCCGAACAGACAGCATCTCTATGCAACAATTTCTACAACTACACTTGCCAACATGTCGATGTCGTAGATTATTTGAATGCAATGGAAAAAGGCAACACAAAAATTGTTGCCGAAGGGCTGAAAAGAGTGCCGACGGAGTAGGTTTACTTCCCCTGTTAATTAATCATCCGGCTATGCAAAAAGTACTATGCCTACAAATAATCATGACTTTGTGTATTATGATCCAAACATTCAAATAACTATGCGGACATTGATTGTTTATTTTACGTTTCATGTCAGCATTATATCTTGACTTCCGACGCCCACACATCACAATGTTCCTTTGGGGCGTAAGCAGACCCGACCGGGCAATTGTAGGCGGCTCGGAAGGCGGGGAAGTTTTGAATAGTTCCGAGGACTCGTGCCGGATGTGGTGAATGAAAATCCCAGGGAGAGTGCTTTTCTGGCGTATCCGAGCACCAAACATGGGCAAATCCGAGGAAGAAGAGTTGATCCGGAGTTAACTTGTTCAACGGCTTCCCGGGAAGCTGGGGATCACGTCCGTTTAGCGCTTGTTCGGCTTTGAATGAGTTGTGGGCCGCGCGAAGACCTAAAACATCGCAATATAAGACGTTTAAAGCACTTAGAAGTCAATGAATCAACACATACAACGGTCATTCTATCGGGACCCTAGTAATCCAACGCCGTAATGTCGCGTAATATATTCCTACCTCCATTATCTGCAATGTCCTCAGTCTGAGTCCTTTTTCCTCTGCCATGCAGTTTGTCGTACTCGGCAATAACACACGCTGCCATCTCGTTGAACTTGGCCTTTGACGGCGCATCCATCCACGGGATCTTTTGTCCTTGGTCATCAAATTCCACTCCGTTTGTGTCGAATCCGTGGGTCAATTCATGGCCCACAACATAGCCAATTCCGCCGTATTGAACGGCCGCTGGATAATTCACACCAAAAAGAGGGCGCTGAAGAATGCCCAGTGGGATGTAAAAGTGGTTCATTGTTGGATGGTACCACGCGTTAACAGTTCTGATGTTCCGAGTGAAATTGGCATTGCGACCACCGTCTTCCAAAAGGTTTTGCCAAGCCTGAGATTGGGCAAAGTCGCGAAGCTTCTCAGCCGTGGTAAGCTCATCGTCGTGGGCCAAGTCCTGATCATTGATTAACTTCTTGTAGAGCTTGTTGAGACGATCGTCACTCTCTATCCAGTCATCGTAGACGACGTTGTAGAGCATAGCATCAATCTTTTTGTAGGCGGCAGCCTTGACCTTCGGGCTGAACCAGGAGAGTTGATCAATCTGGAACTGCAAAACAGAAGAATTTGGTCATTGAATTGGTTGCTTACTCTAAATCCGTTAATCACTTTTTTGCTAATCACCTTAATCCTGTCCACAAATTCTTTTCTTTTCTTTTTGTCCGGCAAGTTTTGATCCAAGTACACTCTGTCGAGGGCATGTTCCATGTAGAAAAGTTCGTCAACACAACGCTCCTCAGTTTGCGAGAGTAGGTAAGGGTCCTTTTGAGGCATTGGAGGTACAATACCCATATACTTTACCCCTCTTCCCTCCCTGAGCCACTGATCAGCAACACATTCTTTGGGGTTTCTAACGAAATACTTTCGCAGACTTCTGGCCAGACGGGCGTTCAAATAGTTCAAGACCGTAACCGGATCTGCTTGCCCAACGTACTTCTGAACTATCGAAAGTTTTGTTGGAGCCGCTAAATAAACCTTGACGTCAGCAGTCATCAAAGAGTCTAGGATATCGGAATTCTTTGTGATTTTGGAAAAATAAGAGCTGAAATTGATGGATTCACCGGAGGTCATCAGTTGAGCTAGCTGAATTTGAGATGGAGGCATATTTGGAGCCTGCGCCAACAGGTTCGCCAAGTCTTTTTCTAATTTGACGACTTTTTGAACAGTCTCATCGAGCTCTTCGCTGTTGATTGCCTTTCCGAGAACTTCGGACAACTGTTGAAGGTAGTCCTTGATGGAAGCCTTGTAATCAACTTCAAATTCACTGAAGGCTTCAGTAAAATAGGTTTCTGGGAAAGCCAGTTTGGGTTCATCAATGAGAAGACGGTTTCCTTCAATCTTGTACGACAACAAGGTGTTGAGCTCAAATTTCTGAGCCAAATATCCAACGATTGCACCGAGTCTGGTCGAATTTGGTGTTGCAACTATGGGAGATGACCCTTCAAACAAGGGGAAAACGGGGCCCAAATCGGCGTTGACTTTACTAAAGATTCTTCGCAATGTTTCGCCACTTCTTCGGGAAACTTTTTTGGCAGCACAGATATCATACTCGGTCTTCAAAGTCTGGTACCATTTTGGAGCCTAAAATCGAGTTTTCCGTCGGACTTATTTTAGCTAACAAATATGCATCTTGACTTCGGGTCGACTTACCCCGTCGGCGCTTCTTTTCAACCCCTCAATAACACTTTTTTTGTTTGCTGCGTTTATCCCAGCAAAATAGTCGAGGTCGGCATGTTGGCAAGTGTAATTGTAGAAATCGTCGCATGGAGAAGCAGTGAAATCGGAGCTTTGGCGCAAGGACTTGGCAAAGTCGCTGTATCCCTCGTATCGCATCTGATCCTGTGGCGCAACTTCGGTGGGGTCTGGGATATTTAAATCTCCAGCAAGTCGGTATTGGAGGTCTGAAAAGTGTTCTAACAATCTGAATAACTGTTTTAACTAAATCATTAATTCGAGATGATTCCATTACAAATTCAAGCCACTGCGGCTAACATACCACGTGGAGATCCTAGCACAGCCAACGCCACGGCCAGCACAAACAAAACAAGCCGCATCACGCCGGGTTAGCCTGTTCTTTTCGAAAAAAACAACTCATTATATATTGCTTACAGTAGATCAGCAGCTGATAAGAAAGTTTACAAGAATGACGTGATTTTTAAAAACGATTGTTTTTAATCATTTGCGAACACTAATTTCAGGGCGTGGGTATCTCTTTGTTCCGTTGCCTTTGTCTCGGGATGGCTAATTAAATTCGATCGTAAGATTGTTGTCAATTATCAATTAATTTGTCAGCCAAAGTATAAAAATACATTCAGTTTCGTTGAATCGCAGTAAACAGCTAATTTTTATTGGATGTGATGTTAGTATATTCGTTTGTGAGGAAATAAATCGCATACGGATTATATATGTCTCCATTCGGGGCCCATACGTTGCAATTTTGGCTTAGCCCATAAGCCGGTACCGTCGGCCAAGAAAGACCATTTGCCCCATGCAGAAACGGACCTTGCGGGCTCATACGCAAAGTTTCCAGTCCCCTCCCTCACCTTACATGAAAAATTTTAAGATGGAAAAAAGTAGGTCTAACATGTAAAATAGTTAGCCAAATTTGGTTAAACCTTCGTTTATTGCAGTTTTGTATGTATAAATGAGAGAGATTTAACAAATAATAAACAACATCGTCTTTTCGGCGCTGAAAAATGGTCGTTTTGCTTGTTTTTGCGCGGTTGCAAAGAAATGGCCTACTTGTACCCGTAAAATCAACAAGTAGGCCGAAATAAGCGCGATGGTAGATATTAGGCCGAAAAAGTGCTGAAGGTGTTAGAGGTTTGTCTCCTCATGACGCTCTACTTTGCAGCTGTGGAACAGACCCATTACGGGATCTCCGAGAACCGGAAGGATGAGCTCTGATCGAAGGGAATGCAGTACTTTTCGTCTCCAGACCTTGAACGCGGAGTCTTCGAAGAAAACAATTAGGCCATATCCTTGCCAGTTTCGCGCAGAAGAAATAATTTTTTGTGGAAACATTACACTCTACAGTAAAAAAAGTTCGCAAAAAACTGTCGACCGGAAAATTTCGGTCGGGTATGCGATATTTCCCATCCACTTTGGCGTTTCGTTCAAACAAAGTGTCACAAGTCACAAAAAAATAAACTACACAAGATACCGTAATGTTTAATGCGCATGTGTAATTCTGGCCCACAGTTTAGACCCCAACGAAGCAGAATGGATCTCTATCTAAAAAAAGGACATTTTCGGAAGCACCTGAATGGATGTTTCGGCGCATGTTTTTACGACACCGATGCCATTCTATTGTAGAGTTTTATTGGGGCCGGATGAAACAAAGAATAAATATAAGCGCCGAAAAGAAACGCTTAGCGTCAAAACAACTACATTTGTGTCTCGATGTTACGGCTTGGAAGACGGTATGTCACAGATTTTTTTGTTCTCCCACGCCCTTAAAACAAAATAGAAAGTTTGAAGATTGCTGAGGATGTACTTTACAGTGTATTTGATTATTTTGAACTTTTTCCAATTTTGTTTTACGACGAGGAGCAGCAAAATTTTTGTGACATTTCGTCTTCCAAGCCGTTAAAGTGGAGATTCAAATGTAGTTGTTTTGGTCCTTTAACAAACCAAATTTAACAAAAGTATTTATCAATATCCACATTGATAGATTATGCAAACAAAAATTTAAACTAAGCAGTTAAATTTGGGGTACCTACCCGGCATAGCTAAAAAACCAACCGACAAAACTTTAAGAGACGGAATTCGTTTATTGCCATTTGTTACGCTGACTGAGATTTCGGTGGTAATACAATACAAAATACTAGTTGGAGATTCACTCAGGGCAAACTCGATCCATTGGGACTCGCAGTACCTCTTCGCGGCAGCGGCGATCAATAAAAACGAGATGATTGTCGTCGACGAAGAAGTCCTGCTTGGTTCGGCGACAAAAGTCGACCACTTTGAGCCATTGAGACAGGGGAAGACTCTTGGTGTTGTGCTGAAAAAAGAGAAACATATTACAATTGACATCTCCACATGAAAAGAGTACAAACAAAGCTTTGCCTACCGAACCGTTCGTTTCCATCAGCGAAGCCGTGTCGGCTCTGGATTCCGGCTCCAGACTGGACGAGGATCCCGGTTCGTCTTGTGTTTCCTCGCTTTCTTCTCTTTCCAAAACGCCTGACGCTTCTGCTGACGCTTTCGCCGATTCCATAAGCGCATTCAAGCTCATCTGGATCCGATTGAGGGCGTCGGTGTCCATCCTATTCGCGGAATTTTCCTCCAACTCCTCATCTTGCACATTCGACATCGCTTGGTACTTCGAGAACCCGGAATACCTTAGCGACTCCGACGACACCTTGATTGTTTCTGTTCGTGGTGAGTTGCTGTAGCTGATTTCGTCTTCCTCCAGCGGATCGTCGTCCAGCGGATCTTCCAGATCAAATTCGATTTGGTTTTGTTCCGCGCCTTCGCCGCCGAATTTGCAGGAAATTTCTTGATGCTGAAAAAAATTGAATTAAATCTCCGACTGCTCTCCTCATAGTCCGTTCTCTCTCGTCTACGAAATTCGTTGAAGACCTAAGACGATAAAACGATGGTTAAAATCTTCGAAAATAATCTTTTGCAGATTCTGATTACTTCTTCGAACTTTTTCCCTGATAGCTTTAACATAAATTTCATTCTTACATCTGTCAACACCTTCCCCGTCGCCTTTTTTCGCAGCGCTCGACTTCTGATGTTGCGGAACAGATTCTGAATTCGTCGTTTCAATTTCCTCTCCGCGCGGAGCTCCGGGAATTGCTCGACGACCTTCTCGACGACCACACCCCACAGTCTGTCCGTCTCCTCATCTCGGCCGAACTTCATCTTCGTGACGAAGGGCTCGATGGCTTCGCAGATTGCGGCGCTTAACGTATTCTTATAGGCAGGGGATTTTGGGGGAGTTGGAGACGGTCTTCGCGGATCCGGATCGTCCAGCGGGTGGCCCAGAGCTTCGAGGATCATACGATCGCGCTGAAAATTTTTTTAAAAGGGTACATGCTTGTTAAAAAATCAAAAAAAAAATAGTTTGAGTATGTTTGAAAGACATTGGTCAGAAATTTTGCTGGTGTCTACAAAACGATTTTTGTTACTTTGTGCCTCTTTGGCCTACTTATGCCATATCTCAATTCTAGAAATTTTTAGTCCACGTTTTGAAGGCGCCGCCGAGAGATTCAACAATTTTTTCATGCGAGAAAGTACGGAAAAAGGGGAGGCGGTCAGGGAAAAAAAGTCAAAAGGAAGCTTATCTCTCTAACCGCTCTCCCCATTTTCCGTGCTCTCTCGCATGCAAACATCGTTTAACATCTGGGTTACGCCTTTAAAGAGGACAGTACAGCTACTTTTGAATCGCGCTTTTTACGACGTGAAAACGAAATATCTAAAAAGTTTCTTCGTCTAGTGTACCAATAACAAAAGAAAACATTAATGGTAATATTCTACATGCTTACTTATAATTATTTTACTGTTTGCAACCCTGCCGCCCTTGTTTTCGCTGCAGGACATAAAAAAACTTTTTTGACATTTCGTTTCACACGCCGTAAAACGCTCAATTCAAAAGTAGCTGTTCTGGCCCCTTAAACCGTAATTTTGCTTATTACAATGTTCTAACAACAGTGTTCAATTTTTTACTTACCTTGTTCAGCGGCGCTTTATCGAAATACTTTTTCTCGGCCAGCAACTTGTATCGACTCCACGACGCCTGAATGTTGACTCGAAGTTTGGGGCTTCTGAATTCGGGGTACCTCTTGACCACTTCTTGTTGAATCAAATCATAATACTGTCTCTTGGTCGTCTTGTTTCCCAAATATTTGGCGTATGGGATGATCAATTCGAAGACGGCATTATGGAATTGATGCCCGGGCCCAGTTCGCGAGGGGAGTGGCTTTCCGAACAAATAGTTCACCCCGTCCAACGCCGACGACTGACCTTTTTGGAAGGAAAGGAGCGCTTCCAAATCCAACGGTTCGTCCTTTATCTTCTCCGAGGAATAGTCGTCATCGTCAAACTGGGACGATGGGGTGGGAGAATGATCTTTCTCCATCCGAAATTTGTAAGTTCAAATTAGAGGAAAGTTTGCAAATTGCTAACAAGCAAAGTATTATTATATTTCGCGAATGGCAAGCAGAATTGGATAAATGACGGCTCAAATTTAAAGAATAGCTTATTAAAACGTTTGCGAAAATTTTTACTCGCGCTTTCCAAAAACCATCGAGAATTTTTTATCGGAAATTGTTGAAAAATAAAGATTTTTTGCGTAAAAATTTCAGGCCCAACTACTACTAGGCCGTCGGGAAAGTCGTTGGAGTGATTTTTGGCGTTTGCACTGTGCAAAAAAGTCAGAGTGCCAGCAATAGCCGGAAAAAGCCTATTGCACGGTGCAAAAAGCAACAAATTGCACAGTGCACAGTGAACCTTTGTTTTCTCACAGTGCGTGTCGCGGAAATCACTCCAGCGACTTTACGAACGGACTACTATTCAAGCGTACTATTTTTTTACAAAAAATCCGCTTTTTCCTGGTGGAAATAAGCAAAATCTGTCTCTCGTCCCTCCGACTCTCCACATTTCGCGTACTCTCTCAAAAACAAGATTTAATATATTGGCCATTGCTGGAAAGTGTGAGCTACAACTTTTCGAGATTGATGTAATTTATTCGGCAACAACAAATGGAATTTTGCAATGATTTGTAGTTAAAAGTATGTTGGTTTTGCTGAAAAACCGAGAAAAAGGCAAAAATCTTTCGTATTCGCCCACAGCGGAGAGATACGATAGTGGGAAAATCTAAAAAATTTACGAATATCCCTGATAAGGTCATATTGTTGTAGAAGAAATTTCGTTCCGGAAATGTAAGTGTAAATTGATGATAAAATGCAATTTCGCAAAAATTATAATTTTTTCGTATAAGAATGTACTGCAATATAGGCAAATATGCAATGATAAATGCATCCGTCAAAACATTTTCGAAGCAAAATTTACAATTTTGACGAATCTACATTTTTATAAACAATTTACGTTTACAATTATGCAGTAAAAATTTACCTACAAGGATATAAGCTCATCAGAGATGCTTGAAAATTTCTTTAAATCCTGCCCATTATGGCGACTCCCGTTGTCATCCGCCCACACCACACAAAAACGGAAGATTTTTGTCTTTCGATCAATTTTTTGACAAACCCAACCTAATTTTAAGTGCAAAACATTATAAAACTCCCCATTTCATGTTGAAAAATAAAATTCGCAAAAAAGTACCACATCTTGGCCAACTTTCGATCCAAAAATCTCGGTTGTCTCTGCAAAGCGCCAGGAGTCTCGTATATATCTCAGAAAAAATAATACTACGCTAGTGCCAAGTTTCATCAAAATCTAAGTGTCGCACTTGGGGTACTTTTCAGCCGTGAGAAAAAAGGGAAATCGATCAAAATTAGCCTCACTAAAACTTTTTAAATCAATTCTTAAAATCCGTGCCACTTGTCTGGACGAGTATTCGCCCGTTCAAAACCAAAATACGCCAACATTCCCAAGGATATTCCGAAATTCGCAAAGAAAAGGAACTCAAAACGCGCTCGTCGAAGTGGGGGAAAGGGCGTCCTTTCGAGTGAAAAAAAATATTTTTTTCGTCAGAAAGCAATTTTGCTTTCCGAGACGGAGAGCAAAGCCCCGAATTCAATTCTTTTCGGGGCGAGTCGGGCGGCGAGAAATAAAGTGGGTTCGGCTCGCGGACGAAGGGAAAAGAAAAAGACAGATTTCCCAGCTTTGCTTTCTGTCCTATTTTTTCGTGCATTTTCTCGCCCCTCTCCCCCCCAAAACATTTTTTCGCCCCAAATTTTACGCGCACAGCTCGAGTTGAAATTCGCGGGCCCAACACACGGGTTTTGGTTGGAAAATTTGCTTTGAAATTGCAATAAACTAAAAGACCAATACAACTATATACATTTGAATCTCCACTTTTACGGCGTGGACAACGAAATGTCACAAAGTTTTTGCTGTCCCTCGTCGTAAAACCGAATTGGTATTACAGTTCGAAATGATCGAATAGATTGCAAAATACATTTCCAGCACTTTTAAACTTATTTTTTCGTGGTCCTAAAAAAGCGTGGGAGAGTAAAAAATTCTGTGACATTTCGTCTTCCAAGCCGTAAAAGCGAGGTTCAAATGTAGTTGTTTTGGTCCTTTAATACTCACAGGGGAAGTACCCCAAATGCGACGCTCAGATTTTGACAAAACTTGGCACAAAATTAGAACTATTTTTTATAAGACATATGCTTGAGTCTTAGCTCGCGCTTTGCAGAAACGACCGAGATTTTCTGTTCAAAAGACGGCGAAAATGCGACTCTTTTTTGCGAATTTTGATGTGAAAAATTTCATGCCTATTGTGTAATGTTTCCTCAAAAAATCAATTTTTTCCGCACGAAACTGGCAAAGATATGGCCAAAAAGTGTTTTCCTCTCTGACCGCTCTCCACGTTTCCCGTGCCCTCTCGGCCGCAAAGAACGTTAAGTATCTCGGTTGCGCTTGCAAAGTGCGAGCAAAAATTTTCAGAAATTGATATGTGGCCTATGTCTGGCGTGTGTGTGAAATTTAAAGAAAATTAGGGCGTCGCACTTGGGGAACTTCCCTTGTCAATATAAAATTATCCAAGTTTTCTAAAATTTTGCGTTTAATTTGTGCGTAGGCCACACATCAACGTGTGAAAACTTCAGAGCATATTTTTCAATCACAGATGAGATATTCAACGAGCTTGCCAACTCTCCTCATTTTGCGCACCCTCTTGCAAAAATTCCAGGAAAAATTCAACAAATTCTAAGAGTTAAATTTGGGGTATCAACCCAATGACACAGCAAAAAAATAACTGGCCAAACCAAACAAAAAAAATTTATTGCCATTTACTGACTGAGATTTCACAATTAACAAAGTAACATGCAAAATAATAGTTTAAAAATTAATTATTCGGGACAAACCCGATCCATTGGGACTCGAAGTATCTTGGTTCGACAGTTCCGATCGGTAAAAACAAGATGATTTCCTTCCAAGAAGAAGTCCTGATTGGATCGTTGACAAAAGTCGACAATTTTCAGCCATTGCGACAAGGGAAGACTTTTGTTGGTGTTATTCTGAAAAATTAGAGCTATATTTATATTACAATTGATATCTGTAAATCAAAGGAGTACGAACAAAACTTTGCCTACCAAACTGTTCGTTTCCGTTGAAGCGGCTTCGGCTCTAGATTCCGGCTCCAGACGGGATGAAGTTCCTGGTTCATCTTGCTTTTTCTCGCTTTCTTCTTCTGCCAAGATCCCAGTCGGTTCGGCAGACGCTTTTGCCGAATCCACAAGTGCATTCAACTGCATTTGGATCCGATCCAACGACTCACTATCGAGCCGACTCAAGTCCTTTTTTTTGACAATAAAAATTGCCGCGGACTTCGACGGTCCGGCACCTCGAGATCCCGATGAAACCTTGACCGTTTCTGTTTTTCGAGAGGTATTGTGGCAGATTTCCTCTGCTTCCAGAGGGTCGTCATCCACTGCCTCATCCAGATCAAATTCCATTTGGTTTTGTTCATCGCCTTCCCCACCATACCTACAGGCAATTGCTTGGTGCTGAAAATTTCTTGATAAACATAAAGATTAAAATTTTCAATTTGAATGTTCTTTTGCCAATTTACACCATGTTTGACCTGTTTTTTTAAAATAATTTTCGCTCTTAATTTGAATACAAATTTCAAACCTACTTCAGTCAACGTCTGGCCCAAGGCCCGTTTCCGCAGCGCTCGGATCCTGATGTTTTGGAACAGACAGCGAACTCGTCGTTTTGATTTCCGGTCATTGCTGATCTCCGGGAATTGTTCGGAGACTTTTTCGAGCACCACACCCCACAGTCTGTCCGTCTCCTCATCTCGGCCGAACTTCATCTTCGTAACGAAGGGCTCGATGGCTTCGCAGACCGCGGTCGTCAACGTGGGCATAAATACCGGGGTTTGAGGTGGACTTGGAGGGTCTTCCGACAGGTTTCTTGGGTCCGGATTATGTTGAGGGTCGCCAACAGCAGGTTCGCTTCCTTCCCGAGGCTCATTGTCCGTCGGATCTTCCACACCAAATTCGGTTTGGTTCTGTTCCGCGCTTTCGCTGCCGTACAAACATGCGATTTCTTGGTGCTGAAGACTTATTTCATGATCAAAAATTTCGATTTGAATTTTGTGAGTTCTGGGAAAAATAAAATTGGAATACCATTGCTATAAAAGATCTTCCTACACATAGTTGCCTCCGGAAATTAAAAGTTCTTGAAAGTTTAATAGACTAAAAATGGTGGGTTAGTTGGCCACTAACCGCCATAGATTGATATGTGGGCTATGTATGTCATGTATGCAAAAGTTCGATAAAATATGAGGACCTCACCTCTGGAACTTAAATTTTGACCAAGTTCAACAACTTCTCCGACATTTTTTCGTGTCCATTTTCAATACAAATTTTGCACTTACATCAGTCAACATCTTCCCCATGGCCCTTCTTCCCAGCGCTCGGGTTCTAAAGTTGCGGAACAAATTCTGAATGCGTCGTTTCAACTTCTTCTCCGTGCGGAGCTCTGGGAATTGCTCGGCAACTTTGTTTGCGATTATACCCCACAGTCTGTCCGTTTCCTCATCTCGGCCGAACTTCATCTTCGTAATGAATGGTTCCATAGTTTCGCAAATTACGGCGGTCCATGTGTTGTTATTTGCTGCGGTTTTAGGGAGATTTTTGCGTTCCTCCGACGGTCTTCTGAGATTCCGAAGATCTAGACGGTGGCCAAGAGCTTCGAGGATCATACGGTCGCGCTGAAAACGGGAGAATAGAGTGCATGCTTATTAAAAAACCAAAAAAATTCAAACCGAATATTATCTCTAACCGCTCTCTTTACTTTCCACACTCTCTCGCTTGCAAAGATAAGCTTACGGCTTGAACAGAAATCTCAACTCCTTACTTACCTTATTCAGCACTAATTTTTCAAAATACTTTTTCTCGGCATGCGATTTAAATCCATTCCACACCGATTGAATGTTGCTTCGAAGTCGAGGGCCTTCAAATTGAGGATACTTCTTGAGCACTTCTCGTTCGATCAAGTCATAGTACGCGCCCTTTTTTGCCGCCCTGTTCCCCAAATATTTCGCGTATGGAATTATAAATTCGAAAACGGCGTCGTGAAACGCCGGGGTTGGCAATGCGGCGTTCGCTTTGCCCGACGCCGACGATTGATCTTTTTGGGTGGGGCGGAGCGATGTAGAATCCAAATGTTCGTTCTTTGCATTCTCGGAGGAATCATCGCTGGAGTCCTCGTGGAACGAGGAGGACGAAGCCATAGACTGCTCTTCCTCCATTGCAAATGCTAACTAAAATTTTCAAGAATGATATTATTATACAGGGTGTCCCGAGAAATATTACAAAAAGTATTTGCGAATATCTTTGTGCTCTTTGAAGATACGCAAGAAGTTTAAAATGCTTCTAAAATTCGAAGTCGTGCGTTTTTAGAATATGCAAAACAGTTTATCTTCGCGTCGGCGGAGATACCGTTTTTCGGCGGAGACACTTAACGTCATTTAAAAAAATTCACATCCTCGTATAAAGCCCAGATTTTTTTACTCCGGATGAAATTAGGTTTGTCACATCTGGTAAGACGCTATCTTTTGGTCTCGGTAGCTTTTCGGACGTTTTATCCATTGGCGAAGGCTTGGCGGAGACTTTTGTTTCCGCGGACGCCGTTGTGGAGGCCTGGCTTTTGCAAAACAAAGCAAAAATTATCCCTTGTCAGATAAACTTTTTGAGTTCATCTTGCACTCATGGGTCCGTCGGAGCAAGGTGAGTTAATCCTGCCTAAAAAACATCATTTTTGACGAAAAATTTGGCTTGGAAGTCCGTTTGTCCCATTCCCACATTCTCGACGTCTCTCAAAATTTCGAAACGACAATGTGACGTGATTAGCAAAAATTTTTTCAACCCTTTTCCAATCCGATTCGCAAAAGCCCCCAAAACGGCGTCCGCCGGAACAAAAGTCTCCGCCAAGTCTTCGCCAATGGATAAAACGTCCGAAAAACTACCGAGACCAAAAGATAGCATCTTACCAGATGTGACAAACCTCATTTCATCCGGAGTAAAAAAATCTAGGCTTTATACAACGATGTGACTTTTTTAAATGACGTCAAATGTCTCCGCCAAAAAACGGTATCTCCGCCGACGCGAAGATAAACCGTTTTGCATATTCTAAAAACGCACGACTTCGAATTTTAGAAGCATTTTAAACTTCTTGCGTATCTTCAAAGAGCACAAAGATATTCGCAAATACTTTTTGTAATATTTCTCGAGACACCGTGTATTTTAGAATGATATTATAATACAATTGGAATCTCTAAACAAAAGACTAAATATAAAAACTTTTCTTACCGAACCGTCCGCTTCCATTTCTGACGCCGTGTCGGCTCTAGATTTCGGCTCCCGACTGGTCGAAGGTCCCGGTTCATCCTGATTTTCATCACTTTCTTCGATCGTCAAAAGCCCCGTCGTTTCTGCAGAGGCTTTTGCTAATTCCGCAAGTTTTTCATTCGTGCTCATTCGGTTCAACGCATCATTACTGAGACTTCCTTCCAAATCCTCCATTTTGACGTTACAAATTGCCGGAAACTTCGAAGTTCCGGAATATTGAGAATCAGAAGAAAGGTTGATCGTTCGTGACGAATTACTACAACTTTCGTCTTCATCCAGATGATTATCGTGCAGTGGATTTTCAGGATCAAATTCCATGTGCTTTTGTTCACCGCCACCAAACCTCAATGCAATTTGTTGGTGCTGGAAAAATTTTGATTACTAAATATGAATACTTTCAATTTTAGCGAGGTGCGGCTCCGCATATTTTCTCCAAATTTCGTCTGCATAGCCTACATACGCCACATATTAGTCCAACAAAAATTTCTGGCATTATTTTGCAGGCTTAGTCAAGGTATTTAGCGATCTTTGCAGACGAGAGAGTTCGGGTGTGAGGAGATCGGCAGAGAAAAAACAATTGACGGCATCTTTACAAATTTCGCGCGGAAAAAATTGATTTTGTTATAAAAATGCGGTCGAACACATTAGACAGAGAGTTCAACATTCTTACAAAAAATGAATTTTCTTCGTGCAAAATTCGCAAAGATATAGCCAAACAATTTTTTTTCTCTGACCACTCTCTTCAAACTCAAACTCTCTCGTCTGCAAAGGTCGCTAAATATCTCGACTAGGCCTGTAAAATAAAGACAATAAATTCTCATGGTCTAACATGCCGACTATGCAACCAATGCAGACCAAATTTGGAGTAATATGAAGATCGCACCTTTTCTTTTGTAAATTTGAATCTTTTCACCGATAATTTCAATATAATTCGCAAACTTACTTCAGTTAACGGCTTCCCCGCCGCCTTTTTCAACAGCGCTCGCTTTCTGGTGTCTTTGAACAGGGCTCGAACTCGGCATTTCGACTTCTGCTCGTCGCTGAGATGGGGGAATTGCTCGGCGACCTTTGCCGCGACGAAATCCCACAGTCTGCTCGTCTCCTTGTCGCGGCCGAACTTCATCCTCGTAACGAACGGCTCAATAATATTGCAGATTGCGGCGCTTAGTGTGATATACTGGACCGGCGACCAACTACTGCAGCTGTTTTCGTCTTCATCCAGACCGTCGTCGTCCATCGCCTCGTCCACATCAAATTCCATCTGTTCGGCGCCTTCGCCACCATACTTACATGCAATTATTTGGTGCTGAAAATTTCCTGATAAAACCAATTCAATTTGAATGAGAGAAAACCTGAGTTGGGATGTTATTACAGCAACCTTTTCAGGTCAGCGCTAACAAAATACGAAGAGAGTGGGCATAGAAATTTTTTTTTCTCTAACCGCTCTCCTCACATCCAAACTCTCTCATCTGCAAAGACTGGTGAATATCTCGACTAGGCCTGCAAAGCAAAGCCCAAAATTTTCATAGATTGATATGTGAGCTATGTAGGTCATTTATGCAAAAGTTCGATAAAATATGAGAATCTCGCCTCTAGAACTTCCCGAAATTTGGACCAAGTTCAACAACTACTCCCGACATTTTTTCGTGTCCATTTTCAATACAAATTTTACACTTACATCCGTCAACACCTTGCCCCTGCGCTTTTTTATCAGCGCTCGCTTTCGAAAGTTGCGGAACAGATTCTGCATTCGTCGTTTCAACGTCTTCCTCTCCGCGCGGAGCTCCGGGAATTGTTCGGCGACTTTCTCCGTGATTACGTCCCAAAGTCGGTCCGTCTCCTCATCGCGGCCGACCTTCATCTTCGTCACGAATGGTTCCATGATTTCGCAAATTGCGGCGGTCCACGTGTTGTTGTATGCGGGGGATTTGGGCAGATTTTTACGCTCTTCGGACACTGCTCTTAGACTCCGACCATGTAGACGGTGACCAAGCGCTTTGAGGACAATACGGTCGCGCTGAAAACGGAAAAATAGAATGTTTCTACTTTAGGACTACATGCTCATTAAAAAATCTAAACAATTTTTATATTTTTCATGACTTGGATAGAAAAAACTGCTCAATTTCGTATGCTTAAAAACTTTGGCCTAAAATCTGAATGGTTTCTGCAGACTGCAACCTTAGAATGTTTTCAAATGCTACCTGCATGGCCTATTCATACCATAGATCAAGGTTAAAAATTTTTAGCTTACGCTTTCACGCCGTAGAGGATTTTGAGCCAAAGGTAGAAACATACGACATCATTTGGCTTTTTGGAATGAAATTGTAATCTCAATTTCCTACTTACCTTATTCAGCACCATTTTTTCGGAATACTTTTTCACGGCATCAGATTTAAACCGATTCCACGACGATTGAATTCTGACTCGAAGTCGGGGGCCTTCAAATTCAGGATACTTCATGAGCACTTCCCGTTCGATGAGATCATAAATTGCGCCTTTTTTGCTTGTCTTGCATCCCAAATATTTTGCGTACGGCGCTAAAAACTCGAAAACGGCATCGGGAAACGCCGGGGTTGGCTTTCCAACCGAGGAGTTCGTTGCGTCCAATGCCGACGATTGGGCTTTTTCACGTGAACGGAACGATTTAAAATCCCAATCTTCGTCCTTTGCATCGTCGGTAAAATCATCGCCGGAGTCCTCGTCAAACTGGGAAGACGGAGTGGGAGAATAATCTTCTTCCATCGTAAATGCAGCTGAAATTAACAAAATCATAAGAAAAACGTGTTCTAGTTGTCAAGGAAGTATTGGCACTTTCTCTCTCATAATTTTAGGTATAAAATACTTCAAAATTATGTATTTCTTGTTGGAAAAACAATTACAATACTCTATCGAACATTACCTTTGCGTCTGCAAAAAAGATACTTGTTGAAATGAGCTGAAAAAAAAATTTGACAGATTTTAGGTATTATTATCCTCTTTTCCAGAAGTTATAATCGATTTTCCTTGTAGTTTCAATTGATTTTAGAAGACCGGGACTGGAAATTTCACAAAAAAGTTGCTCGAGGCACCAAACTAAGAAATGCGCAAATTCTCTGTGAAATCCTTAAGGATAATATCAGAATCACAGAAAATTTTTGATTTTGGACGAGTTTGATGCCTCAAACAGCTCGTTTATGAAATTTACAGCCGTCGTCTTCTGAAATCAATCGAAACTATAAGAAAATGAAACTTAACTTCTATAAAACAACATAATATTACCTAAAATCTGTCAAACAATTTTCTTCGGACATTACCTTTGTCGCACGCGCAAAGGCAATGTTCAAACAAGTATTGCAATTTATGTTCCAACAAGAAATAGAGAATCTTGTGATTTTTTATACCTAAAATAAGTGTTTGTATCAGCCCAAATCGAATGGGCCAGTTTTTTGTTAGTAAAAATCGCTTTCTGCGAAAATTTCAAGCTGTTCTGATCGACAAAATACATTTCGAATACACGGAAAACAAAAAAATCTTCTCCAATAAAAAAACTGGGTCAACTCTTCCTTTATTGGGGGAAAACTTGACCCAAAAAGTGTCTCGACTCAAATCAGACACCTTCCACACAAAAAAAGCAACTTTTAGATCTGTCTGAGTCCAGACTCATTCACTGTTCGAAAGTATTTCGAGTCAGACTCTTTTACAAAAAAAAAGAAAGCGAATCAGAGGGCTTTTTTCAAGATCCAAAACACTGTTCTACTTTTCCACTCAAAAAAGAACCTCAAATCGACAGTGTTTTATTATTATTTACTCATTTAAAACCAAAATACTCAAAGATTAAAGGATATTCCAAAACTTGTGTGGAAAAGGAAGTCAAAAACGCGCTCGTCGAAGAGGGGAAAGGGCGTCCTTCCCAACGAAAAGCAGTTTCACTTCCCGAGACAGAGAGCAAAGTCCTGCATTCGGTTCTTTTCGGGGCAAGCGAAAAATAAAGTGGTTTCCACTCGGAGGAAACGGAAGGAAAAAAGCAGATTCTCAAGCTTCGCTTTCTGTCCGTTTTTCGTGCTTTTCTCACTCCTTCTCCATTTTTTGCCCCGAGGTTATGCCGACCACCTCCAACAACAACAACATAAGCCTGGTGTTTGAAAAATTGCGAATTTTTCTGGCCAAAAATCACAAAAGACTTTGAAAATTTGAACTGCTGTAAATAAAAATTTGGGTAAAATCCAGAAAAAATAATCATAAAATATTTTTTTTTAAATAAAATTTATTCAACAAACGAGTAAAACATAGTCCTGATTTCATAAACAAAAGTTAATAATAGCAAATGAGATCTTGAAAAGATACAAAATACCGAAAATCCTGTAAAAAAGTTTATTTTATGCTACGCAAGTTGATCGACTCGGTCGATGGGGAAACGAAGTTCATTAGCTGGGTTGTCCCGATCTCTGAACACCAGTTCCTCTCCATTCAGATGGAATTCGTGGTTGGTTCGCTTGCAGAAGTCCACGACTTTCAGGAGATTCGAGAATGGGAGACTTTTTGTGATCTGCGCGGGCTGAAAAAAACAGAAAATTAGCACTAAATTTACCTAAACAATGAATATTCAACAAACAACTTTCTCAACCATTCCGCCTATCGAAGCTTTCATAGAACTCGAATAGCATCTTGCTCACATTTTACAAAAAATAAAAAAATCAAAAAAAAATTCAATTTTTAACCTAAAAAAAAGGCCTCCTCGATAAGTCCTATTCTCTCCTCTGAATAAGACTTCTCATCCCCCAAAACACTTTCGGGGCCCATCCAATCCACAATAATCGCAAAATCCTTACCGCAACACTGCTGTCCTTTGGGGTATTACTTCTGGTAGGTGGGTTAGATACCGTGTCCGAAGCCTCTGGCTCTTGGAACGAATTGTGGTCCACAGTTGCAGAAGTGTTTGCCACGGGACCTACAGTATCGCGCGTCCTTAAATTTCGACTTGGCGAGGCTGCAGGTACTGTAACATCAAGGGTTTCCGCTTCATTCTCCACTCTTGGCTTCTTCTTCGGCGGGGATGGAGTTCGCTTCGTTGGGGATTTTGGAGTATTCTCGGTTTTGTGCGACTTCTTCAGTGCTTCCAGAACGAGTTTATAGACCTGAAAACAGCCATCGGTTAATCTGACCAAGCCTAAAAAACAAATAGAGACATTTTATACGATGAAACATATTTCGCCGTATAAAATGTCTGATTTTAAATGTTTTAATTCAAAAATTGTCAACCTCGGGTATGTTCTTGTCACGCTTCCTTTTCATTGCCTTATATTTGCAGCTGTGCCATACATTTCTCACAATTTGTCGAATATCATCCACTCTCTCTAATTCTGGGTGTTTTTTCAAAACATCTTCTTCGATTTGAAGCCAAACCTTTATATTCGCCGTGCAACCGTTTTCCATTCTCGTCTTCAGCTGCGACGCGTAGGCCGCTACCGTTTCGACGACCAGGCGGATGAAATCCGGGTCTTCTCGCAGCTGAAAATTTTTACCTAAAAAATCATCTAAATCAATATAAAAACGTTCAGTACCGTTCCCATTCTATCCTTCTAGACACACAAGACGTCAAATGACATCTCATTCTACCTCATTCATTCCATTTCACCATAAAAATCAGAAACAAAAGCAAAAAATCCCAAAAATTTCAAAAACTTACATTTTCCTGGCTTCTAATGTTGAACTTGATCTTTCCTTCACCTTTCGTTTCATTCTTCGCTGTTGATCCAATATTCTTGATTGGTCCATCATTTTCGATAAAAATAATGTCATCATCCTCACCATTTTGTAAATTCGGCAAACTTTTATTCTGCTTCTCCAAATTCTTTCTTGATGAAGACCTCAAATTGGTCGGTCGATTTTTTGGCTCAGTCTTAGGGGTGGAGGTATTGGGCTGCTGCGGGGGCTCTTGAACTTGCAACGTGATTTCTTCATTCTAAAAAAGTGAAAAAATTGCAAAAATCGACAGAACCATCTTTAAAATGTAATTTTTGCCTATTTTCGAGAGAATATTTTTTCCATTTTTTTGAAAACTATCGTTCAACACATCACCACCTTTCACTATACCTTATTCTCTACTAATTTTACACAAAAAGCGTTCGGTTCCAAAGATTTTTCAATATTACCCATGCCATTCAACTAACACATCCAAAAAATTTCAAAAATCTTCTTCCTACCTCGGTCAGCTTCAATCCTTTCTTCCGTTTCTTCAATGCCGTAGATCTGCATCTCCAAAAAGCGGCTTGAAGGCGCACTCTCAGTCGTTTTTCCCTCTTGAATGTCGGATATTTCTTCAACAACTCCCTCTCGATTTGAATCCAAAACTTTGCGTTATGAGCCTTTTGACCGACCTTCATGAATCTGGCGTGTGGAGCGGCCATTTCGCATGCCACTTGGAATAAAGGAAGGGTTTTGGCAGACGATTTTTTGCGTGATTTCGATTTTTCCGCACTTGACTTAGATGGTCGAGAAGTTTCTGTGGCGGGAGTCGTCTCAGGAACTTTTGATGGGCTTTTCGTTGGGGTGGAACATTCTCCAGCCTCTTTGAGGACTTCCAGAATCATCATATCACGCTGAAAATAGAAAAAAATAAAAATTTTCGAGAAAAAAATCGAAAACAGCAAAAAACCCCAAATTTCTGCGACAAAATCGACCAAAACCCTTTCTACTAGTCCTTAGACCGCATAATTTATCGTAAAATGGTATCTGCAATGTATTACATCTAATAATTTATTCATAAATCCCAATTTCTAGCCAATTTACGTTAAAAAATCGTCATTTTCTGTAAAAAAGCCGTCGAAAAACTTGAGCCAGGTCAGCGACGCTGACTTCGCTGAGCGTCAGTACAGAATTAATTGGAAATTTTCTATACCATCCGTCCACAATCACCACAACCATCATTCTTACCTACCCGGGTCAACAATTGCCCGTCTCTTTTCTTATTTTCGGCCCTAATTTTTCCGTTCGACCACGCCCATGAGAGCCGATTACGCAGATTGTTCACGGTTTTCAATTGCGGGTGTGCATCGACAATCTCCGTCTCGATTTGGCCCCATCTGTTTTTGGGGATTTTATCTTTTGATCGCCGGATGAATTCCACAACAGAATTGCAAACAATGTCGACGAAAGCTTCGAAGGGCTGACTCTAGAAGCAAACGTTGAATTTACTAACGTTGAATTTACGAATTTAAACCAGTTTCTAATTGCTACAAATAGGCACTATGTCAATTGTCACACCATTTTAGCCACTTCGGCACCAAAAATGAACTGATTCTACCAAAAATTATATTATCCATGATCAAAACGTGCAATATCAATACAAATTTCTCAATTTATCACCAAATCACACCTAAATCGTTCTACAAAGTTCCCTGGATCCCTAATCTTACCGGCTGAAGCGTCCTTTCTGGCGAGATCTCCACGGTTCTACTGAAATCAATTCCAACATCTGGATGAACTTCTTCCCTTGCAACTGCAGCTGGTTCCTGTATCCAAAGCGGCTGTTGCACCAGTTCAACTTCTTCTTGTTTCAAATTCATAGTGCTGAACTGGTAATCGTCGAAATCGTCTTGTTTCGTATCAGTTTGGTTGTTTAAATTTCGAAGGGCATCAATCAGCGGATTCACTATTTGATAGGGCTTTGGACAACACGGGTCTCCGGGATCGCTCCTCGAGCAAGAGGGCTGCATTCCGTTTCTTTGGACACCTGAAAAGACCAAAACACATTATTCTTGCAAAAAATTTTCATAAGATTATATTATAAAAACATAAAACGGCAAAAAGCTCCGGCGAAATAAAAAAAAAGAATTCAAATAAAAGTCGAACCCAACGAAAATGGAGGAAGCATCGATTTGGCAACAATTTTAACTACAACAACCCTCGAAAAAAAAGGCGAGCAAAAAACTAGCGACCCCAATTCTTCGCCGCCCTTTTTTTCGACCTCATATTATCCAACATCCATTGATCGGATAAAATATGCGCGGAAAAGGGCGTGGAACCATAATTAGACATCAAAACAAACCGGCATAACAAAAAATAAATAAAAACATCTTTTATACCTAAATCAAGGTAAAGAATTATAAAATTTGCATAAATCAACATGCCATTTTAAATTTTCGATTAGTTCAAGTCACATAAATCGCAAATTACAGCTTAAAACATAACACAGAGCAAAAAATGTCCAAAATTAAATGAAAACATCCAAAAATTCGAAAAATCGCGTAAAACAAAGAACCGTTTTTGTCTAAAAAACGGATCAAAACTCCCGTAAAACCATTACCGATCGCAGCAAGAAGCCACGCAAATTTTTATCTGATCTTACGGCATTCCATCAAGACGCTGACGATCAAAAAAACACGGATAAATCTCTTGGTCATGTGTAATATAAAAAATATGATATTTTAGATCTTAGATGGCTACAACCCAATAAAAAAGATGGAGAGGAGAGCTATTCAGTTCAAGACAATAACTGTCTTTTTAGCTGTTGTGTTTCGGCGGGCGAAAAAAACGAACGAATTAGAGAGGAAGAGGAAGCGATTTTCTGGCAAAACCAGTGCTCTTCGACTATTCTTTTGGCAAGCGCCGATAGAAAAATTTGCATAACTCAATGAGGAATAATAGAACAACAAGGTTGTTATGCGCATTATATCGCAAAATAAACAAAACTCGTGATTTTTCGATTTTTTCTCAAGTATAAGGTAAAGCAAAAGATAATTACGCGCAATAAGCGGGTAATTTCTTACGCCACTTCCAGTACAATGTCAGATAAGGGTGCAACGGGAAACAAAAAGAAAAAAAGCGTCCGTAACTCGATTAAGACATCAAATTCAAAAATTAATACCTAAATTAATATAATAAACAGTAGAAAATCAACTCACACTTCTAAAGAGGTGAAGAAGGCTTCTTAGATCCCAATGCAACTGTCGCTAAAAACAAAAGAAAGAATGCATTACAAGAAATAAGAAAATTATATTGCACATGGGCACGTAAATGAAATTGCATAAATTTTACTCAACACAAAACGTAAATGACCGACAAGGTGCCGCAAAAGCAAATCGGACCTCTGACACAACTCTGAGCAACAACCTCACCCACAAAATCAAAAGAAAAATAATCGAAATGAGCGAAATTATATTGCACATGACAATAAAACAAAATTGACCAAGATTTTGAGATTTTACAGGTGTTACGTGGGCAAAAGGGTTGAGTGCGTAAAATACGGCCTGGAAATGCTAGTTAGCTCTAATTTCAACAGTTTTTAACGTTGAACAAAAGGTTATTTAGAAAAGTCAAAAATACTGTAAATAAATTTAAAAAAAGGAAATGTGGGTTGAAACATGATGCAACGAGCAGTTGAAACGTGCCAGACCAAAAACCGTTTTTTGCATTATGCCAACTCGAGTTGCAGGTCAATATTGCAGAATGCCAAAAATCAAGTTTTCGCTCTAAGGCGCAAATTTCTCGGCGTATTTTGAAAAATTGGAAAGAGTTTTGGCTTTCCTGTTGATTGCGGGATCTTTAATTGTTAAAATAAAATAAAATCAGTGTGATTCCGAATGTGCATTTGCCTGAAATTAAGTTAAATTAATCATGATGTTTACTTTGATGGATATTTGTGAAGTTTCGAGAATTTTAGAACTTTCGGATGTAAACTCTTGTGCGCTGTGAATTCCTGGATAGATTTATAGCCTCAAAGAATTTGAAAATTAATTTTATTAAGCAAAGTTTGGCTGAATTTTCAAATTTTCCGACATGACTTACTCTAATATAATTTGCCCATATTTTGGTGTTTTTCGATTTCGAATCCACTTTGAATTGTTTTCTACCTAGCCCACAGCGCTTAATCTACGCCGGAAGTCATTTTTCTAGCAAAAAATATGGAATACAAAGTTCAGAATTGCTTGAGTGTAAACAGGTCTGGCCGTCCATTTTATTTCGGTGACAGAAGTTTTTTTATTTTTTTTTACTTTTCAATGTAAAAAAAGATTAATCCTAGCCTGTCACGCGACTCTTTTGCCAAAAAAGGTATTCTTCGAAGGAAATTTGTTTAATTTCTCCCATGATTCTTGTAATTTTGGCTGTCTGATGATGTCCTTTGTCCTGTTTTCAGCGGTGTTTAGAGTTAAAATATCAGGTCCCATGTGCGACGCTCACTCAGATTTTCCCTCAATCTTGTACATACGAAGGACCTTGGTCACACATCAGTGTTCGAAAATTTTGGCGCTTTAGAGCCGAGAAATTCAGAAATCTTTGCGGCCGAGAGAATACGCGAAACGCAGAGAGCGGTCAGAGAAGAAAAACCTTTTGGTCGTATCTTTCTCAGTTTCAAGCGGAAACAATTGATTTTTGGGCGTAATGTCCCCAAAAGTACTATATTATTTTCCTATGGCCAAAAAAACTCCTTTTATCTCTGATCACTCTCCGCATTTCGTAGACTCTCTTGGCAAAAAGGGACGTTGAATATCTTGATAGCGATTGGAAAGCGCGAGCTAAAATTTTCAGGAATTGATATGTGGCCTATGCCTGAGGTGCGTGCATAATTTAAAGCAAATCAGAGCGGCGGATTTGGAGTACTTCCTTTGTAAATTTGAGCGTTGCTTTACGAGGACTTGCTTTGCATCTGAAGTAGACATGGCTCCTGCGCCGCGCCGGGCCAAACCAAATTTGAAACGGCTCTGGAGCCATGTCTAATCTGAAGCACTCCCATTGCCATCTTTTGCGACCATGTTTGTCCACTTTCGCAGCTTTTCGGACCTTATTTATCCCTTTCTCGACTATACACATAGTTACCTTATTCAACCTTGCTTTCCCTCCTACCATCCTCTACAATGGGAGATTAGTTCGGTGGACTTATGTCCCAGACACCGGCTTGAACAAAGTCTGATGTAAATGGCGTTACGAATACTAACTATCAGAGTTACCATGGCATTCTCTTCCACCGGCTTTATCCCAAAATTGGCCCCAGAAGAATCTCCTTTTGTCCGAAAATGAGGGGGAAAGGGAATTCTGCGGCCGAATCTTTTTTTTGAAAATAAACGATTCCTTTTGAAAAAACGGAAGATTTTTGAACGAAAAAAAGGTGTTTTTTCAAAGGGCTTACGTTTTTAAAAATGCATTTTTTCCATTGAAATTTTTTTGACGACAAAACGGTTAGACAAAATTGGACTAACAGGGGAAAGTACTCCAAGTGCGACGCTCAGATTTTAATAAAAGTTGCCACAAATTTGGATTTATTTTTTCTAAATTTATGCGAAACACCAAAGGCGCGTTTTGCAGAAACAAAAAAAATTTTTTGGTAAAAAGTTGGAAAAAATGTGAGAGTTTTGACATGAAAAGTTTGATGCATTTTTTTACCGTAGAGGGTAATGCTTCTACAAAAAATCAAAATTTTCCGCATGAAACTGGTAAAGATATGGCCAAAAACTGTTTTTATCTGTCCGCTCTCCGCGTTTCCTGTGCACCCTCGGCCGCAAAGGCTGTTGAATATCTTAGCTAGTTTTGCAAAAGGCTAAAACTTTTAGGGATTGATATGTCGCCTATGCGCTAAATGTGTGCAAAATTTAACGAAAATCTAAGCGTAGCCCTTGGGGTACTTCCCTTGTGAATTTGTAAAGGTTTCATCAAACCTCGCTGGAGTCATTTTTGCAACACGAACTGTGAGAAAACGAAAGTTCACTTTGCACCGTGCAATAATCTTATACACAAGTGCTGTTTTACGCGGATTTGTTGTACAAGAGATAATCACTAGTCCGTTCGTAAACTCGCTGCAGTGATTTCGGCGATATGCACTGTGCAAAAACAAAAGTTTTCTTTGCACTGTGCAATTTCTTGCTTTTTGCACCGTGCAATAGGCTTTTTACGGCTGTCGCTCGCACAGTGACCCTTTTTGCACAGTGCAAATGCCAAAAATTACTCCAGCGACTTTGCTATTATAGTATTCGTACTATTCGGAAATTTCAGACTTGGCCTCTCAAACCTCCCCTCTAATAACAGTAGTTCTTTCCGATGGTCCCCCAAATTACTCTCTCTCACTTTGTAGGCCTATTAAAGAGCGGTTATCTTGCTCAAATGAAAAGGTAATCATCCTTGGATAATGAGCCACTCAAGGGTCCTGTTTTTCGAAAGTATTTATAAATTTTGCGTCGGCCTTAATACCAAGTTGTTGTGCAGTCACTTCTCACGTGACTTGGGATTTTCCGCGGGTTCTTATTAGCACTGAGATCTCCTTTTGCCTTATGTTTTACTTGGATATCTTACAAGTGTTTTCGCTCCGTTTTTTTTATGCCAAACGGAGATTTATTTTTTTTTATCTGTCTATTCCAAATAGTATGTCAAGGATGGATTTGTAAGGCTTCTTTTTTGGCAAGAACTAGAAGATTCTTCTTGGATTAGCGCCGGTTTTCTTTCATAAGTATAATATCGCTCTGTTTTCTTGGTGCATATTCCTTTTTTTTACCAGCCCGCCCTTAAAATCGCTGGAGTGATTTCCGCGACATGCACTGTGCGAAAATAAAAGTTCACTTTGCACTGTGCAATTTCTTTTTTGCACCGTGCAAATTTCTTTTTTATCTGTCGTTTACACCCTGACTTGTTTGCACCGTGCAAACGCCATTCCGGCGACTTTGCGGACGGACTAGTAATACTATACTAATAATGTTAAAACCCCGTACAACAAATTTCAAAGAGTTTCAAAATTGGTTCGTTATGCTTTATTGCACGAATTGTAGGTTAACGAAAAAGTACAGTCAAACAAACCGCTGTACCACAAGCCGCAAACGGACCAAAAAATTTGTTTCGTTATACGGAAAGATTTAATTGTACGGAAATTTATTTTTCCTTAGAAATGATCTTTGCAATTTTGAACTTGTTCGTTGTACACAAGCTTTGTTGTAATCAAATGCGTCAGAAATTTCGTGACTTTTCCCTTCCAAGGATCGCTGAATATCTCGTCTGTCGATGTAAAACATGAGCTAAAGGATGAGATAGATAAAACAGACAAATTTTGACGGAATTCCAAAGAAATACTAGGCGGCCAAAATGTCTTGTCATGTTCGCACTGTGCATCTTAAAAAAATTTGCCGCACGGCGACTATAAAATTCACGGTGCATTGAGATCACGGAACCCATGTATTTATGTATTATTTTCGACCATTGATGTTTGTCTTAGAAAGTATTCTTCGTCATTTGGAAGAAATAAGCTCCTCCAATCCCCTTAATTTTAAGTTTATGTTGCACTTGTGCACCACTGGGACTCTTTTGTCATGTTTTTTTTGTCATATCTCGTCAAATTTTGATTGGGTCGCGAACTGATTGAACAAAAGTTGTTCGCGGCGCCGTAGTAAACGTTTCTAGACATTTGTTTTTCAATTCCTATGTAAAGTCCATTTCGAGTTGACGTGCGCACAGTGCGAAACAAACAGTTTTGACAGGGAAATGAAAGCACAGTGCGCTTTTGTTTCGCACCCCACTTCGCCGCCGCACCGTGCGAAAACATGTGGCCCGCCTAGTACTTTGAGCATTTCTCTGGCACTTTGAGCATTTACATGTCATGATACTAGACCGTTTGCAAAGTCGCTGGAGTGATTTTCGCGACAAGCACTGTGCAAAAACAAAAGTTCTCTTTGCACCGTGCAATTTGTTGCTTGTTGCACCGTGCAATAAGCTTTTTGCGGCTGTGGCTCGCACCCTGACTTGTTTTGCACAGTGCAAATACCAAAAATCAGCCGAACGACTGTACGGACGGACTTGTATATCGAAATGTTCTTCAAAACATCCTGTGGTAAATATTTTCAAATTTGTCACGCATAAGTTGAGCAAAATAAAGCGCTTACTTCGTATACCATATACTATATATGTATCTACGCATACTTATTCCATTTTTTTTGTGTAACCTCTTCCGATTACGCACTACTCCGCCATAATTTCGCGTCATGTTGCGGCCTTAATTGCGCCCCCATTTACTCAGTAAATTTCGGCGGCATTTGTCAGCACTTTCTGTTTTTTGGGAAGTTATTCGAGGATTTGGGCCCAACGGAAAAGGGCCGGCCGGATTGCCCCCAGGTAATACCCATTCACCCTCTAAACGGGGCCTCGCTATGCTTTCCGATGGGGTGAATGGACGGAGTCGGGCTGATTAGAGGGTTGGGCGCGGGGACGTGGAATTTGGTGGGGTGGGGTGAGTTATAAAGAAACTATACCGTTAAACATTTGTACAACGAGGTGTAAAGGACTAAAACATATGTCTATTTGTTATCGAGAGGGTTTGTTGTGCGCTGGTTCATTCTTTTCCAAAATCTGCTTTTGGGATCTATGAAATTTTTTGTTATAGCGTTATTGGGTTTGTTATGCGGAGGGTTGATTGTATTGTGTACTGTATGCCTACTTTCAAGCATCTCGATTTTAATAGAAAATCTTTTTTCTTTCCTAATTTTTGGGACCACAAAAGGCCAGTATACTATATAACAGTACTGCAATACAGCTATCTACTTTTGAACTGCGCTATTTACGGCGTGGAAAACGAAATTTCCCGGAAATTTCTTTCTCTACGATACCAATAACAACAGCACAAATTTATGATGACATTCTACATGCTTAAAAATAATTACAATTTTGCCGATTATGTTTTCGCGGCAGGACATAAAAAAACCTTTTTTTGACATTTAGTTTACAGCGCCGTAAAAAGCGCGATTCAAAAGTTGGTGTATTAGCGTTTTCAGGTATACTTTTGAATAATTATCAAAATTAAACACTGACTAGTCCGTCAAAGGACCTAAATAATTAGTTTTTGGATTTCGCTTTTACGGGTTGGAAGACGAAACGTCACAGGATTTTTTCTTTCCCATGCCCGTGAAAAAAGTAGAGATAGCTTAAAAATTGCTGAGGATGTATTTTACAATCTGCTTGATTATTTTCAACCATTACCAATTCCGTTTTACGACACGCGACAGTAAAAATCTTGTGACATGTCGTCTTCCAAGCCGTAAAAGAGCGATTCAAATGTAGTACTTGCCTTTTAAGTTAAATTTTTTTGCTCAAAATTTGATTGTTTTGTACAGCCCTTTAAAGGGGCGTACAGCTACTTTTGAATTGCGCTTTTTACGGTGTGTGAAACGAAATGTCAAAAAAATGTTTTTATGTCCTGCAGCGAAAACAAAGGCGGCAGGGTTGCAAACAGTAAAATAATTATTAGTGCACGTGTAGAATGTTACCATTACTTGTTTTTCGTTGTTACTAGTACAGTAGACAAAGAATTTTTTCGGAAATTTTGTTTCCACGCTTCAAAAGGCGCGATTCAAAAGTAGCTGTATTGTTCTTTTAAGCAACCTTCCGCATTCTCCGCCTACCCAACATCCCACAAACAAATTAATAATTACAAATTTTCCAAACTTCTCAAATCTCCAATGAATAATTAATCCATCTTGATGAATTATCCTTGTGCAGTCTTCGCATCATGTCCACTAGAGTCGAGATTGCTGCTTGCGTGACCCCTAATTAATTTTACACCGCCGGCATTTTCGGATTCTGTTTTTTCTCGACTATTTTTTTGACCATTAGAGGTCTTACTCTCGTTGAATGCGTGCTAATTTGGGCCTTCTTATTTTTCGGCGTTTGAGGGATTATATAGTTGGTATTAAAAGGAGAAGAAAAATGTGTGTTTACTGGGATAAATATCACTTTTTTTTATTGAGCACCGATTTCCATGTTTTTTTTTATTATATAGTCAAAGAGAAAAAGGAGATAAAATCAATTTACAGGGGAAGTACCCCTTGTAAAGGGATGTTAACCACATAACCGCCGTTTTTCAGCTGAAGTGCTCCAAGTGCGACGCTCAGATTTTGATGAACCTTGGCACAAATTTAATATCATTTTTACAAGACATATGCGAGACACCTAGCTCGCGCTTCACAGAAACGACCGAGATTTTTAGATGGGAAGTTGGCAAAAATGTGACACTTTTTTGCAAATTTTGGTACGAAAAGTTTCACGCCTATTTCTACCGTAGAGAGTAATCTTTCCAGAAAAATCTAGTTTTTTCCGCCGGAAACTGGCAAAGTTATAGCCAAAAAGCGTTTTTCTCTGTGACCGCTCTTTGCGTTTCGCGTGCTCTCTCGGAGGCAAAGACCGTCGCACACGCGAGCAAAAATTTTTTGGAATTGATGTGTGGCCTATGTCGGACGCGTTGCACTTGGAGCACTTCATTTGTTAGTCATCATTTTCGGTTCTTCGAATCCTTTAAAACTTCATAGGAGAACAGCTTGAAGTGCAATGCTTAGCTTACGAAAAAATATAGACAACTTAAGATTAAAATTTTTTTCGATATATGGGAGATTCTTGACATGCGTTGTAAAGGATTTGCCGCGGCTTTGAAGTCGCAAAACGCGAAAGAATGTCACTCCGTAGTAGTCCGTCCAAAAGGAGTGATTTTTGGCGTTTGCATTACACAAAAAAGTCGGATAGCCGAAAAGAGCCTATTGAAAGGTGCAAAAAGCAGGAAATTGCACAGTGCAAAGTAAACTTTTGTTTTCTCACGGTGCATGTTGCACAAATTACTCTAGCTACTTTACGGACGGACTGGTATTCTTTGCTGGCTATTGCAATTCTTTCTTTGAATGATTTACGTGAAACGTTCGATCTGTAGCGACAAAACGCGGGCAAAAGCTTTCAGAACATAAGGCATATTTAAAATATTTAGGTCATGTATACAAAAATTGATGACAAACCTCGCGTCGTTCCTCAATGACGTTTTGGCAAGGTGTTTCAGCTAACTTCAGACGGCTTATCATGTTCCTCAGCGTCAAAACAGCCTTAATGAGACTTAATGTCATGATAAGGGTTTGTTAAAATTGCACAAGATCATTTTGCCAGTAATTTTTGCCGTCTATCTTATCGCCTTTACCCTTTCTATTCCCTCTATGATACCAGAACTTTGATCCTCAACATTCTTTCTATTTATACATTCCTTTCTCCTTTAAAAGGTCTATTATCACACCTCAGCATGTTGCAAACATTGTCTATTACACTTACCATCCACTTCGTCAAAAGATTGCGAAACCCCCGATAATTGCCGCACCATATTCGGCGAGGCAAAATAATTGCCCTCGAGGGATTTCTACCTTCCATGGTTTTTGCGACTCACCCTCGTGGCCTCAGGACAATATACATGTTTTTTCGGGGATTACGATTACTTTTATATTATTTTTTACTCACTTTGTTTGTTTGTACTATGTATTTGTTCGGAATATACAAGTATATGTTAGTTCTTATTTTGATGCTTCGCCGAGGTGTTATAATATATATTTAACTCAATGATTAAATAGTAAATAGTAACACTAATAATAGTACATTTCTTATAGGTCATATGCGGCATTGAGGGATGGGAACTGGTGCTTCCACAACACGTGTGCAGCGGATCTCCGCCGATTCGAATAGTGCTCAACAGTAAGTCCTGGGGCGTTGAATGTTTGTGGGAAGGAAGGGAAATTGTAGTTTGTTTATAAGCACTTTTAATATTGGTCGTTCTGGTTTTAAGAGTGTGAAATGGACTAATCAAAAATGACATTACTTTTTATTATACCAGGCACTTTATGTCAAACTTCCTGAATGCAGCAAAATGAACGTGATATAACCGAAAGAAAATATAATATGAACTAAGGCCAAATTGGGGATCAAAAGTTATGTTGAGAAAAGAAATAAGGTCGGTGACTTCAAAGAGCAATATAGGTTGTATATAACGGCGGCGCACGTCAAATTGGGAAAGGAACTCTTCAAATTGGCTTTTCGCTCTAAGATTTATCGGAAAAATTATTTTAAAATTTTTCCGCTCGGTATTACCGGTAAAAACACGTCTGAAAACAATCCATTTAGCTTGAAAATGGTAAACGTTGTCAAAAAAGGCCTGGTTTTACCAAATTAGACAAGAAATCGGTCAGAAAAGATTTTTCGGACCCGAAACTTGTCGCGAAATGCCAACTTGAAGAGCTCCCTCCCTCTTGCTTTTTCGATTTGACGTGCAATGCCGTTGTATGCTCGGCGCATGCTCGACAATGGCTCGGCGGAGACTTGGCAACGACTTACAGTATGATCACTTTTTCAGTTTTAGCTATTGCAAAGTTTAGTTTCTTTGCACCCTGAGATTCTGTATTACAGAAAGAACCAAAAGTTACTCCGAACAACTAAGATCGACGATGTTTTATCTTATATTATTGATGTACTACATGTAAAAAACCTCAAAAGAGGGAATAAACCTGAAGAGTTCCCTCTCTATTATTTTTCGATTTGACGGCGGCGTTATTTGGGAAATGTCTCAAAAAGTGTCCAAAAACAATTGGCTCTTCAAATGATGATGCTGATATTGTTCGTAAAGCCGCTGGAGTCATTTCAGTGTATGCACTGTGCAAAAAAATGAGGATACAAGCGGCAGCCAAAAAAAGTCTATTGCACGGTGCTAAAAGAAAAAAATTGCACAGTGCAAAGTGAAATTTCTGTTCTCACAGTGCGTCGCCGAGGTCACTCCATGGACTTATTTGTTTTTGTTTGCTATTGCAATGAATGATTTTTTGACCACACTTTCGATCAGTCAGAAGCTATCGGCATTCTGACGATATCTTCTAGCCGCCTTAAAGGAACAGTACGGCTACATTTGAATCTCGCTTTTTACGGCGTGTGAACAAAATGTCCAAAAAGTTTCTTCGTCTACTGTAACACGACCTTTCAAACCGTTGACCAAAAAAATTTTTGTGGTTCTTTTCCATGACTTGATAGTGTCTTGCCAAGTCCCATATAACATTATTAATACTCAAAAAGTAATGACCATTTTTTACAGTAAAAAAGCCCCATCCGCTTTGAATCACGCACGAAGGCCGAGTTTGGGTGCTATCAATGACAGACCTCGCAGGAATGGGGTAAGCATTCACATAGTTATTCTTATTGTCATAGCACGATCTACCGACTTTGATATACGCAATTTTCTAGAAGCAGCTGGATGCAAAGATCAACGAAGATGACTTAGAGCAAGAGAACAATATTCAAAATGTCATAATGGAGCATAAACGAAAGGAAGTTGAGGAATTTGTGGAAGGATTGAAAAGAGAGGTAAAATCGATCGATACTTCCTCGCAACGTCGTATTTCACCATTTCGATTTTAGATCACGACTCTAGAACTGAAAAATCGGGAACTTCACGAAGAGGTCTGTTGGCTCAAAGAGCAATTGGGCGGAGCTCCCGAAAAACCGAGTGCTTTCTCCACTGCCAAAGTAAAGCCGAACGGAATCAGCGGCGATCTGAAGGCAATGTATGTTGAATTGCTTGACAAATACGATGAACTGGTAAGGGTAGCTTTGTCTCGCAATTGATATCTTTTTTACATTATGTATATATATCGAAAAAGGTCAGAAATGATACCAGAGAGGACTCAAATTTGATATTAAGAACATCAGCTTTGACAGCTTTTAAAGGATCTTAACAGCTTTTAAAGGATCTTAACAAAGCTACATTTGAATCTTGCTTTAACGACTTGGAAGACGAAATGTCACAGAATTTTTTCTTCTCCACGCCCTTAAAACAAACTAAAATTACTTGTAAAACTGTTGGGGGTGTATTTTACAATCTGTTTGATTATAATATTTTGAACTATTGTCATTTCCGTTTTGCGACGAGGGCAGCAAAATTTCTGTGACATTTCGTCTTCCTAGCCGCAAAAACAGGATTCAAACGTAGTTTTTTGCGGCTTTTACGAGGTTTAGAGACGTTTCCCAGCAATCTTTTTGTTTATACGGCTGTTATATTCCTTGATGTCTGTGGGATCCGTCTTCATTCCAAATCTACGGCTCTAAAATATCTTTCTCGACCTTTTTGTTGACTAAGTTTTACTCCTACATACCTGATATGTATGTATTAGGTTGACCGGAAAAGAATGCTGGATTGAGACCGTTCACTTTGACAAGCCATAACTTTTTCTAACTAAAAGTGATTTAATCGAAATAAAAATTACTAGAATCAGCACGCTTTTGCCAATGATACACAGCTTTGTTTATGCCGTTTGAGCAGATGTCCGGACTTCTGGAGTCGCTGAAACTTCTGAACTTTTGAACAGGGTCTTGATTACTGATCTCTGTACCATGTTTTAAACTTGTTTGCCACTTTTGAAGGTGGTACACTGGTTGAGTGACGACTGTCGAGTATGCCGAAGGAGAGAAAGTGTCGTAGCCATAGTCGCTCGACTTCTAAGGGTCAATTGCGCGACGTGCGTTTCTGAGGAGAACTGGTTCTTTCGTGTTGAGTCTCATCATGGGCCAACCACTGCGTTAAACGTCGCCAAATGTCGTAGTAAGCGATGACAAAATTTCACACACGATATAACAAAATGAAGCTGAGCCACAGAGCTTTCAAATGGTGTATTATACGTTCACTAAAATAAAAAACAAAAAATAGAAGCAAACAAAAAAAATTCTTTTCCGGACAACCTAATATGTATTATATTATGCCTTGCAGAAGAAAGAAACCAAATCGCTCAAAGACACGTCTCAAAAGCAAATTTCTGATCTTCAAAACGAACTGAAAGAACAGACCGAGAGATACCAAACCAAAGTCAAGTTTGAGCAGGAGATTCGAGAGAGAATGGAAGGTAAGTGTATCATAAACCCACTTGCAACCAACTCGACTCTTCAGAAGTCATTCGTGAGCATCTCGGTGAGGATTACTTGTTTGGAGTTCGAAGTTCATTGGCAAGAGATTCGAGTGCTTCGGTTAGTTCCAACTCCTCGATCGAATTGAAGCCGTTGTGTCGCAACTTCCTGCCAAAGGGAGGGAGAATGGTAAGTTCTTAACATTATAGTTTGCAAAACCACCTTTTTCGGGGGTTAAAGAGACAGTACAGCCACTTTTGTATGGCGCTTTTTACGGCATGGCAACGAAATGTCCAAAAAGTTTCTTTGTCTACTGTATTAATAACAACGGAAAAAAATAATGGTGACATTCTACATGTCTACTAACAATTATGTTACTGTTTGCACCTCTGGCGCCTTTGCTTTTGCTGCAGGACATAAAAGTTTTTTTAGACATTTCGTTTCACAGGCCGTGAAACGCTCAATTCAAAAGTAGCTGTTCTGGCCTTTTAACGCAGCTTTTATCTATAGTCATCTTGATCATCTATAATCTTTTTTCCTTCAATGTTGCAAAGTGTCTTACACGAATCGCCAACTTGAAGACTTCCCTTTTCGATTTGACGTGCAGTACGGCTGTTATTGAATCGCCCTTTTTACGGCGTGGCAACAAAATGTCCAAAAAGTTTCTTCGTTTACTGTACCAATAACAACGGAAAAAATAATGGTGACATTCTACATGCTTACTAATAATTATTTTAGTGTTTGCAACTCTGGCGCCTTTGTTTTTGCTGCAGGACATAAAAAGTCTTTTTTGACATTGCGTTGCGCACGCCGTAAAAAACGCAATTCAAAAAGAGCTGTTCTGGCCCTTTAACGTCTTAGTCAACATGATCGTATGTTTTCAGAGCACTCCGCTGACGGATAGCAACGAAACTCTGAATGGAAGACAGTTTGAAACGTATGTCACAGACAAACCACTGCCTCCAATTGCCCCGCGAAGCAGTTTGAATGGATTCGGACCCGCGAATGGGCTGGATCTGAATCGGGTAAGCATCGTGATACTATGTCTTTTCAAAAGCGCGTGGACTTTTTGTCGCGCCGCACAGTGCATTTTCCTTCTTTTTGCACGGTGCGCTGCCTTTTTGAAGCGTTTTGCACTGTGCAAACCTCAAAAATGCCGTTTGCACTGTGCAAAGTTCCGAGCGCCGGCGCAGCGACGTCGTTGAAAAAAATTGCCCCGCGGCTATATTTTGATTACACGGTGCAAAAAGATAAACGCACTGGGAAAAATGAGCACTGTGCGACCAGAGACAAAAAGTTTACGCACTTTTGAAAAACCGTAGTACATGGTTTTGTCATCGCAAAGCCCATCCGTTTTGCGATCAGAGAAGGCTGGGTAAATCTATTAAAAACCCAAAAATCTCGCTTGTCAAGACTTGAAACTTTACCAACGAAACAGCTCAACCAAATATCCGCTCTTTCCATCGTTGAAACTTTGCTGCAACTCCCCCTTTTCAGCCGAGTGACAGCCCCCTCCCCAACGAACGCCCATCCACCTCTTCGGCGTTGGAACAGCGATCAAGGCGGACCAGAAGAGATACGCTGGAAGGTAAGGGGTTCATTCACCGTCACTCCAATGTCTCAGAACTGACCGTCAGCGAGAATGACCTCAAATTCTCAAATGCAATGTTCCGTCGGCCAACTGAGTCAAGACAGCGGCGCCTGAAGAGTCGGGAACGCCGCTACAATGAGAGTCAACGGAACGCTCAAGCTGCCCGTGGAGAGTCCATGGAGATTGAGGTGGAGAGTATTACTAGCAATGAGGTAAGTGGTTTTTATATTGCAATAGGAAACGATAAGTTAACCAAAGGTTTAGAGCGTATTGAAGGTTAATAAAACTGGTTTCAAATTCAACGCTACCTTAGATTTGATTTAGATGATTTAGATAACTAGTCAAGTTGAGTCCTTCCGTTCGGCTGATAATTTTTCAGGGAATACGGTAACAACAACATTTATGAATAAATTGCTTTTTACTGCCCCAAAATTCAGAAGTTGTAGAAAAAGCTTTCGATGCAAAGCGACGTTCAGGTCGTAAACCTTTTGTCTGCCGACTCTCTTCGTTTGGCGTACTCTTTCGCCTGCGAAAATCGTTGAACATCTCGGCAGAGCCTGCAAAGCGCGAGCTAACGCGTTCAGACATTGTTGTATGCCCTGGACAGACCGTACAGAAAAAATTTCAAGGGAATTTCAACATTATGCCTTAAGCACTTTTATTTTAAATCTTTTTTTCCAAAAAATGCTTTCAATTATAGCTTGAACGTATTTTAAATTTCAAATTTCAGAACTTTGCCGACACCGAAGACGTGGATGAGATCCTGAATGTCTCCATTCCCTCACTGGCTTCCATCCGACATTCCGGCGACAGTGTAACGCCCGTCGAGCGGTTCACGCGGCTCTCAACGTCCGCCAAGAGCCGCGACTCGGGATTCCTGGGAGACACTGTGGGCGAGCGGACTGCTGTCCGATAAGGAATATAATTAATAGTAATATCGCAATATGTTGTGTCTTTCAGTACAACGCTCTACAACGAACAACGTTTTTGTGGTTCATTTGCCAAGAAGAAGATGCAATAACTGTTTTTTTTTGATTGAAACTAATGATTTTTGCAATAATATTGACGTTTCCATGATTGTCAAGAGAGTACGCGCTTATAATAAATCTTTGATGTTGTACGCAATATTTGCCGACGAGAGAGTACGCAAAATGCTGAGAACGGACAGGTAGTAAACACTTTTTGACCATATCTTTGCCAATTTCGCATAAAAAATTGGATTTTTTGTGGAAAAATACCCTCTATGGTAGAAATAAATACTTTTTCCAACTTTCGACCAAAAAATCTTGGTCGTTTCTGCAAAACGCGAGCTAGGAGTTTTGCATATGTTTTAGAAAACATTAATTCAAATTTTGCCAAGTTATATAAACATCAAAGCGACGCAGTTCAAGGACTCGTCAATTTATGTCCGTCATTCTACAGAAAATTGTTTATGGTTCCCTGTAAATGTTCCACTATCATCCGACAACCCACTCATTTTCCCTTTGCGAACCCCTAAAACGTTTGTTGACTTCCATTTCCCAATAGTGACCCGGTCCATTACAATGTGCAAGGAGAAAGTTGCTTGCGTAACGAATCTTTGGAAGAGAACGCTTTTCTCTGACTTTTAATGACCTCGAATTGATCCGTTCCTTGCCCAACTACCTACGCATTCGGCGTAATTGGTTTGAGCTACTAATTAGTGGCCCTGAAGAAAGAATGGAGTAAAGAGGAATGTTGCTGAGTCCGCATGGTAAACAACAACATGATGTGAGAGGAAGACATGATGGAAAGGTTTAGAACAGAGTAAAAACAAGCGGTCTTTTTGTAATCTTAATTTGGAGTAAGGATGATGAAAGATAAAAGTGTATAGCGTCAAACCTTTGTACAACAATTGCAAATGACTAAAATTAAATTGCTATGGAAACGATTTGGTGCAAGGTTTATTTTGGAAAAAGTGACTATCACTCAAAACTTTTCTTATAGGCAAAATGAACCTCCCATCAACAAAACTTTTTTTTTACATATTTTTTTCTTGTCCATGCGATTTGTTATGCAGAGCTTTGATTGTATTCGGTTTAAAATGTTCCGTCGCACGTCAAATCGAAAAAGCAAAAGAGAGGGCACTCCTCAAGTTGGCACTTCGCCACAAATTTGGTGTCCGAGAAATCTTTCCTGATCGATTTCTTGTCCAATTCGGCAAAACCAAGGCCGTTTTTGACAAAAGTTGACCATTTTCAAGCTTTCTGATTCTTTTGAAGCTATTTTAACCGGAAAAATCTGGAGAAAAGTTTACAAAATAATTTTTCCGACAAATCTTTGGACGAAAAGCCAAATCTCTTCTCGATTTGACGTGCGTCGTGCTTCTGTAGGCTCGATGGCACGTTGGCAATGCGAATCTGACCTTACTTTCGTTAAATTTGGCTTCTTAAAGGATCAAAACAACAACATACATTTGAATCTCGCTTTTACGGCTTGGAAAACAAATTCTTCAAGCTGGCGATTCGTCTTTGACACTTCGCAACACGTGCGAAAAATTATTTTCCTAGCTGCCGCCTTTTTTTCTTGATTTACGTTTGTAGTAAAAGTATTCGACGGAAAAAAGCGAAATAACTTTTAAACCGCAATGAAATACTTTTTTCCAACAATTTGCGACACTTTTAAGCAAATTCTAACAAGAAATGACAAATTTAGATACCCAAAAAATTACTTTTCTTCGATGTTGCGAAGTGTCACAGACAAATCGCCAACTTGAAGACTAACCTTTTCGATTTGACGTGCGTTGTACAAGGTCTTACTGTAATTTTTTAAAGGTAAGTGTTTCAAACGGTCACAAATTTTGTCTGATAAAACTAATCGATGTTTAACACTTTGGAAGATTTATTTGAGACTTTTAGCTTTCGTTTAGCAGAAACAACCAAGAATTTTAGACTTAAATTTCGAAGAACATTTGCTTTTGGATTTTTTTTTTAGATTTTGAGGAATGAATCCACATATGTCGCATAATAATCCCTGAAAATTTGCCGATAAAGCGGTAAAATGAGGTAGCAACGCTAACTTACAAGGGAAGTACCACAAGTGCTACGCTTAGATTTTTTTTCATTTTGCACCCACGTCAGGCATAGGCCATACATCAGTTCCAGAAAATTTTACCTCGTGCTTCACAGGCGTAGTCGTGATATTCAACGATCTTGACGGCCGAGAGAGCACGCAAACCTCGGAAAGCAATCAGAGAAACAAACACTTTTTGGCCAGTTTCGTAAGGAAGAAATTAATTCTTAGTGGAACCCTTTATGGTATAAATAGGCATAGAATCTTTTATACAAAAATTCGCAAAAATGTCACACTTTCGCCAGTTTTCGATCTAAAAATTTTGGTCGCTTCTGCAAAGCACGGGCTGGGAACCTTGTTTATCTCTTAACAAAATTTAATCCAAATTTGTGCAAAGTTCCATCAAAATCTGAGCACTTGGGGTACTTTCCTTGTTTAATTTTTTCCAACCCTCATTTCACTGTTAAACCCACTCAAATTCCATTGTCCTTTCCTTGAACTCTCATTTCTAACGATGATCTTTAAAGTCTTAGGCATCACCCACCGCAAAGGCCCAATCAATTAAAATTCGCAGCGAAAATGTGGCACAAGGTCAAGATTTCATCAGACGGCTAAAGTTTTTTTGTGGTTTCGATCAACAACGAATGATTTATCGGTTGAACCGTTACGTCATCTAAATTCGGCGAACCGTTTTCTACCCTTTCAGCGAAGTTCAACAATATTGGAGGTCATTCTGATGCAAGGTGACTTGTTTTTTGGAAGGATTTGTTGGAATGTAAAATTGTAATCGTATTGGGATGGCGGATTCGAAACACAAGGTTGTTGATGGCAAATTTATAGGTCGCTGTTTGAAATCAGCGAGCAAACGGTAAACATGGTCTTTCGGGCTGTAGTTCGTTACCAAGTTTTTTTTTCATATCCTTGCGAAATTGAATTTTTTGTAAATAGTTGTGACACACAAGAAATGTAACTATTTTTTCAGTTTTGCTTGTTTTAAGGGACCAAAACAACTACATTTCAATCTAAAGCAAATACGTTGAAAATCAAAGTAAAAATAATTTTACAAGTTCTGAGGATGTATTTTACAATCTATTTAATTAGTTTGAGCTGTTCACAATTCCGTTTTACGATAATCAACAGCAAAACTTTTGTGACATGTTGTCTTCCAAGCCGTAAAAGCGAGATTCAAATGTATGTAGTTGTTTTCATCCTTTAACAAACCAAATTTAACGAAAGTAAGGTCAGATTCGCATTGCCAACGTGCCATCGATCCTACAGAAGCACGACGCACGTCAAATCGAGAAGAGATTTGGCTTTTCGTCCAAAGATTTGACGGAAAAATTATTTTGTAAACTTTTCTTCAGATTTTTCCGGTTAAAATAGCTTCAAAAGAATCAGAGAGCTTGAAAATGGTCAACTTTTGTCAAAAACGGCCTTGGTTTTGCCAAATTGGACAAGAAATCGATCAGAAAAGATTTCTCGGACCCCAAATTTGTGGCGAAGTGCCAATTGAGGAGTTCCATCTCTTTTGCTTTTTCGATTTGACGTGCGACGGAACATTTGAATTCGAATACAGTCAAAGCTCTGCATAACAAATCGCATGGACAAGAAAAAAATTTGTAAAAAAAAGTTTTGTTGATGGGAGGTTCATTTTGCCTTAAAATTGACCCTCGTGGCCTCTAAATTTGTTTGTTATAGAGAGTTTTTGTTGTGAGGACAACAGGGGCTCCATTGTATCGAATCCTCACCTCACTTCTCACAACAACATTTCAAATTTGGCTCGACAGCTTGATCAGAATAGGTTTGCAATAAATTTCCGAGTAACCCCATAACTCCAAATAAGGTGAACCCTTTCCTCTTCTCTCAGACATTTTTACGAATTAATCAATTTGAATAAGATTTTCTTTCCAACAACAAGCGACTTCCTTCGGAACTGTAATAAATAACCGTTTTCAATTGAAAATGTTCCTGTTTTCTTTTGTAAAAGGAACCTGGATGCTGTAAAGAGTTTACTCCACACAGTTTACGGAACGGTGACGCCCACGTAATACAAAAAACTGTCTAAAAAAGCAGAATAATAGAATTTTGGGTAGGGGTTTTTGTGTGCACATCCAAAAAACATTTTTTTCTTTGGAAATTCGTTGTGAAAAACGATGTCATTGAAGTCTAGGATATTAGAGAAAAGTACAACGAGGAAATAGTTTTTTGGAAACCAAAAAACCCATTTTTTTACATCCAAACGCGCAAATGTATGATAGCTTCTCACAAAAACATCATTTTCAACCAGTCATGACAGTCGACGGCTCAGCCAATCTCTGAAAATCAGCTTAATTTCGGCACAAGATCAGAAGTTCGGAATGCTCATAAAACAACATCCAAAATGTGTTTTAGAGGTTGGGTGCAGGTATGGTTAGTCGGAAGAGACTTTAAAAGCGCACTACAGCTACATTTTAATCGCGCCTTTTATGGTTTGGGAAGCGAAACGTAAAAAAAAAGTTTTTTTGTGTACTGCCACGAAAATATAGTCGACAAATTGCAAATTGTAAAATAATTATTAAAGGGCCAGAGCAGCTACTTTTGAATTGCGCGTTTTACGGTGTGTGAAACGAAATGTCAAAAAAGTTTTTTTATGTCTTGCAGCGAAAACAAATGCGGCAAAATTGCAAACAGTAAAATAATTATTAGTAAGCATGTAGAATGTCACCATTATTTTGTCCCGTGCTATTGGTACAGTAGACAAAGAAACTTTTTGGACATTTCGTTTCAAACGCCGTAAAAAGCGCAATTCGAAAGGAGCTGTACTGTCCTTTTAGTACACATATTTAATGTCATTAAAATTTTTTCCTGTTGTTATTGGTACAATATGGGCTATTTTTGGATATTTCGTGTCCCAAACCAAAAAAAAATCTTTGGTCTCTTACAATCCGCAATGCAGATATTTGAATGCACAGCGCAACAAAGAAGCCCAAAATTGATAGTGTTTGCGGTTCGGATCATATCACTTTTTGCGGGCTAAATCTAGTCGCGCAATGTTTTTTGAACGGCTGTTTACTCAAACGTGTTTACAAAAACAAGCCCAAACAACCGTGCACACCGTATGTAACAATACTTCCCAATTTTCTGGCGATGAACCGAAACAACAACGATTGCTTGGACTAACTGCGAGAATGATGACAACAAGGTCAGGGTCACGCGAGGGCAACGCCTTGCTAATTTGATTTGCAAATTTCGCGGAGTTTGAGAGAATTTTGAACATTTAAATCGCCATCGCCGAAATGGGAAAATCTCACTTTTCCGAGTGGTTAATTACAACCATGCCGTTATAAATCGTATGGTACCACTCTATTTGAATCGTTTCACCAGTATGGAACAAAAAAACTAGATTTTTGTCGTAGTTTTTTGTCAAAAACCCCTAAAGGCCTTAGAAAGATTTATCAAATCTCAGAAAAGTTTGTTTTTCCTTTCTATCACCAACAACTTTGTTCATCATCCCAGACGCACCTTTTCCAACACACATCATCGACTTAAATCCGCCGAAAATTTGCTTCAACCCCATTTCGAGTGTGTAAGAATTAAAAAAAAGGTCAAAAAGGAACTGAACCCGACCCGCATTAGACTTGTCAAACCAACTTTGGAATTTGGCTGCATAATTGCAAACTACAGCTAAATCCCCATTAATTCCTACCGAAATTTCAGCCCTTGCCCTTCTCGAACACCGTCGGGCATTCGCGATGTTTTATTCTTCCGGCGGAGTCGCCAGGACCTTGTTTATGTGTTGTAAAGTTCAAGAGAAAGGAAAAGGAACGGGGGGAGAATTGAATGGGGTTTTCCATTCACTCAGTCCACCACTGTAAAAAGTTCAGGGGGCAAGGAAGGGGGCGGATCGCGCAGACGAGACGGTTTTTCCAGCCTTCCGGCGACTCTCCGGGCCCTATAAAAGTTTTCGGAACTGTCGATGGAATTTAGTGTGGAAGTGTTTCGACGATACCGGTAAGTCGTTGAAATAGCCTTACAACTGCTCCTTGATTTTTGATTAGATCTCTGTGAGAGACCGGCTTGATCTTTGATTAGTAATTTTGGATGACTTTTCAGCTGACATGTCCGCTCGTCTTGCCATTGTTCTTTGTCTTTTGGTGGGTGGCGCTAATGCCGGAGGCAGTTATGCCGTAGCCCCTCCAGCATACTCCGCTTCGACCGGATCTTCGTACGCCAAGCCTCAGCAGCAGCAGAGTTATTCGCCTCCGGCCAAACAGTCGTACGCGCAGCCAAGGCAGCAGAGTTATCAAGCGCCAGCCCGCCAAACATACGCCCAGCCAAGGCAACAGACCTACCAGGCTCCAGTCCAACAACAGCAGACCTACCAGGCTCCAGTTCAACAACAACAGACCTACCGAGCCCCCGTCCCACAACAGCAGAGCTATCAAGCGCCCGCTCAGAGCTACGCCCAGCCTCAGCAAAGCTACCAGGCCCCAGTCCAACAAAGCTACGCCCAGCAGTCCTACTCCGCCCCAGCTGCCAGCTACTCTCAGAGCTACGCCCAGCCCGCTGCTCAATACAGCCAGAGCTATTCCGCCCCAGCTGCCAGCTATGGCCAATCTTATGGATCCAGCTATGCTCAGCCTTCCGCTAGCTACGGATCTTCCTATGGATCTCCTTATGCCTCCAGCTATGGTGGACAGTCTGCCGGATACGGACAATCCACCGGATACGGAGCTTCAGGATATGGAGCCTCGGGATACGGTCAACAGGCCTACGGAGGAAACGTTTTGAGCCAGGCCGCCGGCTACGCCGGACAAGCCGTTGGACAGACCGCCAACTACGCCGGCCAAGCCGCCAGCTACGCTGGCAACGCTGCCGGCCAAGTTGCCAACTACGCTACGGGAGGAGCCTTGGGATCTAGCTATGGTGCTTCCGCTCCAAGCTACGGATCTTCTTATGGATCTCCTTATGCCTCCAGCTATGGCGGTCAATCCGCTGGATACGGACAATCTGCCGGATATGGAGCTCAGAGCTATGGCCAACAAGCTTCTTATGGCCAGAGCTACGCTCAGCCTGCCGCTCAGAGCTACTCTTCTTACTCTGCTCCAGCCCAGAGTTACTTCGCTCCAGCTCAGACTTACTCCGCCCCGGCCCAGAGTTACTCCGCTCCAGCTCAGACGTACTCCGCCCCAGCTGCCCCAGCCTATCAGGCCCCCGTCCAACAGAGCTACTCTGCGCCCGCCCCGAGCTACTCGGCACCAGCTGCTCCAGCTTATCAAGCTCCAGCTCAGACCTACCGCGCTCCCGCTGCTGCTCCATCATACAGCGCTCCAGCCGCTCCACCCGTCTCTTCGTACGCTCAGCCCGCCGCTCCATCGTACTCGGCTCCGGCCGCTGCTCCAGCTCCATCCTACTCGGCTCCGGCCGCTCCAGCTTATCAAGCTCCAGCCGCTGCCCCAGCCCCATCGTACTCTGCGCCAGCTGCTCCAGCCCCAGCCCCCGCTCCAGAGCCGGAAATCGAAGAGGCTCCAGCCGCACCGGCTCCACAGACCTCGTCCTACAGCCAAGGCCCGGCCGCTCCACCAGCCACCTCCTCGTACCACGCCTCGGCACCAGCGCCCGCTCCACCCGCCTACTCGCCGCCTCACACCACTGCCGCGCCCGCCCCCGAACACCCGGCCTCCAGCGGCGGCTACGACGTTCCCCGCACCAACCAGGCCGTCCACACCACCAACTACGTGAACAGAGTGGCCAAGAAGTACTGAAGACTGTAGCGTGTGTCTGTTCGGATCTCTTCATTTTTGAATTGGGTATCAAGACTGCTCCGGTTACATTGTGGTTTTGGTATCTCCAAGTCTCACTGCCATTTTTCTTACCCCATGAAAAACGCAAATAACGCGGAATTAATAAAGTAATAAAGAGTTTTATTGGAATTTGAACGGAAATTTTGGAATGCTAAGAGGAAAAACGAGCAAAATGAATTTTTTTCATTAGAATTTTTACATTTACATTAGAAATTTTCTCATACACTATACACTTTTAATTTTGCTCTTACGGCTTTGGAAGACGAAATGTCACAAAATTTTGTGTCCCCCCACGCCCTTAAAACAAGGTGCAGATAATTATAAAACTGCTGAGGTTGTATTTTACAACCTGTTTGAATACTTTGATCTATTCCCAATTCCGTTTTACAACGAGGGACAGCAAAAATTCTGTGACATTTCGTCCTCCAAGCAGTAAAAGCGAGTCTTTACATTTGAATCTTTAACAGGACAACTAAAAGTTTGAAAAACGCCTAGTTTTTTTGAATTTCAACGCGCTTAAAGGACCACAACAACTACATTTGAATCTCGCGTTTGCAGTTTAGAAGACGAAATGTCACGGAACTTTTGCTGTCCCGTAAAGCGGAACCGCTCAAAATATTCAAAAGAGATTGTAAAGTACATCCAGTTGCACGCCGCAAAACCGAGATTCAAGTGTATATAGTTGGGCTGGTCAATTAAATTACGGTTTTTTCAAGTAATATCTCAAATCTTCTATCGCAAGAGCCAGCGTTGAGTATCGCGACTGACACGGAAAATTTGGAGCTCAGGCTTTCGGGAATTGGGATATGGCCAAGGAAGGCTGCGTAGGCAAACTTTCACTATGCGCCTTGCAAAATGCCCTCAGGAAACGAAGGGCGCACGTCAAATCGAGAAGGTAACTCTTCCAATTGGCTTTTCGTCCTAAAATTTATTGGAAAAATTGCTTGGAAATTTCCCTTCTAGGTTTTACTGGCCAACACAGGCCTCAAAAAATTTAGGCAGCTTGGGAATGGTCAACATTTCCAAAAAAAGGGATGGTTTTTTGTCAAATTGGGCAAGAAATCGGTCAAAAAAAATTTCTCGGGTCCCAAATTTGTGACGAAAAGCCAACTTAAAAAGTTCCGCTTCTTTTGATTTTTCGATTTGACATTGATCGTTTTTTTCCAATACTCATTAGCTTGAAACCGCAATTAATCGTAAGCAAAACAAACTATGTTTTGTTCTCGGAATCTTTCCGCCCAACTTTTTCCTGCTCCCTTCAGTTGCATCATGCCGAAAACCGCAAAAAACCAAACAATTTTGAAAGATGTTACACCAGATGGATCACTTTGTAGTCTCCGTGGTTTATGTGCGATTCTCTGTTATGGTTCCAAAGCTTTTTTTCTCTTGGCATTGAAAGAAGAAAGATCAAGACATAAATGCGGCATAATGTTTTGAAGTCTTGAAAGGGTCTATATTTTTCCCCCAGAATTAAAAATACTTTTTCCCAGAAAAAGGATTTATGGAAAAAATGCTATTTTCCCCAGAAAAGATATATTTTCTCCCAGAAAGAAACTATTTATTTTTTCCCAGAAAGCGTAAATTTATAAAAGTAAGGCATGGAAGTAGATAAAAATGACTAATAAGTTATTTTACTTGTAAAATCTACTAAATAGTTATATAAAATAATAGTATTTAGTAGGCACATTTTGAGAAAATGGGTTGTACAAAACATACTGAATAAATTATTAAATATTACTTTGTTCCCGATGAATGTAGCCTAAAATTAAAAAAAATTGCGCAATGAACTGGCACAGAAAAGCGCCTAGAAATTACCGGTACAAGAACCATTTGGCTACACGTAAAAAGTTTTGAGCTAGGACGGGTGATTATCAGACTTGATGACCAGATCAAGAAAATTGAAGCTACTCTTCGCAGCGTGGACCGCAAGAGTTTGAAAAAAGGCTAGTCAGATGTACTGAGGCTTGCATACCTGGCTTTCGCTGCTATTTACAGCGTAAAATACGCACACAAGTCTGCCACTACCTACCAAAGCCAATAAGAAGACCGACCGTAAGGCTGTCCGGGCCTTCAACGACCGTTTGAGAACTATACTTGCGCTTTTTTAGTCGTGGAAACAAAATGTCCAAAAAGTTTTTTAAGTCCTGCAGCAAAAACAAAGGCGGCAGAGATGCAAATAGCAAAATAATTATTAGTAGACATGTAGATTGTCGCCATTATTTTTTTCTGTTGTTATTGGTACAGTAGTCGAAGAAACTAGTTGGCGATTCGTCTTTGACACTTCGCAACATCAAAGAAAAGTAATCTTTTGGGTATCTAAATTTGCCATTTTTTGTTAGAATTTGCTGAAAAGTGTCGCAAATTGTTGGAGAAAATTATTTTATTATGTTTTGGCAGTTATTTTACTGTTTTCCGTCAAATAATGGCTATAAACGTAAATCAAGGAAAAAGGCGGCGGCTAGAAAAATATTTTTTTGCACGTGTTCCGAATTGTCAAAGACGAATCGTCAACTTGAAGACTTCCCTCTCTCTTGCTTTTTCGATTTGACGTGCCCTGTAATTGGCAAGAAGGTTTAAAAATTTATTAAATCTGCAAGACTTGGGTTTGCTCCAAATTTTTCTCGCATATGAAGTGTACAAGTCCGTCCGTAAAGTCGCTGGAGTGATTTCCGGGACAAGCACTGTGAGAAAACAAAAGTTCCCTTGGCACTGTACATTTTTAACTTTTTGCACCGTGCAATACGCGTTTTTTGGCTGTCGCTCGCACTCTGACCTTTGTTGCACAGTGCAAGCACAAAAAATCTCTTTAGCGACTTCTCAAACGGACTTGCAGGCAGAAAATTTACGTGCAGAAAAAATTTAGAATTTTAGTTACCAAAAAACGGAAAAAATTCTCAAGTTCCATATTTTTATAGGAAAAGAAATTTGAGGATTTTTTGCCAAAATTAAAGCTAAAAACCTCGGCAATTTTTAGTAAGAGGTCGAGTAAGCAACCTCGGATATGTCGCAGAGGGTTTTTTTTATTAAAGAACCAAAACAACTACATTTGAATTTCGCTTATATGGCTTGGAAGACGAAATGTCACAGAATTTTTGCTGTCCCTCGTTGTAAAATGGAATTGGCAATAGATCAAAATTGTCAAATTGGATGTAAAATACATCCTCGGCAGTTTTAAAATTATTTCTACTGTGTTATAAGGGCGTGGGAGAACAAAACATTTTGTGACATTTCGTCAAAAAATTTGTGACATTTCGTCTTCCAAGCTGCAAAAGCGAGTAGTGTAGTAGTTTTGGTTCTTTAACTTATGCTTGCCTATCAACGAAATTTCTGCTAGAATGGAGCTTTTTCAAAAATTTTGGTCATCAAAATCTGCCTTAAAAATCCAACTTCTCTTCAAGTGCAACCCCTCTGCGCTTTGACCTCAACTCAAATTCGCAAGATTGGACTCGCCTCTTCCAGAACATTCCTCCACTTCCCGCCCTCGCAGTTTCGCCAAAGAACCGAATTCCGTCAGTCAAACGTATTTACAAAAAAACGGTTTCCATCAACAGTTTGTTCTTTGCAAATTCCCCTTCTCTTCCCATTTCCACTGACGCAATCGGCGAAATTCAATGAAATCATTGGCGGAAATACAAAATAGATCGGGTTCGGAATGGGAAACCAAAAATGGGAAACAATAATAAAAACAGTTCAGGAAGTGACAAAGTGTAGAGCTCTGAAAAAAAGGTTTAAAAACAAGTAATTATTGAAAATCATACTCTCTCTTTGAACTAGTCCGTCCGAAAAGTCGCCGGAGTAATTTCTGGTGCTTTCACTGTGCAAAAAAGTCAGGGTGCGAGCGACAGCCGAGAAAAGCCTATTGCACGGTGCAAAAAGCAGGAAATTGCACAGTGCAAAGCAACCTGTTGTTTTCTCACAGTGTAGGCACATCGCGCAAATTATTTCAGCTTTCCGGACGGACTGGTAGTCATTTAGAGCCTGCTTGGGCTCTTGACGAAACTCCGTCGTGAAATCCAAAAAAACGGCACACCCCTGCTTGTTAATAGTAACACCAAGAAATGCAGTACTAGAGTCGCTGCGGTCCGTAACGTGTCTAGAGTGATTTTTGCGACATGCACTGTGAGAAAACAAAATTTAACTTTGCACTGTGCAATTTCTTGCTTTTTGCACCGTGCAATAAACTTTTTGTCTCCTGCCACAAAAACAAAGCCTAAAAAGTTGCGGATGGTAAAACTATTAAATAATAGTAACCATGTGGAATGTCATTACAATTTTGTTTTGTCGTTATTGGTACAGTAGGCAAAAAAATCTTTTCGGGCCAAAGCAAATTTAAAAAAAACCCGGTCCGGGAGCCATATCCAGCCGAGTGATTTTTGGCGTTTGCACTGTGCAAAAAAGTGAAGGTGCGAGCGACAGCCGAAAAAAGCCTATTGCACGGTGCAAAAAGCAAGAAATTGCACAGTGCAAAGCAACCTGTTGTTTTCTCACAGTGCATGTCGCCGAACTCACTCTAGCGACTTTACGGACGGACTAGTACGACGTATCGTGCAGAACCAAAAAATAAATTTACGATGGAAAGGCAACGTCATACAGATATTCGTTTTACAAAGGAAATAATCCAAGTGCGACGCCCTAATTTTTTTTAAATTTCACACACACTTCGGATATAGGCCATACATCCATTCCTGAAAATTTTTATTTTTCGCTTCGCAGGGGTAGCTGAGATATCCAGCGATCTTTGCGGCCGAGAGAGTACACGAAATGCGGAGAGCGGTAAGAGAGAAAAACGCTTTTTGGCAGTTTTTTTGCCATTTTTTGACAAAAAAAATTGATTTTTTTTATGGTTGCACTCTATGAAACTTTTCATACCAATATTTTTAAAAAAGTGTTACATTTTCGCCAACTTTCGATCTAAAAATATCGGTTGTTTCTGTAAATTGCGAGCTTCAAATTTTGCATATGTTTTAGGAAGCATTATACTAAATTTGTGCCAAGTTTCATCAAAACCTGAGCAAAAACTGAAACCCGTATTTCAAAATTTATTGTTTTTGAGATTGATGCAATTTTGGGTGTGGAAGAATTTCTTCTTCTTCTGTTTACTATATTTTTGTTTATCATGAACTTTTCGCAAATAAATGTCCGGATTTTTCGTTGGTCATTGATTGCAAAAATCGAAAATTCGAAAACAATCTCAAGGTCAGGTAAATGAACCGCTAAATAACAGGAGTTGCAGCCGAATCGATTAAACATTACGTTTTGTGAAATTTACAAAACGTAATGTTGCCATCAGCAATATAATCATAGCAGTTGCAATCAGTACAATGACGAATATCACCAGAATTCATTCCTGTAGCTACTGTTGGAATAGCAAGGTAATTTTCAGGGCATTTTGATTTCCACGCCGTAAAACCGTGGCAAGACTAGTTGAATTAGCCCTGTATCCTCTTCAACTCATACTCATAACAACGCAATCTTCCGAAGATTGAAGACTCTTCCGTCTTCTTCGGTCTATTCGATGAGTGGTTCTTGTCATGCGTTGACTAACAAGGGAAACACTCCAAGTGCAACACTCAGATTTTTGCTAAATATGGCGCACATAGGCCACATATTAATTCCTAAAACTTTTAGCTCGCGCTTTGCTGTCGCAGCCGAGATTTTCAACGATCTTTGCGGCCGAGAGAGTACGCGAAACTCGGAGAGCGGTAACAGAGGAAAACACTTTTTGGCTATAACTTTTGCCAGTTTCGCCACAAAAAAATTAATTTTTTTGTGGAAACATTACAAGCTATGGTAGAAATAGGCGTACAACTTTTCATACCTAAATTCGCTAAAAAATGTCACATTTTTCGTCAACTTTCGAATTAAAAATCTCGGTGTTTTCTGCAAAGCGCGAGTTAGGAATGTCGTATATGTCTTAGAAAAAACAACACTGAATTTGTTCCAAGTTTAATTAAACTCTGAGCGTCGCACTTGCGGTACTTCTCCTGTAAGCAACAGCCTCGAAACACCTTCAAATACCAAAACACTAATAATTTAAATTCCTAATTTCCGTTTTGTCTTTTTTTGATAAACTGTAAATGAAATTACTTTTGCCAAAATTAAAAGAAAAATAAAACTTCCAAAAACATATGTCAACCCCTTCTCATTTAATTTATTCGTAATTCCAGACGCATTTGTTTGTTCAACCGAGCGAGCGCAACATTTTTCACGCGTTGCAAGTGACCATGAGTCATTCAAATATTTGATTAGAGCTTCTGTTCGAATTTCTTAGCGTTTTTTTTGAGTAATTCGCTGAGTTGCTGCACATTTTTGGGTGCGTAAATTTTTTGGGACTCAAAAACAATGTTTTCTGACGTAACGCCTTAAGGTATTTGCGGTGGGCTGCGCTTATCCTCTCGGAAAGCGCGGGTTACGTGATATTTGTCGAAACTCGCCTTGAATTTTAATTTCTACATCAAGATGTGGGGAAATTTTAATAACTCGGATTAAACGATGGCGTTGTGTCGTTGTTCGGAGGAAAACGATGTTCTCGCCGAATTCCGCACAAAGGTATTATTTGATTTTTGGAGCTTAGAAAAGTCGTTGTCAAATTGAGAATGAACTTTCGCTGAAACCGTTGACATTTTTCCGCCGGAAATTGTCGTGCAACAAAGACAATATTGCTTGGTGATGACATTGAGACACGTTGGTGAGCCGCATATCAATTATTGAAAATGTTGACTTGCAATTTGCAGCGGCCGCTAAGATTTTCGGGTCAACGAAAGTTCGGGGTGGTGATACTTTCGCTTTGACTTTTTTTATGCATGGGGAAGGCTAGAAAAGGCGTTTCATACCTATTTCTACCATAAGGGGTAATGTTTCCACTAAAAATTAATTTTTTTGGCACAGTTATAGCCAAAAAGTCTTTTTCTGTGACCGCTCTCATTGTTTCGTGTACTCTCTTGGCTGCAGAGATGGTTGAATATCTCGGCTGTGCCTACAAAGCGCGGGCTAGAATTTTCAAGAATTGATATGTGGCCTATTGATATGCGACGGGCGTGCAAAAATTTAACAAAAATCCGCGCGTCACACTTTAGGCACTTGCCTTGCTAGTTAATAAAAATAACGGGATTGATAATAGCCTAGCATGGTTTATCCCCCCATTTTGAGGTTTTTTACATGTAGTACATCAATAATATAACAAAAACCATTGTCGATCTTAGTTTTTCGGAGTAACTTTTGATTTTTTCTGTGATGCAGTATCTCAGGGTGCAACATAACTAAACTTTGCAATAGCTAAAATTGAAAAAGTGATCATATATTAAGACGTTGCCAAGTCTCCGCCAAGCCATCGCCGAGCATGCGCCGGGCATACAGCGGCATTGCACGTCAAATCGAAAAAGCGAAAGGGAGGGAACTCGTCAAGTTGGCATTTCTTCACAAATATGGGATCCGAGAAAACCTTTTTGACCGGTTGCTTGTCGAATTTGGTGAAAACCAGGTCATTTTTGACAAAGTTTATCATTTTCAAGCTATATGGATTTTTTTTCAGACTATTGACCGGTAATACCTTGCGGGAAAATTAAAAAATAATTTTTCCGATAAATCTTAGGACGAAACTCCAATTTGGAGAGTTCCCTTCTCAATTTGACGTGCATTGTCGGGCCTTGTAACACCTTTTGCAGTCTATTTTTGAGTCTTCCTCTGTTCTTTGCCTTGTATCGATCTATTTTGTGTTGACCCGAACTAGAGATTTTCAGCGATCTTTTGCCGACAAAAGAGTGCGCAAAACGAGGAGAGCGGTCAGAGATAAAACCCTTTTTTGGCCATCAATTTGCTAATTTCTTCCTCCCTGTGATCACTTCCGTTTCTTTTTTTACCACATACATGTATGAGCTGTAAAACGGGATGTATATCCTGTGTTGGGCCCATGAAATCCATTGTGAGTGCAGGAATTTATGATATTTGAAAGGAAATGAAATGAATTATTTGGAAAGGTAAGAGGTTTGGGGAAATGATCTTCCAACTGACCTATACAGAGACCACAATTTATACGGGCATCAGTCTACATGGGATTTCGTATCTTTTTAAGGGATTAGTACAATTTAATTCTTTGAATCGTGTTTTTTACGGTGCGGGAAAGGAGCTCAAAAACGTTTTTTATGTCTCGCCAGGAAAACAAAGCCCACAAATTGGCAAATAGTAAAATAATTATGAGTAAGCATGTAGAATGTCACCATAATCTTTCCCGTCGTTATTGATACAGTAGACACAGAACTTTTTTGACATTTTGTTTTCCACGTCGTAAGAAGCGAGATCCAAAATTTTCTGTGCTTTCTGGCGCTTTAAAGAGACAGTACAGCTATTATACTTTATGGCGTGGGAACAAAATGTCCAAAAAGTTTCTTTGTTTACTGTGCCGATAACGACGGGGAAAAAGTAATGGTGACATTCTACATGTTTACTAACAATTATTTTACTGTTTGCACCTCTGCCGCTTTTGTTTTCGCTGCGAAACACAAAAAAAACTTCTTTGACATTTCGTTTCACATGCTGTAATTCAAAAGTCCCTTTAACGCACCAAAAAAAATTTTGAATCCCGTTTTTTACGACGTGGAAAACAAAATCTCATAAAAATTCTGTGTATACTGTATCAATAACGACGGGATTCAAAAGTAGTTGTTCTGGCCCTTTAACTGGTTGAAGGGAATTTACAATGGCTTTGTTTGTCCTTTCGGTTCTTTGTGTTTTTACAGAGATTTGCTTGGTCTTATCAACTCTCCGTATACAAAGTTTGAAATAAATTTTTAGCTTACTTTTTGCATTGGCTGCCAAGGTATTCAGCAATCTTTGCAGTTGAGAGAGTGCGCAAAGAGAGAGGCGCACAGAAAAAGTTTCCCAGGTCACATTTGCCAATTTCGCTTAAGAAAAAAATTCTTTTTAGTGAAAACGTTGCTAAAACTCTTAGCGCCAAAACCTTGCGCGTATTTCACAAGATTTAGTTCATGAACTAGTCAATCCAGAAGGTTGCTGAAGTGATTTTTAGTGTTTGCACTATGCAAAAAAAGTCAGAATGCAAGCGACGCCCAAAAAAAATTTATAGCACGGTGCAAAAGGCAAGAAATTGCACAGTGCAAAGTGAACATTTGTTTTTGCACAGTGCATGTCGCGGAAATTACTCCGGTGACTTTGCGAACGGACTAGTACTCATTTTTAGTATAAGCAAAAATTTGTGGCAATCTGAACTGACCGTCCCACTTCAAGCCCTTTATTAGTAAATTGAGAATTTTGACTAAAAATAAGCACGTCGTGCCTATGCAATATGTATTACGGTACTTTTCTATTTTTTGTTCAATTTTCAAATAAACAAACCTTTGTAATCTTTGAAACCTTTACTTTTCGTATTCATAACTATAATAATATTATCGAATTTGTAATCAAAAGTTACACAACTCAAAATTTCAAGTAAAAAAGGTTATGACATCATGTCCTAAACCGCGAAAAGTCAGAAGACATGACTCCCTTTGCTGAGCCGTTCGAACCTCCGTTTGTATGCGTTGCGCAAATATTTAGGGCGGTAAGAACTTTTCTTAAACTTACCGCTCGCGGTTAGTAACTCCTTCTTCGCTCAGTAATAAAGGATGTTTTTTTTCATGTGGAAATTGCGACTTATTTATACTTTTATGCACTTTTGCGTTGGAAATAGCCCAATTGTTACATTTCCTTGTCATGTCCCCAGAATCAGAACCATAGTCCAACGTAATCGCCGATTCCGATGCCGGACAGCTGGAAATTACTGAGTTTATATTGCGTTTTATTATAGTTTTAGTCGCCGGAAATGGCTTAGGGCAAAGGGGAAGAGATTAATTTTATTTGAGAAGATACTGTGAGGTTTTTCCTGTAGAGTACGTTTTAGTAACGGAAATTTATCGGATTATGTGTCACGTTTCGGGCAGTAAAGGGTTATTGTAGCTAATTTAGAATCGCGTTTTCTGCGGCTTGGGAAACGAAATGTCACAGAATGATTTGGTTTTCCACGCCTTTAAGACAAAGTGGAAACTCTCTTAAAATTGCTAATGATATATTTGACAATTTGTTTGATTATGTTGATTTATTGCCAATTTTGTTTTACGACGAGGGACAGCAAAAATTCTGTGACATTTCGTTTTCCAAGCCGTAAAAGCGAGGTTTAAATGTAGTTGTTTTGACCTTTTAAGCCTGTTGAAATTTAAAAAAAATAGACATTTACAACTACTTTTAACGGCGTGTGAAACGATGTGAAAAAAGCTTTTTTGTGTTTTGCAGGGAAAAAAAGGCGACAGAGTTGCAAACAGTAAAATAATTGTTTATTAGTAAGCATGTAGACTGGCACCATTATTTTTTTCCGTTGCTTTTTGGATATTTCGTTTCCACACCGTGAAAAGTGCGATATAAGAGTAGCTGTACTGTCCCTTTAATAGTGGTACTCAACGAATTCCATACGTCAAGCGCTTCTGCTGTCAGTGAACCGCCTTTTAAAGGACGAAAACAACTACATTCGAATTTTGCTTTTACGGCTTGGAAGACAAAATGTCACAGAATTTTTTGCTCTCACGCCTTTAAGACAAATAGAAATATATAGTTTAAAAATAGATGAGGATGTATTTTACAATCTATTTGATTATTTTGAAGTACTGCCAATTTTGTTTTACGACTGCAAAAATCTGTGACACTTCGCTTTAAAAGCCGTGAAAACGAGATTCAAATTTAGTTGTTTTGATCCTTTAAATAGTCTTATAAACATCATCTAAGCATCATTTTTGTCCATCATCTAAAACGATTCTGTTGTACTTTTAAAAAAGGTCACTTCCCACACTTGCTTGGACCAAGTCCAAAGTTGTTGTCCACAAAACTTTCAAATTCAATTATGTCCGACTGAACCCATTTAATCCTAAATATGTAATTGTAATGCTAATGGGATTATCATGTTGTTATGTTCGCTTGAGATGTCAAAAAGTTTCATTATCGCAGATGTTTTTTGTCTATGTTTCTATGGAAAGCAGTGTAGCGGAAAGAGTCGGCAATGAAGTTTAGTTGAAGTCTAGAAGCTTATATTGTCGGGCTTCACAGACTTTCAGATGATAGAGTTGAATTTAAAAAAAAAGGCTTGAGAACAGATAACTGTCAATAACTGAGCTTTTTATTAGACTTGATGACCAGATCAAAAAAATTAAAGCCACTTTTTGCAGCGTGGACCGCAAGAGATTGAAAAAAAGGCTAGTCAGATGTACTGAGGCTTGCATACCTGGCTTTCGCTACTATTTACAGCGTAAAATACGCACACAAGTTTGCTACTATCTAGACCAAAGTCAATCCGAGGATTAATAGTAAGGCGTACTCTTTAAAAGGCCAAAACAGCCACTTTTGAATTGCGCGGCGAGTGAAACTAAATGTCAAAAAAGTTTTTTTAAGTCCTGCAGCCAAACCAAAGGCGGCAGAGTTGCAAACAGTAAAATAATTATTAGTAAGCATGTAGAATGTCACCATTATTTTTTCCCGCTGTTATTGGTACAGTAAACGAAGAAACTTTTTGGACATTTCGTTTCCACGCCGTAAAAATCGCGATTCAAAAGTAGCTATACCGTCCCTTTAAGCCAAAATCCGCATCTCAAAGTCTTCGTACAACTTACAAAAAAAATTTCCTTGTAGACCACATCGACTTCTTTCATACAGTAGATAAAGAAACTTTTTGGACATTTCGTTTTTGCACCGTAAAAAGGGCGATTCAATAACAGCCGTACTTCACGTCAAATCAAAAAGGAAAATCTTCAAGTTGGCGATTCGTCTTGGACACTTCGCAACATCCAAGAAAAATCATTTTTTTTGGTTATCTAAATTCGGCACTTCTTGTTAAAATTTGTTGAAAAGTATCGCAAATTGTTGGAAAAGATTATTTTATTATGTGTTGGCAGTTATTTTGCCGTTTTCCGTCAAATACTGGCTATAAACGTAAATCAAGAAAAAGTCGGCAGCTAGGAAAATAATTTTTCGCACGTGTTGCGAAGTGTCAAAGACGAATCGCCAAGTTGAAGACTTCCCTCTCTATTGTTTTTTCGATTTGACTGGCACTTTAACTCAACTTTAATGTTGACTGGAACGCGTTCAAAACATCAAACCTCATGCCGGCACTTCCAAATCCCTCAATGTCATAAAAATGCCATCCGACAATCTTGCGGTGGAAATGTTGCTACCAGAATTTTCCTTTTTAAACTTCCTGCATTCAAATTAACCCGAAGCAATCGAAATTCACGTACTTGTGGCGGCGTGAACAGTTGGTTTTGAAACAGGATTATTAATCCCTTCCTCGGGATTAATGAGGCATTTCGATGAGTAATTCGCAGCTCTCCTACATAACCTCGCTAAATCCCCAGAACAGCGATTTTTCGGGGAATGACGGTGCCAACTGCAGGTTACGGTAGATGTTATTTATGCTGTCATTTCGTCGGTTTTTGTGAGATGAAAACAAGGCGGGGTATAAAGTGGGAGATGTGGCAGAAGATGGAGGTTATATTGCTGCATATGAGAAGGTGTGAAAACGTTGTGTTTCGGGGTGTCACGTCAAGAAAAACATTTCCCTTCAATGGCGATCAATAATAACGAAACGACACAAAAAATATCGAATTTCGCAAAAAATATTTTTTTTTCCGAAAGAATTTTTATTTTATTGTCCAATAATTTTGTGGCGTTTCGCAGTTTCCGATAATTCCTGTGTCGTTTCGGCGTTTCGGGAAGTTATTGAAAGGAAGCATTTTTACTTTTTCTTGATGTGGGTGTTGAAGGGTCAGTACAGCTACTTTTGAATCGCGCTTTTTACGGTGTGGAAACGAAATGTCCAAAAAAGTTTTTTGTCTACTGTACCAATAACAACGGAAAAAATAATGGTGACAATATACATGCTTGCTAATATTTATTTTACTGTTTGCAACTCTGCCGCCTTTGTTTTCGCTGCAGGACATAAAAAAAACTTTTTTGACATTTCGTTTCACACGCCGTAAAACGCGCAATTCAAAAGTTGTTGTTCTGGCCCTTTAAACAAAACTAGAAGCCTTTGTGGCTGTGTGACTGTTCAAGGTTATTTCCTAAAGATGCTGGCTAAGGCGTGGTCAAGATATTTGTCATAAATTAGGGCCTTCTCCGGTAAGGAAACCTGGAACAAAACGTACAGTCATACATCTATACAACGAATTGTAAGGCATTAAAAAAATTGATTCGCTATAGAAAGGTTTAGTTATACGGAGGCTCACCTTGGCCTAAATTTGACTCTTGGGACATGAGAGATGGTTCTATTATATTATATATTGTTTGTCTCTCTTCTTTCGCATGACGTTGTTTCCTCAATTTAAAACCCACTCGTTCCACAATTTATTTTGATTTGTAATCCCAAACATACAACAATCTTATTAACCTTCATTAAAGGGCCAGAAGAACTATTTTTGCATTGCGCTGTTTACGGCGTGGAAACGAAATGTCAAAAGAATTTTTTTATGTCCTGCAGCAAAAACAAAGACGGCAGAGTTGCACACAGTAAAATAATTATTAGTAAACCTGTATAACGTCACTATTATTTTTTTCCGTTGTTATTAGTACAGTAGATCAATAAACTTTTTGGACATTTCGTTTCCACGCCGTAAATAGCGCAATTCAAAAGTAATTGTTCTGGCCCTTTAAGCTCCCAGTCTTTAAAATTTCCAAGAATGCGCAGCATTCCTGCACACACACAAATTCTCGATCATCCCAACGTTTTCACGGGTATTTGTTTTTGATTTGACGTTAAACTTTTGCGTTTTTTTGCGAAATTCCGCAGATTCCTCGGGAATTTAGCGATTTTTTTTTGCGTGGACGATCTCTGATACTCCAATCTTCAAACACGTTTTTACTTTTTTTTTTGTAATTTTTAATTTTTGGGAGGTTTGAAAAATTAACGTTACAAATTTTGAGGAATACATATGTAATGACTGTGTTTTTTGTGCTTTGTGACCCCGTTTTTGATTGTGCTACGGGAAAGGCGCTGTTTCTTGTTGGTTAATGGGCCAGAACAACTACTTTTGAATTGCGCGTTTTACGGCGTGTGAAACAAAATGTCAAAAAAGTTTTTTTATGTCCTGCAGCAAAAACAAAGGCGGCAGAGTTGCAAAAAGTAAAATATTTTTTTGTAAGCATGTATGTCACCATTAGTTTTTTTTGTTGTTATTGGTACAGTAGACGAAGAAACTTTTTTGGACACTTTGTTTCCACGCCGTAAAAGAGCAATTCAAAAGTAGTTGTTCTGTCCCTTTAACTCAGAAGGAAAATATCCTTAGCGCGACGCTCAGATTTTCTTCAAATTTTTCACACATTTTGGGCACAGACGATATATCATTTCCTGAAACTCTTAGCTCGCGTTTTGCAGGAGCAGCCGAAGTATTCACCATTCTTTTGGGCGAAGAGAGTATGCGAAACGTGGAGAGCGGCCATAGAGGGAAACTTTTGGCGATAACTTTGCCAGTTACGCGACGGAAAAATTATTTTTTTGTGGAGACATTACCCGCTATGGTAGAATTCGGTATGAAACTTTTCATACCAAAATTCGCAAAAAAGTGCCACATTTTTGGCTAGCTTTTGATCTAAAAATCTTGGTCGTTTCTGCAAAGCGCGAGATAGAAGTCACGCATACGTCATGGAAACCATAAAACTAAATTTGTGCCGAGTTTCACTAAAATTTGAGCGTCGCACTTGGAGCACTTCACCTTTAAGTTTCACTTTTCCAAAGATCCGGAAATCAACCAAAAAAACGGCTGAAAAACGGCGGTTATGTCGTAAACATCCCTTTTCCTAATTGATTTCTGATTTTTACGCGGAGCGTAGCGCGCATTACGCAATACTGTCTTCCGCGCTGACTTCTAAAAATAGGTTTTCAATAAAAAAAATTTTTTTTTTGATTTTTTTAAAATTTTAATTTGATTCTCAATATAAATACTTTGGTTTTTTAAAGTTTCTCATATCTTAAAGTTGATTTTGAACGGAGTTTCCTGTCTAGTCCGTCCGGAAAGTCGCTGAATTGATTTTTGGTGCTTGCACCGTGCGAAAAGCGGGAAATTGCACAGTGCATGTTTCTTTTCTTACAGTGCATGTCGCCGAAATCACTCCAGCGACTTGACGGACGGACTAGTAAAAAGCTCATTGTTTTTAATCTTTTTTTCGTTGCCTTCGTTGAAAGAAATACATCATGCTCATCATCCGTTGACCTTGTCATTGCGTTTTTTACTGTGTGTATTCTTGGTGGTCTGTCGACATGTCACACCAAAATTCAATCCCGAAAATGACATTATTATTAATTGAATTCTGTTTTATTACCGTTAACTGCATCAAAATTAGTTTTGGAAAGATCAAAAAATTTTGTTTTTATTTGTTAGATTTTCATTACTGACGTGGGGCGTACCACACATGTCAATTGTAGAAAATTTTTGCTCGCGCTTTCCGGAGTAAGCCGAGATATACCAGCGATTTTTGCCGCTGAGAGATCACGCAAAACGCGGAGAGCGGTGACAGAAGAAAACACTTTTTGTCCATAAGTTTGCTAATTTTGTAGGAAAAAACCTGATTTTTTGTGGAAACATTACCCTCTATGGTAGAAATAGGCATAAAACGCTTTACGCCAAAATTCGCAAAAAGTTTGTGCTAACATTCATGAAAATCTGTGCGTCGCACATGGAGTTCTTTACATATAAGGGTGGTTGTAGAATAATTTGCCTTGAATTTCTTCCGATGAGGCGAAAATCAGTGCAAAAATTGGTCTGCACCGATTTTTGAAATCCATTCCCGAATTTAGGGCAATTTCGGACAATTTTTTAAGTTTGTACCGATATCTGAGAATATTAAGTAACTAATGAATTTCAAAAATCGGTGCAGACCAATTTTTGCACTGACTTTCGCTTCATCGCAAGAAATTCGAGACAAATTCTTCTGTGACCACCTTTGTATGGAAAAAACCATGTGTGAAGCACAGATTTTGATAAGACTTGGCACAAATTTTTTGCAAATTTTGGCATAAAAAGTTTCATGCCTATTTCTACCATAGAGGGTTATGTTTCAACAAAAAATTTAATTTTTTCCGCACAGAGATTTTGATGAAACGCGGCACAAATTTATGATTATTTTTTCTAAAAAATGTGCGAGACTCCTAGTTCGTGCTTTGCAGAAACGACCAAAGTTTTATGTCAAATTTTTTTACGAATTTTAGTATGAAAAGTTTTGCTTATTTTTACCATGCAGGGTAATGTTTCCACAAAAAAATTATGTTTTTCGCACAGAACTGGCAAAATTATGGCCAAAGAGTGTTTTCCTCTGTCACCGCTCTTCGCGTTTTGCATGATCTCTCGGCGACAAAGACCGCTGGTATATCTCGGCTTTCTCTGGAAAGCGCGAGCTAAAATTTCCAGCAGTTGACATGTGTGGTACGCTCCACGTCTGTAAAGAAAATCTAACAAATAAAATGCAAATTTTTTTGATCTTTCCAAAAGTAATTTTGATGGAGTTTACGGCAATCGAAAGAAATTCGAGGTAAATTCTTTTGTGACTTATGTAAATTTGAGCCGACTTTCATCCGATTCTGTCTGAAACTCTCATTGTTAGAGAGCAATAGTTAAATCGGTCCTCCGTTTCTGCACTTTGATACATTGCGAATGAGAATTCGAACAATTTGCAGCCGTCTCGAAATATCACCTTTTTATGGGCGAATCTAAAATTTTGACTGTTATTAAACAACAATGTTTGTTGTGAAAGGTAAACAGCAGGTGTTGCGTGGATTTGAATTCGTAACAGAAATTTGCCGAATCAGAGACCGTTGTGTATGGTAATTGTTATTGCAAATTGAAAATTGTATTCGAAACGTGGTTCTTTGTTTTTTTGCTTACAAATTCAAATTGTTTTGCTACAAGATACGAAAAAAGACAGAGAGTTTGCGATTGTTGTAGGACGGAAAAAAGATTTGAGAGTTTTGAGAACAGATCGGGAAATATGCATTGCAACCATCAACATTGGGAAATATTAGACTTCAGATGTCAGGGTTTTGCACGGGGAATGGAGTTACAGGAATTAGGACGATCGTTGCTTCATGTTTAATGTTTTATAGTAGGCGAAAGTGAGAGCCATCAGTAAAATGGGAAGTATAAAGAAGGTCTCGACATAACTCAGCGCTCAACCACAAACTCAAAAAAATTCAAACTGGTCACAGATGAATTTGCTTCAAATTTCTACTGATGCGGCAACAATCAGTGCCGAAATTTGTGTGCACCGATTTTTTAAATTCATTTCCGAGTTAAAGGGACAATACAACTACTTTTGAATCGCGGTTTTTACGGCGTGGAAACGAAATGTCCAAAAAGTGTTTTGGTCTACTGTACTAATAACAACGGAAAAAATAATAGTGACATTCTACATGCTTACTAATAATTATGTATGTTTTTGGGCCACAGGTAGGTAATGGTGAAAAAAATTTGCCTTACCCCCGCTTTACCCCCTTTTCATTCTTTTTCGCCGACCTCTGGCTAGGGGGGTACCCCATGTCCCCCACCTCCCTAGCTACACCCCTGATAGTGACATTCTACATGCTTACTAATAATTATTTTACTGTTTGCAACTCTGCCGCCTTTGTTTCCGCTGCAGGACTTTAAAAAACTTTTTTGACATTTCGTTTCACACGTCGTAAAACGCGCAATTCAAAAATAGTTGTTTCGGCCCTTTAAGGGCAATTTCTAACGATTTTTTAAGTCGGTGCCGATATATGAAATTAATAAGTTGGCAATGCATTTCAAAAATCGTTGCAGACAATTTTTTGCGCTGGTTTTTGCCTCATCGGTAGAAATTCGAGGCAAATTTTTCTGTGACCACCCTTATATAATAAATATTTCGCTCTAGATGGAAGCCGGCCTTGTCGACCCTAGCACTTAGGCTGGGTAGGACTGAGTCTTGATAACCCGGAATTTGGTTTAGCATGGCCGGGTTTTGTAAAATACGCAGTTCGCAGACCAAAAAACACAACAGCTTGCAGAAAATAGTGCTTGAACAAGATCGATCGAGCGGAAAGCCTAGTAAATCTATACATATGGTCATTCTTACAAGCTTAGGAAGTTTAAAAAGTGATTCGGAGAGGTGGAGGCTTCGATGTTTGCTTCCACTCTCGGCGTAACATTTTTTGGGAGTGTCTCAAAAGATATTCGTCCGAATGTTACTTGCCTTGACCTTGTATATACCATTTGTCTTGTATTTCCTATTCATTCCGACCAATTCTCGATTTTTTTCAATGATCAGCCCCAAAACGGAGGCGTTTGTTTTTTCTGAGATTGTTGTACCAGGCAATGACTAGTGCAAAACGTGTTACACCTGGAGTAGAATGAATTTTTTCCTGTTTTTTTCGGCCATTACGGTTAATAATTCATCGGCTTAATCCGATATTCTTGTTTTCCAATTTCGGCTACGGTAATTTACGCCCTTTTAACGCCATTTTGGGTTTAAAAAAGTTGTGACAGTTGAGGGGAATTGAGTTAAGCCGGGTGTTATTGGATTACCTTTGCGGGGAGGTGTGTTTTTTGGGTAGTTTTAGGTTACTTAATTATGATCACCCATAACATACTCAAAGGTCACTTTTTTCACGTCATCTTTGTTTTCAAAGTGTTTCTAGCGAAATTTTTTAGGCAATTGCGAAACATATGTTTTGTTAGTGACTAATGGGCAAGCAGGATACAAAATAGAGCGAAATTTTTGTTTAGGCGGCCATGTGTTGCAAAATTAGTGAATTACAGGTTTTTGCAGAAAAACTCAGAAAAAAACGTTTATACATACGTATTTATGGCGCACCTACTAGTCCTAAGTGGCTGGAGTGATTTGCGCAACATACACTGTGAGAAAACAAAAAATTGCTATGCACTGTGCAATTTCTTGCTTCTTGCACCGTGCAATAGGCTTTTTTGCGTTGTCGCTCGGACCCTGACAGTGTTTGCACGGTGCAAACGCCATAAATCACTCTAGCGACTTTCCTGACGAGCAAGTAGACCATATATTTAAGAGCCAGATCAGCTACTTTTGAATTGCGTTTTTAACTGCATGCGAAATTTAGACTGTCACAACCATTTTTTTTCTGATGTTATTTTTACAGTAGACAAAGAAACTTTTCGGATATTTGGTTTCCACGCCGTATAAAGCGCAATTTAAAAGTGGCTCTGCTGTTCCATTAACTCTTAAAAATTTTTATCTTTTGCTTTGCAAACGCAGCGAGATGTAAAACGATTTTTCTTGCTAATTAAATTCGACTTTTTGGGTTAGGGTAAGAATCAAGGTCCGGTGATCAACACTGGCCTCTGGCGTTTTAAGACTTCTTTATGCCCGGTTCGGTCCAATTCGCCGCTTCTAATTTGAATAAAACCACCAAAAATAATTTTTTCCGCTGTCATTCTCTTTCTTCACTAATGTCGTTACACATTCTCAAAAAATTTTGTAACACGACCTTTTTTCGTATAAAGTGTAAGTCAGTACAATGAATCATAGCAGTGGAACATGTGGTGTAGAGACATACTTATAGCGTGAATACCGCAAAAGTGCAAAAAATTCGTTTTTTTGCGTTTTCTAGCGTAAAAACGTATGACGATACCGTTGTAACGTAAATACTTGAGATGCGGTGCTTTTAGCGGATATAAAGATTTACGGCTATGGGTACATTCCAGCTCGTTCCTTACGTGTTAGTGGGAAACCTTTTTGTCCGGATTAGCCTTGTTTTGGAATCACTGTGATAGTATTTGTTTTTTTTTATTTCTTGGCTTCATGCGTTCTTTGGATTGTATGTATGTAGTGGTGTCTGTAGGATATCAAATAAACCGTTTTTTGTTGTGTTTTTTTTGAGTCAAAATCAATTTCTGTAAAGTCGTTGCATTAATTTCCGCGACATGCACTGTGCAAAAACAAAGGTTCAGTTTGCACTGTGCAATTTCATGCCTTTTGCACCGTGCAATAGGCTTTTTTCGGCTGTCGCTCGCACCCTGACCTTTTTTTGCACAGTGCAAACGTCACAAACAGCAAAACCTTTCTTTGCCGAGTAAATTTTTCGGTCCTTCTGGTTCATTGCACAGATCTCTGATTGTTTTCTCATTTCTACTGTAGCAATACATTTGTTTTTCAAGTGCTTTTTCTCAGAATGGTTATATTTTAATGCCATTAAACGGCTTTTCATTCGAATAATTATCATAAGGGCTCTTATTCATGAACTATGATATGTATAACTCTACTACAATAACAAATCCAAAAAAAAAAATTCTTTCAAAATTTATTTTTTAATAAATTTATTCCTTAGAGGTGGAAAATTGGACAGGACCGAGCTTAAGAAATTCTTTAAAAGCCAGGAGCCAGTGTTGATCACTTTGACCGGGCAAAATGTAAAAAGCAAGAAATTGCACAGTGCAAAGTGAACGTTTGTTTTTGCACAGTGCGTGTCAAGAAAATCACTCCAGCGGCTTTACGGTTGGACTAGAAGAGAGGTTGATTTTGGCTTAAAAAACATAAAGAAAACACGCTAGTCGTAAAAAGCGCGCAGCCTTGAGTAGGTTTCTATTGATGATATTAGTCCGTCCGTTAAGTTGCTGGAGTGATTTTTGGCGTTTGCACGGTGCAGAAAAGTCAGCGACATCCGAAAAAAAGCCAACTAGTCCATCCGTGAAGTCGCTAGAGTGATTTTTGGTGTTTGCACTGTGCGAAAAACGTCAAGGTGCGAGCGACAGCCAAAAAAAGCCTATTGCACGGTGCAAAAAGCAACAAATTGCACAGTGCAAAGTGAGCTTTTGTTTTTGCACAGTGCATGTCGCGGAAATTACTCCAGCGACTTTACCGACGGATTCTAACAAAAATAATGAGCATTCCTTGGAATTGCACATCATTTGGTGCGCGACTGCGCAATTTTTCGACATTTTGAAAATGAGCACGACGAGTGCTCATTATTTTCGCTACAGACTGCGACTTTTGTTGTGTTGTTTCGAGCTCTCACCGTATATACCGAAAATTGACTGGTTGTTTTCCGTTTTTTTCGCACTTTTCCCTACCGTAGTGTGACTATAATAAGATTTGGTTTTGCTTAATAAGTTGTTTTCCCCCAAATGTCACGCTCATTCTTCATTGTTTCCTACACAAGTTTAATCCGCATGATCCGAGTTTCAGGAACTGTTGACAATGCCCCAATGTAGTTTTGTCCCGCTGACAAATTGTTTTGAATATTTTTTGGAGCGCTCCAAATTACTGGGAAATGGAATTCAAAATAGTCGGAGAAAATTTCATAGGCACTTGTCAGAGCCCTGAAAAGAAGGAACACTGTAATTTTTGTAGAGTTTTTTTATTTAAACACATGCAAATATTCTTTAAGTATGTACATTAATACAGCCCACGTAAATTCGAAAGAACCGCTGCAAGAAAGTGCGTAATGTTGTTGAAGGCATTAAGGGTCAATATAGCTAGCTACTTTTGAATCTTGTTTTTACGGTTTGAACGATGAAATGTCAAAAAAATTTCTTACGTCCGGCCGCGAAAACAAAGCTGACAATATTGCCAACAGTAAAATAATGCATTATGTCAACATAATCTTGTTCTTGTTGTTAATGGTGCAATTTTCAGGATATTTCGTTTCACCAGTCGTAAAGAACGCGACGATTCAAAAGTAGGTGTACTGGCCGTTTAAATGGACAGTACAACTACTTTTGAATCGCCGAATCTTGAAATGTTCAAAAGATTTCTTCGTCTACTGTGACTATAACAAAGATAAAAATAATAATGGTGACATTATACTAATGCTTATTAATAAATATTTTACTGTCCAAAAAGTTTCTTCGTCTACTGTACCAATAACAACGGAAAAAAATAATGGTGACTTTCTACATGTTTCTTAATGTTTTCACTTCTGCCGCCTTTGTTTTCGCTGCAGGACATACAAAACCTTTTTTGACATTTCGTTTGGCCAACCGCGAAAAGCACAATTTTTTTGGCAAATTTTTCTGTGACCACATGAACTCCGTTCGGCGCTGGGGTGATTTTATGTGTCAGGGTGTCAGTCAAAAAAAGCCTATTGCGCGGTGCAAAAAGCAAGGAATTGCACAGTGAAAAGCGAATTTTTGTTTTCTCACAGTGCATGTCACCAAAATCACCTCAGCGATTTGCTTTTTTGCCCTTTTGCTTTTCGAAACGTCACAGTTCAATTACACTTCACATGAAGTCAGATGGCAGTTTTGAGTGTTTTGGGTACTTTCGACTACGATTTAAAGTTTAATTGGACTACGGTAAATTGATGATTGAAGAATACAAAAATAGAAAAAAGAGGTTATTTTGGCGTTTCGTTGTAAAGTTCGTGTTGTCGATCTGACTTGCTTTAAATTTTTTCAATTCGATTTCAGAAAGATTTTTGAATTTTTAATCTTTCAAAATTTTGGATCGTCTAGACGGGAGCTTTGATCTTTTCCATGTGATAAGAAATTTAGATATTATATATAAGAAATAAGAATAAAGAAAATTTTTTTCTTTGTCGTAAGAGAGCTGACGGTAAAGATTTTCTTGCAATTACTTCTTGCCTGATGCTCAGAGTTTCTTCAATTTTAGTTTGCATAAGCCATCTAGGCCATATTTTAATTTATGAAAATTTTATATTTCGGCTTGCACGCGCAGCCGAGATATAATATTCAACAATGTTTTCCGACGAGAGAGTGCGCGAAATCATGAGAACGGTCAGAGAGAAAAGCATTTTTTGGTCATATCTTCGCCAATTTTGCAAGGAAACAATTGAATTTTTGGAGAAACATTGATTTTTTCAGTACAAAATAGGGTAAAATGTCCTACGTACGATCTTAAATTTTTCTTGGAGTTTTTGATTGTTTTTTGGACAAAAGTTCTCATGTTCATTACAAAACAATGAGCGTGGGAAATGACGAGAGACAACTATAGAGAAAGGCCTTCCAAGCGCAAAAATTTTGATTTCTGGGCTCTATTCTGCTAGAGAATGTCAACTCTGAACCTCAAATATTCCTCTGGACCAAAACAACTACATTTGAATCTCGATTTTATGGCTTGGAAGACGAAATGTCACGGAATTTTTGCTGTCCTCGTCGTAAAACGGAATTAGCAATAGTTCAAAATAATGGATTGTAAATACCTCCTCGGCAGTTTTAAAATTATTTCTTTTTTGTTTTAAGGGCGTGGGAGAACAAAAAATTCCGTGACATTTCGTCTTTCAAGCCGTAAAAGCAAGATTCAAATGTAATAGATGTTTTGGTCTTTTTACTTATGTTTTCTATTTTTGCAAGAATTACACGTTTCTAAAAATTTTTGTCATCAAAATATGTCATAAAAATCCATGTTAATGTCAACTCTGAACCTCAAAATGTTAAAGGACCAAACCAATTACATTTGAATCGCTCTTTTATGGTTTGGAAGACGAAGTGTCACAGATTTTTTTGTTCTCTTACGCCCTTAAAACACAGTAAAAATAATTTAAAGACTGCCGAGGATCTATTTTATAACCTATTTGATTATTTTGAACTATTGCCAATTCCGTTTGACGACGAGGGACCGCAAAATTTCTGTGACATTTCGTTTTCCAAACCGAAGAACGAGATTCAAATGTAGTTGTTTTGGTCCTTTATTGAGCAATTTATATTTTACATCTTTTCTGCACGTGAATTGACAGTTTTAAATTTACCCAATTTGACCTTTATCATAAGCGGATGCTTGAAATTTTTATATGTTTCTGTTGCATCAAAACAAATACAAAATCAGCGTCCTTTCCGGGAGTTGTTTTGCATGTAAAAATGTTTGTAGATAACATCTTTTGTGCCCACCCAAACAGAAAATTCGTTTTGGATTATTCTGCACTTTTATGGATCTAATTTTACATAATGTTTTCTCTATATTTGCTCTTTAATATGTCGCGTTAGAGGGATTACATAATGGTTTTTTAAAGGGCCAGAACAGCTACTTTTGAATTGCGCGTTTTACGGCGTGTGAAACGAAATGTCAAAAAAGTTTTTTTACGTCCTGCAGAGCAAACAAAGGCGGCAGAGTTGCAAACAGTAAAATAACAATTAGTAAGCATGTCAAATCTAACAAATATTTTTTTCCGTTGTCATTGGTACAGTAGACAAAGATGATGGTAACAAGTTTTACAATTTCATAGATCAACAATTTTTTTGGAGGGATGATGTTATTTCTTATTGTTGGTAATTTGTCTGATCCTTAGAGCCATTACAACGAAATGAACAATAAGTTACAAAATTAACAAAGGAATTGGTAGAACTGCAATTGTTTGGCATTTTAAAAAATGTTTTAAAATCCAAAAAAGGTGTTATGACCCTTTCTCCACATTTAAATGAGTAAGATGATCTCTGTAAAAGACAGCTGCTATTGTCTTAAATGTTTTGACTAGTATGGTAGACGGATGTGTTGTGATCAAAAAAGATTCGTATATAAAATGAATCCCCAGACTTTCGCGGAATTTTTGGGAGATCTTCTCCACTGGCAAACGGCTAGTACTCGGCGGGCCAAAAAATCTTGACTTGTCTGCACCGTGCGCCGTCGCGCAAAACCTTGTCGCAAAGCTTCAAACGGCGACGAAACAAAATTTCGAGTGCACTGTGCAAAATGAATTTTTGGAATTGAGAGATCAAAGTACATGTCGCGCGCTGAAACTGCACAGTGAGTTTTGCATTCGCACTGTTTGTTCGTTTTTAGTTGCGCAAAGCCAGTTCGCGATGCCGACTGCACTGTGCGAAACATGTCAAAACTTGGGTCTTGTGTCGTAGAATTGGTTAGATTGATTTATTCCACGGGTAAACAAAGGATTGATAAAATATCTTATATATATTCTTTGTATATTGTTGATTGTTTGTTTAATGGGGTAATGAGATTGGAGGGATTCTAAAGTGCAAGGGTGTACCAGGTGTACCTTGCTCTTCTCTGGATTCGGAGACACTTCTAAAAAATGAAAAAAGTGTAGGGGGAGCAAGGTCAATTTTTTCACAGGTAGCTGTGGTCCAAAAACCTCCCCCCCCCCCCCAGACCGACCCCTCAGCTACGCCCCCTTACTGTATCGTAGACCTTTTGGATATAAACATTTTGTCGATATATGAAAACAAATAAAAATAACCTCTATTTACGCATTCTCTTTACTGTAATATTTAAAAGAACCTATTTTAAGAAATTGGAAGAATTGTTAAACTTAAAATAAGGGGTGTTCAAAGTGTGACGCTGAGGTTTGAAACAAGGCACAAACTTACAGGGAAAGTGCTATCAGTCTGTCGGGAAAATAATGGGCACTCGTCGCACCTTGGAATCGCGCGTCATTGCTTTGCGGCGCCTGGGAATTTTATGCGCAACTGCGGCAAGGTGCGAACTTTTGCTGCGGCAAGTGCTCATTACTTTCCTGACAGACTGACAGACGTGCGACGCTGACATTTTGATAAATCTTGGAGCAAGCATAGACCATTTTTTTTCTATGACCCCTGCGAAATTACGAACTCCATTACGAACTTGCGCTTTGCAGAAACAACCAAAATTGGGTATTTTTCAAAAATTGTGAACTAAAAAGTTTTATGCCTATTTCTACCGTAGAGGGTATTTTTTCCACAAAACATCAATCTTTTACACGCGATACGAGCAAGTATACCGCCAAAGCCGCTGGAGTGATTCTTAGCGTTTGCACTGTGCAAAATAGTTCAAGATTTGAGCGACAACGGAAAAAAGCCTATTGCAAGGTGCAAAAAGGAAAAAGATTGCACAGAGCAAAGTGAACTTTTTTTTCTCACAGTGCATGTCGTGCAAATCACTCCCACGACCTTACGGACGCACTGGTACAGCAAACTCTTTCTATAGTAAGTAAAGATTGAAAAGGTCTTAAAGGGTCAGAACAACTTCTCTTGAATTGCGCTTTTTACGGCGTGGAAACGAAATGTCAAAAAGGTTTTTGTATGTTCCGCAGCGAAAACAAAAGCGGCAAAGTTGTAAACAGTACAATAATTATTAGTAAGCATGTCTACTGTCTCTATCATTTTTTTTCGTAATTATTGGTACAGCAGATGAACAATCTTTTTGGACATTTCGTTTCCACGCTGTAAAAAACGCAATTCAAAACAAGCTGTACTGTCCCTTTAATTAAAGGCCAATTTTGTGCCAAAACGAGCCTATACACAACTAGACATGGCTCCGGACAGGGCCCGGCCGAAAATTTTGGCCCACGGGCCTGGCCGAAAAATGTCGGCCCGGCCCGTTTTTTCAAGTCGCGGGAAACCCCAAAATTACTAAGATAGGATAAAAAAATGGTTAGAAAAGTGTTGTGAACTTTTTAAAAATGATCGTATATATGTAGTTGTGTACGATTTCTCTGCCTGTCTGATGGGGTTTTGACACTCAATTTTTGTTTGCTACCCCAATTTTCGTTTTCAGACTCAAAATTTTTTTTATTACGGGCCGTTTCAAATTTGCTTTGGCCCGGCCCGCAGCCATGTCTACATACAACCAAGTTCTTCCATAACGCCAGAACGTATTTTCTCCTTTGCCATTCGCTTTACCGGGGGTTGACTGTAACTTTACAGCGGCCCATTGGAATTACTGTTTTCTCACAACTAAGATCACTTGACTCTCGTCATAAATAATTTACACTGTGTAAATATTGTGCTGCAAAAGTGCTGATCATTCCGACCGTATCATTACATGACGTAGCATCGACGCATTTTTACTGCGCTCTATAAACGTGGCAGCTATCATCTTGCTATTTGTTTTGAGAACGGCGTAAAGGTTTGTTATTTTTTTTAATGTATATAATTCATTCCGGAAGGAACGCAAAATTTAATGTTTTTTAATAGTTTTTTGTTTTTCAAGTGTTCTTACACCGGGCTTTACTTTTGTTTTAAACTATTCACTTATCATGTTTGGTGACATTACATCCGCATGTCTAGCCAGAAGATATAAATTGCGAGCTCGAATTTTAACATATTTACAACGGTGGGGTACAAAAAGGCCCGCTGGTCTTTTTTTTTAACAAGATGCTGAGAGGATTAAAGGGCAGTGCAGCTACTTTTGAATTGCGCTTTTTACGAAGTGGAAACAAAATGTCCAAAAAGTTTCTTCGTCTACTGTACCAATAACAACGGAAAAAATAATGGTGACGTTCTACATGCTTACTAATAATTATTTTACTTTTACAACTCTGGCGCCTTCGTTTTCGCTGCATGACATAAAAAAACTTTTTTGACATTTAGTTTCACACGCCGTAGAACGCGCAATTCCGTTTTCGCTGCAGGACATAAAAAGACTTTTTTTGACATTTCGTTTTACACGACGTAAAACGCGCAATTCAAAGATAGTTGTTTCGGCCCTTTAAGGGCAATATCGGACGATTTTTTAAGTCTGCGCCGATATATGAGATTAATAAGTTGGCAATAAATTTCAAAAATCGTTGCAGAAAATTTTTGCAATGGTTTTTGCCTGATCGGAAGAAATTCGAGGCAAATTCTTCTGCGACCACTCTTATATATACGTCTGTTGTTCTTCCTTGCTTCCATTGCGTCGATGATGTAGTAAGTGCATCATCAATGGCTTTGTAAATAGATCCATCAGCTCTAAAGAGTTTTCTGAACTTAAAAGGTAACTGTTCTGGCCTTTTAATGGACCAAAACAACTGGACTCTCGATTTTACGGCTTGAACGACGAAATGTCACAAAATTTTTGCTGTCCTTTGTTGTAAAACGGAATTGGTAATGGATCAAAATGACCAAATGGATTGTAAAGCACATCCTCGGCAGTTTAAAGATTATTTCTTCTTTGACTTAAGGGCGTGGGAGACCAGAACATTCTGTGACATTTCGTCTTCCAAGCCGTAGAAGCGAGATTCAGATGTAATTGTGAAAGGCGCAATTCAAAAGTAGCTGTAATCGCCCTTTAAAGAAGATTTGAACTTCTCATCTAGAGAACTCTATTGGCATGTCATAACTGTATAAGTGACCTCCAATCGAGACCATTGAGCGACCTGAACATAAATAGCCTCTAACGTTACTTACTTTTCAATAGGTTCCTATTTATAAGCATTTCCCCATATTCTTTGGTATCATTTATTTCATTCATTATTCCATGCGTTTTTCCCAATTTATCATTTTACTGTGTGCAATATACGGCACCACCAGTTGTTTACAAATCTATTTTTGCCCAAATGTTTGGTCAAGTTTTGAATTTCCAATCTTTTTGTAATTTAGGACCTACTCCAATATTCTCTGAAATTTCTAATTTTAGTGGCCGTGCCAAGTAAAGAGCAGTTTAAGGCTATAACAGGCAGTGGAAATGTTACCGCTTGTTATAAAAACATGGGTTAAAAGAACGGAGGGAAAGGTGTAAGATTGCGTACAGTGGAGGTTGTGTTAACGGAGCAAGACAAGTACGCTTGAATTTTGCTTTTACGGCTTGGAGGACGAAATGTCACAAAATTTTGTGACTTCCCACGCCCTTAAAACAAAGCTGAAATACTGTTAGATTTGCTGAAGTTGTGCTTTACAATTTATTTGATTATTTTAAACTATTGCCAATTCCATTTTACGACAAGGGACAGCAAACACTCTGTGACATTTCGTCTTTTAAGCCGTAAAAGCGAGATTCAAGTTCTTTTTGCTTTTAAACCACTCCGCATCTCGTTACAATTTTTTTGCTGACTTTTTTGACCAGCGGGCCTTTTTGTACCCCACCGCTGAAATATGTCAAAATTCGAGCCCGAAATTTATATCTTCTGGCTAGACATGCGGATGTAATTTAACGGTTTTGGTTTTGAAACAGCACGGAAAATGAAGAGAGCCGCCGAGACGGAAACGGTTTTATCAATATAATTCTTTATCCTAAAAATTTTTTATCATGTAAATACAGATCATACACCTTTGCAGTATTAGTTTGTAACAAGTTTTATCAAAATCCGATTGCCTGTCACCGGCGCACGTGCATCGAGTTCAGAGTACAGTAATTTTGGGTACAAAAATGTGATGTGCGAATTTAGAAAGGAATTGCTCGCGGAGTGATGTATCTGCTGTTTGTGGAATTTTGGGTATACAACTAGTCCGTCTGTAAAGTCGCTGGAGTGATTTCCACGACACGCACTGTGAGAAAACAAAAGTTTTCTTCGCACTGTGAATTTCTTGCTTTTTTTAAAAATTTTTTAAACTTTTTTTACTGTTTCTATTTTTACTCCTCGAAAATTCCTTGCTACTCCTGAAACCGTAGCCTAGCTTAACTTTTTTTTTGATTTTTCGTAAAAAAACTTTGAGTCGTTGTAAAAGTAATACGCTATTATTACTGTTAAACCAGTGTTTGATCTCATCGTTTCAAAACATTTTTGCGCAAAACAATTTTTTAAACTCGAATTTTGCTCGCACATTGTAATAATAATATTGTTTCTTGACTGTGTTTGCAGTAATGTTTGCCGATTTCAGAAGTGCAATGGGAAATGTTGACTCGAATTGGCATTTGTAGCGGAATTGCAAAGTGGTGACGGTATTTGGTTCGCAAATATTTACATAATTTTACATTTCGAGGGGGGTTTGGGAAACCAAATGCCCAGAAAATTAGTTTGCTTGCTTATTGTACCAATAACAACAAGAAAAAATTATGGTGACATTATACATGCTTATTAATAATTGTTTTACTGTTTGCAGTTTTTGCCAGCTTTGTTTTCGCGGTAGGAAATAAAATTTTTTTTTTAACATTTTGTTTCAAAACGCCGTAAAACGAGGAATTCAAAAGTAGCTATCCTGGGCCTATAAAAGCTTTCCCAGACATTTTAGTTTTTTTTACCGTATTTTACATTGGAGATAAAAAACTTTTTTGACATTTCGTCTCTTAACCCGTAAAAAACGCGATTAAAAAGAACCCCTACTGGACCTTAAAAAACAAAATCTTATGCCAAAATAAACCGCCGTATAACAAAACATTTCTACGACTGTATTATCAATTTTTGGCATTTTTGGTCCCTTGCGATTTGCTGGACAGAAGGTTAATTTACATAGCCCATACACTAATTCCAAAAAAAATCAGCTTGCATTTTGCAGACGCGGTGGAGATATTCAACAATCCTTGTCGCCGCGAGAGTGCGCAAAATGCGGAGAGCGGGCAGAGAGAAGAATGGTCTCGGTGTACTTATGTCGATTCTTACTGAACTTGGCACAAGTTAGCCTTTCTAAGACATACACCGTCATTAGTTTGCGGTAAAATCCCTAGGACTCAACATGGTGTCGTGTAGTGACCTTGCTTGGCTTGATACTAATGCGACAGCCATAGTAAATTGGAACGTTGCGTTTTGGAGCCTTCCCTTGCGCAAGTTATGGCTCCGACGCCCACTTTGCAACTGAAATGTTCTGGAACAGTCAAACTTTTATTCAACAATCTGCAAAGGACCTAAAAATTCCTTATGCACATCGACGGGTTGTGTAATACATATGATGCACAAAGGTTCAACTGTGACTTCTAAGAAACCTTAAAAATTCAATTAAGCCACCAACTTCTGACCATATAAAGTTTTCGTAAGCGTTTTATTTATTACATCTATTTGCTCCATCGTTGTGTCGGTTCTTGACCGGCTACAGTAATCGCCAGGTGATTCTTCGTTTTCCTGTGTTGTTTACTTTGCTTTTACTGTAACAATTTTGGAGTTCCTTCTTTAAGACCCGACCTTTTGGCACGTCTCTTGCAGTTCCACATATGAGAGAACACAAATATTGTTCTTCTAGCGACTTTTTTGGAGTTTGTCGATCAATTTTCGAGAGCAGTACTATCGTCAACAGTCATCAGAGTTTCAAGATTTTCCTTGGAAACTGATGCTTAAGAGTGAATTTTGGCAAATTTTAAGATCATATTTGTGTTTTTAAGGATAATGTAGCTTTCAAATTTGAATTATTGCGTTACTGTAACTTTCAAATTTTAATTTTTGAGATATTGTAACTTTTAAATTTGATTTTTGGGATACTGTAGCTTTCAAATTTGAGTTAGGGATACTGTAGTTTTTAAGTCTGCGCTTTTTTGAATGCGGTAACCTTCAAATTTAAATTATTGGGATACTGTAATTTTGAAGCCTGAATTTTTGAGATACTGTAACTTTCAAATTTACGTCACTGGAATACTGTAATTTTCAAGTATAGATTTTTTTGATATTGTGACATTAAAATTTGACCTTTGAAATACTGTAATATTCAAATTTATATTTTTTGGGTACTGCAAGCTCTAAAATACCTTACAGATTTCGACAAGTCTCATTTGTATTTACGTACTGTAAAAGTGACAGCTCAAAAAAAATGTGATAAATCAAGATTGCAACGCCCAAAAATTGAGTCATCAATTTCCGGCCATTACGTCTTGTCATTACTCATTCCGAAACAAATTACAGCTGTTAGGTGTGAGAAATGCGAAAATCTTTGGGATTTTGACCTATTGCCGGGTGGGTTGGATTATGAATATTTTTAAATTTTAAATTGGGTTCTCCATGATGTCATGTTCTATATTTTTTGTATCTTGATGCATTGTTGAGGTCAAAAAAAGGGGTTAGATGACAAAAGGAGGGGTTTATAAGGAACAGTGGAATGTGAGAAAATGGGCTAGGTTAAAGGGGGACTTTTGTTTAGCGACTACTGTATCATAGCTCTTGTTCAAATTACAGTAAAAGGTCTGTAAAACAAATCACGGTTGTTATAAAGGTTGTACATATTTGTGCTAGAAGGGCGTGAATTCATTGGCGTCTAAAGTCATCTTTCAAGGCCTTCAAAACTGTTTGCCATACACATACATACATACATGTGTATGTATATATATGTTAATAGTTTGACCTGGAGCTATCGTAAAATCCGGTTTTTTTGTAGTACACACGTTTTTCGGGCACTAATGATTAAACCCATACATATGATGACTTGTAAACTACTTTTTTAACTCCCTCGCCAAATCGTCTTATACGGCTCAGCGGCCTCGATTGTTTTGACTTTGCATCAACCGGAAATTTATCCAGACATTGTACAGCGCTGTAAACATCATCTGGTTTTCGATGAAACTTTTAAATTTTTTAAAAATTTTATTGTTTTTGCGGCTTTCCAATGAGCTTTAAAGGGCTAGAACAACAACTTTTGAATTGTGCGTTTTACGACGTGTGAAACGAAATGTCAAAAAAGTTTCTTTATGTCCTGCAGCGAAAACAAGGGCGGCAGAGTTTCAAACAGTAAAATAATTATTGTAAGCATGTAGGATGTCACTATCAGGCGTAACTAGGGAGGTGGGGGACATGGGGTACCCCCCTAGCCAGAGGTCGCCGAAAAAAATGAAAGGGGGGTAAGGCGGGGGTAAGGCAAATTTTTTTCACCGGTGGTCCAAAAACATATTACTCCCCATAGTGACTGCTCAGCTATGCCGCTGGTCACCATTATCTTTTCCGTTGTTATTGATACAGTAGACGAAGAAACTTTTGGACATAGTTTTCCCGCCGTAAAAAGCGCGATTCAAAAGTATTAGTTTTACTGTCTTTTTAAAGTAGGTTTATGTCAAATAGCAACATCGTGGTATATATTAGCAAAATCCTTTGCGGTAACATTTTCTCGCATTGCTTTTGGATTATTTTACTGTGATTCCCATAAATGTTTTTGTCGCTTTTGTAATCCTTTGTTATATAATAGCTTTTGTTAAACTGCAAGGGGATTTGAAGTCTGCTCATTAGTGTAAAAGTAATCAGATCGAGACAACAGAGTAACGTATGACGAAAGTCTTACGGTGATGACTGTAAATCAGCGCTTAGAGGTATTGTTTTACCTATAAATAGGCTGGTGTCGCAGACCGCACGGTTTAGAAGGGGTATCAGACTTATCAATTTCTTGATACATAATAGATTAGCAAAAGGTTTCTGGGAACTGTGAGTCATGGATAGAGGAAAAAAGAATATATTATAAACAGAATCCTCCAAAAAAGGAAGTGCTCAAGTTCGACGCTCAGATTTTAATGAGTGGCATTGATGCAGATTACACATAGCCGATACACTGATGGCATCTAGTCCGTCCGGAAAGTCGCTGGAGTGATTTCCGTGACATGCACTGTGCAAAAGAGATCAGAGTTCAAGCGACAGTCAAAAAAAGCGTATTGCAAAAAGCAAGTATTTGCACAGCGCAAAGTGAACTTTTCTTTTCTCACAGTGCATGTCGTCGAAATGACTTCAGCGACTTTTTGAATGAACTTCTATGCGAAATTCCTAGCTCGCGCGGTGCAAATGGCAACAGTGGTTTTAAGGCCGAGAATCGGCAAAAATGTGGCATTTTATCGCAAATTTTGACCTGAAAATATTTATATCTATTGCTGACGTAGAATGCAACAATTCGGCAAAAAAAATCAATTTTTTTCCCGTAAAACTGACAAATGTATAGCCAAAAAGTTTTTCCCCTCTGCCTGCTCTCCGCATTTCGCGCACTCTCTCATCGCCAAAAAATTGTCTCGATACTGTAGGCCAAATTTTAAAGGCGTTCGGAACATTGCCTTTTCCGCACATCTACGCCAAACCACAACTCTTACCTTTTGACCTACAGACCCTGCTCATTACTCCCCAGAACATGTCTACGCAATTGTCTCACCCCCTTAACTTAATCGACCAATTTAGCGTCGTTACCGTAACCCACCCCCCGTCTATACGCCGCATTATTTCTTCTACGAAATTTCAAATTTACGTCAATCTTGTCTGCTATTAATTTTAATTCATTTTCGAAGAGAATTCTCGAGAATAATTGCAAATATTGAGTCAATAATCGTAGTAATCAAATTTCGGTTCTTGCAAATTGAAAAATTACCCAAATAATTTTTGCACTCTCAAAGGAGGGGGAGAAAAAACACAATAAAAAGCACAATGTTTTGTTTTTTTTTCAAATTGGAGGAATGCAATTGATGGTTTGGACTGGAAGCAGTTGAAATACAAAAGAGTACTATCTATTTATATACATACATATATAAAATGGGAAAGAAAAAAAATACGATGTACAGATTTTTCTGAAACTTACATAGGAAGTGTGAAAGATACGACATTAAGACTTTCTTAAAGTTTTTCACAGCTGTAGTTCATATAAATTCAAAAAAAAATATCAGCCCGCGCGTTGCAAGAGCAACCGAGATATTCAACGGCCTTTGCGGACGAGGGAGTGCGCGAAATGCGGAGAGCAGTCAGAGAAAAGGGCCTTTTGCCATTTTTATTAAAGATACTTGCAAAAAAGTTTTTCTCTTTAATCGCTCTCCGAATTTTACGCGCTCTTTCGTCGACTACGATTGTTGCATATCTTCGCGGCGCCTGCAAAGCAGGAGATAGAATTTTTTTAAATTAATAGTTGGCATGGGCACTACTAGTCCGTCCGTAAAGTCGCTGGAGTAATTTCCAGCACTGTGAGAAAAAAAATTTCACTTTGCACTGTGCAATTTGTTGCTTTTTGCACCGTGCAATAGACTTTTTTGGCTGTCGCTCACACCCTGACGTTTTTGCACAGTGCAGATACCAAAAATCACTCCAGCGCTTTGCGGACGGACAAATACGATTGTGCAAAGTCTAACCGAGATCTGACCGTTGCACATTAAGCCGTTTCAATGTAAAAACCACTCTAGAAAAGTTCGAAACATCTGTAAAACACAAGCTAAACGCCTCTCATATACCTTCCAAAATTCTATTCTCAATTTTAGCTCAATTTTATGAAATTCGAACAAATTACTCACTTTTTTCTCCATTTTCCCACTTTTTTCTGTTGCTTCCAAAGTCCAAAGTCGCAACCACACTCTTCTTCACCTTGCACCACCACAAACTCCCAAATTTTTTTCATTTTTTCGTAAATTTGTAAACATTTTCCGCGCGAAACTCTGTTTTCTAAAAACGGAACATCAAAAATAAAGTCATCGGAAAATTTTTTGCGTTTTAATTTTTACGACGCTACGAAAAAAAAAATTCCTGCGAATTTTTGATAAGTCCGCAAGTTTTTTGATTTTTTTTACGAAATAATCGGAACATACGAGCATCAACGTTTCAAACAATTTTCGGCCCCTGCTTTTGATTGATTTACCGCCCGTTTCGCTGATCTATTACTTCGAACCGCGGATTCGTGGTATACGCTGTGGTGTGGGTATATAAAAGTGACTGTCATACAATTACAAACTGGTTTGGGATGATTTGTGGGGGCAGACGGTGAGTAGTAATGTTCGTATTTGAATGTATACATGTTTTTGTCTATTACATTTTGTTTTCGATTCATTTTGGAAAATAGTCATTTTTTAATACTGTAAGTTTATAGTACAATAATGTTGGTAGCTCAACATATATCAAACATTGGCCATATGTCAATTCCAAAAAGCAAAAGTTTTGGCTCACGATTTGCAAACGCAGCCGAGATATTTACCGATCTTGGCGGCCGAGAGAGTGCGCGAAACGCGGAAAGCGGTCAGACAGAAAAACAGTTTTTGTTCATATCTTTGCCAGTTTCGCGGATTTAAAATTAATTTTTTTGTGTTAACATCACTCTCTATGGTAGAAATAGGTACGAAACATTTCTTGCCAAAATTCACAAAAGATATCACATTTTTGACCTAAAAACACGGTCGTTTTTTTTTAAATAAGAAGTCCCATTTTGTGTGCCTCAGTAAATGCATAATATCCAGAAAAAAATCTAAACATTTCGACAAAAAACTCGCGTTCTACTAGAACACGGATATATCACTGACAAAAAAACATTACTGCAGCACTAACTTTACAATTGCCGGTCGAATTTTTGGCGTATTTTTGTCATTTCCGCTACAAATACGATGAATTCCAATGCTAACCTTTGCCTATTCAAAAGGTCATATCTAACAACTCATTTAGTCCAAAAATTAGTACAGTAAGTCGTATGATCGTCGATAAAAATCGTTTTTTTCGCTTCTTACTACCCAACTTTCTACGCCAACAAGCCTGCTGTTTGGGTAATTCGTATAGTTGCCCCATATTTTGGATTCTTAACCACTCGCTTTGATTGAGCGATCATATGCTTTTTGAAACGTTTCCTGATCATAATCGCCGACGTGTCAACGGTATAAAAGGTGGGAGTAGGTAAGAACATTGACGGTCTTATTGGGGCCACCTCTTAGCGAAGGCTGAGTTGTTATAAAGAACGATCAAAACGTTAGTTTGAAATTGTTGGTTCGTCATTTTTAACCGCTGCGAATTATTTAGATCAAGTAAAATACGAAATATACTCGTGAGTTTAGCTAGGCTTTGACATAAAAAATACTAATTGAAACGCTTCGGTTGGCCTTTGGCTTGGTTTTGATCAAAAATTCACTTTGAAATCCGGGGCGCCAACCATACAGATTTTACGGCCAAAATTTCCTTATAAATATTCTAAGAGCAATCTGAAGTATCCCAAGTGCGACGCTCATATTTTGATAAAACTTGGCACAAATTTAGTATTATTTTTTCTAAGACATATACGAAACTCTTACCTCGCGTTTTGCAGAAACAAACGGGATTTTTAGATCAAAAGTTAGCGAAAATGTGACATTTTTTTGCGAATTTTGGCATAAAACGTTTCATGCCTTTTTCTATCAGAAAGGTTAATGTTTCCACAAGAATCTAATTTTTTCCGCATGAAACTGGCAAAGATATGGCCAAAAAGTGTTTTCCTCTGTGACCGCTCTCCGCGTTTCGCGTGCTCTTTCATCCGCAAAGATCATTGAGTATCTCGGCTGCGCCTGCAAAGCGCGAGCTAAAATTTTCAGGAATTGATATGTGACCCATGTCTTATGTGTGTGCAAAATTTTAGAAAAATCTGAGCGTAGCACTTGGGGTGCAGCCTACTAAATTTAATTTTACGGTCATTGTTTACAACCCCCTTCAATTATACGGCTATTTTCTTTTTGTACTTTTTTATGTTTGGGTCCATAATGTCTAAGTATAATATAATGTAAACAGTTTAATTTGAAGGGGGCGTGTTTTTGCTGTGTGCATTGACAAGACATTATTTGATGAAAGACCGCATTAGCTGTGCTTTTATTCGTAGGTGCAGCTGCAATCTTCTGGTTCCCGCCTTTCTGTACGTGCATGGGGTTTATTGTTAGTCGGAGACTGGGTGAGTGCGACGTCTGCGACTGAACCGTCATTTTTTGATGAGCCTTTGCATCAGTAGAAAGATGGTAATGGAATGTGTCTGTACAAAGTCATTAGGATCATTTTCAAGCCATTTTTCAAGGGTAGTGTCCACAATGAGTTTGGGTTTACTGTAGGACCGATTTTTATTGAGAAAAAATCGAAAAATTTTTGTTAAAAGTTTTTGCTTATACTAGTCCGTTCGTAAAGTCGCTGGAGTGATTTTGGCGACGTGCACTGTAAAAAACAGAAGTTCATTTTGCATAGTACAATAGGTTTTTTTCGCCTGTCGCTCGAACCCTCACTTTTTTACACAGTGCAAACGCTTTAATTCTAATAGAAAAGCTTTAAAGTCTTGAAAAGGTATCCAAAAGTATCCTGGCGAGTTTTTTCTTGAAAACGAGAATTTTCTTTTTGCTTTTATGCGATTTTTCTCTGCTGCAAATTTTGGTTGTCTTTGCACTTCTTTGACCCTTTTTCGATGACATTTTGGATTTTAAATTGAAGTGAAAAGAGCCTTTGCACGTCTGATCGAAAAAGTGAGAGGGAGGGAACTCTTGGCATTTCATCGCAAATATCGGATCCTGATAATTCTTTTTTGCCCGATTTCTTGTCCAATTTGGCAAAACCAGGTCTTTTTTGACAAAAGTTGACCATTTTCAAGGTCTTTTTTGAGACTTATTTTGAGCGAAAAAATCTGAAGAAAAATTAACAAAATAATTTTTTTCGGTAAATCTTTGGACGAAAAGCCAACTTGAAGAGTTCTCTCCTGACGTGCCTTGTTGTTTGTAAAATACGTTTTTCATTCGAATCGATTTGTTCTAACGGTATTTCATGGTTTAGATCAAAAACTGAGTCAAATAACGATGACTTAAAATTAATCCCCCTTTTGCTTCCTATTCGACTGTAAACAAAGGGGCGTGGCTTGCGAAACTCTTTAGTTTAGACACTTTAGAGTCTACAGACTTTTTCAATGTTGCTTACTAAGTTTTGGCTAGCCTTTGAAAGTATTTATGGCTTACATTAGACTTGTTAGCGAGGTGTTTTTTTAAAGTCTTCTCTCTTCATTTTCCACAGTCTTTTTGTTGCAAAGATTGTTGAAAATCTTGGCTGGCCTTGCAAAGCGCGAGTTAAAAATTTTTGTAGTTAATTTGTAGTCTTTGTGGCTCATTTGTGCTAAATTTTAAGAAAATGTCAGCGCTGCAACGCAAAAAAAATTGAAATTTTTCGAAAAATGGAAATTTTAGAAATATTTTTTTGCCTAATGCTTTTTCAAATTCAGAACCTGTATCAGTAAAGTCATTTCAACCTTTAAAGCTATATATAACACATTTTTACAATGACTTTTTTTGACGATTTGACTGACGAACCTTCGACAAGCTCGCATATTTTTAGCCTACAATCTCGTTTCCGCCTTCACAAATTGTATCATCAAGGTCGATGCGTTCGTTTTCCACCACGTTTTTGGTCCCTCAAAACACGCCACAGTTCTTTGCGCTCACCTTATTCTTTGTGTTCCATTATAATATTATCTTCTCAAATGTTTTCCATATTTTTTTGACTTTTTTACTTTACACTAAAGGCGGACTTGTGTTACGCACTGTCACCGGCGCACGCACGTGCATCGAGTTCAGAGTACAGTCATTTTGGGTACAAAAATGTGATGTGCGAATTTAGAAGGGAATTGCTCGCGGAGTGATGTATGGGCTGTTTTTGGAATTTTGGGTATACTACTAGCCCGTCCGTAAAGTCGCTCGAGTGATATCGGCGACATGCACGGTGCAAAAAACGTAAGGGTGCGAGCGACAGCCGAAAAAAGCTTTTTGCACGGTGCAAAAAGCAGGAAATTGCACAGTGCAAAGTTTTCTTGCAGTGCATGTCGCGGAAATTATTCCAGCGACTTAATTTTTTGGTGCTTGCACGGTGCAGAAAAACACAGGGTGCGAGCGACAGCCAAAAAAAACTCTATTGCACGGTACAAAAAGCAGGAAATTGCACAGTGCAAAGTGAACTTTTGTTTTTTCACAGTGCACGTCGCGCAAATCACTCCAGCGACTTGTCAGACGGAATATCAGTATGTCGAGAAAATAAGTAGGAACTGTCGCGCCTTCATCTCGCGCGCCACACGTGAAATCCAAGAAAGAACACTTCAATTTGGCTTTTCGTCCAAAGATTTATCGGAAAAATTATTTTAAAATTTTTTTTTCAAATTTTTCGGTCAAAATAATGGAAGATAGTAAAGATAGTAATCATCTTTTACGCCTACTTTCTCAACATTCGTTTTTTGTATCAAACAGCTCCAATATATTATCTTGTTTAACATACCCATGACTAATCACTGCAATTTTTTCTCTTCTCCACACATCATGTGTATGTATATATGTTTTTATCGTGTCTTTTACAATGCAGCAAAATTTTTTGGCGCAAAAAGTTTTGTTTCTCTATTTTTTTATGCGTCACACTTTCCAATTTAAATTTTTTTTTCTTTTTTTGTTCAAATTTTGCGTGTGCTGTGTGCAAATTATTTTTTTTTCAAAATCTTGTGATTCTTTTTGAATTTTATTTGATTTTGTTTGAAAGACTTAATGTTGCGTTTAGAAACCAAAAAAGAAAGTATTAAATTTTAATTTTAAAATCATTACAAAATCTAGCAAATTTTGAACGTTGGTCATTGCACATTTGTTTTTTCTCTGCGAGAATTTTATTTTCAATATAAAACATAACCGTACATGTTTGCAAAGTCGCTGGAGTGATTTTTGGCGTTTGCACTGTGCAAAAAAGTCAGGATGCAAGCGACAGCCGAAAAAAGCCTATTGCACGGTGCAAAAAGCAACAAATTGCACGGTGCAAGGTGAATTTTTGTTTTCGCACAGTGCATGTCGCCGAAATGACTTCAGCGACTTTGTGGACGGGCTAATACTTTATAAAAAGGTGATGTGACCTGCTGCACCTTTTGGCCAAACATTCCATAAATTTTGTTCTTTCTTCTAGTAGAAAAATCGGAAAAAATTTGAATTTTTATTTATGTATTTGCCGTTCTATTCCGTGGAGTATTTTACCTTATATTTTCTTTATTAACTTTACTTTTTCAGACTACCATAAGACTTTTATATGCACATCCTACAGTTTTCGTAATTTTTTTCGCCCCGAGGAAGCATCGCCTTAATGAGACGTAAGTTTTTTTAAATCGTCGTATGTCGTATATTACAAACAACATGTTTTACGGTTTTGTGCTAAAAAAATACTATTTTTTACATTTTTACATATACATAATTCTTACTTTTAGTGTTATACCTTGCTTGTTGGAGTGGACTTCTTTTCGCACAAAGAAGCTTATTGGCGATGGGAATCGGCAACAAAGAGATGGAGCGACTAAAAAATCCGTTGGAAAGCCTTTGGAAACGATCTGTAAATAGGTAGGTTTACCGTAACAAAATTGAAATTACAGTAACTTGCAAACAATTTTTTTTTTGAAAAAATCAAAAAAAATTGAAAAATAATTATTTTGTCGTATTATAGAAACCCTGAATTCCACACAAGAACCAACCACAACCGACACCGTGGGAAACGCCATCACAGAGACGAACAAATTCTTTACATTATAAAGAAGAAGCCCTTAGGACGAAAACGCCGGTCCATCTCGGATGCGGTCATTGAAACTGGTGAGTCAGAAAGTTCTCAAAATTTGAGTAAAATGATTACTACTCCGTCCGGAAAGTTGTTGTAGTGATTAATGGCGTTTGCACTGTGCAAGATCGTCAGGATCCGAGCGACAACGCAAAAAAGCCTGTCGCACGGTGCAAACAGCAAAAAATTGCACAGTGCAAATTGAAATTTTGTTTTCTCACAGTGCATGTCGCCAAAACAACTCCAGCAACTTTACGGACGGACTTGTATACAATTTCTGCTTATGCCTTCACCAACAATTTGTGTTTGCGCTTTTGCGGCGTCAACTCCGATTTTTGGAACAAAAATTTCCGAAAATCCGATTTTATCGACTTTTTTGAAAGAAGTCTATACCTGTTATACCATAACACTTTTCACAATTAAGAAATTATTAGCTTGCGTTTTGCAGAAGCAACAGAGATTTTTTAGCTTAAACGTTGGTAAAAAACGTTTTTCTCCCTGATCATTCTACGTGTTGTACATGGTCTCGCGCAAATAACATCTTTTTAGTATTTTTTTGTCTGAAAAGATTGTTGGATATCTCGGTCATCCTGAAAACGGCGTTCCAAAATTTTTATTAGTTAAGGCCTAGGCATTACTGGTCCCTCGCACTGTGCGAAAACAAAAGTCCTCTTTGCACTGTGCAATTTCTTGCTTACTGCACCGTGCAATACGCTTTTTTTGGCTGTCGTTTACACCCTGATTTTTTTGCACAGTGCATGCCGCCGAAATCACTCCAGCGACTTTGCGAACGGACAAGTACATGTCTGCAAAATTTCAAAGAAATATTAGCTATTCATATCTTTAGGCTTTTAATTTTGGTTTGTTAATTTTTCGTTTTTTTTTTCAGCCCGTTGCGAGCACATTGAACTCGTCGACTGTGAAGCCTACGACTCGGACGAGATGACTTGCATGATCACCGCCACCGGAATGCCCTGTTGCATTTGCAACGGCAAGCTCAAGTCGTTGAAGGCGCGCCGACAGAATTGGAGTCTCTGGTAGAACGAATGCAAGATACGATCACTCAAAAACAACACACCGCTCTTTCGCAAGTTCCTTATCAAACTGATCTCAAACTGGTACTAATAACTTGTTGTCGATGTATAATACGTTGTAATAATAAACCCGTTGTATATAAGAGGGGGTTTTTGTATTCGGACCACGTGTTGGTTATGACAATGACTTGCAAACAAATTTTCCGTCTCTGGCATTGAGCGGCGCTTTTTAGACGAGGGAGAAGGCAATATGAGAGACGACGAGAAAGAAAGATTGTTCCTTGAACAAAACTCTGCCCACAGGGGAAGAATTATATCAGTCTGCAGCAAATGTCATGGGCACCATGTTTTTGAAACTTAAAAGGCCAGAACAGCTACATACTTTTGAATTGCGCTTTTTACGGCGTGTGAAACGAAATGTCAAAAAAGTTTTTTTATGTCCTGCAGCGAAAACAAACGCGAAAAAAATTACAAACAGTAAAATATTTATTAGTAAGCTTGTAGAATGTCACCATTATTTTTTCCCGATGTTATGGGTACAGTCGACAAAGAAAGTTTTGGGACATTTTGTTTCCACGCCGTACAACGCGCGGTTCAAAAGCAGTTGTGCTTTAATATCTTGGCCGCGACGGCATGGCGCAACATAAAATTTTCACAAACAATATGTGGATTATGCTTGACGTCCTCAGGAATCCACGTGGACACCTGTTTTCTTCTCTTTGCTTTTTGTCTCTGGTTTGTGGTTACAAAAAACAAGCGAGAAATTGCGAGAATTTCTTTCTTGTCAACATTCTGCACTTGTTTGTTACCCATTTAAAGATCGCAAAGTTCAGTGGGAACGTCAATACAAGAAACACGAAGTTAACAAGTACGAGGTTAGTTCGCCCGGAAAGTCGCTCTCTTCAGGTCAGGGCAAGCGACAGCCAAAAAAGCCTATTGCACGGTGCAGAAAGCAGCAAATTGCACAGTGCAAAGTAAACTTTTCTCTACTCACAGTGCATGGCATCGAAATGACTTCAGCGACTTTGTAAATAAACTGCTATTCGAAATTCCTAGCTCGCGCGTTGCAAATGGCAACAGTGGTTTTCAGGCCGAAAATCGGCAAAAATGCGACATTTTATTACGAATTTTGACCTGAAAATATTTATATCTATTGCTGACGTAGGTTGCAACAATTTGGCAAAAAAATCAATTTTTTTACCCGTAAAACTGGCAGCGCGCCACTCGCCAAACCGAGGGGAAAACTCTTCAATTTGGCTTTTCGTCCAAAGATTTATCGGAAAAATTATTTTGTAAATTTTTCTTCAGATTTTTTCGGTCAAAACAAGTCTCAAAAAATTCAGAGACCTTAAAAATGGGCAACTTTTGTAAAAAAGACCTGGGTTTTGCCAAATGGACAAGAAATCGGGCAAAAAAGAATTATCAGGATCCGATATTTGCGATGAAATGCCAAGAGTTCCCTCCCTCTCACTTTTTCGATCAGACGTGCAAGGGCTCTTTTCACTTCAATTTAAAATCCAAAATGTCATCGAAAAAGGGTCAAAGAAGTGCAAAGACAATCAAAATTTGCAGTAGAGAAAAATCGCAAAAAGGGGCGCTTGAGAATTTGATGCGCGACTGGTGCGAGACGCAAAATTTTGATGCGACAAGTGCTTATTATTTTACCGACAGACTGATACTCGGGGCGGCAGAAGTATTCGACAGTTATTGTCGACAACAGAGTGCATATACGTTAATCTCAAATTTTGATGACCTTTTTGAGTAGTTGTTGCTGTAAATTGCAAGGCAGAGCGATATCTTCAAGCGTTGTTGTGAAAAAATTCCTCAAAATTTGACCTTCGCTCTTCAATTTCCTTTTTGGAACAAGATTCATGATCTTCGCCCCAAGAAAACAGCCCATTTACAGTGCTGGAAATTAGTTGCGACAAATTGTTTGTAGCTCCAAATCAGACATCAACTCACAACTCATATCAACCATATCCATATGAAAATCACAAGGAACACGTGTATGGGGCAACAAAAACGAGTTTAAAAAAGAGAAAAGTGGAATGATCCAAGTTATCGTCGCGTTGTTTTCAAGATGATTTCTTGAGCGCTCTTTATGCGATTGTATAACTACTTCCGTTCGATGGACTTGGAAGTAGAGACTTTGCCCAGTTGGAATTCAGAATTTGTAGTATCCTCGAGACTATGTAAAATGCTGTAAACGGTCGGAAGATAAAAGAAAATAGTAAAAAAATTCATGGCCAGAAAAATGTCCGTCTCTCTCAACGCTCTACATGTTTTCTGTGCTGTTCCAGCCGCAATTATCGTTAGATATCTCGGCTGCATCTGCAGAGCGCGAGCTAAAATTACTGAGGCATTCACACCCACGTGTTTAACAAATCTGTTGTATACCCATCTAAGAGTCGTAAATGCGATTTTTCTAAAATTTTGCGCAAACATTGTGCATAGGCTCTACGCATACATATAAGGGTGGTCACAGAAGAATTTGCTTCGAATTTGTTCCGACGAAACAAAAATCAGTGAAAAATGGTCTGCACCGATTTTTTTATTTTTTTTTTATTTTCCACTTAATAATTTCAGATGTCGGTGGACTTGAAAAATTATTCCAAACTGCCGGCCAGAACAACTATTTTTGAATCGCGCTTTCTACGGCGTGGAAACGAAATGTCTAAAAAGTTTCTTGGTCTACTGTACCGATAACAATGGAAAAAAATAATGGTGACATGCTTGCTAATAATTATTTTACCGTTGGCAACTCTGGCGCCTTTGTTTTCGATGCAGGACTTCAAAAAATTTCTATAATATAATCCGCGCAGACAATTTTTGTACTCATTTTTGCCTAATCGGAAGAAATTCGAGGCAAATTCTTCTGTGACCACCCTTATATGTATGTGTAGAGCGTTTGCACAATGTTTGATCAAAATTTTTGAAAAATTGCATTTTCGACTCTTAGATGGGTATACAACAGATTTGTTAAACACGAGTGTGTCTATTCTGTCAAATCTTCAACGTATTGAGTTAGAATGGAAGATTTTTAATAGGGTTCCATGCAATCCAACAAAAAATTCATATTTTGCTGATCTCTTTATGCCTGGCAATGGTCACTGAATATATCAAGGGATCTGACATGCAAAAGCTGAAATTTTCAGGAACTCATACACGCTATATTTGAGGTAAACCTTCTCAGAAATTGAGATGGGCTATATCACACCCAATAGAACAATGTGCACAATTTATAAAAAATGAAACACTTCCCTAGTAAGCTTTTGCTGATAGTACATAGACGCTATTAACAACATGCAAATTAATGGATTCTACAGAATATTCAATACATACATACGTGTTAAAACTACAAACTTTGAATATTTGTCACCATTTCCGCAAACCATGAACTCAATTTGGAGAGGCTTTAACAAGATAACGAGCGCTTTTGTTCCGGTGCACATAAGGTTTATCCGAATAATAAGATAAGGTGACATGTCTGTTCAGCCATCCATAAATCATACGACTATTTATGCTAAGCGAGTTGCCTATGAAGCACAGTTGAATTCTTTGGTCTTTTTCGCAATTTGCGGAAACTGTAGAGAATTTTGCATTGAATTGGCTGACAATGAGTGGTATTCAAAGAACGTGGGCTTTAACGCAGAATAGAGTGGATAAATAAGGTATCAGTTTGAAACTTACGTAATAACTGCAATTTCTCATTGGACCATGTTTTATGGGCGCTTGGTGTTTCGTCCGTAAAGGGACATTACAACGAATACTTTTGATTCGCGCTTTTTACGGCGTGGAAACGAAATGTCCAAAAAGTTTCTTCGTCTACTGTATTAATAACAATGGACAAAAAATAATGGTGACATTCTACACCTTACTAATAGTTACGTTACTGTTTTAAATTTGCTTTGGCCGGCCCGGGAGTTATGTATGTAGCAATAACGAAAAAAATGGTGACATTCTATTTAGATGCTTGCAAATAATTATTTGACTGTTTTAAATTTGGATAAGGAAATTAAGTATATGCAAAGGGCGGTTATATTTTGATGAACGGATGGGTATTTTCTTTTAGAAAGTGTTTATAGAGCCAAAACAGCTACTTTTGATTTGCGCGCTTTATGGAGTGTAAAACGAAGTGTCAAGGCATTTTCTTACGTCCTGCAGCGAAAACAAAGGCGGCAGAGTTGTAAGCAGTAAAATAATTATTAGAAAGCATGTAGAATGTCACCATAACTTTTTCAGTTGTTATTGGTACAGTAGACGAAGTAACTTTAATGACATTTCGTTTCCACGCCGTAAAAAGCGCGATTTAAAAGTATCTGTACCGCTCGGTTAAGTTATCTTCGACCGCTCTGTTCAATGATCATTTTTGTTATTCTAAAACGGTTTCAAATTTCCGAGAACTGAATCTCCTGCTCGCCAAAAAAGCCGCTATTACGCACTCCTCCCGCACACTCTGTTCATGTGTGAAATCAGGCACAAGTTTGTCATCCCATTAGCCCATTTACAGTGTTGTTGAACCCAAGCGACCAAAAATAGAGTCCCTAGGGCATATAATGATGGAGCCGACAAAAGATTGCGCCATCCATACATATTCAACGAGCCGGTGGAGAAAAAGTAATGTCATTTTTTTATTTTCTCACCCCCGCTAATGATCCGTTGAACATACAAACCGTAATGGCAATGGGCCAAATCTAGCGAAACAATTCAATTTCTGCAGCGTCAGTCTTCTGGTTTCCGTAGCCGCTATATAAACTGTCTTCTAACAAGTGTCAGTAGTTTTGTTGAGATCGCCAAAAATGGCAGTAGTTTTTTTTTTGAAAGGACTTAAAACAGTCAGTAGTTTTTTAAGCAAGCTCTTTAAAGGCTTGTAATCACATTTGAGTACATGTACAAAGTCTTGGTAACCATTTGAGGAAGAGGATATCAGAATTGAATTAAATCGGGGAAGTTTGGAATTTGTCATGTACTCAAAAATAGTACAAAGTTTAGAGATAAGATTTTGGGGTTTAACTCGCCAGTACAGCTACATACTTTTGAATCGCGCTTTCCATGGGTTGGGAGACGAAGTGTCAAAAGGAGTTTGTTGTCTCGTGCCGTGAAAACAAAGCCGGCAAAACTGCAAATAGCAAAGTAATTATTAGTATACATGTAGAATATTATTATAATTTTTTTTGGTTGTTATTGGTAGAGTAGACGAAGAAGCTTTTTGGACATTTCGTTTCCACGCTGTAAAAAACAAAGCGCGAATCAAAATTGGCTGTACTGGCTGGTCTTGGACATTTCATTTCCGAAGCCGTGCCTGACTATGTAGTCATAAGTTTGATATAGACGCCAACAGCACTTATTTCGATATTAAAAACCATTTTTAGACCCGCCGTGAGCCATGACGTTTGTATTAAACATCACTTTCGACCAAAAATTACCGTTTTTCTGACATTTCTTTCCAAAATGTACCCGGAACGCTATTTCCCATTTAACGTCTCTTACCATAACAGAGGGGAATTATGCATTCCCAGCCGTATCATTTTCAGGTGTTTCACCGAACACCGAACACTTTGGCTTTTGGGTGCATTCGCAAAAAATATCGCTCATGTTTTTGGGGGTGTATTTACTATAGAGCGTTGATGTGACAGTCACGTTTTGGTTCAACAAGCCGCAAAGGACCAAACATACACGTAGCTATGTACATGGAGGTTCATTTCGACCTGAAATTGGATTTTGACGCGTCTGAGATTCTTTTTCAAAACACAGAATTCACTAGTCCGTCCGAAGTCGCTGGACTGATCTCTGCGATATGCACTGTGCAAAAACAACAGTTCACTTTGCACTGTGCAATTTCTTGCTTTTTGCACCGTGCAATACGCTTTTTTCGGCAGTCGCTTGCACCCAGTCCTTTTTTGCACCGTGCAACGCCAAAGTAGGCGCATTTAAGATGTCTTACAGCCTTCAGCGACAAAATATTTCACAAAATTAGCGCAAATCTTGCAAAGGGTGTTGTCCAAAGTGCAACGCTCAGATTGCTTAAAAATTTTACGTCAAAAATCATTCCAACGACTGTAATATTAGGCTTTATATATAGTAAGGGGTTTGTTGTACCGAGTATTCTAAGCTTTCTCGCAATTTGGATCCGCAGCGGAGATTTTTATTTATTTTTTACTCAAAATAAAGAAATTCGGTGCAGTAAATAGCAAATTTACTATTTATTACATCTTTATCTTTCCGGAAAAGATGGCTAAGTTGTAAAAAAATAGGTAAATTTGCAGCAAAATTGAGACTTCTTGTCCACTTTTTTTATTTGCTTTTACCCCCCTGTCCTCAGTAAACAACCACTAGACGTCAATATACGCATTTATTAATTTAATTCGATTATTTTAGTACTTTTGTCGGGCTCATAGCACAGTTTTTAGAACTGACTGTCTAATGGTTCTTCAGTTTATGTCATGGACCGAATCCCCGCAGGCGTTTTCTAGTAACAGCAAGTAGGATTATTGGTAGTTTCTTTAATTGCTGGTTCCTGTGGTCTTTGTTGTATTACATGGTCTTACAAGATCAAACGGAACGGTTTTTACATAATTTATTTAAGCCATTGGGATACTCATGGCACAAAGGGGGTTTATTGGCTTCAGAAAGCCTTTAGTTGCTATATATTATTTACTGTAAGGTTTGATAAGCTTTCTAGTTTTGGAAACGAAGTAGTTGATCGTTTGTTGAGCTTTGTTTATGTTAGTTTTACAAGCAATATATTATGTTGCGTTACTTTTGAATGGCGTTTTTTGATTCACCGCGAAAAAAAGTTCAATTTGCATTGTGTAATTTCTTGCCTTCTGGGAAAAATTCCATGACATTTCGTCTTCCAAGCCGTAAAAGCAAGATTCAAAATGTTGTTGTTTTAGTCCTTTAAAGGGCCATAACAGCTACCTTCAAATCGCGCTTCTTTCGGCGTAGAAACAAAATGTCCAAAAAGTCTCTTTGTCTACTGTAACAATAACAACGGAAAAAAAATAAAGGTGACATTCTACATTTTTACTAATAGTTATTTTACTGTTTACAACTCTGCCGCTTTTGTTTTTGTTGCAGGACATAAAAAAACTTTTTTGACACTTCGTTTCACACGCCGTAAAAAGCGCAATTCAAAAGTATGTAGCTGTTCTGGCCGTTTAAGTTTCAAAAACTTCACATTTTTAATCCTTCAATTTCCAAAAAAACATTATATCCCATCATTCTCTTTTCCTCTATTCTATTCTTAAGTTCACGTCATTTAGCCGGCTAACTGTCATTCCTTGCGCGTTTTATGTCCTCAACAATAATTTCCCAATTAGCATGCGGTCTCGATCTCTGCCCTCCGGGGATGAAATTCGACGGAATTATTTTTTCTTTTCCCCATTCTTTTATTTAATCGCTTTCCTCGTTTGACAATACGCGAAACAACATTCGAAATGACGCAGTTTTGTGTGCGGATATGTTTGGGTTCCAAGGGGATACGATGACCTATGTGCGCGAAGTGACAATATAAAATCGATTAAAATTTCTAGTTAGTATTACTGTCTGTAATGGACGATGAAACATGGTTAGAGCAAGTTTAAAGTTCGATGAGCTTGGTAAAAATTGAAAAAGAAAATTCTCGACGGACAAATCTCCAGATACTCTTAATATTTCGCTCATATAACGTACCTTGGCTTTTCAAAAAACTCTTAAAATTTTAGCACTTGCTTTGCAGAAGCAACCGAGATATTCAACCACCCTCGCCAGAGGTAGAGTGAGTTCGGAGTAGAGATTTTTATTTTTGCTATTGTCCGTTGACTGATGCTCAAAGTATCTTCAGTTTCGGCACGCATATACGTCCTTGCCCAAATTGTAATTCCTGTAAATTTTAGCTTGTGCTTTGCAGTGGCGGTCAGGATATTCAACGATCTTTGTCGTCAAGGGCGCAAAATGTGGTGGGCGGAAGAGAGAAAAAGAGATGTTAGCCATATCTCTGCTACAGCACAAAGAGATTTTATTTTCTGCATAAGACATTCATTTACCGGTAGAATAAGATTGAAAGTCTTCGTTGCGGACAAAAGATGACCTTCCGCTAACATTCTCTCTAAAAAATCTCGTTTGCTTTTGCGGGACTTTTATAAAAAAACAGTAATCAAAATTCTTGCCTAGCTCCATCAAAGTCTAAGGGACACTAAAAACATTAGAAGTCAATCCGTAAAGCCGCTGAAGTCATTTTGGCGACATGCACTGTGCGAAAACAAAATTTCGCTTTGCACTGTGCAATTTCTTGCTTTTTGCACGGTGCACTAGGACTTTTTTGGCTGTCGCTCGCACCCTGACTTTTCTTGCACAGTGCAAACACCAAAAATTCACTGTAGCAACTGTCCGTACCGACTAGTATCTAAAAATGGATCAAAAGTGCTTTTGGGCTACAGTAATCCTTTTATCCTCCATTTTGAAGATGTTGCCCTGCCCTTTTGAGGGTGTTCAACGCCCTCTTTAGCGCTCTTGGGCTTGAAAAGGAACTGAAGGTGGGTTTGTTGTCTTTTTTGTTTTTTGCTTTGTTTATTTTTCATTCTTTATGCCCGCACTTGCAAGACGCGTTCCCTGCAGCCACGAAATGACAAATCCAAATGGCTTTTTCCTGATTATTTGATTCGCTTTTGGAGTCTAGCATCTAGTCAACACTTTAACGGCGGTTAATGAATCTTGTTACACCCGTTAAAACAGTAATGCAATTTGAAAGTTATGACTTTATTGGGTTATGATGTGTTTTTGTCACCCACATTTGTAGGATGTAAATAGCACAGTTCTTTCATCATTCATTATACGATGATATATTGCTGATGTAGAATAATCGTCTTATTTTGTGTCCCAAAACAGCAAATCAGATATCGCAAAGCTTATCCGGGCTTAAATGACTTAAACACAGCGGTTTCGAAAGTCTTGGAGAATTCTAGAGCTCTTGGGAAAAACTATTTTTTATGGTACCCTAGGGTATATATAGGCCATTATCGGGGTTTAGAATGGGTGTTATTTTTTTAAAATTAATCTTATGTATGCCGCTGTTTAACAAGCAATTTTGATAAAGTTTTGTGGCTGTCTTGGTTTTTCCGACTACATCGCATTTATGATACTAGTATGTCCGCAAGGTCGCTGCAGTGATTTTTGACGTTTGCACCGTGCCAAAGAATTCAGGGTGCGAGCGATAGCCGAAAAAAGCCTATTGCACGGTGCAAAAAGCAAGAGATTGCACAGTGCAAAGTGAACTTTTGTTTTCGCACAGTGCGTGCCGCGGAAATCACTCCAGCGACATTACGGACAACCTAGTATTGGTATACCTAAAATTATGCTTTCGATTTTTTTTGAATTTCCGCCTCGAATGGGCCAAAGTTGAACAGATGAAAATTTTATCCTGCGCTTTGTACTCACGTCCAAAATATCATTAAAAACCTCGGATGCGACTGCAAAACGCAAGTTAAAGTTCTTAGAACTGGTCAGGCCTAGCACACGTCAAAGCGAAAAGGGAAGTCCTAAAGTTGGCGATTCGTCTTTGACACTTCGCAACATCGAAAAAAATAATTTTTTGTGTATCTAAATTTGCCATTAGATACACAAAACAAATTTTAGAATTTGCTGAAAAGTATTGCAAATAATTGGAAAAAATCATTTTATTGTGATTTCGCAATTATTTTGCCATTTCCATCAAATACTGGCTGTAAACGTGTCAGTCTGTCGGAAAAATAATGTGGATTTGTTGCACCTTTAAATCGTGCACCATCGCTTTGCGGCGTTTGGGAATTGGAAGCGCGACTACGGCGAGGGGCGAAATTTTGCTGCGACAAATCCACATTATTTTCCCGACAGACTGATAATATAAGAAAAAAAGCGGCAGTTTGAAAAAGAATTTTTCGCACGTGTTGCGAAGTGTCAAAGACGAATCGCCAACTTGAAGACTTCCTTCTCTCTTGCTTGTTTGATTTGACACCCTTTTTCAGTCACAAAATTGTGCCTCAAATTTTCTTCATCCGCTCTGATGTAGCTAGTTTTTGTACGATAACTTGGTTACATTTCATTTACCATCTTTTTTTGGCATCCACTTATCCCCCGCCTCGGTTTTCCGTTCGCCGTTCGCTTGTACTCCGCCAATTAATGACGTCGGCCTTTAATTTGATCGCCGTGTCATCGGAGACAACAAATCAAAGTAGTTTTTTGCTCATTACTTGCTTTATATGAGCGACAACCTTGTCTTCCGGGTTTCCGAAAATGTCAGCTCGTAGATGACAGTTTGGTTTGTTATTCTCGGTCAATTTAACTTTTACATTTTTGTGTTTCCAAAAGAATTTGATATAATTTCATCTCGCGCGTGACTTCAAATCCAATACGACCCATTGGGTCTTGTTTTGGATGATGTAATAGGCTTTGGTTTAGCGGCTATTTTTGTTCATGTCAGTTTATGGTTTAGATTGGGGGTTAGCGAGTTATGATATGCCAATATAGTTCTTTAGATGGAGAGTTCAAATCTTCTTTAATGTTCTTTAAAGGGCCATTACAGCTACGTATTTACGGCTTTGAAGACGAAATGTCACAAATTTTTTTTCTTCTCGCGCGCTTAAAATACAGTAAAAATAATTTTTAAATTGTTAAGGATGTATTTTACAATCTGTTTGATTATTTTGAACTATTGCCAATTTTATCTACGTCGAGGGAGAGCAAAAGTTCTGTGACATTTCGTCTTCACGCAGGATAACATTTTCGGCTATTGAACTTTGGCCCATTTGGAGTAGAAATTTTAAAAAAAATGAAAGTCATAACTTTAGGTATACAAATACTAATCCGTTTGCAATGTCGCTGGAATGATTTCTGCGCTGTTAGCTTTGCACTCGTATTATTATTTATTAAATATTATATGTAAACTAGGTGCACAAAAATCTGCGCATAAAAGTTTGGCTCGATATGAAGCTTCTGATAAGTACTACTCCGTGCGGAATGCCGCTGGAGTTATTTTTAGCGTTTGCACTGTGCAAAAAAATGCGCGTGCAATTGATTGGCGAAAAAAGCCTATTGCACGGTGCAGAAAGCAAGAAATTGCACAGTGCAAAGTTAACTTTTTGTCTCACAGTGTCGCGGAGATCACTTCAGCAACGCAAAAATTTTTTTTTCAGGTAACTAATTAGCTGTGGTCCAATGCGTAAAAGTGCATGTCGCTTGGGTAAAACTGGGAAATTTCCGCGACGGCCGCCGAAAAAAGGAAAATGCACTGTGCAAAAAATTGTCGGGACTTTATGGCCCGAGTAGTATAACGCTTGCAAAGTGTGTCCTCATTTTTGCCATTACCAAATTTCATTCTCCTTTTCATCTTCATGTCATCATATTCTCACTGCCTTTCCATCGTTGCGGAAAGGCCGACATTTTCCCGTTTTTTTCCATCGATTTTTTCAACATGAACCCAAACTTTGTTCCCAATATGAGAAAGATATATAATCCCGCGAATGCATAAAAAAGTACCAAGAATAGGTCAAAAGAACGTAAGTTCCGTCGAGTTATTCAAAGAACAAACAAATGCCGCAGGGTAAATAAGGCAGGTTCGTCTTGTACCTGGAACCGGGCCGTAATTCGGCTTAGCCATTCCGCTCTGTTTAGGGCCGTATTCCAAAAATGTTTAGCCAATTTATTGTCATGTTGGAGATAGTACTAATACGTAGAGTATTTTTTGTGATTTTGAGAGTTATTGTAGAATCCTAACAGGGGAAGTACCAAATTTGAATTTCTTTTTTGGATCTCTGTTGGAATTTACGGTTGAAGTATTTACCTTAAGTGCGACGCTCAGATTTTGATTAAACTTGGCACAAATTTAGAATAATTTTATCTGAGACATATGCGAGACTTCTAGCTCGCGCTTTGCAGAAATGTGACACTTTTTTGCAAATTTTGGCATGAACAAATTTCATGCCTACCGGGTAATGCCTAAACAAAAAATTAATTTTTTCCGCAAAAAACTGGCAAAGTCATGGTTAAAAGTGTTTTCCTCTCTGACCGCTCTCCGAGTTTTACGCATTCTCCATAAGAACGTTGAAGATCTCGGCTGCGCCTGCAAAGCGCGAGTTCAAATTTTCAGGAATTGATAGATGGCCTATGTCCGACGTGCTCGCAAAATTTAGAGAAAATTTGAGCGTCGCACTTGGGGTACTTACTTCTTTTGTAAAAATATTTTTTCTTCATATTTTGCCCAAACAATTCACATAGGTCATATATTACAGCCTGGAAATTTTAGCTCGCGCTAAGCATAGACTGCCGACATATTCAGCGATCTTTTCCACCAAGAGAGTGCGTTAAATGCGGAGAGCGGTCAGTGAGAGTGAGAATACGGAGTTAGAAGAGCGGCCAAAAAAAGCAAAATTTTGTTTGCATTTTTTCACTTCCGCTTTTTTTCGAAGAAACCCCCGCGTTTTAATTTCAAAGCAATTTTGACTTGAAACGCAAACTTGCAAAATTTTTTTAATATTCTTATTGCTTCTCACGTTTCATTGCAATTATTTTCATGTCAAAAATTCAATTTGACATCACATTTCAAATTGCAAGTTCTTGGACTGGAGCCTATTTTTCATAAAACTATTATAGTTTTTTTTGTTTTATATGTAAAAAATTATATTTGGCTTGAAAGACGAAGTGTCACCGGTTTTGTTATTCTCCCACGCCCTGAAAACAAATTAGAAATAATTTTAAAACTGCCGAGGATGTATTTTACAATGTATTTGAGTATTTCGAACTATTGCCCATTTCGTTTTACGAAGAGGGACAGCAAAAACTTTGTGACATTTCGTCTTCCAAGCCGTAAAAACGAGATTCAAATGTAATTGTTTGGAATTTGCAGTTGTTTGGAACTGTAGCCTATTTTTATTCATACTTATAGTTTTTTTTTGTTTTATATGTAAGAAAAAATATTTGGCTTTGGAAGACGAAATGTCACAAAATTTTGTGTCTTTCCACGCTCTTAAAACAAAGTAGAAATAATTTTAAAATTGCCGAGGATGGATTTTACAATCCATTTGACTGTTTTGAACTATTGCCAATTCTATTTTAGGATAAGGGGCAGCAAAAATTCCGTGACATTTCGTCTTCCAAGCCGTAAAGGCGAGATTCAAACGCAGTTGTTTGGAATTTAGTTAAAAAATGATTTTTTTTGGAAAGTAATGCCATTTTATTCAATTTAATGACTAAAATTAGCACTTGGTTGTCTGCTAAATTTCCAAAACGACCTCCGCATTTATTTTTAATTTTTTTGAAGTTCCGCCTGGGAAACACGCATAATTGCACTTCCGCAAAAAGTTTGACGTTTTATGTACCAAAAAGGATTAAAAGATAAAATTAATTTTTATTTACTTTTGAATTCGTAAAATTTAATTTTTATTAAACGACCAAAACAGCTACATTTGAATTTCGCGGTTACGGCTTAAATGTCACAAAATTTTTTGTTTTCCCACGCCTTTAAAACAATGTAAGATTATGTTAAAACTGCAGAAAATGTATTTTACAACCTACTTGATTATTCTGAGCTATTGCCAATTCTATGATACGACAAAGACGGAATTTCGTTTTGACCGTATCTTTGCCAGTTTCGCATGGAAAAAGTTGATTTTTTGCGGAAACGTTACTCTCTTCGCTAGCAATAGCTTTGAAACTTTTTTCATGCCAAAATTCGTGAAAAAGCGTTGCATTTTCGCCAACTTTTGGTCTAAAAATCTCTTTAGACCAAAAAAATCGCGGTTGTTTCCGCAAACGTTAGAAAAATAATACTAAATTTGTGCCAAGGTTCATCAAAATCTGAGCATCGCCCTTGAGGTACTTCTGAAATTTTCATCAAAATCTGTACGTCTCACGGAGAGTTTTTCCATGTAAATTTAGAGAGCTCATTATTGAGACCAGTCCGTCCGAAAAATTGCTGGAGTGATTTTCGACGTTTCCACTGTGCAAAGAAGGTCAGAGTGTGAGCGACAGCCGAAAAAAGCCTATTGCACGGTGCAAAAAGCAAGAAATTGCACAGAGCAAAGTGAAATTTTGTTTTCGCACAGTGCATATCGCAGAAATCACTTCAGCAACGTTATGGACGACTAGTTGTGTCAAATTTCCACCAAATAAAAAAAAATATTTTGAACAAAAAAAAATATTTTGAACATAAAAAATATTTTTAAGAAAGGATAGTTTGTTACCAAACTATCCTTTCTTAAAAGTCATCTCTTTGTAGGGTTTCAAGTTCATCGAACATTTTTTTAACGTAAAAATCTCTTTTTCCCCAGCTATCCAAATCTTTAAGGACTACAAATCTAGTTTAACACCCCTGAATGTCTTCAAATTTCTTAATAAAAATAAAATAAAAAGAATTAAATTAAACTAAGGCTTTGGAATCCTCAAATTGGTCATTAATTTCTTTTAATTTGTTTTAATAACCCTCGTGTTAAGCTTGAAACCTTATTTGAGAAATAAAACATAAAAATTGGTTCCGTTTTAGTTCCATTCTTATTTTTTTCCGTCGTCAAAAGGCGTTTTTTTGGCAAATAAATTATTAAATTTCCGTCAAAAAAAATTAATTTTTTCGCGCTTTGTCTTATGCCGCTGGCAATTAGCCATTCGATGATGTCGTATCTTTTGTGGTATTTGAACCTTACTGGTTTTTGAAGATGCAGGGCGGTTTTTGTGGCCACAGGTTGTTTTAAAGGACCAAAACAACTACATTTAAATCTCGCTTTTAAAGGGCCACAACAGCTTGTCTTGAATTGCGCGTTTTACGGCGTCTGAAACGAAATGTCAAAAAAAGTTTTTATGCCCTGCAGCGAAAACAATGGGTTTCTGCCTATATGGACGCCCACGTTACAAATAGTAAAATAATTACTAGTAAGCATGTAGACTGTCACCATTATTTTTTTCCGATGTTATTGATACAGTAGACAAAGAAACTTTTTTTACATTTCGTTTCCACTCCGTAAAACGCGCATTAGAAAAGTACCTGTACAGTCCCTTTAAGGCTTGTAGGAGAAAATGTCACAAAATTTTTTTTTGCTCTTCCTCGTCGTAAAACGGAATCGAAAATAGTTCAAAATAGTCAAGTAGACTGTAGAAAACATCCTCAGCGGATCTAAAATTATTTCTACTTGGTTTAAAGGGCGTGGAAAGACACAAAATTTTTTGACATTCCGTCTCCCAACTCAAAAAAGCGAAATGTATATAGATGTCCTTTTAAAAATTTTACTTTTAAGATGTTTGTCGCAAATATAGGATATTATAATTACTAATCGTAAAAGATATGAAATATTTATTACCTGCGCTTTGCAGTAATTGATTTTTAACGAACTAAAATTTGCATATACGGCCGGCTGAAAAACGTTGTTCTATAAATGACCTTCTCTTTTTTCGGATATCTCGGCTGAAGCTACAAAGCGCAAGGTAAAATTTTCAAAAATATGATTTGCGGCCGGTATAGACCATATAGGCGGAATTCGAGGTACATTAGATTTTTGGGCTTCGCAAGGTGGCTTTAACGGGGCAGTACGGTTATAATACTTTTGAAAAGCGCCTTTTACGGCGTGGAAACGAAATGTCCAAAAAGTTCCTTCGGCTACTGTACTAATAACAACAAAAAAAATAGCGGTAACATTGTATAGGTTTACTATTAATTATTTTACTGTTTGCAATTCTATCGCTTTTGTTTTCGCTGCAGCACATACAAGCAGTTTTTTGACATTTTGTTTCACACGCCGTAAAACGCGCAATTAAAAGTAGTCGTTCTGGCTTGTTAAAGGCTTTCCCAGACGTTTTTGGGTCTTTTTTACTTTTTAAACAAAAAAAAATTACCGGTAACCGTATTTTGCATTAATCTATAACATTTGTATATTATATATACTGTACATGTTCTGCTGCTTTGTTATTTTCGCACTGCATCTTTTTCACATTCCTATAACGTGTAATGTTTTTCAAATATTTATGACTCGATTTGCAACTAATTGGTTTTACCTTGAAGAAATGTTCCACCGTATAGCATATTATATATTATACTGTATATGTACATGTACTGCTGCTTTGTTATTTTCGCACTACATTTTTTTTCACATTCGTATAACGTGTAATGTTTTTCAAATATTTATGACTCCATTTGCAACTAATTGGTTTTACATTGAAGCAATTTTTCCACCGTGTTTACAGCTGAAAATATCTTTTAAATCGTATTAAAACTTTGTATTTAGCACTAGATTGCAAAGTCAAAATAAATTTTTGTTGACAATCCTTTTGCAGGGTCAGTGAAACCAGGCAGAGTAAGAATGTCGAGTAGGTCGAGCTTCTTCTGGGTTCTTCTTCTACTTTTGGGCATGGCAATGGTGGCGTCGGCACAGGTAAGATAAGAAGAGCATTTTGTTTTTATGACAAAAAAATATTTTTTGTCATAATTTAATCCTAAAAAAAATTTAATAACCTCTTTCAGGGTCACAAATACAAACGATTACCCCCTTGGCGCTTTGCCGGCAACGATCTTCAAGATGTAAGTGTAAAATACGACACTCGAAGTCCTCCCATTATATCCTCGTAACATATAATAACTTACCTTGCTTTTTCCAGTTCCTAATGTCCAAGCGATCTCAAATCCAACCCGAACAGAATGACTATGTGGACCGGTCGGCGTTTGAGGCAGATATTCCTGAGGTATGTTGCTTTGTAGTAAAAAATTCTTAAATTTTTGTAAAATCACCGTATACAGGAACGTTTTTGTCCCTGCCTTTTTCGGACTATCAATTCCTGAAAGTTTTGGCACGCGTTTTGCAGAGGCCGCTGAGATATTCAACGATACTTGCGGCCGAGAGAGCACACAAAACTCGGAGAGCGGTCAGAGAGAAAAACGCCTTTTGGCTATAACTTTGCCAGTTTTGTGCGGAAAAAATTTTTTTTGTGAAAACATTACTCTCTACGTTAGAAACAGGTATGAAACTTTTCCTACCAAAATTCGCAAAAAAATGTCACATTTTTGCCAACTTTCGATCTAAAAATTTCTACAAAGCGCGAGCTAGAAATCTAAAATATGTCTTAGAAAATAAAATACTAAATTTGTGCCAAGTTTCATCAACATCTGACCGTTGCCCTTGGATAACTTCTCTTGTCACCTCCGTTATATTTTTTAACCAGGAATTTTCCAATTTTTCTCCAACTCAACCTCAATAATAATATACATTTTTAGTTAGAAGATCCGCACGCTCCAGCCAAGCTGATGATCTTGCGTCCGACCCGAGACATGAACTCGAGGCGCCTTCAACAACGTCTCTCCCTTCCGTTCATCTACATGAATCTGATCTGAGGATCGGGAAAAGAAAAAAAGAAAATCGTTAGCTGATCTCCCGTCCTTGTCCATTCCGCTCTTCCTAGCCACCGCATACGAAATTCGGACTCAAAGATGTTTCACTTTTTTCAATATTTAAAAATATTTATTTTGTAAAAATAAACAGTTTATAATGTTAATTGTGGAAGAATTAAATGAGAAAAGGACATCACGACGTTGAAGCAAGTATTACTCATGGTTTTTTAGCTTGTCTTCTCACTTACAGAAAAAGGAATTGATGCTCAATCATCGAAAGAATTTGACATACTCTAACAGGGAAAGTACCCCAAAAGCAATTAGATTTTAATGACACTTGGCCCTAATTAACAATCATTTTTTCTAAGACATATGCGAGATTCCTAGCTTGCGCTTTGCAGAAACAACCGTGATTTTTAGATCAAAAGTTGGCAAAAATGTGATAATTTTTTGCGAATATTGACAGGAAAAGTTTCTTGCCTATTTCTACCATAAAGGGTAATGTTTCAACAAAAAATTTAATTTTTTCCGCACAAAACTGACAAAGTTATGTCCAAAAAGTGTTTTTCTCTGTGTCCGCTCTCCCCGTTTCACGCGCTCTCTCCGCCACAAAGATTGTTGAATATCTCCGCAGCGCCTGCAAAGCTCGAGCTAAAATTTTCAGGAATTAACATGTGGCCTATGCCTAACGTGCGTGCAAAATTTTTTAAAAATCTGAGCGTTACACTTGGGGTACTTCCCTTGTAAACAGTATGCCTCTGACAAAGTTTAGAGCCATTACATTGCTCGAATCGCCCTTTCCCCATCGCAAAACTCGTGGCCTCACCTTAGGCCGGCAATTAAAGAAAGCGGCCTCGTCAAAGGGGTTTTTTATAAAGGTCGGAGGGCTTTAATCCTCCCCGCCGAAACCAACTGCACCCCTCCCTGCTCGGATGGTCATCCGGCAGTCCTCGGCCCCTCTAGACAGGAGACTCCGATCGCTCTTACCGCAATGTTCTTGTCAATCTTGGTGGTGGCGATTATTGTTGGAGCAGGTGAGTCAATTGGAGTCAACGAAGTGTGACGCGCCGAGTTTGTGAAACTTCTAGTCCATTCGTAAAGTCGCTGGAGTAATTTCAGCGACGTGCACTGTGCAAAAACAAAAATTCACTTTGCACTGTGCAATTTCTTTCTTTTTGCACCGTGCAATAGGCTTTTTGGGCTGTCGCTCGCACCTCGACTTTTGTCGCACAGTGCAAAAGTCAAAAATCACCCCAGCAACTTTCCAGACGAAGTAGTATTGCTTTATTCATCTAATGTGCCAGTTTGCTGAAAATTTGTCTTGCGTTTTGCCGGAGACTGTGGAGATTTCCAAACATTTTCTGCAGGCTAGAGAGCATGGAACATGAAGAGAGCGCTTCGAGAGGAACTCTTTTTCAAAGTCGAAATTACAAAATTCAAAGACGAAGTGAAAGCCAGTTGCGTGTTTGACTGTTTTTTCGATTTTCAAACTCTCATACCATCAAGAATCGTTGAAAAATCTTAACTGACTAGTCCATCCAAAAAGTTGCAGCGATTTTTGGCGTTTGCACTGTGTAAAAAAATTCCTCCTATCTTGTAAATGTTATATTTGCCGAGCAAATTGATATCAACGGGCCGGGCCAATGGAAATTTGAAACGGGCCGGCCCGGGAGCCATGTCTAGGTGCGAGCGGCAGCCGAAAAAAACCAATTGCACGGTGCAAAAAGCAAGAAATTGCACAGTGCAAAAGGAACCTATGTTTTCTCGCAGTGCATATCGCGGAAGTCACTTCAGCGACCTTACAAACGAACTAGTACAGAGAATAGCCACTTGAAATTTCATATAAAAGAAGAAAGAAGCACGTTGAGCACTTTCTCATCAAAAACTCTGTCCAGTTCACCTTGAACATCCTTTATTCTTTAATTTCCAGCCGTTTCCTGGGAGATCAAAGTCGACCCGGACCCGGGAGAGAAGTCGATTTACAACCGCAAGGCCGGCGATTCCTTTGCCGTCCTGTGTTCGGTCGAGGGCCTCGCGGAAGACGCGAGTGCCCCAGGCATTTTCTGGTCCAAGAGTCCGGATTCCATCTCTCGAACGGGAAATGTGCAACTCAACAAGATTGATAAATTTGCGTTGAGCCTGGTGATTCCGAACAGCTCCGTCGAGGACAGTGGAATTTACACTTGCACTGTGATGTATCATGGGGAAAGACGGGAGATTCGATTGGAGATCAATTTTTTCGGCAAGTTTTTTTGATCTGTGAAGTCCCTCAAGTGCGATGCTCAGATTGTCGTCAAATTATGCACACACGTCAGGCATAGGCCACCTATCAATTCCCAAAAATTTTAGCTCGCACTTTGCAAGCGCAGCGGAGATATTCAACCATCTTTGGAGCCGAGAGAGCACGCGAAATGTGGAGAGCGGTCACAGAGGAAAACACTTTTTGGCAATAACTTTGCAAGTTTTGTGCAGAAAAAATTAAATTTTTTGTTGAAACATTACCCAGTATGGTAAAAATAGACAAAACTCTTCATACCAAAATTTGCAAAAAAATTTTAAATTTTCGCCCACTTTCGATCTAAGAACCTCGGTCGTTTCTGCAAAGCACAAACTAGGAGTCTCGCACATTTTTTAGAAAAAATAATACTAAATTTGTGCCGCGTTTCATCAAAATCTCAGCGTCGAACTTGGAGTACTTCCCCTGTTAGTTATTTTGTGTTTTTATCGTATTCAAAGTCTTGTGATTTCAGCTGAGATCAAATTAATCGAAGCCCAGACCGATTTCTTTGAGCCGAAGGAGGGAACAACAATTATCTTATCATGTGAGGTGATTACAAGCGATAATGGATTGATCACAATGTGGGAAAAGGACATCACGGCGCTGACTGAAAGCAAGTATTACTCATGGTTTTTTAGCTTGTCTTCTCACTTACAGAAAGGAATTGATGCTCAATCATCGAAAGAATTTGACATACTCTAACAGGGGAAGTACCCCAAGTGCGACGCTCAGATTTTGATAAAACTAGGCACCAATTTAGTTTTATTTTTTCTAAGACATATGCTAGACTCCTAGCTCGCGCTTTGCAGAAACCACCGAGATTATTAGATCGAAAGTTGGAAAAAATGTTAAATTTTTTTGCGAATTTTAGTATGAAAAGTTTCATGCCTATTTCTACCGTAGAGGACAATTTTTCCACAAAAAAATTTATTTTTTCCGCGTGAAACTGGCAAAGTTATGGCCAAAAATTTTTCCTCTCTGACCGCTCTCCGCGTTTCGTGAACATGATCGTTGAACGGACTAGTGCACGTCAAATTGAGAAGGGAACTCTTCAAATTGGCTTTTAGTCCTAAGATTTATCGGAAAGATTATTTTAAAATTTTCCGGTTAATTATTACCGGTCAAAAAAAGTATGAAAAGAATCCATATAGCTTGAAAATGGTAAACTTTGTCAAAAAACACCTGGTTTTTACCAAATTAGACAAGAAATCGGTCAAAAAAGGGTTCTCGGATCCCATATTTGTGACGAAATGCCAATTTGAAGAGTTCCCTCCCTCTTGCTTTTCGATTTGACGTGTAGTGTATCAACTCTGTGTTTTCAGGCTCCGAACGCGGCTATAAGTTCCATCGGCGCGGACAGATTTTGGAGATCAAGTCTTACATGGAGAGCGACGCCGGGAATTACAACTGCAAAGTGTTGGATAAGCGAACCGGCTCAATGGTCCTGCGCCGCTTCCGAGTTGGCAACAGGATCGAAGAACAACAACAGTTCTGCTCCAATATGTGTCAGGCGTTCTGCGCGTCCTTCTATAGCCCCAATAAGTAATGTAAATATTAATATAGCCCAAATACCACTTGAATTTGTCATTACGACCGCAAAACTATGACATTCTCCTATTTTTGTCAATAAAAAGTCTTAAAAACGCGCTAAAATACGGTGGTTGTGCTTCTTAAGTGCTAAATAATTTAATCGTCCAAACAAAAAACAATGGCGCAGCCATCGAAAGTGTCAGACAACAACGCGCCGCAACGATCCTTCTCCAGCCCAACAACGAAGGCTCGTCTGGTGCAGCCACTTTCGATCGGCTCTTTGGTGCATCCCATCATCTTCAACGTCGGCACTTGCCCATAAGTATCGGAGATTCGGTCGAGCAGCTCGCTGGCCAACGCTGGAGCATATGTCACCACCTGAACATGAAGTTCGAATCGATTAAAATCGCATTTCAATAGGTGGTTAGCTTCTATTTTTTATACGTTTAAAACGTTATATACGTTATTATACGTCAAGTGCAACGCTCAGATTTTCTTTGAATTTTGCACACTTTTTGGCATAGGCCACATATTAATGCCTGAAAATCTTAGCTCACGCTTTGCAGGAACAGCCGAGATATTCAACAATCTTTGTGGCCGAGAGAGTACGCAAAACGCGGAGAACGGTCAGAGAGAAAAACACTTTTTGGCCATCACTTTACCAGTTTCGAACGAAAAAAATTAATGTTTTGGGGAGACATTACCCGCTATGGTAGAAATAGTCATAAGAACTTTACATGACAAAATTCGCAAAAAAAGTGTCACATTATTTCCAATTTTCGACTTAAAAATCTCGATTGTTTCTTCAAAACGTGAGCTTGGAGTCTAGATAATGTATGTCTTCGAAAAAATTATTCTAAATAACTACTATTACTATGCTTTTCAAAGTCGGTAAGCTTTTTGTCGCAAGCCGCACAGTGCACATTTTTCACAGTGCATTTGACTCTTTGCACTGTGCAATCGAAATATTGCCGTGGCGTTACGCTTTTTTCAGCGACGTCGCTGCGTCGGCGCCCGCAATTTTGCACGGTGCAAATGGCATTTTTGCGGCTTGCACTGTGCGAAAACAGTGAAATTCGTTGGGCGGCGGCGACAAGCGTAGGAAAGTGCAAATGCACGGTGCAATCAATGTCGCTGCGTTGTCGGCCGGAATTTCGCACAGTGCAAACGGCATTTTTGAGGTTTGCACCGTGCAAAATGCTTTGAAAAGGCTCGCGCACCGTGCAAAAAGAGGAAAAATGCACTGTGCGGCGCGACAAAAAGTCTACGCATTTTTGACAAGACATATTGACATAGCTCTCATCAAAATCCAAGCGTCGCACTTGTAGTATTTTTCCTTTTAAACTCAAAAAAGGGGTCAGCACCTACCGCGGGGATATGCGCCGCCTTCTCCAACGCGTTGCACTCGCTGTCATTCAGCAACGGCGTTTCCAGTCGGCCGTAATCGAAATGATCCTCAACGTCCACATTCACATCGAACGCTTTTCGATCCATCACATTCTCCGGCGTGAGCTGCAAAAAGGTTTCAGACTTTAAGATACACATCGTGAAGTTGTACAATGATGTAGCCGAAATCATTACCATTCCATTCTCGTATTTGAAGCGACTGTCCACAAAGTCGAGGAATCGCTCTTCCAGTTGGTGACGGATGTGGTACTGGGCAATGTCCTAAAAAATGGATGTTGACGCTTTCAATATGTGGCGTTCATGTCTTGTGAGTTAACATGGGAAGTGTTTAGATTTTCTTTAAATCTTGCACACATTTTGGGGATAGGCAGCATGTCAAGTCTTGGAAATTTTAACTTGCAATTGGCAGTCGCGGTCGAGATTTTCAACGATCTTTGTGGCCGAGAGAGTACGCGAAACGCGAAGAGCTCTCAGAGATTGTTGAAATCTACGAACCCAAAACGGACTTTGCAAAATTTTCTGACCCGGCCCGTCTAGGTGCGAGCAACAGCAGAAAAAAACCCATTGCACGGTGCAAAAAGCAGGAGATTGCACAGTGCAAAGTGAAATTTTGTTTTCTCACAGTGCATGTCGTTTTGATCTCTCCAGCGCCTTTAAGGACGGAGTAGTATAGTCTCCAACGCTTAAAATCCCAGTTTGTCGTAGAAATCTATGTGAAACTAAAAGACTATGAAGACTAGCATCCGCTCACCGCGTCCTCTGTCGCGCCTTTTGCTGAAGGATTTGCACAGTGCAAACAACCTTTTCCAAGATTTGCACTGTGCCATCCGGAAAGTTGCTAGAGTGATTCTTGGTATTTGCACTGTGCAAAAAAGACCAGGGCGCGAGCGACAGCCAAAAAAGCCTATTGCACGGTGCAAAAAGCAAGAAATTGCACAGTGCACAGTGAACTTTTGTTTTCTCACAGTGCATATCGCGGAAATCACTGCAGCGACTTTACGGACAGCCTATCATTTTTTTATTTTACATTTCCTACCGGCAATGGCTCGAATATCTCGGCTTTTCCGTACTTGTCCATGTAGAACATCTTGTTTCTTCGCATCAAAATATTTGTGGGGTCCAAAAGCAATGCAGTTTGCGCTGATTGGGCGGATGCGATCCCTTGATTCACTAAAATGTAAAATACGATATATCTCATTACTCCGCATCCGCTTACAATTGAATTCGCAGACATGAAGATGCTCAAAAAACAAAGCCAAGAAGTTTTTGAATCTTTGGCCATTCACAATGCTCAATCGCTCCGGGCATTTGTGCTGACAACGCACGACGGATGTGTGAATACTGGTGATGACAACCGACATCTCGGGGTTGTCGCCGGTCAGCGAACTCCAATCCAACTGGTCCTCGCACAACGAACGGCAATCTCTGACGTCCTTGAGGAAGTTTTGATAGCCCTGCTTGAAGTTGTCAACGCACTGCGGCCATTGTCCGTTGGTGTAGGCCTCCACGCCGAGAATGTAGAATTTCTAGAAGAAAGAAAGTGATTACAAGCCTTTCATGGTATACTAATCTGTTTGTAAAGTCGCTGGAGTGATTTTAACGACATGCACTGTGCAAAAAAAGTCAAGGTGCAAGCGAAAGCCTAAAAAAGGTTATTGCACGGTGCAAAAAGCAAGAAATTGCACAGTGCAAAGAGAACTTTTGCTTTCGCACAATGCATGTCGCAGAAATCACTCCAGCGACTTTCCGAACAGACTAGTAGTACCTCATAAGGTCTTTGCAAAGGATCGACGAGCATGTCATCGTGGAAGCCGGGCTGGTCCATGTAGAACTTGACATTCTCCAGAGCATCCTCGTCTTCCGGATGAGCAACCAAGTAAGTGTACGCCGCTTTGACCGCGTTTTCGAGTTCGTTGAGCTAAAAATAGATTGATTATGGTAAGAGCCTCTTCACAATGATTCAGAATTTGCAATACAAATTTTCTACTGAATTGTCTCTTGAAAATACTGCCTTGAATTCCAAGGATAACTGGTATATATTCGAAAATCATTTTACAAGGGAATTACCCCGTGTGCGACGCTCAGATTTTCTTTAAAGTTGGCACACATGTCAGGCATAGGCAACATATAAATTCCTGAAAATTTTAGCACGCGCTTTGCATGGGCAGCCGAGATATTTAACGATCTTTGCGGCCGAGAGAGAATTTCACATTTTTGCCACTTTCGATCTAAAATTTTCGGTTGTTTCAGCAAAACGAGAGCGAAATGCGGAAAATCCTGTCAAAATCGCCCATTAGCCCTGCGAAATCATAATCGCAATCTTCATTAACTTTCTCACCCTATAATAGCACAATTGCATGTAATGATAAGGTTTTCTCTCCAAAAACTCCTCATAAATCTGATAATTCTGCAATGGCGGCCTTCTCTCCGTGAATTTATCCTCTCTACAACGGAGTAAACACAGCGCCATTTGCGCCGTGTTGAACATGCGGGCCAAGTCGAGCTTTTCGTCGGTCGATTCAACGACCATTGCGCATTTCTGCCGACACCAAAGCGTGTCGTCCCTGTAGTAGTTGAAGTCTTCGATGGCGCGACGCATAAATCCAACGCAATCGTACCAATTCCCGGCGGTATATTCGTTTTTGCCGTATCTAAATGGAGAACGGTGTTAATGAATGGTCGAATTTACTTGTAAAGAACTTCGAATGTCATCGTAGGGTCTTCCGGAGTTGCGGCGACCAATAAAAGCACTGTCAATATGACAAGAATAAATTTGATGACGGATGGAGATGACATTTTGATGGAAAATTAACCTGAAAAATATATTTTAATTCAAAATTAAGAAAAAATTATGATTTATTCAATAAAAAGTGAATTTCTCGGATTCGGACAGACAGATCTTCCTCAAATTTAATCTCCTGGGCCGATATAATCTACCTGGGCCTTCAATCAACACCTGCAAATTTCAGCTCACGATTTGCAGGGAATGCCAAGATATTCAACGATCTTAGCGGACGAGAGAGTACGGAAAATTGGGAGAGTGGTCAGAGAGAAACCAAGTTTTGGCCGTATCTTTAATAATTTTGCAAAGAAAAAAGCATTTTTGGCAAAAATACTGTAAATCATACATTAATCCGTCCGGGAAGGCACTGAAGTGATTTCGGCGACATGCAATGTGAGAAAACAAAATTTCACTTTGCACTGTGCAATTTTTTTTATTTTGCATACACTTTGGGCACAGGCCACATATTTTTGCACCAATTTTAGTCTGATCGGAAGAAATTCGAGACAAATTTTTCGTGACACCTTTATGTATATGCACTGTGAGAAAAAAAAAGTTCACTCTGCACTGTGCAATTTATTGCACCGTGCAAACGCCTAAAACCACTATGGCAACCTAGCAGACGGACTAGTAAGGCACAAATGCCATGTGTGCCATTTCTATTGACTATTTTAAACATAAGCCACAAAACCTCAATTTTTTTTGCAAATTGTTTGCTGAAAATCTCATTTATGTCACAAATTATATATGTACCTTCCACTGCAAAATAAATGAGAATCCAAAAACATTGAATCAAAACCCAAAAATGCCGCAAAATTTTCGACAAATCGGGCCAATCTGATTCATTTGGCCATATTCTTCACCTTTCGCCTCTCTTACGATTCTTGGCCAACAAAAATTTAAGGAAAAGCGTTCTGGACAAGGGCCAAACGAAGAGAGAGAAAAGAACGGGGGATCCATTCGCAGCTGTTGACCAGAAGGGTGTTTTTTCAGTGAAAGATTAGACGTCTAAACACTGCACAAACACGTGTTATGATTTGCATATTGCGAAGAGAAGCAATATAAGTGAGATTTTGAAGAGATTTTTAACTCGCGTTTTGCAGAAGATTCCGAGAATTTTGGGTCAAAAACCTCCAACTTTTCTTGTCTACAAGAGAAGTACCCCAAGTGCAACGTTCAGATTTTCATTAAATTTCGCACACACTTCGGTTATAGGCCACATATTAATTCCTGAAAATTTTAGCTCACGCTTTGCCGGCGCTATCGAGATATTCAACGATCTTTGTCGCCGAGAGAGCACGCAAAACGCGGAGGGTGGTCAGAGAGAAAAAACACTTTTTGGCCATAAATTTGCCAGTTTCGCAAGGAAAATTTTGATTATTTTGTGGGAACGTTACGCTCTACGTTAGAAATAGGAACAAAACTTTTCATGACAAAGTTTGCGAAAAAGTGTTACATTTTACAGCAAAGAAATTACAATTCCCTTCTGACAAGAGAAGAACCCCAAGTGCAACGCTCAGTTTTTCTCTAAAATTTTTGCACGCACCTCGGTTATAGGCTACATATCAATCAATTCCTGAAACTTTTAGCTCGTGCTTAGCAGGCGCAGATGAGATATTCAACGATCTTTGTGGCCGAGAGAGTACGCAAAACGCGGAGAGCGGTCACAGAGGAAAACACTTTTTTGCAATGGCTTTGTCAGTTTCGTGCAAAATAAATTAAATTTTTGTGAAAACATTACCGTCTATGGTAAAAATAGGCAAAAAATTTTTCACATCCAAATTCGCGAAAAAATGTCACATTTTCGCCAACTAAAAACCTCGGTCGTTTCTGCTAAGCGCGAGCTAGGAGTCTTCTCGAATAAGTCTTAGAAAAAATACTAAATTTGTCCCCAAATTTTATCAAAATCTGAGCGTCGCACTTGGAGTACTTCCCCTGTAAATTTCAAAAGTCATCCAAAAAATAGATTCAAATGTATGACTGGTACTTCCCCTGTTAGGATTCTACAATAACTCTCAAAATCACAAAATCACAAAAACTACTCTGCGCTTTAGTACTATCTCCAACATGACAACAAATTGGCTAAACATTTTTGGAATACGGCCCTTCAAAAGTCATCCAAAAAATAAATTCGAATTTTAGGACCGCTAAAAATTCAAAATTTCTCTGCTGTTTTTCCAAGAAATTCTGTCAATAAAAACAAGTCTTGCGCAACAGAAATCAACGCAAATCACAGCTAAAAATTCACAAAAACTTGATTTCCACTAAGCGAAGGCAGAAAAATCAATAATTATGTAATAATCAACAAAAGAAGGTGTATAAAAAGGAAAGAACTCATGAAAATTTATTCATACTGCTTGTAAATCTCTTGTAACGGCTGCTTCTTCTCTGCAAACCGCCAATATGTCAGTTCCATCAACTTCGACCACGACTACTTCCGTCGTCAGTGCCAAGAAGCCAATTTTCGACGAGTTGGCTTCACTCCGGCCTTTATATTCGGATTCCGAAGGCAGTTCGGATTCCAATTCTTCAACAGGCCCTTCGACGGATGCCTCAACGACTTCTTTGGCCATTCCCGTCAGCCGAAAACGGGTCCGAAGATCGCCCGAATTCGAAAAAGTCCACAATTCCTTGGATCAAATGGAACGAGAACTGGAGATCATCAAAGTGAAGATGTTGTGCTGTCGAAGTGCCGCACAACGAGCCATGATCAATTCGCAAGTGGAGCGGATTTTGGACAAGTGCCAAGAAGTGAAGGAGGAGGTCAGTCGGAAAAAGAAAAAATTAAATTAAAACCATCTAAATTAATATTGAATTTATGTAAATTGTAATATTTTTCTTGATTTTAATAATTGTTTTACTGTTTTATCTGAATAAACCTTAATAATATTAAATTTGGGAATATATTTCGAACAAAAAATATCCATTTTCCGCAATTTTTGAACAAAAAATTATATTATCCATGGCAAAAATTGTTGAAAAAATAGTCTTTTCTAGATTAAAACCAATTTCAAACGTCTTTAAATTTATTAATTATCTATTATAACGTATAAAAAGATATGAATTACAAGTATCTCAATATAATCTACTGCAAAGTGCATGGAAAGCATAATTAAAGCTGGGAAACTGAAAAAAATTAAACATTTTTTGATATTACCCTTAACAAATTCTGTTTACAGTCTTAGAATAATTATAGAACATCAATTTAGACAACTTTTCTAAATAAAAATTTGATAAACTAAAATAATTTCAAAAAATTTCAAAAAGTCCTATATTATTTTTGATTATTGCCCTAAAAATTCCTAAAAAACTGTCCTATCGCCCACTTTTAAGTCCCAAATTTCGTTATCTAGCCCTCTTCACCCTGACCCACAATCCCAGCAGTCCAATCAAATAAAAACCGACAATAAACCCCAACATGATCAGCAAATCCGGATAAAAATTGTCGGATTTGAATGAGAATCCATTCAAAATGTCCGAGGTTTGGATGCAATGAGTTTGGTTCCTCCGGATGCCTCCATAAATGCAGCCGGAGGCGGATTCCGCCTCCACGTTCTCCCATTCATTGATGGCCAGCACTTCAAAGCCGTACTTGAACCAGCTAAAGTTTTGGAGCCAGCTGATGAAGAAGGGCAACGAGCCAACGTTGGCGTAAAGGCCTCCGGTCAGCGAAAGGAGGCCGAGGATTGGGCCAGCGACCGCCACGGCCACCGAGTACGACGGGCATATCGTGGAGATCATAATTCCGGCGGCGGCCGAACATTGCTCAATTAGGATGCTGGCGGCTGAAAAAATGGAAAAATTAGGTGATTTTCTCAATTTACTGTTAAAACACGCCTGTCAACCCGGAATTCAAGTTCCTCCACAAACTACCACCATAAATTACGTCATCGCAAATTTATGTCGCAAATTTCAAAAATTTATGACCTGCACCATCATGTACAACATTTTTGTATCATAAAGGTCCAGAAAATCTCGTTTTCCCTCAAATTCCAAAACAATTAAACCCCACCGGGCTTGTTTTTCACATATTTCACAATTTTATCCTTAACCCAAATCGTGTTCTTCAATTTTTTCCAAGAATCATCAAAATTCCCTATGGATAATACAATTCTGATGTCCACAAAGTCAAAAATTCCCTTTACTCTATGAATTAGCTTCCATTAGCCTACCAATCATTTATTTTTCAATCCTAGGAACCTTTCCACCATGTCCAACCTTCGAAACACAATGCCAATCTTCGCGGGAAATAGAATTTTCAAATTTAAAACCCCTCCAAATCCTTCCACATTCTACATGAGCCCCAAAAAGGCTTCGAAACTCACCCATTCCCCACAAAAACGCCGACCAAGTTGGGATTAATCCAGCCATCACGTAGGTCAGGGTCATCATCACCAATCCATCAATGGTGAACAATGGTGCATATGACAGTGCTCTGGCAAAGAAGTAAGACGCCACACAATACAATCCATCGTGATATTCGCGGACCAGCAATGGGAATTCGAACGGTAGAAACGCGGTGACTCCGAAGAAAGTGTTGTAAATCAGCTCCGAAACCACGTAGAAGAGTGCGCCGTTCACGTTGGAAACGCCGACTTTTGTGTTTGTTGGGGTTTGAAAGTACAGTAGACCAACGAAGAGGCCCATAAATGTTTTTTGGATGAGTTTGGCGCGGGTTAGAGACGAATTTCGCCAATTGTCCAGGAGATCCCGCTTAAGAAGGGTTGATATCTAAAGTAAGGTCAATTTTGTGTCTTACCAAAATGAAAATTTAAAAGTAGCACTAATAGTGTAGGAGCCACAAAAAGCTGTACAAAACCAGCTTTGAAAAACAACATGCAGAAATGCAGAACAAATCCTAATTATATTATCCATGACCCCGCAAGCCAAACATTAAAAAGATCGATGTTTAAAAAAGATTAAACAACATATCATTTCTACACTAAAAACTACGCGACATACTCAGTTAAACTAGCCAATCAACAAAGAAAAACTAAAGTTAAATTTTTTCTAAATTACAATTATCTTATCCATGACCAACTGATTAAAAAATCTTTTGCATATTCCTAAAAACTCAATTCAATTTCCAAACTGTGATGTCAAAGCACGTGGAATAGCATACTTCATCATCTAATACAATCTGAAGGCAAAAATTCACCAAAAATCTCCATTTCAGACCTTATACTTGACTTTAATCTCAAAAAAACCAAAAAATCTTCCCAAAAACTCCAAAATTCTTCCTACATCAACTCAAAGCCGTTCGGACAAACACTCATGCTCTAATCCCTCACCTGTTCTCCAAAGCTCGCCATTCTCGGTGTATATTCGTCCAGAATATCTTGATCCATCTCCACTCCTCTGCACTTCTCGACCTTCTCCATGAACTTTATTGCGCCTTCCGATTCCTCAAATGCATTGCACACTCGGCCCATTCTTTGCCGTGAATCGTTCTCATTGTACGGTTCTATAGCCAGTTTTTCGATAATCAAGTCGGCTGGATTGTAATGCCTGGGGCAGGGGAATCCGCACTGTGCGAAGAAATCGACGGACTGGTTGGGAGGTCCAAAATAGGCCAAACAGCCGGCAGCGAGGAAAATTACCTGCAAAAATCAAACATGCCGCATTCAAAAATACTATTTACAATCCTATTTCTAAACTTTATGACCAAAAAATTTCGAAAATTTTAACTCCCGCCAATTTTTTTTATCTTGGCGTTCTGTTTTAACAGCTGGGAAACGGTCAAAATCGGTAAATTCGAGTTTTAAATACCATTATATGATCGTAACAAAAAGTAAAAAGCAATCTAGATCGTTTCCCATCCCAAAATTATATTATCCATGACATTTCACGCACTTTCCCCATTTTTTTCCCAAAATCAATTTCATACTTGATTAAACTTCATGTAAATTTCCGACGAAGGCTGATGGATCGTGCAGATCACAGTGTACCCTCTTTTGGCCAAATCTTCCATTACATTTACCACACTTTCGGCCATGGCCGAGTCCAATCCGGTGGTGGGTTCGTCGCAGAACAGTAGGGGTGGATGGTTCATTAGGGCTGATGCGAATGCAAGACGACGCGCTTCTCCGCCTAAACTCAAAATTTCAGTGCCAAAAAAATACCTTTTGCGTAGGTTTTTTCGTATTTTACCTGAGATTCCTTTGGTGATTCCGGGGACGCCAATTCTCGAATAGCGGCACTTCGTAAGGCCAAGTTGGGAAATCAGCTGCAAAAATTAACATAAAATCAGTTCAGAAAATTCCATTTTTATTGCTTCAATTACAATATTCAAATTTTACATAGGCCGCGCCCGGTAATTTTTTTAAAAAAACTTCCGCAACCTGCGCCCTAGCTTTAAAAAATTTCTGAACCAGATTTGTTCGTATTTTACAAGCCATACCTTTTCCGTCCCGAATTTAAGAAAACTTTCTCTTGTTATTTCTACGCTAATCGAGAACATTTAAATATTCCGCAAGCTGCGCCCAGGCTTTATAAAATCAAAAAATCAACCACAAAATGTGATCTTACAATCACATTTCCCTTTTACTGAATCGTTCACAGTGACTTTTCCAGGCTTTTACAATCGCATTCGGACAAATGTGACCTCCGCAGGCTGCGCCCTAACTTCGGCAAGATCTTTCGATAAAATAAGTTAAAAATTTTTTACAGAACCTTTTCATACGGTAATCGAGCCAATTCATACGGTAAACACCTAAATTCTGTCCAATATTCATAACAAAGCCTTCACTTACCTCATCAACTCGATTTTTCTTTTGTTTCTTGCTCAAGTCGGCCAATCTCAGGTCCGCTTGTGCTTCCAGATGTTCTTGGACCGTCAACGTTCCCACAAACAACTCGTCTTGCTGCACATATCCCGCGACATTCGTGATTTTGCTTCCCATTTCCACGCCGTTGATCAAAACTTCGCCCTCCACTTCAAGTCCCTTCAAATTTCGGCCAAGAAGTGTGTTCATCAAGGTTGTTTTGCCAGCACCCGATCCACCCATCAAAGCGACGAGTTGTCCCGGCTCGGCCAGACCTAAAACAATATTATCTTTATATAAATCCAAAAAATGAGGATTTTAACCCAAAATAATGTGATTTATCGCAATGTCCGGTAAAAAATCAAAGCAAATTTAGTGAATATCAATACCACAGAGCCGAACGCATCCAATTCTAATCATGAACATCATTTTTGCGCAAATTATTTAATATATTCTGTGAAAATAAACTTTTTATTCCAATTTTGAGCCGATTTATGCTATAAAATCGGGTTACACCCTAAAATACAGCTGTTTTGTTGTCTATAACAACGACGATTTGATAATATTGCTTTATCCAACAATTCAAATCCTTTAATTCTAAATTTCAATCATCGTTTTTCGATTTTCACTCATTTTTCCCGCAAAAAACTCGAAAAATCTCAATTTTTAATTACGAAACTGTTGAAAATCACTGTTGCAGTGTTCCAATCTCATATTGTCTCCCTTCTCTCCATTCTCTATACACTCTCACTCTCTCTTCGCTTAATGTTCTGCTCTTCCGGCCAAAATTCAAATTTTCGATTACATCATTGCGAAAAATCAAATTTATTGCGCAAATTTTCTGCGGAGAACAGAAAATTCGCTACTATATAAATATTCAATGTCCATTCTTCATTCACATTTCACATCAAGCTCCGGTTCTGTGATTTTCCAGCCTTACTCTACCTTCTTCTATCTAAACCATGTCCGCTGTGTCTCTGGCCCCTGTCTCCTTGAACAAGATGGCTGTTCCTTCAACTCAAGCCTCTTCCAAGTCCTCTACGGCTAGTTCAAGTCCATTGCAGACCGATGGTTCGTCCGATTCTTCACGACCATCTTCTTCGATGTCAGTGGCTGAAGTTCCTTTGAATTCTTCGGTCAACAGTGACTCCTCTGCTTCCAGTTCATCCTCAGAGGTTCACAAGCCCAAAACTCAGCAAGTCGAGGAGAAAGTAAGTAGAGTTTTAAGTTATTCTAATTTTATTTGACTTATGAAAACACATTTTTATATTATCCATGACATTAACCCTATCTCAATTTTTTCAGCTTCCATCAGTCCTCCGAAAACGTGCCCGACCCATTGAGAATCTCAGCTCTATCAACGCCAGTCTCGATCAAATTGAGAGGGAATTCGAGGTGGTCAAGGTCAAAATGCTGTGCTGCCGATCAAAGAAGCAAAAGATGCTGATCAATGAGGAAATCAACAGGATCATGGCCAAATTCGAAGAGATCAAAGCCTCTGTCCAGCCCAAGAAACTCAAGTTGGAGCCTAGACCCAATTCCGATGATCAAGATTCCTCTTCTACCAATTAATCTCAATAATATTTTAATAGTTTATGTGCTTTCCCAGTTGTTATTATAGTATCGGTTAATTATTGTTAGTTAGTTATTTTTAATAAAACAAAATATAAAATTTTCGGCATGTCAACAATCAATAGAGAGGATCACGGTCAAATTTTAGGATTATAGTCATCATTTGTTAAAATTTTTTTGCGAGCTGCGCCCTAGGATTATGTCACAGTAAAGTTTTCCCTACGCAGGCTGCGCCCAACACTTACCGCTAACATTCTCCAAAATTTTTCGTCCGGTCTGTGAATGGATGACATTAATCCCGTGCCACGACAGCCTCACTTCGGTTGCATTCTCATTAAATCGTCGAGGTTTGGCTTTAGCCGCACCGTAGTTTTTCGTTTTTGGTGTCGTGGACACCAACGATGAGGAATCATCGGGCAGGAGCAGACGAACCGTCTCACAATGGGCTGGATTCGCGCTGTTTAGGGCCATTCCCTGCAAAAAAATCTGATTTTAACACAAAATTAGCCAAAAAAATACGTTCATGCCGACATTGCACAGTGCGAAACATATAAAAAATGTTCTACATCAAAAATTCCCAGTTTAACCACCGAAAAATAAGGTAATCGAATGGAACGGGCGCTATTTCATTATGACAAAACCTCTTTGATTAAAAGAGCCAACGATTATCTTATCAGCAGCGGTATCAGTTTCACTAATTATAAAGGACAAAAAAGAATGGAGTCTGAACCTCGGAAAAGCCCGGTAATTTCGACGACATTAAAGGGCAATTTACTATAATTTCGGGCTAAAACTGACAATGACGTTATATAATACAAAATGGATTTAGTCCAAAAATAAAAAACAAGTAAAAAATTGATATTTTTAAGAATTCTCGAAAAAAGGCGTAATTTATCACAACGAAACTTCCGGCCAACGTCCATCACACTCTGACTCATCTATTCCAACTTCAATTTAGACATATTGTCCATTAAAACCTCTAAAACACGAAAAGACAAGTAGACAGACAGACAAAAGACTGCTCAAGGCTTTACCAACTGGTCACAAAATTGTCCAATATACTGTATTTTATTCCAATCTGTAACAATCAACATAATAATCAACAAAAAGTATCATTTCTTCACCGTTTATATCAATTATATTACCCATGACGTCATGTCTAATATAATTGTCATCTCATCCTTTATCCAATCATCTCTCGCTTTCGTCCTCTCATTCGCACTTCGGTAAGCTTGTCTATTGCTGATTTGGCACCTTTCCATCCGGAATTTCGATAACTTTCGAGGATTTTATCGGTCAAGTACTCCATGTGCACATGAGTTGTGCGTATTGCCCGTTCCAGAACGTACAGATCCACTCCAAAATCTTCTGGGGTGGTTTTGAAACTGGATAGGCCAAAATCCAGCAGAACGACCGACTTGGGGTCTTTATTTCGCAGCATTAAATTGCCAGTTGTCAGATCCCCATGTGCAATATTATTTTGATGTAATTTGGCGATTGTTTTGCCCACTGCCTCTCCGATTTCGAGTATTTGACTCTGCAAATAGTTATACTTTCATTTCAAGACAAAATTCGGCAAAAAAATTAAAATTTTGCCATGTACAATATAATCAGCTCACGGATGATATAAAAAATCGCTCAGAACTCACCCTACTCTCCTCGGAACTGTCTATTTCGGCGAGAAAATCCTTTATTGAGCATCCTGAGATCTCCTCAAAAATAATGGCGTTCTTTTCAGTGTCCAAAAAGTAGATCGAAGGCACTTGAATTCCAATATCTTTACATCTGATAATGGATTTCATTTCATTCTTCAGGCGTTCCCGTGTTAGCCTCTTGTCCAGTTCGGGATGTCGATATTTCTTGGAGAACCTGATCTTCTGAATCGCGGGCTTCCCGAGGAAAATGCACTTATACAATCGGGCTTCGGCACCTTGTGAATGAATCTCTTCGTTCTGTAGGTACGGGTAGGACTGATCGGCTTCTGAAAGACACTTCTACCATTTTTATTCGGCCATTACCTAAAAACGAAAAACAATGGAAGGCGTATTTTACCTGTTGGCTCGGTACTTTCTTCATCCTCTACATCAATACCATTTTCACACGATTTCTCGGGAAAAATTTCGGCGTTTTCGTCCAATTTGATATTTGAACCCATCTAAAATAAGACTAAAATACTGCCAACACAATAATCAAAGATAAAATAACGATTTGGATACTAAACCAAAGAAATCCTATCTTCACCATGTCAAGTCTAACATAATTTATAAAAAAATCTGCAAAAACAAAAGTAAATCAACAAAATATTTTAACAACCAACAAGACAACGGTGTTTGGCATGTAATCACATCGATTCCACATATTTTATTTCTCATCTTCGTCCGTTTCTTCCTCTTCTTCGCTTTCAGACTCTGATGGTGGAAGATCGATTCCTCGATCCCTTTCCCTCTTATGTTCTTCGTCGATTCTGGTCAGATATTCAGTTTGCTTGTCAATCAAGTCTTTGGAATCTTTACAAGCTCTGTAGATCTCCAGAACCTCCTTATTCAGCGTCAGGAAGTTTGGACCCCACTTGAATTTAGACATGAGAACTTCTGCAGCTGGAATCTCATTAATAATCCATAGTCCGGCGGCCAGAGCCTCTGCGCAGGTCAGTTTGCAAGGTGCACCATAATTAACCGGATTTGCGGCGATTAGAAATGGGAGAAGACGGTGTTCGTTTGCCTAAAACAAGGTGGAATTATTGAACAGTTTACAGGCAAAAGGTCTGTAAACATTTAAAAAACATATCAGAAATGGCACAAGGATGTAAATCAGTCCAGTTTCTATCAGTTCAAGTTCTAGAAACAATTTTTCGCAATTTTTTTGTCTTTTCCCATGTATAATATAAGAAAGCGTACAAACTTCAGAGAAGCCCCAAGACACGTACTCAAACCTCCCATAATATGTTTACTACGCCATGCTAGACCTTCATACCAAATTTCAAATATCGGCCAAAAATATTATGGGATTTCCAGCATAATCTAAATCTTCTCTCACCTCATTCCCTTATTCCAAACTCAAAATCAAAAAAAAATAAAATAAAACTCACTTTGACTCTGTGAATCGGCGTGCCTTCCACCTGATTCCACGAGCAATCCACAACGGCTAGCCCATTTGCCAGGATAAACTCGCGATCAGCCGGGGAAAGAGTGCTGGTTCCAGTGGGCGAGAGGACCAATCCGGGGAACTTTGATCCCAATTTTATCGTGCTCATCAATCCATGACGTTGCAATTTACGACCAGAGCATCTTTTAGGATCACATTGGTTAAAATCGAACATGGCTATTCGACAGGGCATCGCTGGAACCTGAAATTATATTATCACTAATGGTGAAGATGAAAATGAGTTTAAAAATGTTTCTTCAAGAGCCAAAGTTATCTTCAAACCGCTTCAGGAGATATATCGAGCATTCTCTAAAGTCCAGATAAATGCAACCTACAGAATCCGATCCTTTTCATCAGTTAAAATCTCTGATATTACCCATGAGGAGAATTCCCCAAAAATTGCCAAAAACTGCATCTAAACTTCAAAATCAAAACAAAACAAGTTACCTCATTCTCCTCCTCGCTTGAAGTCTCGTTTTCCACCTCAGAATCTCCATCTTCCCCACTTTCGTCTGTAACATCGAGCCGCTCCACTTGTTGAGAACATTCCGCTAAATCTCGCTCTTCCTTCGTTCGTCTATGGCCTTTCCCGTCGCCTCTATTACCTTGATTATGCCCTCCAAACCCTCTTTTCTTGTTCCTTCCCATTTTTGCAAAAGTTTTCCGAAAGAAAAATAAATTTTGAGGATTTTGACATTTGGTGACACTGTTATTGGAAAAATTATTGCGTAATGTCAAAGATAAGAAATGGTTGAGGAGGTTGTAAAATACGTTCTGATACGATCGTAGTAGATAAAATATCTAAGTTCCGTTATGATGACAAACAATTTTTATATTACTTTAGAGATCAGGTATATTTGAAGCAAAAAAGTTTTATATTTATTTTTGAAATTGATACGTTACTGCCCGAATACACAGTATTGAATTCTTTCTTCAAATATATAAATTATTTTGTCATCTATACAGATCATTCTTCGACCTTCTTTGCGTCAATTTTCTGTCGGATTGATTGACAATAGCACTGGTATGGATAACTTGTTCATAGTCGATGCAATACGGTTTCAAATCCACATTCTGATGTCCCATTGCAGTTCGGGCCATATTCTGGTATCTCCGCTGTTTTGGACAGTCTCCTCGCAACATATTCGGCAAATGACTGCCCAAATACATACCATAAACATCATGAGGAGCTGGGTAAAAATCTTCTTCCTCCTCTGGTTCCTCCTCGTCTTCGGGATAATTTCGCCTGCGGCAAGAGGGAACCTCGGGGATCTCCTTTCTTGTGTGACAGATACAAGTGAACAGTTGGAGGAAGACAAGGAGGAACTCGGCGATTGAAAGGACACACCAGCCAATCCAAAGCCCAGTGTTCCCATAGAGATTGTTGATCAGATCGAACGCCTAAAATACGATGAAACTGACAAGGGAAGTGCTCCAAGTGCGGCGCTCAGATTTTCTTTGAATTTTGCACACACTACAGGCATAGGTCACGTATCAATTTCTGAAAAGTTTAGCTCGCGCTTTGCAAAAATAGCCAAGATATTCAACGATCTTTGCGGCCGAGAGAGTAAGCGAAAGGCGGAGAGCGGTCACAGAGGAAAACACTTTTTGGCCATAACTTTGCCAGTTTTGGGCAGAAAAAATTGATTTTTTGTAGAAAGATTACACTCTATGATAAAAATAGGCATGAAACTTTTCATTGTGAAATTTGCCAAAATCAGGTGCATTTTGGCCAACTTTTGACCTAAAAATCTTAATTGTTTTTCTAGTAAGTTTCCTGATTCCTTGCACTTTCATTCTACAAAACGGTGACTAGACATGGCTTCCGGGCCGGTCCAAAAATCGTGTCCCGTTGATATCAATTCACCCGGAAATATAACGTTACTAAGATAGGATGAAAAATTATCACATTTTCGCCAACTTTTGATCTAAAAATCACGGTTGTTTCTGCAAAGCGCGAGCTAGGAGTCTAGCATGTGTCTCGAAAAAAATAAAACAAAATTTGTGCCAATAATCAAAATCTGATCGTCGCACTTGGCGTACTTCACCCGTGAATAAGAAATTGAACAATGCAGCCAAAATTGTATGTACATAGAATAATATATCAAAAGGGACCTAAGAATCTGATCATTACAGTAAATTTTATCTAAAAAATTTAATTTTGACGTAGAAATTCGATGTTTTTTACTAAAATCTCTCGCTATCAAGAAATTTTACGCCAAAAAAGCTCATTACAGTGACATACGATCATAATTGTGGTCAAAAAAGCTCTTACCGACATAGCCGGCGATTCTTGAATCGTATCGTAGCCATGTTCCACGTAATACACACGAACTCGAACGTTGTTCTCCCTAAAATCGAAATAATGAGTAAAAAGCGGTGATGATGACATAAAAAGGCTTGTAAAGCAGATAAAGTTTGCTCAAAATGGCTACAACAACAGTCCGGAGCTCTATAGAGACCCATTACTCCTTATACAGTCCTTACCGATAAACCTGTATGCAGTCCATGTTGTCTCTGCAGTCCTGGTCGAAGAAAAAGTTTCCGGTGGGCCAAACCGCATTCCTCAGCTCCGCCGTCACCTGCGTGTCCGCGCAAGGAAAGGCGCATTGACACGTGACGTTGTAGTAGTCACCATTTGCGGCAATGTAATCGGTGTAGCAGTCATCTAAACAGAAATAAGGTTTGTCCTAGCACGAAAACTTCAAGTTACATGAAGAAGTCTCCAAAGGAGCGCAGAACGTTGAGTTGCTGGTGCTATTGTCGACGGGGAATCTTGAGTCGGCGCAGCCACAAGCATCAACAACATTTTGTTGGAAACAGGAGCGCAGACAGCCCTGAAAACATGTGCAAGGCTACTATCATGTCATCATTGGGGAAGTATTTTTGAATTCATAAATAGTAGATCGCATAGAGACAATATACAGATAGAAATAGACCGTGTGCTCTTTGCGTGGGCTAGAGAAGAGCGACAAAAATGTAATGCGGTTCATAAAGGTGATTTTGATTATTTACAGAAGACATAACCCTAGCTACGGTTCGATATAAAAAGGAAAGAGCTCAAAATGCACAAATCGGATAGCCATCTAATAGGGGAAGCATCCAAAGTGCGACGCTCAGATTTTCATAAAACTTGCCACAAATTTAGAATTTTTTTTTGACATCGCGCTTTGCAGAAATGGCGAAGATTTTAAAATTGAAAGTTGGCAAAAATGGGACACTTTTTGGCGAATTTTGGTTTGAAAAGTTTCATGTCGATTTCTTGTAATGTTTCCGGCAAGTATTATATATGGCGAAAAAGTTTTTACCTCTCTGACCGTTCTCCGCGTTTCGAGTGCTCTCTCGGCCGCAACAATCGTTCAATATCTCGGATGTGTCTGGATAGCGCGAGCGTAAGTTTTCAGGGATTGATATGTGACCTATGCCTGTAGTGTGTGCGAAATTTAAAAAAAACCTGAGCGTCGCACTTGAGATACTTGTTTTGTCAGTTTCTTCGTATTTTAAGCGTTCGATCTGATCAACAATCTCTAACGACCGAAATGTTTTGATCGAAAATTGGCAAAGGTGTGACATTTTTTTGCGAATTTCGGTCAAAAGGTTTTATGCCCACTTCTACCATAGAGATTAATGTTTCTACAAAAAATTAATTTCTTCCGCACAAAACTGACAAAGTTATGGCCAAAAAGTGTTTTCCTCTGTGACCGCTCTCCGCGTTTCGCGTACTCTCTCGGCCGCAAAAATCGTTGAGTATCTTGGCGACCTAAAAATTTTTAGGAATTGACATGTGGGTATGTCTGACGTGCGTGCAAAAGTTTAAAGAAAATCTGAGCGTCGCACTTGGGGTACTTCCTTTGTTATTTAGTTTGGTATCATGTGATTGATTCCCTTACCTCCGTCGAGTAGTCGCCATCAAAGTAGAAGGGTTGATCTCGCTTCTTCAACGAATCCAAGTCATCGCACTCTCCGTACGGATGGCCGAGTCGTGAATATTGACTCTAAAATAATAAAAACTCCGCATCTTCCCATCGCCTTACCTGACTGATCACATGATCAACCATATACCCGGGCCGAACAAAATACCCGTCCACATTGGGAAAGGGGAAGTCTGTTTGAACATGAAGCACAACCTTGCCCCCCTCAAATTCCGTACTTTGAAGGTAATCGCTGACATTTAACGTCATGATTACCACCAGCCCTAAAAAGACATCTTAACACATCGTAGACCAAAGTTTACCATGAATACTGTCAAAAGAAGTTGTGTTATACCGTCCATTCGGGGTGTAATGATTGAACGTATAACAATATCCGTAATCCACGTCGTAGATCTGCTTGAAGTCACTGAAAATGACAAAATAAAGAGTTAAAAGTACGCGGTAATTAATGGACATGATGAATTCGTTAAAAGATTACATACCTAGCCATGTCACAAGCCACAGTATCAATCATGCAAGTTGAAATAAGCTCGGGCAGCTTGTAACAGACCTCATCCCTTTCTTCGGTTGTCATTCCCGCCGCAACTGTCACCAATGCCGCCCTCATGTTTGTGTTAATTGTCACTTGATTGTCAAACTCCTAAAATAGAATTTGAGACTAGCAGATCGTGTTATTATACTCAATCCCCAATTTAAAGCGCCGGGTCGGCTACTTAAATCCTTGGAAAACGAAATCTCAAAAAAGGAATTTTCTCACCGATGACAACAAAAAAATTATGGTGACATTCTACATGCTTCTAATAACTATTTTACTATTTGCAAGTTTGCCGACTTTTGTTTTTCGTGACAAGATATAAAAAAACTTTTTTTGATGAATTTCCAGAACAAACGCCACAGGTCAAATCGAAAAATAAAGTCTTCAAGAGGGCGATTCGTCTTTGACACTTCGCAACATCGAAGAAAAGTCATTTTTTGGGTATCTAAATTTGCCATTTCTTGTTAGAATTTGCTGAAAAATATCGCAAATTGTTCGAAAAAATTATTTTATTATGTGTTGACAGTTATTTTGCCGTTTTCCGTCAAATACTGCCTATAGACGTAAATCAAGGAAAAAGGCGGCAGTGAGGAAAATAATTTTTTGCACGTGTTGCGAAGTGTCAAAGACGGAGTCGCCAACTTGAGGACTTGTCTCTGTCTTGCTTTTTCGATTTGATTTCCGGCACCACGCTTGCAGTCATCCCAACGACAGGATCCAGGACGCCTCGAGTTGAAAGGGCCAGTACAACTACTTTTGAATTACGCTGTTTACGGTGTGGAAACAAAATGTCCAAAAAGTTTTTTTGTTTACTGTACCAATAACAACTGGAAAAAATAATGGTGAGATTCTACATGCTTACTAATAATTATTTTACTGTTTGCAACTCTGCCGTCTTCGTTTTCGCTTCAAGACACAAAAAACCTTTTTTGACATTTCGTTTCACACGCCGTAAAATCCAAAAGTAGTTGTTCTGGCCTTTTAATGCAAAAGGCGTTGTAGGCCCTCATAGTCTACGGGCTGATAACGTTGAAACTGTTGTTTAAACTAGATGATTTGGCAGTAATTTTTTCAGGGGCTGACAACGAAGCCTTGCAAGTCGAGAAACTTTTTGGACAAATTTCTATTTTAAAAGCCTTTTTTATACGAAGCCAATCGTAGCGAAAACTTACACTTAACCCATAAGCATTCGCCACTTCCCTCAAGTAATCATCGTAATCCGTTGTCGTTGCAGCTGCCGACGTTGTTGTTGACGTTGAAGTAGTTGTGGTAGTCGTTGAAGTCGATGTTGAAGTGCTGCTCAAAGTGGTTGTAGAAGTAGATGACGGACTTGAAGATAATGTTGTTCCCAAGGTCGTAAGGGCAATACTAGTTGTCGTCGGGGTCGTTGAGGATGTTGTTGAAGGAGTAGTAGTAGTGGTTGTAGTTGTTGTAGACGTAGAAGTAGGAATTTTTGTTGTCGTTGTACTCGGAGTAGTAGTAGTGAACGTTGTCGTACTTGTTGACATTGTTGTTGAAGTGGTGCTAGTGGTACTAGAAGTACTTGAACTTGTACTTGTCGACGTTGTGGTAGTGCTTGTAGTAGTACTTGATGTTGGAGTTGTGGACATTGTCGTAGACAGAGTTGTAGATGGAATCGTACTTGTAGAGGTTGAAGTCATTGTACTTTTCTTTCCTGTAGTTGTAGTGGTACTTGTTGATGTAGAAGTCGATGTGCTTGTGAGCGTTGTAGTTGTCGTACGTTCCGTACTCGTGCTTGTTGATGTTCTCAGGGTAGTTGACGTTGACGTAGAAGTCGTCGATGCTGTTGTACTTGTCGAGGTTGTTGTTGGAGTCGTTGTCTCAGTCGTTGTTGTTGAAGTCGATGTTGAAGTTGTTGAGGTACTTGAGCTGGTGGTTGAAGAACTTGTCCACTTGGATGTTGTTGTTGAAGGTGTAGTAGAAGAAGTCGACGTGGTTGTAGACGTTGTAGTTGGTGTTGTAGAAAGCGTAGTAGTTGTAGTAGTTGAACGTGTTGAGCTAGTAGTCGTTAAGCTTGTGGTTGATGTGGAAGATGGTGTTGTTGTAGTGGTCTTTTCAGTCGTTGACGTACTAATTTTAGCTGTGCTCGTCGTTATAGTGCTCGTAGATGTACTTAGGCTTGTTGTTGGTGTTGTTGTTGTACTACTAACCGAGGAAGAACTTGATGAAGTTGTTTTCGGAGTTGTGGTGGTTGTAGTGCTCGTTGAAGTCGAGGTCTTTGTTGTTGTAATAGTAGTGCTAGTAGTGCTAGTAGTACTTGTAGTACTTGTAGTCCTTGTAGAACTTGTAGTACTCTTAGTACTATTAGATCCAGTAGTGCTAGTAGTACTAGTAGTAGTCGGATTTGTGGTACTAGTTAAAGTCGTAGTAGGTGTTGTAGTCGTACTAGTTATGGTAGTTGTAGTCGGAATGGTAGTACTTGTAATTGTGGTAGTTGTTGACTCAGTTGTTGTTGTTGCTTCCGTACTACTAGAAACGTGAGTAGTAGTCGTTACTTCCGTCGTCGTTGTCACTTCCGTCCGCGTAGAATGCTCCATTGTGATCTCGGTGGTTAGCTCCGTGGTCTCCAAAGGAGTTGTCGAAGGGCATGTTGTCAAATCGCATAAAGTATCGTAGTAATGCATGTCGCCGCAGTCCTCATTGTCGTTGGTATAAGGGCAGGAATAATCGCAAATATCTTTACAATAATAATTGTAGTAGGCATCGGAGATGTTCGTGTTCATATCCGCTATGTACTGAGTGTTATTGCAGCTGGAGTAGGAGACTTTGACTTCATAGTCGGTATCGTCCTTGGAACAGGCTGAAATTTCAAATTTAAGACATAGACTTTGCATAGGTGTGATAACAAAGATGACAAATGGGCCAGGGAGATGCTAGATTCGTTAAATGAGCAAAACGAGTACGTCTGAATCTCGCTTTTACGGCTTGGAAGACGAAATGTCACAGAATTTTTGCTGTCCCTCTTCGTAAAACGAAATTGGCAATAGTTCGACATACTCAAATACATTGTGAAATACGTCCTCGGCAGTTTTAATATCATTTCTAATTTGTTTTCAGGGCGTGGGGAGAATAACAAAACCGGTGACACTTCGTCTTTCAAGCCAAATATTTTTTACATATAAAACAAAAAAAAAACTGTAATAGTTTTATTAAAAATAGGCTCCAGTCCAAGAACTTGCAATTTGAAATGTGATGTCAAATTGAATTTTTGATATGAAAATAATTGCAATGAAACGTGAAAAGCAATTTCCAAAAATATAAAAAAAATTTTGCAAAAGTTTGTTTTTAAGTCAAAATTGCGTTGAAATTAAAACGCGGGGGTTTCTTTGAAAAAAAGCGGAAGTGAAAAAATGCAAACAAAATTTTGCCTTCTTTGGCCGCTCTTCTAACTCCGTATTCTCACCCGCGCTTTGCAGAAACGACATTTTTTTTCACATGATTTCTACCGTAGAATGTAATGTTTCCACAAAAAATTATTTTTTTCAGTACGCAATTTTTAAAGTTATGGCCAAAAAGTGTTTTCCTCTCTGACCAGTCTCCGAGTTTCGTGTGCTCTCTCTCTGCCGTAAAGATCGTTGAATATCTCGGCTGTGCCTGCAAAACGCGAGCTAAATTCTTCCGGAATTGATATGTAGCACCTGTCTGACGCTCCTACAGCGTTTCACGGATTTGTATAATATATTATTATATATAAACAAAAAATGCAACATACCCGGCACCTGCATCATAGTCGTATATCCCGGATTTTTATTGCAGATGCGATACCAAAAATTGTCGCCGGTCTCGCTGGACTTGCGATAATAAAAGTTGCAATTGTTGCCAGTGTTGTACTTGCACTTGTTCGTGATGTAGTTCGTTATCGGATCAATGGGATCCGCTTCATTCGGATCGGTAATCGGATAATTGGACGAGGCGTTGACCATGCAATTCCCAATCTGCTTCAAAATTCCCAATGCTTTGCTCTTGAAGGTGCACTCCGCACTCTTACTTCCGCAGATCAGAGACTTGGCACAACTCGACCACATGGTGTCAAAGTAGTTCAGATAGGTCGAAGTTAACGTGCTCATGATGGAGATTGTGCGAGTACTACCACTGCCACCTAAAGAAGAAAGTTTGTACTCTTCCGTTCGCTGGAGAGATTTTTGGCGCTTGCACTGTGCAAAAAAGTCAGGGTACAAGTGACAGCCGACAAAACCCTGTCGCACGGTGCAAAAAGCAAGAAATTGCACAGTGCAAAGGGAACTTTTGTTTTTGCACAGTGCGAGGGACGAGTAATGCCTAGGCCTTAGCTAATAAAAATTTTGGAACGCCGTTTGCAGGGATGACCGAGATATCCAAAAGCGACTGCCCAAAAAGGCGTATCGCACGGTGCAAAAAGCAAGAAATTGCACAGTGCAAAGTGAACTTTCGTTTTTGCACAGTGCATGCCGCCGAGATATCTCTAGCGACTTTACAAACGGACTATGCCAGACGCCAAGCTCGCGGTTTGCAAAAACAACTAACATTTTTAGGTCAAAAGTAGGCAAAAACCCGACACGTTTAGCTAACATAAACATGAAAAGTTTCATGCTCAACTTTTGTTTCGCGCAGTGCAGAAATCACTCTACCGACTTTGCGGACTAGTATGGTGAGAAAGTGCATTCCAGGGGGCAGTACAGAGATAATTGTTAAGCTGTCCCCAAATTTATACCATTCTGTCCCCAAATTATACCATTCTGTCCCCAAAGACCTGTCCCCAAATGGGAGTTCGGAAGCTGTCCCCAAAATATTTCCAATATGTCCCCAAATACAAAAATTAGTCTGAGGGCATATTTTAGGATCACCTGCGGCCGCTCCGGCCTAAAAACTTCGAATTCGAAGTATGCGGTGATTGCGCAATAAGCAAAATTTCACAAATTTTTCGAAACTATGCGATGTAGGGGTAATCGAGGTCGCTGATTTCGAAAATTATATTCATTTTTCATAATTACTACTTTTTTTCTTAAGTAGTACTGTAAAGTAGTAATTTTTTGACTTTTTCCAATGCATAGTCGATTTATAGGTGATAATAGGCGATTCTATGTTGCTATTTGACATAAACCAACTTTAAAAGGACAGTACAGCTACTTTTGAATCGCGCTCTTTACGGCGTGGAAACGAAATAATGTCCAAAAAGTTTCTTGGTCTACTGTACCAATAACAACGGAAAAAATGATGGTGGATAATAGCGTACGTATATGCTGACTTAAAATTATACACTGCTTTGTATTACTGCTTACAATCTTGCCACCTCTGTTTTCAGGGCATAAAAACTACGATTTCTGCGATATGCACTGCGAGAGAAATTTGCACTGTGCAATTTTATGCTTTTTGCACCGTGCAATAGACTTTTTTGGCTGTCGCTTGCACTTTAACATTTTTGCACAGTGCAAGCACCAAAAATGACTCGAGCGACTTTCCGCACGGACTAGTAGAACTGTAAGGCGACACTACGCTGAGCATCTCATAACCTACAATCAACATCGATTTTAGCGCTGTCGGTGCAGTTATGAATCGTCATTGTACTTCCGTCCTGCGCCGTGGTCGTTTTTGTTGGGCAATCAGCCGACCAGTCGGTTGTGGTCTGCGCTGTTGCCATTGTAGTGGGCATTTCTTGCATTTCATCGGGCGCTTGACGTTTCTCCCGATTCAGAGGCGTTGACGCACTACCAATACCACTTGTAGTATTGTTGTTACTGTTAATTGAATTGCTAACAAATGTTGTGGCATCAGTACTAGGGGCGGCACTATTGCTCTTCGATAAAGCCGTTTTCTTGTCATTAATGAAGTCATAGGCACGCAGCTGAAAGAAAAATGGATTATTGAGAATATAAAGCCGGCCTCATACTAATAAATCCAGTGATGGAACTTTGTAGGCTTCACTCCTTTTGAACGGATTCAGGTTACAAAACGTGACGGCTGGGAACGGCATGTTGTTTGTTGCGTATAGCTGAAAATGGTTTTCAAGGTACTCGAAAATATTATACTAGTCCGTTGGTTAAGTCGCTAGAGTGATTCTTGGCGTTCGCACTGTAAAAAAGTCAGCGTGCGAGCGACAGCCAAAAAAGCCAATACAACTACGTTTGAATCGCGCTTTTCGGCTTGGAAAACACAGTGTTTAAAACGATTTCTTTGCCTGCTGAACCAACAACGACAAAACAAAATTGTAATGACATTTCACATGCTTACTGTTAATAGTTTTACTATTTGCAACTTTGTGGGCTTTGTTTTTGTGGCAAGAGACCAAAGACCTATTGCACGGTGCAAAAAGCAAGAAATTGCACAGTGCAAAGTGAAATTTTGTTTTCGCACAGTGCATGTCGCGGAGATCACTTCAGCGACTGTGCGGATGGACTAGTATGTACTGCATTTCTTGATGTCACTATCAACAAGCAGCGGTGTGCCGTTTTTTGGATTTCACGACGGAGTTTCGTCAAGAGCCCAAGCAGGCTCTAAATGACTACTAGTCCGTTAGGAAAGTTGCTGGAATGATTTTCGCGACATGCACTGTGCAAAAACAAAAGGTCACTTTGCACTTGCAATTTCTTTTTTTTTGCACCGTGCAATATGCTTTATTCGGCTGTCGCTCGCAACTATTTTTGCACTTTGCTTGATTTTTTTACGAATTCGTTGCTTACACAATAAAATGTATGTATCAATTCATAGAAAATACATGCCTACCGCGTTTTATAGGCTTCCCATTGATTGAAGTGGCTGTCAACTTGTTACTAGTCCGTTCGCAAAAACGCTGGAGAGATTTCGGCGATATGCACTGTGCGAAAACCAAAGTTCACTTTGCACTGTGCAATTTCCTGCTTTTTGCACCGTGCAATAGGCTTTTTTCGGCTTCGACAATTTTTGCACAGTTCAAGCGCCAAAAATCACTCCAGCGACGTTACGAACGCACTACAACAGGACATTGGCCATTTTGAAGCCCCCCCATTTTACCTGGATATTCGTATTCTTCCCATACTGTAGATACCCAATGATCAGTTGAACTGATTGATAAAGAAACAGTCCGATCATAACCAGCCCAATGAAGATCCAAAACCCCCGCCAATGGTTTTTCTTGGTCTCGGCGGCATGACTTATAGCTGAAACATACAACAATATAATTTTCGTAACTTTTCGGTTCTTTTTGTATATTATTTTAGACGCTATGACCTACCGACAAAGCTGCCAGTCCAATGAATCCAGTTCTTGGAGAAAATTACTATTCCCATGGTCGTATTTTACCTATTACATTAGGAGAGAAAGTTACACAAAAAAAATGAAAAAAAATTTTTTGGATAGTACCTCAAATATCAGAGTCTCTCGTATGACTTGTTTACAGTACGACTGCTTGAAAAGGAGGAGATCGAAAAGTTTGCAATTGACGTCCACAAAATATCAAAAATGTCGGGGCCGTTGCTATATTCGCTCCGTGTTCACTACCCGCGTTTTATAAATATTCGAAGAGGACGGGAATCATCAATTCGAATTCAACTTTTTGATTCTTTAGAAGGACGAAAAAGAAATGAGAGGGTTGGAGAGGGATGAAGAGGATTCGACAGACATAGCAACCGGCCCCGGTTTTCGACAATTTTAGGTATCGACCGGTTTTATAATATTACCGTGGTAATGACAACACCGTCAACGTCTGTACGACAAAACTGTAAGGGGTCACAAAACTTGTTCGTTAAAGGCACGAAACAACTACATTTGAATTTAGAGACGAAATGTCACAGTTCTTGGAGGACGAAATGTCACAGAATTTTTGCTGTCCTACGTTGCAAAACGAAATTGGCCACAGTTCAAAATGACCAAATAGATAGTAACATACATCCCCAATAGTTATTAAATTATTTCTATCTTTCTTTAAAGGAGCTAAATTTAAATTCGCTTTTGCGGCTTGGAACACGAAATGTCACTTTTTTCGGCTACAACGCCTTTAAAACAAGGAAGAGATAATTTTAAAACTGTCGAAGATGTAATTTACAATCTACTTGATTATTGTTAACTATCGTCAAGTCCGTTTCACATTGACGGAAAGCAAACATCAAAAAAATTGTATGATATATATAAAAAAAACGTTCTGGGACATTTCGCCTTCATAGTCGTAAAAGCGAGATTCAAATGTAGTTGTTTTGGTCAAAAAAGCGAGATTCAAATGTAGTTGTTTTGGTCAAAAAAGCGAGATTCAAATGTAGTTGTTTTGGTCCTCTAAATTCTGCTTGCACGCCGAGCCTAGAACACATCGATTTGTGAAGACTTTAGCTCTCATTTTGCAAAGCAACCGATATATTAAGCTTTCGTTTACTAAGAGAAATTCTCCGCGAAGCGACGAGCTGTCCGACAAAAACACGCGTTATGGCCACATTTATTGAGGTATCTGCACTGTGCGAAAATATAAAATCCTAAAATTTTTTCTCATTTTACAGATTTCTTGTCATTTTGGGCGCTAGAAAGATTATTTTGATATTAAAACAAAATTTTTGTCGAAATCTTTTTCGTTAAACATGAGCAACATGATCAAATATTTGTCTTCTCACCGTTTTTCAAAATTCTTTCACTTATTGTACTCACAAAACGCAAACAAGAGTAATATTTAGGGTTCAAAAAATAACAATGAACTGTAAGCAGTATTTATTCGGGTTCACTTGCCCGGATTTTCATTGATTTCATCTGTTTGAGCGTTAAAATCATGAGATTTTTGACTGTATTTCTACTTGTTCTACTTGTCGCTACTACTGTAACTGGTTTAAACAGTAATCGGAAACGGTGTTCGGCAGTCAGCGAATGCCGAAACTTTTGCTATCAAAGGAGTGCCAAATGTTCGGCCCAAGGATACTGTAAATGTGGAAGATCGAATCGAAACGCCCGAGGCAATGGGCGCTCCGTTGGACGGGGCTTTGGATACTATTAACTGAAAATTTTTTTTTTGAATCTTGTTGCTTGCGAATAAAAACATTGTATTTTGTAAAGACCAAAGCAACTACATTCGAATTTCGTTTTTACTGCTTGGAGGACGAAATGTCACAAAATGTTTTCTGTCTCTCGTCGTAAAATGGAATTGGCGATAATTCGAAATGATCAAATAGATTGTCAAATGCATCCTCAGCACTTTTAAAATGATTTCTACTATGTTTTAAGGGCGTGGGAGAGCAAAAAATTTTGTGACATTTCGTCTTCCAAGCGGTAAAAGCGAAATTCGAATATACTTGTCTTGGTCCGTTGAAAGTGCGGATATTTTGATGAAAGTAGGCATAAATAAATATGAATAATTTTTTGAAGACATATTCAAGACTCTTAGCTCGCGTTCTCCAGGAACGACCAAAATTTTTAGTCCACAAAGAGAATTAAAACCTTTTTTGCTAATATTATATTTTTCCGTATTCAAATGACTTCAAAAGACCATATTGAAGATGGAAAACGCCGAGAACTATCATTTCTTCCGCATTTTCGACCGAAAATTCGGTCGACTCGGTGGTTTTTTCACTTCCAAATCTATCGGCTGTTTTTGTGGAACGAAGCTTGTGCAAATCAACGATGAAGCGTGGAGGACACAGGCCTGCTCCAGGTGTGTTATTTTTAGATATTTTTTTTTTATTTATATTTGCCGCAGGTGACATTTTATACGACAATTTTTCAACTTGAAAAATAAATTTCTTTCGTATAATATGTCGCATATTTTTGGAATGTGCTTGGAACCGTATCTTGTGTAGTATGAGAGATACAAATTTAAAAAATCTCCATAAGCGACATTTTATACGCAAAATTAGACATTATTTATTGCAAAAACTTTTCATCGTATAAAATGTCGCCTGTTGGTGCGAAAGCACAAAAATGGATTTGAAAGGGTGGTAATGGACATTTATGTCATTTTCACTTAAATATTTCAGCCCGTGATAACAGGAAAAGTTGCCCAACTCAGAACGTCCCAAACAATCACCGAAGCAACAGCAAAAATAATAAGTCCAAGATGGTGGATGTCTCGCCTCCGCCACCCATAAAGAAGACCAATCATGCGGAGAATATTTTTCAACGGGAAACTGAAATAATACTTGACAGACATTAGTAAGCTATGAAAGTCTTGGGCCAATTCTTATAACTTTATGCAGATTTTTTATTGAAAATTGGTGTTTTAGGCTTCTTAGAGACTTTATCGTTATTTCTGATTGGATTCGACTACTTTTCCTAGCTATATTTGTCATTTCCAGCGGCACAATCAAGGAATGTTTGGGAAGAGGAAACTTCAGTCAAGTGTATCTTCTACAGGGTTTTGGCAAAAGAGTTCAAGCCGCCGCATTGAAAATTGCAGCCGAAGAAGAAAGCAACGAGGTGCAAGTAAATATTTACGTTGATTACATTACTCAGAATTAGCATTGTTTTCCATTTTATACGATAAAACGTGTTTAGCACGTTTCGTCGTATAAAATGACACCGCCAAAGTGAATAAAAAAATTGTTTACATAACCTGTCATCATATCGCTTCTAAAACTAAAAAAAAAAACGCTTTCCGTGTTTGGCTACCGGAATGACATTTTATACGATGAAACATGTCTGGAGATTTTTCATCGTATAAATTGTCTCCATACTCGATTTAACGGTGACAACATCTATTACCTTGCATTTTAGGTAGAGGGTGTGTTACTTAAGTCCATCCATCATTACGAAAAGAACATGCACCATTTCCCAACCATCTACAATTATGGGTCATTCTATATTCGTGACAGGAAGTTCCGGTACTGCTTGATCCAGCTGTTGGGTAAAAATCTGGTCAATCTCAAGACTGATTACTGCAAGGACCGTAAATTTTCGCCTAGCACGTTGGCTCATATTGCAGTGGAAACCTTTGAGGTGAGAAACATTTTTCATCGTATAAGATGTCTGTGATGTTTGAAAATAACTAATGAAGGTTATTATTCTAGCCTGTCTAGCTCTACCGCCGTCATTCATGTGTATTGTTGTATCGACATTTTATACGATCAAACATGTTTGGTCGTATAAAATGTCGCTTTTAGCCAAACACTTTCCTAAACCATTCAAATTCTTTTGTTTTAGGCAATCTGGCATCTGCACAACCTCGGATTTGGTCATCATGACATCAAACCGCAGAGTTTTGTTTGTGGCCGCATGCCGGAGGAGGCTCGGATCTACTTGGTTGGATACGGGAACGTTCGATATGTTTTCCATGGTGAAACCTTTGTGTAAGGTACCACATTGTTGGATCAACAAAGTTTCAGCAAACCCACTTCGGAGTATCGGTTTTCGGGCACCATGAAGTACTGCTCGATGAACGCCCACCGCAAAAAGCATCCGGATCTCACGGATGACCTGGAAAGCTGGATCTACATGATGTTCGAGCTGTATTATGAAGGGTGTCTGCTGTGGAAAGCGACGGATCCGCCAGAGGAGATTGCAGCGGCAAAGCTGGTCTTTCTGAGGGATTGCGAATACGCCTATAAGGAGGTGCCGGATGTGTATAAGAAGATGGTACATTATGTGAAGGGCTCGGAATACGGAAAGAAGCCGGATCATAAAATGTTGTTCACCCTTTTGAAAGATTTTTGCAAAACACAGGGCGGAGTACGTGTCCCAATACGAGCGTGTGCCTGTTTGTAGCAACTGTTTCAAAAATAATTTCCCTTGGGCAACTTGGTGACATTTTATACGACAAATTTTTTTTCACTGAAACACGTTTGATCGTATATATTGTGGCGCTTTGGTTCAGTAACAGCTTGGGTCAGCGACAATTTGGGTCAACGATATATCAAATATAGGTGTAAACTTTTCAAGGTTTAACCCAATTTTCAACAAAATTTTTTTTTATGTATCCCGAAGCGAAAACATTCCGAATTTTTAGCTTATATATGATATATCGTGGACCCGGGTTGTCATTGGCCCGAGTTGTCGCTGACTCGAGCTGTCTGTCCCTGACCCGAGTTGCCATAGCGCCACATTGTATACGATTAAACGTGTTTCATTGGAAAACATTTTGTGTCGTATAAAATGTCACCAACATTTTGTTGCACTAGGGAAATGTTTTTGAGACAATTGCCACACACAGGCACAGAAAGCTCTTCAGAGTACTTTTGAATTGCATGATCGCCATGGGTGCCATTTTATACGATGAAATTTGCTTGGATGCTTTTTAGCGTATAAAATGTCTTTTCTTTATGATTACTAATTGCTTTTAGGTTACACGCAGTAAAGTCGAATGGAACAAAAGTTTCGGGCGCGTTTGGGGTTTCAGAAGCTGTTGCCGTCCTCCCTTACACGCACACCTTTTATGGTGTCTGAAGCACGATGACTGGCACGGAGGCGACAAGTTTAGAAGTATAAAACAATCAGTGGTAAGTTCATTACCTACTTTATGACTGTGTCGTCCCTTCTCATGTGACTAAATATTTTTGTATTTTAGACGCTCAAGGTGCAAGAAACAGTGAACAACAATGAAACGGAAGATAAAAATGGCAACGGCAAGACCGATAAATAGCTTCCAGAACTCAAATTTTTATTTATTCGTGTTGTGTATACAGCTATTAAAATGTCAACTCGTTGAAATCAGAAAGAGACATTTTATACGATCGGAATTTTGTTGGTGTCGCCTAAGTCGTATATTGCAGTGGAAAATGAAAATTGAACAGCTTCAATGTAATTTACGGTCACGGAATATTTATTTTCCCTGTATGCGACCTGTCATACGATGAAAGATGTTTCTTTCCACAAACATATTTGATCGTATAAAATGTCAACGGTGTCGTTAACACTAAATAATCGACCAAACTAATGAATTGTGGTACTGCAGCCCCTATTTTCACCAAAATTTGGCATTAAATTTTGAATCCTCATAATCCACATGACACTACGTCGACATTGTATTGATTTTATTGACATTCCGCAACATTTCTAAAAAATATAGAAAATATATTTTTTTGGAGCGTATTGGAAGGCTCCAATTCAACGAAATGAAGTGCCAGATATGTTGCGAGCGCATGGCCAAGATCAAAGTTGCCAAGACACAAAAATTGGCATGTCCGGAGTGTTTTATTTTTTGGTTTGAGGAAGTAAGTGGCCAAAGTAATATTATTTATTTTTTATTTAGGCAGCGTGTAACATTATACATGATAAAGGCATGGTTGGCGCGTGTTTTAGGCTTCTGAGATTAATGTTTGATTCAATTTGATATGGAGGACATCATTTTCTTTGTTTCAGGACGTGTACGAGACGATAAAGCGGACAAATATCTTCAAGCGGGGAGACAAGGTTGCGGTTGGTGTGTCAGGAGGCAAAGATTCAACTGTTCTTGCGAATACGTTGGACGTGTTGAATAAAAGGCACGATCTGGGGTTGGACCTTGTTTTAGTCTGTATAGATGAAGGAATTGCTGGTAAGTTAGTTTATTTTTATTTTTCGGGTTTTAGATGCCTTTTTCAAGTTGTTTCCGAAGAGAACACATTTGTTTTCATGCGGAAAGAGGCAGAATTCACTGGAGTATCATGCTAGATGTGGTAGTATAATGTTTTGATGTTTTCACTCGATTTTTAGGGATGTTTTGACGGAAAAAAGATGTAGAATAGTTGAAGAAACCGTCTGGGTTGCTAGTTATAGTTTTTAAACGAAGGGAAGCTGCTAAAATTGTTTCGTTTGCCTAATTTTCAAACTCTTCAGGCTACAGAGATGGTTCAATCGAAGAAGTCCATAAAAATGAATCGGAACTTGGCCTGAAACTAGTGATTCTCAGTTATAAGAGGATATATGGCTGGACAATGGATGAAATAGTGAAGAAAATTGGAAATAAGAACAACTGCACCTTCTGTGGCGTCTTCCGAAGACAAGCACTGGATCGAGGAGCGATGTTAGTGGGAGCCGTGAAGCTGGTCACGGGTCATAATGCCGATGACATGGCCGAAACTGTCCTGCTGAACATGCTGAGAGGAGATGTCCTACGTTTACAGCGATGTACGGCTCCAATGACGGGACAAGAAGGACAATTGCCGAGAGTAAAGCCATTCAAATACACGTATGAGAAGGATATTGTAATGTATGCGTATCATCGGAAGTTGCCTTATTTCTGTGTGGATTGCAAATACGCCACGAATGCCCATCGAGGTTATACAAGGTGGGTTTTATATTTTATATGATTTGAGGTACAAAACATGAGAAAATAGGTAAAATATGGACATTTTTGACTAATCTCTGGTTGTAATGGCCGTGATAAAATAGTGTGAACTGCTTTAAAAGACCTAAGAAGGGGAAAGCTGCATTTTTACTGCTTTTTGTGACATGGGATTCGAACCCTGGACTTTTTGATTCCTAGGCTAACACATTGTCTGCTGCGCCTCAAAGAAACGTACCGTATTTTAGGCCGTTTTGGAAGTCTGATATGACAATAATTGTGAATTGTTGTTACGGCTGGAAAAGAGCGTTTTGAATATATTCTAGGTATGGATATTACACTAGACATAAAAAATTTTGTTTTTTTTTATTCAAAAATAATTTTTTCAGAGTCCTTGTAAAAGAGCTGGAAAGAGAACGTCCCCAGGCCATATTGGACTTAATCACCTCAGGAGATCAGATTGCGGCCAAGGACGACATAAAGCAACCCGTCGAACGGAGGTGCGACCGCTGTGGATTCATGTCAAGTCAGACAATTTGCAAAGCATGCTTGTTGTTGCACGGCTTGGATACGGACAACATATCGCTGGGAGTGTCGAAGAAAGGGAAATTGACCGACGAGGAGGTTACCGAGTTGACCAAAAATAAAATCGAACGATTGGCCATCGATGAGAACCGCAATAATAAGGTCGGATGTGGAAATGGATGTGGAGAAGGAGGTTGCGGTGGAGCAAATGTGGATTTTTAAGAGAACTGAGGCCTGATTGTATTGTTGCTGTTAAGTTTTTGTTGATTTTCGGTGATATTATTGTTGTACAATAAAATTTATATATTGTTTTAGGTTTTTGATAAATTTTAGTGGGATTTTTGTTGTTTTTTTAGTGCTGAAAGACACATTATGGAGGGAAAAGATGTAAAATGGTTCTAAAAGTATTTTTAAACCGCTTACGACAATTTTTTTGATTGTAGGACCAGTTTTGAAGTCAAAGGTTAAGTATAATATCGACCGAAAAGTAAATAAGTTGCAAAATCTTTACTCATTAAAATTGGAGCTGTCGTAGAAAACGTCCGGCCCAAAGCGATAAATTGCCGAATACGAGCTGTTGTACCGCTCCAAGTCGATGGGATCGGCCCAACAATGGCATTCGGATTGATAGGTGTAATCGCAGTAATGGCCGGGGAAATGAAAGGGACACAGGTTGAAACATTCGAGGCTAGTGGTGCAACTGTCCACTGAGACATGAAAAATTTAATTTATAAGACATGGAAAAAAATTGGGCAAAAAAATCTGGACATGTCTTTGCACGGTGCGGTCATGTTTTTGCACAGTGCGGTCATGTCTTCGCACGGTGCGGACATGTTTTTGCACAGTGCAGTCATGTTTTCGCACAGTGCGGTCATGTTTTCGCACGGTGCGGTCATGTTTTTGCACACTGCGGCCCTTTTTTTTGCACGGTGCGACCATGTTTTTGCACGGTGCGGTCATGTCTTTGCACGGTGGGTCATGTTTTTGCACAGTGCGGTCATGTCTTCGCACGGTGCGGACATGTTTTCGCACAGTGCGGTCATGTTGTCGCCCGGTACGGTCATGTTTTCGCTCGGTGCGGTCATGATTTCGCTCGGTGCGGTCATGATTTCGCACGGTGCGACCATTTTTTTGCACGGTGCGGACATGTTTTTGCACAGTGCGGTCTTGTCTTCGCACGGTGCGTGAGAAAACACGACCTTGCACAGTGCGTCAAAACCGCACTGTGTCAAGACTTTTTGGCCGGCCGAGTCCAGAAAAGTGTCGGATGACTCACGCAGGACAACATAGCCGGCTTCCACGTGCCGTTTGATTTGAATCGCATTTTCCCATGGGCCAGAAATTGTTTCGATATTTGAATAAACCCTGGAAACATTAGCCGTTCTGTCGCCTCGAGCTGAGAGGGCCGTGATGAAGATGAAGACGAAAATCAACCGCATTTTGGGAAAGAATGTGGGATAATAGTGAAACCAGAAATTAGGGGGTCCCTGCGGGCCCCCCAATTTCTGGCACTTTTACTTGTACTTTTTACTCTTGCTTTTGAAATTTTTAATTTGGTAAAGGCTCGGGGCCTGCGGCCCCTCGCATGCGGTGCCACGTCTCTTCCTCAATGATGAAAACTTTTGACTGAAAAGCTCGGGGGCCTGCGGCCCCCTCGCATGTGAAAGTTTCTAAATTTTACGACTTTATCAGAAACCTATCCCAACTTTTGCAATTTTTCCATAAAACAAAGCTCCTAAAATTTCTATCATAGTACCAAAATAATGCACCACTGTCTCTTTTAAATTTACCTGCAAGGTAAACTGTTAGCTGACAGGGTAGGGGTCCTCGATTTTTTTATAAATTTTACAAAAAGGCTTGGGGCCTGCGGCCACTCGCATGTGAAACAAATATTCCAAACTTTTCACTCAAACCCTAACCCAATTTCATCACATCCTTCAAAGAACAAAATTCCTAAAATTTCCCACGTACTAAACCCAAAATATTCAAAGGCTCTGCAACACTCACCTGCACTCAAACCCCTCGCATCTAAACAAAATTCGCATAGTTTTAATCATTGCTAACAGAAATTCGACGTTAAAAATTCTATCATAGCACCACGTACTACACTCAAAATTCGCAAAGAATACTCGACTTAGCACTACTCACCTGCACTCGGACCCAAACGCACCCCGAACTCACTCTCCTTGACTGACTGCTCCACAACCGAAAAACCTTAAAAAATGAATTTGAATTTCCCAAAAATTCCCATTTTCCCAAGAAATCGACCGCTATTTTTCTTCCCTTCGGGTTTCCCTATTTCTGGTACTTTTACTTGTACTTTTTCCTCTTGCTTCTGAATTTTTTCTAAATTTTACAAAAAGGCTCGAGGCCTGCGGCCTCTCGCATTGGGCTTTGTATTCAAACCAACTCCTTAACTAAAAATGAATCTATAAACTGTCTACTGAAAGGCTCGGGCCCATTCGCATATGAAACAAAAATCCAAATTTTTCATCAAAAACCGATCCCAGCTTCTGCACTTTTTTCAAAAAACAAAATGCCTAAAGTTTCTACCATAGTACCACGCGCCGAACCCAAAATATGCAAAAGTACCACACTCCGCACCTACTCATCTTCTCTCGTATCCGACCGCACCCCGGACTCACATTTCTGCTACTAAAATGTTTCTAAAGTCAGTAACTTTTCATCAAAACCCTGTCCCCACTTTCGAACTTTCCCTAAAAAACAAACATCGCATAGTTTCAATTTTTCAATCATTGTTGTAGAAAATTGATCAATTTCTCCAAAAAATTCCTAAAATTTCTATCATAGAACCACGTACTCAACCCAAAATATGCAAAGGCTTTGCACCACTCACCTGCACTCGCACCCCGCACTCACACTTTTCTGACTGACTGCTCCGCAAACCAAAACTTTGAAAATGATTTTGAATTTTTGCAAAAATTTCCATTTTCCCACGATTTTGACCGCTTTTTCGCTTCGAATTTTTCAAAATGAGAATTCTTTGGCTTCATTTTGCTGCGGACAGACAGATAATGCGACATTTTACTGCATTAAATTAGGGGACCAGAAATTAGGGGGTCCCTGCGGGCCCCCCAATTTCTGGCACTTTTACTTGTACTTTTTACTCTTGCTTTTGAAATTTTTAATTTGGTAAAGGCTCGGGGCCTGCGGCCCCTCGCATGCGGTGCCACGTATCTTCCTCAATGCTGAAAACTTTTGACTGAAAAGCTCGGTGGCCTGCGGCCCCCTCGCATGTGAAAGTTTCTAAATTTTACGACTTTATCAGAAACCTATCCCAACTTTTGCAATTTTTCCAAAAAACAAAGCTCCTAAAATTTCTATCATAGTACCAAAATAATGCACCACTGTCTCTTTTAAATTTACCTGCAAGGCAAACCGTTACCTGACAGGGTAGGGGTCCTCGATTTTTTTATAAATTTTACAAAAAGGCTTGGGGCCTGCGGCCCCTCGCATGTGAAACAAATATTCCAAACTTTTTACTCAAACCCTAACCCAATTTCATCACATCCTTCAAAAAACAAAATTCCTAAAATTTCTACCATAGTGCCACGTACTAAACCCAAAATATTCAAAGGCTCTGCAACACTCACCTGCACTCAAACCCCTCGCATCTAAACAAAATTCGCATAGTTTTAATCATTGCTAACAGAAATTCGACGTTAAAAATTCTATCATAGCACCACGTACTACACTCAAAATTCACAAAGAATACTCGACTTAGCACTACTCACCTGCACTCGGACCCAAACGCACCCCGGACTCACTCTCCTTGACTGACTGCTCCACAACCGAAAAACCTTAGAAAATGAATTTGAATTTCCCAAAAATTCCCATTTTCCCAAGAATTCGACCGCTATTTTTCTTCCCTTCGGGTTTCCCTATTTCTGGTACTTTTACTTGTACTTTTTCCTCTTGCTTCTGAATTTTTTCTAAATTTTACAAAAAGGCTCGAGGCCTGCGGCCTCTCGCATTGGGCTTCGTATTCAAACCAACTCCTTAACTAAGAATGAATCTATAAACTGTCTACTGAAAGGCATATGAAACAAAAATCCAAATTTTTCATCAAAAACCGATCCCAGCTTCTGCACTTTTTCCAAAAAACAAAATGCCTAACACCACGTACCAAACCCAAAATATGCAAAGGCTCTGCACCACTCACCTGCACTCAAACCCAACCGCACCCCGCGCGCACATTTTTTCTGACTGCTCCGCAAACCAAAACTTTGAAAATGATTTTGAATTTTAGCAAAAAATTCATTTTCCCACGATTTTCACCGCTTTTTTGCTCCGAATCTGCCACTTTTACTTGTACCTTTTACTTTTGCTTTTGAATTTTAAATGGTGCCATGTCACGATGTTTCTCACGATTTTGGCCGCTATTTTTCCCTTCGGGTCCCCTTATTTCTGGTGCTTTTACTTGTACTTTTCCCTCTTGCTTTTGAATTTTTTCAAAAATTTACAGAAAGGCTCGGAGCCTGCGGCCCCTCGCATGCGGTGCCACGATTCGATTGAAAAGCTCATGCTATAAACTTTTTGAATGGAAGGCTCGGGCCCCCTCGCATATGAAATAAAAATCCAAATTTTTCGTCAATAACAGATCCCAGCTTCTGCACTTTTTCCAAAAAACTAAATGCCTAAAGTTTCTACCATAGCACCACGCGCCGAACCCAAAACATGCAAAGGTACCACACTCCGCACCTACTCATCTTCTCTCGTATCCGACCGCACCCCGGACTCACATTTCTGCTACTAAAATGTTTCTAAAGTCAGTAACTTTTCATCAAAATGCAAAGGCTTTGCACCACTCACCTGCACTCGCACCCCGCACTCACACTTTTCTGACTGACTGCTCCGCAAACCAAAACTTTGAAAATGATTTTGAATTTTTGCAAAAATTTCCATTTTCCCACGATTTTGACCGCTTTTTCGCTTCGAATTTTTCAAAATGAGAATTCTTTGGCTTCATTTTGCTGCGGACAGACAGATAATGCGACATTTTACTGCATTAAATTAGGGGACCAGAAATTAGGGGGTCCCTGCGGGCCCCCCTATTTCTGGTACTTTGACTTGTACTTTTTACTCTTGCTTTTGAATTTTTAAATTTGATAAAGGCTCGGGGCCTGCGGCCCCTCGCATGTGGTGCCATGTCTCATACTCAATGCTGAAAATTTTTGACTGTAAGGCTCGGGGGCCTTCGGCGAAAACCTGCACCACTCACCTGCACTCAAACCCAACCGCACCCCACTTACATTTTTCTGACTGACTGCTCCGCAAACCAAAACTTTGAAAATGATTTAACTTTCGCAAAAATTTCAATTTTCGCACGATTTTACCTTGACTTGTATTTTTACCCTTGCTTTTGGACTTTCTTTAAATTTTATAAAATTCACTCGTATCCGACCACACCCCGGACTCACATTTCTGCTACTAAAATGTTTCTAAAGTCACTAACTTTTCATCAAAACTATGTCCCAACTTTTGAACTTTCCCAAAAAAACAAAAATCGCATAGTTTCTATCATTTCTAACCGAAATTCATTGCATCCCAAAAAAAACAAAATTTTCTATCTTAGTACCACGTACTCAACCCAAAATATGCAAAGGCTCTGCACCACTCACCTGCACTCGCACCCAACCGCACCCCATACTCACACTTTTCTGACTGACTGCTCCACAACCGAAAAAACTTTGAAAATGAATTTGAATTTGCGAAAAAATTCCCATTTTCCCACGAAATCGACCGCTATTTTTCGACCAATCAAGCACGAGTAGATTTTTCGACCAATCAGCGCACGAATAGATTGGCTTCACGGACAAAAAAACAAACAGAAAATGAGTCCATTCTTTTACATTTAGACTGGGGACCAGAAATTAGGGGGTCCCTTCGGGCCCCCCTATTTCTGGCACGTCTACACTTTTATTTAGAAGATCTCGTCATCATTTTATACTTATTGAAGGTCAGGCGCCTTCGGCACCCTTCCTTTGCCAACAAAAAGTCTTTAATGCTGGGACGCTCGGGGCCCTCCGGACCCCTCGCGTCTATGTTTTCAAGATCATCTTAAAACCTTAAAACAATTCCTGAATGATATAAGATCAGCTTTTGGGCCTGCGGCGCCCTCCCTTGCGCATTTTTACACGGGCAGAAACAATCCTTACAAAACCTTTTGCACATTTGCAGATTCCTTCGCTATTTTGCACTTATGCTGGAGGTCGGGCGCCTTCGGCACCCTCCCTTTGCCAAAAAAGAATCATTGATGTTGAGACGCTCCGGGCCCTCCGGACCCCTCGCGTCTTTGTTTGCAAGATCATCTTACAGCAATTCTTGAAGTATTGAGTATATAAGATCAGCTTTTGGGGAGAGGCGCCTGCGGCGCCCACCCTTGCACAGTTATCCGCATGCAGAGACAATCCTTACAAAACACATTGCAAAATTTTTGCACTTCTACTTACTACCTTCACTATTTTACTCTTATGTTGAAAGTCGGGCGCCTTCGGCATACTCCCTTGTTTTCAACAAACAGTCATTGATATTTTGCATTGACGCTCGATGCATCTTTTGCGTGCATCTTGCAATGTTATCTTTCAATGTTAGTGATCAGCGACACAGATCATTCGAGGGCAACATTTGAGGTCCCAGCACAGTATAGAAAGTGAAATCACACTTTTCTTGCACTTTTACTTTGCGGCTTTTACGAAGAACATAAATTTTTATCAATTCTCACCTTCCATCAAACACTCGTCTAAAGATTATAACACTCGTTTCCACAACGTCAGAAACAAATATTGTAAAACTTTTTCAAATTGCAGGCGCTTAGAACGGAACCAACCGCACACCACTCTCATTTTCTCGCAGACTGATTTTTGATTCCAAAATTAAAAAATGAATTTCAATTTTCCCACAAATTTTCAAAATTGACCGATTTTTTGAGCTCAAATGTTTCAAAATGAGAATAGATTGGCTTCACTTCCGAGCGGACAGACAGACACGACGACAGACAGAAAATGTGACATTCTTTTGCATTGAGACCGGGGGATGACAACAAAAAATTTTGAGACTTTATTTAGAACTGCCAATGGAAGTACCCCAAGTGCCACGCTCAGATTTTGTTTAAAATTTTCACACACTTTGGGCTTAGGCCACATATCAATTCCTGAAAATCTTAGCTCGCGCTTTGCAGAGGCAGCTGAGATATTCAACGATCTTTGCGGACTAGAGAGTACGCGAAACGCGGAGAGCGGTCAGAGAAAAGGCACTTTTTATCCGTATCTTTGCCAGTTTCGTCCGAAAAAAATTAATTTTTTGTAGAAACATTACCGTTTATGGTAGAAATAGGCATGAAACTTTTCATGCCAAAATTCGCAAAAAAATGTCACATTTTTGCCAATTTTCGACCTAAAAATTCCGGTCGTTTCCGCAGAGAGATAGATAGCCAGAAAAAAAGTAATGATTGGTAGCTTCCAAAAAATGTTTTTTAGGATGGGTTGGGAAAGCCTCCCCAAACACTGATTTTCCTTTATTTTTGGATAAAACGGCTGCATATGTTTTATGTGTTCTTTGATTCAACAGTGCACCCGACCACGTTGAACATTAATCATCTTTCTTGAGGACTTGAAAACATTTTCGAATCATTTTTGGTCAATCGAAACTGTCGTCTAAATTTTGTAGGCTTAAGAAAGCAGTTTTCCGAAGATATTACCCATCCAAAAGGTAACTCACAACTTTTGAGATATCTCCGCCAAAAAGCTGATGACCCCACAGTTTTATGGTTCACAAAGATTACACTGCTCTGTTAATCTTACTTGTTCACGAGCAAGTTGAAAAGTGTGGCCAAGCCTCGAAATTTGTCTGTCAACTCTCCTCATTTGCCATACTCTTTGGTCTGCAAAGATCTTTGGATATCTTGTCATCGCAAGAATGCTGAAAGCTTGAGAGATGAATGAACTTGATTATAACCCCAGCAAGATTATGACCCCAAGTCGGAAAAAATGGCCGCTATCAACAGAAAACCGCTAGCCAAAGACCAGGACTGATAGCCAAACACCTCAGCCGTTTTCATTTTTCAAAATGAAAATTGTCATAATGTCATAATGCTATTTTTTTGACATTACTCTAAAAATAGTGGATTTTGGGGCATTCCAAGGTGCTAATCTCGAAAATTTCATTTTTTCAAAATGAAAAATGTCATAATGCCATTTCTTGATATTACTCTAAAAATAGTGGATTTTGGGGTATTCCAGGGTACTAATCTTGAAAATCGTACTCATTTTTTGTGAATTTTTCATTTTTTCAAAATGAAAAATGTCATAGCGCGCAGCCAAGCAATCCCGGCCGGTGAGTAGGTTTTTGAAGTAAAAGAAATCAGGAAATATAAAAAAAATCGCTTTACTGTCCCATTTTTTGAGGCGTATTCTTTGGATTCTTGAGAAACTCTACATATATATAATAATTATAGATCATGCAGTTCGAATGGTCCTATACCGCAATCCTTTTCTATGTGAAACAATGTGAGGACCCTGAGAAAATCTACAGTACTCTTGGACTACAAAAAACGGATTACGCTTTAACGTTGTAGCCGCTGAATCATTTTATTTTTCAATTTCAACGAACACCTCATCGTTCTGCCCTTTGCGGAAACACAGTCAAGATCGATGGCTAAATGGACTTGAACGTCTACGATCTTCCTATATAAAGTAAGTTTCTCCTTCAATTTTCATCATATTCACCATGAAATTTGTTATTGTTCTGAGCGCTCTTGTAGCCGCGGCTGCCGCTCAAAATGTCGCTAGCTGTTTGGGAGGCTGCATGAACGAGATTGTGTCGCTCTCTCAGAAAGTGCAACAAAATGGCTTCAACAATCTTTGTGGGTAAGATAATATAGACGTCTGTTAAAGCTGTCCGCTATATTGTACAATTAACAGACATTGTGATGATTATCAAACATTATGATTATATACGCCATATCCTTCCAGCTGGTATCAACAAGGAGCCCAATGCGTCGCCGGTTGTTCCCAAAACAGCGGCTGGTTGCAAGTGGGCAGAAACATGGAGAGCAACTGCAACAGCTTCTGGAACACTGTCATTGGCAAGTACCAACGATGCTATCAGGAAAGTTTGTCCAGTGTCTCCAACGGATGTGATCGTGAGTGCTCTGGAAATGGTGTTAGCGGCAGTTTCTGGTCCGACTCCAACCAGAACCGATACTGTTTGTAAGTCGAACATTTTATACCGGAATTACCTTTGATTAGAAGCTATGATATCCCTCAAACTATGTCTCTATGACTCGCCTAACGAGGGCATGGTCCCAATGATCCGTGGGATTCGCGAATGGGATCCAGATATTCTGAAAGATCGTTCAAAATTTGGTAGAAATCCGTTTTTTCTACCTGCTTAATACCCGGGGGGCAACGAGTTATACCGGTCGAAGGTTTCACACAATTTTCCCTCTTCACCGAGTCCAAGAAATCAAAAATTAAAGGTGTGTCCAAATAGTCCAGTGGGGAAAAATTTCTTGCACTCGACCTCTTGGTTCGAGTCCGGTCGAATGCGGTCATGTTTTCGCACGGTGCGATCATGTTTGTGCACAGTGCGGCCATTTTTTCGCACGGTGCGGACATGTTTTCGCACGGTGCGGTCGTGTTTTTGCACGGTGCGATCATGTTTTTGCACAGTGCGGCCATTTCTTTGCACGGTGCGCACATGTTTCTGCACAGTGCGGCCATTTCTTTGCACGGTGCGATCATGTTTTCGCACGGTGCGGTCATGTTTTGCACGGTGCGGACATGTTTTCGCACTGTGCAAGGTCGTGTTCTCGCACGCACTGTGGTCTGTTAAAGGAATCTCTAACGTGCTTTTTTTTCAAATTTCAAAAATTTTGATCAATTTCATACGTTCATACGTTCATCCTCGAAAAAGTCAAAAATGTTCGAATCTGAGAAGACGCATTCAAAATGTTGTTTATGATATTTTATAACACCTGACGTAAAAAATTCAAAAAATTGCACTCAGAAAGCATTCTTTCTAGGGCAGCTTGAACCAAAAAGGACGATTGCTTTCACATATACCCTCCATATTTCAGGAACAACGACTGCTACATGCAATGTCTCAGCAACGGAATGAACCGTGTGTGCGAGGGCTCGGGTACCGCTCTGGCCAACGCTTACTACGCTCCCTACGCTACGATCTACAACTCTCAATTGTTCTGGAACTTCTACGCCTCTTCCACGGGCAGTGTTCAGCCATGGTGCCGTGGATATTACTACGGACAATATCCGGGCGGATCCATCACCTTCCAGTCCAACAACCAACGTCCCGGCTGGCCGCAGAACCAACGCCCTCGGGGGAAATAAATGCTTTGAAGAGAGAGAAATTGAAAATTGCTTTTTTTGGAAATTTTGCTGATACGATAATACTATTATATTATTAGAAAGTTTTTTGGTCAATAAAGTATTATAGATGATGCGTCAAAAGATCGTTGAAAAGTAATTGTAAAACTGTTGATTCGCATTTATTCAGTGCCAACGCCAATATTTGTAATCATCAACAGAGGCGTAGCTGAGGAGTCGGTCTGGGGGAGGGTATGTTTTTGGACCACAGGTTGCCTGCGAAAAAAAATCTCGCAGCGCTTGGCCCCGCCTTACCCTTTTCATTTACCCCCGCCTTACCCTTTTCATTTACCCCCGCCTTAGCTCTTTTTCATTTACCCCCGCCTTAGCTCCTTTTCCTTTTTTTCGCCGACCCCTGGCTGGGGGGTCTCCCCCGGTCTTGCAACGTTTTAACATTCTCGCAAACACGATGAGAAATATGGAAGATACCTGAGATCAAGATACGACTAGAAATGACTCTCGGGCCGGGCCGGGCCAAGGCAAATTTGAAACGGTCGGCGGGTCGGCCCGTAATAACTAAAATTCTGAGTTTAGAAGCGAAAATTGGGGTAGCAAACAAAAATAATGTGTCAAAACCCCATCATATCGGCAGAGAAATCATACACAACTATTACTCGGCGCAAAAAGTCCGGAGAATTTGCACTGTGCGGTTTTTGAGGATTTGCACAGTGCGGTTCAAAAATCGCAAAAAAAACGGCTTTGCACAGTGCATTTTGAGCCAAAATCATCATTTTGCACGGTGCATTTTGCATTTTTTGCTTTACGTCGCGCGCGATTCCCAATTTTCTCCGCGACAAATCATTTTTTTCGGTGCGTGACAAAATTTCGGTGCGCGATAAATTCTCAGAACTTTTTGCGCCGAGTAGTACATATATACGATCATTTTCAAAAGGTTTACAACACTTTTCTAACTTTTTTTTTGTTCAATCTTAGTTATGTTATATTTGCCGGGCAACTTGATGTTGACGGGCCGGGCCAAAGCAAATTTGTAAACGGTCCGGCGCCGAGCTCTGCCGGCATGGCCCGCGCGCGGGCCGCGATTTTCGGCCCGGAGCCATGTCTGGATACGACAACCGGGTTTATCATCAACTTCAATCCATTCACTGTTTATATACATGCGAATACCTGTTCTCAAAGAGCATCCGATAAAACTTTTCAAACTCCAAAATGTCCGCGTATTTGGCCTTGCATCGGCAGATCCGATTGGTGCAGTGAGCCAGGCCATAGCGGATGGGGCATCGTGGAATACATTCTTCGGTGTTTGCGCAGGAAATGTTTCCATTTTTCGGACCGATCTGGATCAACCCGACGTTGATATGGTAGGCAATCCGGTTCTCTCTGAGCTGAAAAAAATAAATTTTACTTTGTTATATACATAATAAATAATAATATGATGAACTCCAACACACGACGCTTAGAGATTTTCCGTATATTGTACTCACGAGTAGAATCCAGATCACTTTGCAAATCCCCGAAATTTTAGCTTGCGCTTTGCAGATTCAGCTAAGATAAACAACAATTTTTTCCGTCGAGGGAGAATCCAAAATGCGGAGAGCGGTCAGAGAAAAAAAGGCTTTTCGGCTGTAACTACGTAAATTGTGCTTTGTGGTTAAAGATCCACAAAAGCCCTATTTTTGAATTGCACTTTTTACGGCGTGTGAAACGAAATGATCGAAAACCCTGGTGCCTCGTCTACGCGATCAGACACCAGTCCTCTTAAACAATGTCCCTCGGACTCTCACAAACTCCCAAACAATAGTCGATCACCCGTTTATTGACGGCCGATATACAATATAAGCCTCGGTGTATATCAATGCTCGAGCAAATAAGAAAATAATTCGCCAAAGCCCGTTTATTTTTCAAAATGAACGGGTTTTGGCAAAAACCGTTCAGCTTTCGGAAAAAAATTTCCTATAACCGAGGTCCTCCAAAACTTGAACCAGTTCAACATCTGCTGTGAACGGAATTTCAAGAAAAGCGTTCACAATTCACCACATCGTGAACTTTTTTTTCATTATGGCGAATTAGTTCGCGATAATGAAAAAAGTTCATCATTCGGACTAGTTCATCCGGTGAACGCTTTTTCGTGAAAACCGTTCAGGAAATTCTTAAAAAGAAATCTAATTATTTTGGGCTGAACGGTTTTCGCCAAAACCCGTTCATTTTGTAAAATGAACGGGTTTTGGCCAATTATTTTCTTATTTGCTCGAGCATTTATTATATATACACCGAGGCTTACATAGAATAAGGTCAGGGCAGACCGAATCCTCTTCCGCGGATGCCTCGCACGACCGCCTCTCAGACCTCCATTCCAACCCACTGACTTCTTTCTTCCAAATATCCACGTCGTTCCATTCGACGGGTTGTTCGTTGTCGTTGTAGGACCAAATGCGGGTCCGGACGCCCGTGGCCCCACTAATGTCAAAAAAGTTTTTCATGTCCTGCAGCGAAAACAAAGGCGGAAAAATTGCAAACAGTGAAAAACAATTATTAGTAAACATGTAAAATGTCATCATTATTTTTTCCATTGTTATGGTACTGCAGACAAAGAAACTTTTTGGACATTTCGTTTCCACAGCGTAAAACGGACGCAAACAGAATGCCAAGGATTTTTTTATTAATTTCGCTGAGGAAGCCGATTTCAAATCAAGCTTGTTGCAAGGGGTAGTGGACATAGAGAGATGGGTTGTGGATTAGAAGAAAAATAGGAAACCTTTTTGACATTTCATCTTTGAAGCCGTAAAAGCAAAATTCAAATGTAGTTGTTTGGGTCCTTTAAAATGAGGGGCGTGGCTGAAAAGTCGGTCTAGGATTGTGGGTTTTTGGGACTATAGGTGCCAAATTTTTCGCAGCGCCGCAAAAATTTACCTTACTCCCCTCTTACCCCCTTTTCATTTTTTTTCGCCGACGCCGGGGGGGGGAGTTCCCCCATGCCCTTCCGGCTACACCTCTGGTTAAAATAAAGCTAAGATCTTTCATGCCAAAGCCCACCAATTTTTTTTGTTAAAATACGGACGAAAATGGTTGGTTGTTTCTACAAAGCGCGGGCTAAAAATCTTGTGGAAAAATCATTGCAAAATCGCAAGTGAAACGTTTTCTCAATAAATTTCAAAAAAACGGTTACACAAATGGTTAACTTACGGATTCATTGTTTTGACAACTTGATAGGACAGGGAAACAGAGCATCAACAAAATCAACCACATTTTTTTGGAAAATAACGTGGAAAAGAATTAAAAAGTAACGTAAAGCTACTTTTTAATTGCTCGGCGTGTGAAACGAAATGCCAAAAAAGTCTTTTTTCTCTTACAACACAAAACAAACGCGGCAGAGTTGCAGGCAGTAAAATAATTTATTAGCAAGCATGTAGAATGTCACCATTATTTTTTCCCGTTGTTATTGGTACAGTAGACAAAGAAGCTTTTTGGACATTTCGTTCCACACCGTAAAACGCGGAATTCAAAAGTAGCTGTTCTGGCCTTTTAAAAAGCGCATGTACAGCGACGTTGAACCGCGATCTTTACGGCGTGGGAAACACAATGCTAAAGAAAACTCCTTTGTCTACCAAGAACTGTGCAGTAACAGCGGGAAGAAAACATTATGACATTCTGCATATTTACTGACAATTTTTTTACTATAATATTTATTGATTTGCTGGTTTTTGTTAAAGGGCCAGAACAACAACTTTTGCATTGCGCTTTTTACGGCGTGTGAAACGAAATCTCCAAAAAGTTTCTTACAACGGGAAAAAAATAATGGTGACATTATACATGCTTCCTAATAATTATTTTACTGTTTGCAACTCTGTCGCCTTTGTTTTGGCTGCAGGACTTAAAAAAATTTTTTTTTGACATTTCGTTTCACACTCCGTAAAAAGCGCAATTCAAAAGTAGCTGCTTTGGTCCTTTAAATCACGCTGAATTTTTCATTTTTTTAGCAAAGCCGAGAGCACGCCGCAAAAGTGAAGCTCTGGAGTTTTGGGCTCCAGAGCAGCTCAAAAGTAGCTGCTCTGGACCTTTAAAAAAACCAGCAAGTTCCACTTTGTCCTATTTAGGCCGTACTTTAATAACGACAAATTTTGTTTGGTTCCTGGCAATTCCTTGAACAGTCATTTGACTGCATCCAAACCTTATCTTGTAACGCCGAATCTTCATAACCATGAACAATCAAAGTTCCCAATATTTCGCACCTTTGGAGCAAAATTTGCATAGTTTCGCCTTGAAATTTAAATTATTCGACCAAAAGTTCGAATAGGAAATTGGGCCCCGAAACGGTGGGACAAAGGAACTTCGATCTGAAGAGGATTCGCAATGAAGTTCCCCTTTTTGTGCTTGATTTTCCTGTTTCCGACGATCGTTTCTGTCGACACAGAGGGATACAGTCAGTCCGTCAACCAAGTCAATGGCAACTCCGTTCTACCATCCGCCATTGCTCAGCAATGCAAAAGCAATGCGGAACGAGAGACGCCCGGAGTTGTAAGGAATGAAAAGGATAATGCGGATATTGTTGGTGAGTTCTTGACTATTTCTGGGGCATTTTTGATATTATCGGCTGAAATAGTAAGTAAGTTGCCTGAGGCAGCGGAGAGATTTTACCCTGTTTTTGAGTTTTGGCAATAAAACTTTCACCGTTACATACGTTACAAGGGAAAAACCCTAGTACGACGTTCAGATTTTTTTAAAATTTGCATGCACGTCAGGCACAAGCAACATATCAATTCCTGAAAATTTTAACTTGCGCTTTGTAAAAATAGCCAAGATATTCAACGATCTTTGCGGCTGAGAGAGTACGCAAAAGGCGGAGAGCAGTCAGAGAAAAAAGAGTTTTTGGCCATAACTTTGGAAGTTTTGTGCGGAAGAGATTGAGTTTTTGTAGAAACATTACCTTCTGTGGTAGAAACAGGCATGAGACTTTTTATACCAAAATTCGCAAAAAATTGTGACATTTTTGCCAACTTTTGATCTAAAAATCTCGGTCGTTTCTGCAAAGCGCGAGCTACAAGTTTTGCATATCTCTTAAAAAAATAATACTAAATTTGTGCCAAGTTTTACCAAAATCTGAGCGTCGTACTTGGTGTAATTCCCTTGTGAATTTGACATGCTTTACTGTAAGCACTCTATTCGTTAAACAACAAATGCATTTTCAGCCGCCGCTAAGCGGCTTCAAAACTTCATTGACAATGTCACCTACGTTCAGATTGGACTGTTCGCGAATAGGGGGAAAATCGGGTGGCTGGACAAAAGGATGCCATTCAACTACTCAAAGCTGCCGAAAGGATACGTCATTCCCAGAATCCCGACATATTTTGCCATTGATATTCATGGTGCAAATGGGGTCGAAGAAGCGTGGGTCGAGTTGCCGGCGGACACGGCTGTCTGCTACATTCTGTGTGGACATTTTGAGCAAGAATACCGCGAATGGTAATATAATGGTTAAATGTTTAATTGAGCAAATAGACGTTTAAACCATATTTTTTATGGAATTACTACCGTATGTGCGGCTGTGGTCTAAAGCGTGGCGTAGACAGACCTCTCATGCAATGAATGCTAAAAGAAGCATGAGTTAAACTTCGTTGAGATCCCGGACGGCCCCACTTATTACGTCCTCGCTTTTAAGGACACTGCAGATCGAAAAGCCGGAGAATGGCTGCCAGTGGATGGGAATGTGAAAATTGCTGTTGCTTTATGCGTTAATAAACGTTAACAATGCTTCATTTACTGTGTTATGCCATTTCCTTTGGCTAAAAGATGTATACTATAGAGTCAAACCTCTGTACACCAAGTTCGCGACCAAAAAAAGGGCGCTATGACTTTTCGGGTCGCAACAGATCGTATCGGCCAAGAGTAGCTTCAAATTGTTGTTCTATACACTGACGAAGCTCTGGGAGAATGCTTGTTTGTGCCTAAAGCGTCTTCATTGAAGGCGGTTCCAGTGCACGGCAACCCAAAATAAAGGAAAATATCCCCCGCCAACTTTGATGTTTCGTCCAAACGAAATGTCACAATTGACAAAAGACATAAAATAATTCCGAGAAAGCTAAATATATGGGCCCTTCGCCGAATCTTCCAGAAACTTTTGTTATTTCCATTATCGCCGCAAAAAAAAATTTTTTAGTGTACTAGTCCGTCCGGAGAGCCGCTGCAGTGATTTCGGCGATATGCACTGTGCAAAAACAAAAGTTTTCTTTGCACTGTGCAATTTGTTGCTTTTTGCACCGTGCAATAGGCTTTTTTCGGCTGTAGCTCACATCTTGATATTTTTCGCACAGTGCAAACACCAAAAATCACTCCAGCGACTTTCCAGACAGACCTTTGGCATCAAAAGTTTCAAAGCGCTTTGTTTCATCGTATGTAGATCTTTAACCCTTGCGACCTCTGAAATCGCTTATTATAGACAAATTTAGTTGTAGCCTTAGTTGTAACGTAACAGGGGTTCTACTGTACGTTTATGGCTGATTTTTTGGTTGAAGTTGACGTCGACAATACGAGAAAAACCGCAATTTTCCAGCAGTCACAGTGCATTTAATTAGTCAATATACCAATTTTATCTCTTTTTTCTCGTGTTAAGACTAATGTTTTGGTATAAACTGCAAGTTTTTGGGTTAAAGATGGTAGGTAGGTCAAGGTGGGAAAATCATTTTTCTTGGTTACATATAAGCAAGCCATTGCTGAGCGATACGAAATGTTTACGTTTACGGTTTTTTGGCTTTACTGCAAAAAGTTTTGTTGCTTTCTTTACGACCGCCCGGAAAGTCGCTGCAGTGATTTTTGGCGTTTGAACTGTGCAAGAAAAGTGAGGGTGCAAGCGACAGCCCAAAAACACCTACGACGGGTTGCGACGCTGTTTCAACAGTACGTAGACTTTTTGTTGCGGACCGCACAGTGCACATTTTTCACTGTGCATTTGACCTTTTGCACTGTGCAATCGCCGCGACGCAAGTTTTTTCAACTACGTCGCTGCGTCGCACGTCAAATCGAAAAAGCAAGAAGGATGGAAATGTTCAAGTTGGCATTTCGTCACAACTATGGGATCCGAGAAATGTTTTTTGACCGATTTCTTGTCAAATTTGGTAAAAACCGGGTCTATTTTGACCAAGTTTACCATTTTCAAGCTATCTGGATTGTTTTCAGACTTGATTTGACCGGTAATATCTTGCGGGAAAATTTAAAAATATTTTTTTCCAATAAATCTTAAGACGAAAAGCCAATTTGAAGAGTTCCCTTCTCAATTTGACGTGCCGTGCCTTTTGCGACTTGCTACACCAAATTTGTTTGTTGGCTAGGCATTTTTGCAGCTTTTCCCAATTTATTTTACGATCTCCTGGCTTCTGCGGGAAAACAAAATGCCATTTCATTCGACGAAGTGGTTGGGTTTGAGCTGCTGCGGAAAATGAAAACAGTTTTTTTTTCAGTTGGTTTGACCTTCAAACGGGATGCAGCAAATATCAACCGAGAAATTAGTGGCTGCAAATTGTCTTTTTTTTGTTAGTCACCGAATTGAGAAGCACTGTGCGAAAACAAAAGTTCACTTTGCACTGTGCAATTTTTTGCTTTCTGCACCGTGCAATAGGTTTTTTCGGCCGTCGCTCGCACCCTGACCTTTTTCGCACAGTGCAAATGCCAAAACCATTTAAGCGACTTTCCGGACGGAGAGTAGAATCATAAGGCGACACTCGCTGAGCACCTCATAACCTACAATCGACATCGATTTGAGCGCTGTCGGTAATATCTTTTCTTTGATTTTGAGAGCTTTTATGAGAAAATCACTAGTTTCAAGGACCGCATCCGAAATGGATCAACGTTTTCGTTGACGGACGGCACAACCCTAGTTACTATATATATATGCAGGGTTTTGCCATACCAGTCCGTCCGTAACGTCGCTGGAGTGATTTCTACGAGAAGCACTCACTCCATCGACTTTTCCACAGTGCAAATAGGTGTTTTTTTGCTGTTTTGCATTGTGCATTCAACCATTTTTTTGTCGCGTGAACTTTTGCGGCCCATCGCAAAAACTTTTGGTGCTCGCTTTTGCGAAAAAATGACAACAAAATGCCAAAAAAAAATTTGGCACCTAAATTTTTCGTTGCAAGACAATTTTTTTTCGAAAAAAGGGCCGGGCCGAGAGGGCCCAAAAGAACGTTAGGCCCTCGGCCCGGCCCGTTTAGAGTTGGGCCGGGCGCTTTCCAAAATTTCCAAAACCCGGCCCCCTTGCCATGTCTGGGCCAGACTGATAGCAGTTTACCAGTCTGTCATTATTATTTTTTCTGTCGGGGAAAGTAATACTGCGGCGAGCGCGTATTTTGTTGCGACGAGTGCTCATTATTTTCCCGACTTGCTGCGGATATAAGTGGCATCAGTCTGTGTTTTCTGCCTAACACAAACGTTCTGATTGTTGCGAAAAATGTATTTGATCAGATTTTTGTGCATTTTCAAGCAGACAAAAGCAAAGAATGCTGAACAAAATATTTTTTCTTTATTTTTTTGGGAAAAACGAGCAAGTCTTATGAGTAAAACTCCCTGGTTCCCAAAAGGAATTTTTCCGAGCTGCGCCAACTTTTGAATTGAAAGCTTTTTACTGAAGTTTCCGGCAGTTTTACAAAAAATAGACCTTTAATGATGATGGAAGATAGGTTTGGACTTAAAACAACAAAACAATTACATTTGAATTTTGCTTTACGGCGTGGAGGACGAAATGTCACAAAATTTTTGCTGTCCGTCGTCGTTAAACAGAATTGGAAAGAGTTGAAAACGTTGTACATATGCTAAAATACATCCTCAGCTGTTTTAAAAATATTTCTTCTTTGTTTTAAAGGCGTGGGAGAACATAAAATTTTGTGACACTTCGTCTTCAAACCCGTAAACACGAGATTCAAATGCAGTTGTCTTGATTCTTGAATAAAAGACCAAGTACACCCTTAAATGAATTTTTTTTGCCATTTTAAACATCTCCCATAGCTGGTCGTTTCTTATCTTCAGGCTGCGAGAAAATCGAAAAATGAGAGATCGAAAAATGAAATACAAAAGTTTTTCTAGTCTACTACTCGTGACATAAACTCCGTAGAATTTGCACTGTGCATTTCCATTGTTTTTTCGCCCTCGTTGCCGCGATCTCCCGTTTTTACCCAGGCGACATGCAGAGCGACATCAACGATAAAATTCTACGGACTTTATATCGCGAGTAGTACTAGTCGTCCGTCCGTAGCGTCGCTGAAGTGATTTCTACGACATGCACTTTGAGAAAACTTTGCACTGTGCAATTTCGTGCTTCTTGCACCGTGCAATAAGCGTTTTTCGGTTTTCGCTTGCAACCTGACTTTTTCGCACAGTGCAAACACCAAAAATCACCCCAGAGACTTTCCGGAGTAATACGCGTTCAACAGGACATAAACATAAACGTTTGCAGACAATGAAAGTCGCGTTATTTCTCCTTGCCCTCTCCGGCGCCGTGGCCGCTCCATCGACTCCGTTCCGCATTGTTGGGAACGCCTCGAGCGGTGTGAATGTAAGATTTTGGGAATGCGATTCTAACTCCAGCTTCAACGTTTTGAATGCCACGGTTTGCAGGTCATTTGTGGTGTTCCCCTTCCAGTCAAAGACATTGTCAACAGCTGTCGTGTTCCTTTCGGCTTCGTTCCGGCAACTATTCACAGCAACGCGCAGAACGACGCGGCCTTGAGTAGGTTTCTATTGATGATACTAGTCCGTGGTGAAAGGAGATGTTTGCACGCACTTGCTGCTCAAAATCCGCACTCCTTTATGCAAATTTTGGATTCATAGACGAGTGCCTGACGGTGCAGTAATATATCATACAAAAGAGGATTAAAAACTAATCTAGAATTACTCTTTATCAGCTGGTATTTTCGCCTTAGGCGATGGCTATCGACGGTTCTTCTAACTCCCCAATTGGATTTTTGGGCATTTTTCTTCCGAAGAGCAAACGAATCAAAGCGATTGCTTTTCATTTGGCTGACAGTCACCTACTAGTCCGTTGGCACCGTCGCTGGAGTGATTTTTGGCGTTTGCACTGTGCAAAAAAGTCAGGGTGCGAGCGACAGCCCGAAAAAAGCCTATTGCACGGTGCAAAAAGCAGGAAATTGCACAGTGCAAAGAAAACTTTTGTTTTTGCACAGTGCATGTCGCCGAAATTACTGCAGCGAGTTTACGAACGGACTAGCATTTAAACTTTTTTTTTGGCAAAAATAGTCACACAAATTTTGCTATTTTTTATATTGCTTTTTCTTTTGTTTTGCGAAAGTATTAGGGTTGTGATTTTGACAAAATTTTTCAAAATGACGTCAAATAGATGTCATTTTGGTCAAATTGCGTCAAATTGCCGTCCTTTTGGCTTGAAACTGTCTAATTATGTACAAGAAGCTTTGTTTATGGTAGTATAGGGACTTCAAACATGTGCAAATTACAACAACAGCTTTTAACAACAAAAAAGATTTAGTATATAGACCCACTTCCGGATCATCTTCGTCCTCGTTCTTGCTGTCACAAATGCTCATTGATGAAATAAGCTAGTAAAACTGGAGTCTTCCTGCAGTAAATTGCAAGAATTTTTGACATGAAAATCTTTCGTTGCGGGAAAAATTCACAATTTTTTGGAAAAATTCTAAAAAAATTCGAAAAAAAATTTAATTTGGCATTCAAAATGACAGAAAAACTTGACATGACGAAAACGACGGCAATTTGACAACGAACGACACAACCCTGGGAAGTATATTGCTATTTTTGAGATCTTAATTTCAGAGATTGCCGCCGGCGTTCCGATTTACTGCTCGGACGCCACCGATAAAATTGTAATTGGGCTCTACTCGGAGCACCAGAAATTCAAATGGCTCGGAAGCAACACCACATACGACTACAACAATATCCGAGAAGGCGTTGAGATCCCGGACGGCCCCACTTATTACGTCCTCGCTTTTAAGGACACGGCAGACCAAAAAGCCGGAGAATGGCTGCCAGTGGATGGGAATGTGAAAATTGCTGGTGCTTTATGCGTTAATAAACATTAACAATGCTTCATTTACTGTGTTGTGTTATTTCCTTTTGCTAAAAGATGTATACTATAGAGTCAGACCTCTGTACATCAAGTTCGAGACCAAAAAAGGGCGCTATAATTGTTCAGGTCACTACTGGACATGGCTCCCGGGCAGGGCGTTTCAAATTTGCTTTAGCCCGGCCCGTCGATATCAATTCACCCGGCAAATTTAGTAGTGTGCGGAAACAACAGTTTTCTGTGGAATTTCTTCTGTGAGAGTGGTCACAGAAGAAGTTGCCTCGAATTTTTTCCGATCAGTGCAAAAATTGTCTGCATTGATTTTTGAAATTCAGCCCCGAGTTAAAGGGACAGTATTAGTATTACTATACAGTATTACTATACAGCACCGTATTTATTCGTGGTGGCCCTTTAAAGGGACAGTACAACTACTTTTGAATCGCACCTTTTACGGCGTGGAAACAAAATGTCCAAACAGTTTCTTTGTCTATTGTACCAATAACAACGGAAAAAATAATGGTCAGAAACTTTAGACAAAAGGAGAGAGTCGAGAGAGAAATTGCGAAATAAGGAGTTGGTACATTTACTTTTGCACCGTGCATGTCAAATCGAAAAAGCAAGAAGGAGGGAACTTTTCAAATTGGCATTTCGTCACAAATATGGGACCCGAGAAATGTTTTTTGACCAATTTTTTGTCCAATTTGGTAAAAACTAGGTCTTCTTTGACAAAGTTTACTATGTTCAAGCTAAATGGATTGTTTTCAGACTTGTTTTGACCGGTAATACCTAGCGGGAAAATTGCAAAATTATTTTTCCGATAAATCTTTGGACGAAAAGCCAATTTCAAGAGTTCCCTTTCCAATTTGACGTGTTACGCCTTTCCAATTTTTTGACCAATTTCACCATTTTGAAGCTATTTGGATTCTTTTTAGACTTGACCGGTAATACCTGGCGAAAAAATTCAAAAATATTTTTTTCCGATAAATCTTAGGACGAAAAGCCAATTTGAAGAGTTCCGTTCTCAATTTGACTTGCGCAGTATAAGACGCAATTCAAGAGCAGCTGTTTTGGCCCAATTTTGGCACTGATTTTTGCTTCATCGGAAGGAATTCGAGGCAAATTCTTCTGTGACCACCCTTTCAAGGCATCGGATCCGTTGCAGAAACCTTGATTGCATCATTATCTATCGCCGTTCTCAAAAGGAGTTGAAGGCCACGCTGACCTCGCATAAACAGAGTATCAAATTTCGATTGTCTCAACAATGATGCAATCAATTAACATGATGTTTCCGGATTAAAAGTTGACCTCGAACTTTGACAAAGTCTTTTTTATCGCACAAAATCTAAATGCTAATATTCGGTGCTCAACTACTATTTTATGTATATAAAGAAACTGCTCATGCGAACATATACATTGTCAACCATGAAGCTTCTTCTTTTCTCCATTCTGATTTCGTTCGCCGCTGCATCGGGGTTGAAGTTGCTGAGGGCCGGACGTTCCAAGACCTACGACTTCGCAGTTGGCTACGAGATCCAGCCGTTTTTCCCACCGAAGATTGTCGAAGTTTGTGGAAGAGATGGGCTTTTGCCGGGAGTGATACGGAACGAGGAGGATAATGAATGGATTGTGGGTGAGTTTCCAGTGCAATCGATCGACTTTGAGGTATCTTCGGATCCGAAAAAGAAAAAAACGTGCGGTATCGGATAGGATAATGCAAAACAGGCTATACAGGCATCAAAAGATTTGTGGAATATAGAAAGGATTCGTTGTAAATTGAGTCTTTGTACAACGAATTTGTCTCCTTTTCAGCGCTTTGATTAAATGTATGCATAGAAGTAGACGCATAGGCATATAGATATATACTGCATATAGATATAAACATTCAACGCACCCTGTCTTATGGGGTCAAATTCAACTTTCTTCTGTAGCGCAAACAACAAAAGTTTATTCGTTATGGCCTCCGCCGGACAGTACAGCAACTTTTGAATCGCGCTTTTTGCGGCGTGCGAAACGAAATGTCCAAAAAGTTTTTTGTCTACTGCACCAATAACAATGACGGAAAAAATAATGGTGACATTCTACGTGCTTACTAATAATTATTTTACTGTTTAAAACACTACCGCCTTTGTTTTCGCTGCAGAACATAAAAAACCTTTTTGACATTTCGTTTCACACGTCGTAAAAGCGCAATTCAAAATTCGCTGTACCCTTTAACACCTACTTTAAATTTGGATCAAAGTTTTAATCGAATCAGGTTTTAGTAAAGTCTCTCCTAATCTTCCAATATACAATTTGCAGGCGTTACCCCCGATGCTGAAAAACGATGGGAAGTAAAGGTCCCCTACTATCAAATTGGTTTGTACGCCGAAGACCAAGAGCTGAAATGGCTCGATAAGAGTGTCCCGTCCAACTATTCCAATCTGCCCAAAGGAACGGAAATCCCCTCAGGCATCGCTTTCTTCGCCATCGATCCTCATGGCACCGACGGTCGCAAGCCCGGCGAATGGTTCGTGTTGCCGTTGGATCAAGCAGGACATGGCGTTTTCTGCGGGATCTACATTTAATGACTTGAGCAGACACATAACAAAATGTCTTAAGTTCTGTTTGATGACATCTGAATGCTTTTTTTTGTAATAAATGCATGCTATTTATACATAATATGAAACCATCGCACAATGCGATAAAATATTGTTTCTTTTTTTTGTCAAGTGACATGTTTCTCGTCAATCATGCAACCTTCCGCAAAGGTAATTCAATTCCGATAAAGACTAGTACGCGTCAAAAAAAATAAATGTTTCCCTTTAATAACTTCTCAAAATGTCGAAACGACACAGAAATTATCAGAAACGGCGAAACGCCACAAAATTATCGGGCAACAAAATGAACGTATCCAGGATAGACATGGCTCCGGGCCGGGCTTTGCAAAATTTTTCGGCCCGGCCCAGGCCGACTAATTTCTCGGCCTGACGCCAGGCTTCAGGGAGGGAACTCCTAAAGTTGGCATTTCGTCACAAATATGGGACCCGAGAAATGTTTTCTGACCGATTTATTGTCGAATTTGGTAAAAACCAGGTCTTTCTGACAAAGTTTACCATTTTCAAGCTATATGTATTGTTTTCAAACTTGTTTTGACCGGTAGTTCTAGCGAGAAAATTTTAAAATAATTTTTCCGATAAATCTTTGGACGAAAAGCCAATTTCAAGAGTTCCCTCCTCAATTTGACGTGCGGTGCGACCATCAGATTTTGAAGACCCAGGCATGGCTCCGAGCCGGGCTTTGCAAAATTTTCCGACCCGGCCGACTAATTTCTCGGCCTGACGCCGGGCTTCAATTTTTAGGCCCGGGCCGCCCGGTTTTTTGAAATCTGGGTTTTGCCCGGAAAAAAATGGAAAAAATAGGCTTTTTCGATAAAACTTTTCATTTTCCAAACACCATGCTGATAGCGAACATAAAGTGACCTTGTTCACCACTCGCCAAAATAAAAAATAATTTTCAATTGTAGTTTTGCTAAATTCTTCCTTAGCTGTTGTACAAATTCGCCTAAATTTCCTTTTCATTTCCCATTTTTTTAACCTAGTGTAAAATTTTCCGGGCCGAACCTGGCCGGAACACACACATGCTGGCTATAAACGTAAATCAAGAAACAAAGGCGGTTAAAACAATGATTTTTCGCACGTGTTGCGAAGTGTCAAAGACGAATCGCCATCTTTAAGACTTCCCTTTGTCTTGCGTTTTCGATTTGACGTGCAGTACAGCTACTTTAGAATTGCATTTTTTACGGAATGGAAACAAAATGTCCAAAAAGTTTCTTGGTCCACTGTACCAATAACAACGGGCAAAAATAATGATGACGTCCTACATGCTTACTAATAATTATTTTACTGTTTGCAACTTCGCCGCCTTTGTTTTTGCTGCAGGACATAAAAAACTATTTTGACATTCCGTTTCCACGCAGTAAAAAGCGCGATTCGAAAGTAGCTGCACTGTCTCTTTAATTACGGGCGTGAGAGAAAAAAAATCTGTGACATTTCGTTCCAAGTCGTAACATTCATACGTTAAATTCATGTAGTTGTTATGGTCCTTTGAAATCAAACTCTCTTTTGGGGCCTCTGTGAGGTCCGAATTGTTAGTATATGTAGCTACTCGGTAAGACCAAAAAATGAAAATTTGTTCGTTATAAAGCAATTTCCTTTTACGGAGGTCCATTTTGGTCTAAAATCAATCTTTAAAACCTTAGAAATTGTTTGTTATAGAGAGGTTTTGTTGCAAAGAAGTCCCACTGCTTTGTCAATGCCCAAATGTTCTTCATTTTCGAAAAAAAAGAAATTTCAATTATGCAAAATTAAAAGAAAAAATCTCCAAGACATTGGCCAAGAAATTCATTTTCGAAAAACGCTACAATGCGGTCGAGTTTTGTTCTCTTTTGCATTCTCTTCATTGGTGTTTTGGCTGCCCCACCCAAGCTTTATACTATAAAAGAGCACGTGAGACCCGGATATATTGTACTTGGTAAGTCCAAAAGTTTTTTGGGATTTTTGCAAAAGGGTTTCGATTTTAAACAGCTAGTTGAAGTTTTGTAACAGTTGACAAACATTTGAAAGGGCTGTTGACCCTGAAACATGCTTCTAAGTGAAAGCTCGGGCGCAGCTCGAGAAAAAATAATTTTTTTGAAACGAGCCATAAGTAGGAAGGTGAACTTCTTAGAAGCTATTTTTCAACCTTCTTGCAACCTTGAATGCTCTAGGTTTTTCGTTTTTAGGCTAATCAAAAAAATGTTTATCCAAGCTGCGCCCGAGTCTCAATTTTTAACTCTTTTTTAGCTCGTTTTGAACTCTTCTGAGGACCTAACACAATACAAACAAGCGACTGACAATTAATCCAATTTTTTAGTTTTTTTTAAATATTTTTTTTTATTATTTTCTGCAGCCTGCGGAAAATTTTTTTTTCCGATTACTATAAAACGGATTTTTTGAGTTTTAAAGCCATTTGCCGCTAAAATAAGAGCCTATCAAAGCAATAAACACCCTGAAGCTATCAAAGAAGACGAAGGTAAAGCCGGGGCTCGGGCGCAGCTCGGCAAAAATTTTCTTTGGGCCATAACAACGCGGTTTAATTTCAATTTTTTTGTCAAAAGATATTTATTACAACTGTTACAGTAATTTACAAATTTCTAAGAATATGTATTTTTTATTTTCAGCCAGGCCTCCATGTAGCCAGCTCTTTGACTGCGCCCCGAAATGCCCCTTCGATTTTATGGACTACAAGTGTGTTCGACGTCGTTGTCATTGTCAAGCGTTGCCGTGGCAGATGGAACAGAGTTATCACGAATATAAGGACATCTTTGACGCCGGAAGCGCTCTTTTGCACGTGTAAAATACGAAGTTTTTTATAAATAAATTGAATTGTAATTAACCTTTTTTTGAACAAAAATATAGTAAGCGATGGTTTTAAAATTTTCTTTATTTTTGAAGGTAAAATACGTCATTGAAAAATACTATACTAGTCCATTCGTAAAGCCGCTGGAGTGATTTTCGCGACTTGCACTGTGAGAAAACAAAAGTTTACTCCGCACGATGCAATTTCCTGCTTTTTGCACCGTGCAATAGGTTTTTTTCGGCTGTCTCTCGCGCCCTGACTTTATTTGCACTGTGCGTGTCGCCAAAATTACTCCAACGACATTCCGGACGGACTAGTACAAGCAATCGCAAACTTTATCTACGTCGTCAGTACTACTCGGGCCATAAAGTCCCGACAATTTTATCGCCGATGTCGTGCGCAAAAATTGAAATACGGCCGTGTCAAAGTGCACGTCGCTTGGGTAAAAACGGAAAATCGCCGCGACGCCCCGCGAAAATTTGAGCAAAATGCACAGTGCAAAATTGTCGGGACTTTGTGGCCCAAGTAGTATATATAAAACACGAAATTTGTTGCGCGGCTTGGAAACATATTTTTTTGGATTTGGCCAATACTACTAGTCCATCCGGAAAGTCGCTGCAGTGATTTTTGGTGTTTGCACTGTGCGAAAAGGGTGCTAGCGACAGCCGAAAAACGCCTATTGCACGGTGCAAAAAGCAAAAAATCCTAGCGGGAAAATTTGACAATAATTTTTCCGATAAATCTTAAGACGAAAAGCCAATTTGAAGAGTTCCCTTCTCAACTTGACGTGCGTCGGCGCTTGGAGTTTTGCACTGTGCAGAATGCTTCAAAAAGACCCGCGCACCGTGCAAAAAGAGGCGAAATGCACTGTGCCGCGCGACAAAAGGCGGGAAAAAGTCTACGCACTTTTGAAAAGTCGAATGCACCGTGCAAAAAGCACGAAATTGCACAGTGCATGTCGCGAAAATCACTCCAGCGACTTTACGGATGGATGTCGGGAAAATAATGAACACTTTGTCGCATCAACAACCGCATCGCCGCCGAGAAAATGCACTGCGTCGTGGAAAAAAAAATTAAATTGTTTTTCACTTCAGCGACGCGGCCGGCGCAGGAAATTGCACAGTGCAAAGTGAACCTTTGTTTTCGCACAGTGCATGTCACGGAAGTCACTCCAGCCACTTTACGGACGGACTACATATGTATAACCGACAAAAGGTTGAAACATTTGCGGCGGAAAACATTATAATCGGGCTCTATTCGCATTCAAATTTGATTTTCAAGCTGCAAACTTTTTTTCATGGACTGAAAAATGTCAGAATCTGAACCGAGGCTACTATATAAACGCTTTCTGTGGACAGCACGGCATCACATTGTCAACAATGAAGGTCCTCGTCTTCTGCATCGTGTTCCCTTTGGCCATCGCTTTGCAATCGAAGTTGAAGGTTGATAACAAAAAAAATTAAAATACGACAGAAACCGAAAATTGCAAATTTAAAAACAATTACGAAAAATCAAAAAATCCCATAAAAACTCTATAATTTATTCACAAAAGTTTGATATGTAAATTTCTCTAAAATGCACCGGTATTTTTTCAAATCAAAAATTTATAAAATTTCACTGAAAAATCGCAAACCTAAACTCGATTGAACCCTTTACTCGTCTTGATTTCCGGAGGGCACACCTTCCGTTTCGACGTCAATTTCTCGTACAAGTCGAAGATCCAATCATTAATATAGCCATAGAAAATTAATTGGAAATAATAAGAGAGAGTCACCAACAGTGCGGCCATTACAATCATTCCCGATGAGATGAAGACCATGCAAACGATCGTTTCGAACATGTTGTGCGGCTTCGGAGCAATGTCGCCGAAACCGACGGTGGTGATTGTGATGACACTGGAAAGGAAAAGGAAAATTATTTATAAAGTTCACTAGTCCGTTCGTCAAGTCGTTGGAGTGATTTCGGCGACATGCACTGTGAGAAAACAAAATTTCGCTTTGCACTGTGCAATTTCTTGCTTTCTGCACCGTGCAATAGGCTTTTTTCGGCTTTCGCTCTCACCCTGACTTTTTTGCACAGTGCAAACAGAAAAACTCACTCGGCTGGACATGGCTCCCGGGCCGGGCCATTTTAAATTTGGCCCGGCCCGTCGATGTCAATTCACCCGACAAATATAACAAAAAGTGTTGTAAGAAGTTTGCACTGTGCAAAAAAGGTCAGCGCGCGAGCGACAGTCCAAAAAGGCCTATTGCACGGTGCAAAAAGCACAAAATTGCACAGTGCAAAGGGAACTTTTGTTTTTGCACAGTGCATGTCGCGGAAATCACGCCAGCGACTTTACTTACGGACTAGTACATGGAAAAATGCCCAAATTTCAATGGATTTTGGACAAATTAGCCCGAGATTACTATCGTATGTCCGAAACTGACCATTTTATTCATGAGCAATAAAAATTTTTTAATGACAATGAAAATACCCCAGGTGCGACGCACAGATTTTCTTTAAATTTTGCACACGCTTAGGGCATATGTCGCATATCAATTCCTGAAAATTTTAGCGCGAGCTCAGCAGGCCAAGCCGAGATGTTCAACAATCTTTGTGGCCGAGAGAGCACACGCAGCGCGGAGAGCGGTCAGAGACAAAAACACTTTTTGGTCATAACATTGCCAGTTTCGAGCAGAAAAAAATATTTTTTTGTGGAGGCATTACCCTCTATGGTAGACATAAGCACAAAACTTTTTATGTCATAATTCGCAAAAAATTATCACATTTCTAAATTTTTCGGACTAAAAATATCGGTGATTTCTGCAAAGCGCGAGCGCGAGTCTCGCGTATGTCTTAGAAAAAATTTGAAAAAAATTAAATTTGTGCCAATTTTCGTCAAACTTTGAACGTTGCGCTACCGTGTTTTACACTTCCCCCTCAACTTACGTAAAATAAACCGAATCAATGACACTCAAATTCATGATGAGTCCAGAAAACAGCAATATCCCAATGAACAAGTGGACCACCATCAAGTTGATGCACGACACCAAGGGAAGTTTGTTGGCCAACGAATTCTTGGTCGGGTTTTTGCCTCGCACAACGGCCGTCAAGTAAAGAAAGTCGACGGTGTAGAACTCGGTAAGCAATCGACCGCAATTCGAAAGGGCGGCAAAAACAATCGGGACCCCGACGATCTGGAAAATAGGGTAAATTAAAAGTCCGTAAGGCCGCTAGAGTGATTTCGGCGACATGCAGTGCGAGAAAACAAAGGTTCGCTTTGCACTGTGCAATTTGTTGCTTTTTGCACCGTGCAATAGACTTTTTTGGGCTTTCGCTCGCACCCTGACCTTTTTTGCACAGTGCAAGTACCAAAAATCGCTCGAGCGACTTTGCGGGCGGGAGTAACAAGGCCGAAAACCCTTTTTTTATAGCCGCTCTCCTAATTTTCAATACTCTCTCCGCTTGAAAGGTTGCTTAATAATTTGAATTTTCATGTAAACCTCAAACTAATATTTTGGGAAATGGGTGTCTTGTCTGTGTAGCCAATTCGCGTCAAATTTGAGGCAGCTTCGACTGTAAAACTCGGAGATACCTTCACCGTTTTTTACAACACTTTTACTTACCTGATAAATGACACAGGCGATCTTTCCCCAATTCGAAGAAGGCGTCAGATCTCCCCAGCCGATGGTCGTCACCACTTCGAACGTGAACTGCACTTGCAAATAGTACGGGAGCTTCTCGATGGCCGGATCAATGTACGAAAAACAAATGGCACCAACGAACACGTACAGCACCGCCGTCACAAGAATTATGGCATAAGGGACGAATCGGACGATATACTAAAGAATGGTGATGAAATTACAGTGAGTAGTGAGGGATGGCAAGATGAAAACGATGACAAATCCCGCTTACAGGATCAGTTTCGCCGTACATTTGCTTGATATCCACTTCTTCATCGCCTTTCTCCATTTCTTCGGGATCGCGGAAGCTGCGCACCGATGAGGGCCGACGATTCATGTCTTGGATGCTGCTAAAGATCATCGACTCAAAGTGCGGCTCTTCTCGGATCACTCCCATTGGCTGAAGTTGACTGGCAATACTGAGCCGGCCTAAAATTGAAATAACAATGACATTAGTGTGGCATGGACATCTTTCCAACTATTTATTATGGGAACTCTACTTTTGGCTCTCTGGCCGGGCGGGAGGAATGGGCCGGGCCAACGAAAGTTTAAAACGGGCCGGGCCAGTTTTTGTGGCCCGGCCCGAGAGCTATGTCTGCTCTTACGATAAGTTGATATAACTCAAAGAGTTTTAATTGCTAAATGAAATTGTTTTGCCAATTCGAATGGCACATTTTGGCTATCCCTCGTAGCTAGTCGAGATTCTCAGCGAATTTTGCAGACAAAAGAACATACAAAAATGGAGAAAGCGTCGAAAAAAGCAGATTACGGTAACGTAAAAAATAAACAACATTTAGCCATTTTTTCCTCGAAAGGTTTTTATAAAAAACATTTAGCCATTTTCTCCTCGAAAGGTTTATGGGACAACTATAGAGTCTCTGTGCAACGAACTCCCTAAAAAACCAAGCCTGCTTTTAACAAACAACTTTAAAAATCACAAAAACCAATCTTAGGCCAACTTGAAGGACCAAAACAGCTACTTTTGAGTTGCGCTTTTTACGGAGTGTGTAACGAAATGTCAAAAAAGTTCTTTTATGTCTTGCAGCGAAAACAAAGGCGGTAGAGGTAAAAACAGTAAAATAATTATTAGTAAGCATGTAGAATGTCTCTATTATTTTTTTCCGTTGTTATTGGTACAGTCGACGAAGAAACTTTTTGGACATTTCGTTTCCACGCTGTAAAACGCGCAATTCAAAAGTAGCTGTTCTGGCATTTTAACTTCCGCAAAGAAAGAGTTGACCACCTGGAAAGGCAGACATGGCTCATTCCTGCAGTGGTCTCGTACAACGAATCCTGCCTAGGACGAATATCTTTTTATGTCCCGTGCGATTTGCTATGCAGAGATTCTAACGTATTTGCACCGTTCGAAAATCCCATTCACGAGAAGCACTCACTTTTCCTCCGATTACTGTCCGATTTCTTTTCCAATTTTTCGATCACATCGCATAGGTGTTGAATAATATCAGTCGCTTGCTTAGCGTCGTTGTCCACATTCTGATTTTTGTTGTCGTCGATGAATGCTCTAGCTTCGTCGATCATTTTCTTCTGATTTAGCTGTTGATTGGCTTGATGAAAGAACTCGTTGGTGACGCGGCTTTTGGGCCAGGTTTGTGTCACCGACATGGGATCGAACTGGATCGTGTTCAGAGAGGTCTCCGACATTTCTGAGCTGTAAAGAACATAGTTAAGGAAAAATGTATAATATTTTTAAATTGAAAAGGATATATATTATACTATTTACGTATATAGAACGGATATATATTATACTATTTATGTATGTATATATGTATATAGTCGACCCGAAAGATGTATAAACAAAGTAGCTGTCGGATACAGTCAAATCGCTGTTTAACGTATTGACAGGAACCAAAAAAATTGTTGTTATTAAAATACGGCCTAAATAGAACAAGTGGGACTTGCTGATTTCTTTTATGGGCCAGTAGTACAGCTACTTTTGACTCGCGCTTCTTACGGCGTGGAAACGAAATGTCAAAAAAGTTTCTTCGTCTACTATATCTATGACAACGGGAAAAGCGTAATAATGACATTGAACATTGTTATGAATAAATATTTTACTGTTTGCAACTTTTCCGTTTTTGTTTTCGCTGCAAAACACAAAAAACTTTTTTCGTTCACACGCCGTAAAACGCGCAATTCAAAAGTAGATGTTCTGGCCTTTTAAGAGCCAGTAGTACATCTGTTTTAAAATTATTCTGCAAGCACAACGTATAATACATATAAATTTTGACTGTATCTATAAAAAAAAAACTGTTTTTATATGTATTATATATAAACACTCGGACTTTCAAATACCAAAAACACGACATCATTGTCGCAATTTAGGCAAAATTCTATGAAAAATGCAGAGTTCAAAAAAAATTCTATTGTCGTGGCCCTCATATTGACTTTATTTTGACTGTAAATCACCTAAAGACCATATTTGTTTAACCTCAAAAACTCGGTCTTTTCCCGGGGTTACGTAACACAACCGTGGTCTCGCAAAGATCAATGTCCAAAAAGGGAAATTGTGACATTAAAAAGAGTCATAAAACCTTGCTTTAGAAAACAAAGTAGCCAAAAAATACTGTAGAAAATTTAACGAATTATCCTGTTCAACGAAACCTCTATATAACAAACAATTTTTGAGGCTTCAAGGGTCAATTTTATGGCAGAATGGACCGTTGTACAACGACGCCCTTCTATAACAAAAATATTTTTGCATCAGAGCTAGGAACCTCGCATACTAATCCGATCGCAAAGTCGCTTGAGTGATTTCGGCGACATGCACAGTGCAAAGAAGGTCAGGGTGCGAGCGACAGCCGAAAAAAACCTTGGCGACTTCGGAAACATGTAAATTGTTGGGAAGTTCTGGGTAGATATGACCAGAATTGGTACGTGTTTATATTTTGAGACGAAAATAACAGTATAGACATGATTTAAGAAGGATTTCCGATGTTATTTTAGACATCAAGAGCTTTTGAAGATTTTCGATAAAAACTGTGTTTGTTGCAGGTACTACATATATTTGTTCGAAAGGTCGCTGGAGCGATTTTTGGTGTTTGCACTGTGCAAAAAACGGTCAGGATGCGACAGCCCAAAAAAGCCTATTACACGGTGCAAAAAGCAAGAAATTGCACAGTGCAAAGTGAACTTTTGTTTTCTCAGCGGCAACGATTCACAACAACGTGCAGAACGACGCAGCCTTGAGTAGGTTTCCCATTTTTTCAGCGCAAAACTGGAAAAGATACAACCAAAGCTTTGGCCCGGCCCGGCCTAACACCGCGCCCGTGAACCATGTCTAGATGCGAGCGACAGCCAAAAAAAGCCTATTGCACGGTGAAAATAGCAAGAAATTGCACAGTGGAAAGTGAACTTTGGTTTTGCACAGGACATGTCGCAGAAATCACTTTAGCGACTTTACGAACGGACTAGTATCTTTGCAATTTTGATTCTAAAAACTAGGGTTGTGCCGCCCGTTAACTTGACGGTCTGTCACGTTATCAGATTGCGGTCATTTTCGTCATATCAAATTGCTGTCATTTTGATTGTCAAATTGAACTTTTTTTTGAATTTTGCCAAAAAATCGTGAAGATTTCCCGCACCGAAAAATTTCCATGCCAAAATTCTTGCAATTTACTGCAAGAGGCCTCCAGTTTCACTGACTCAATTCATCAATGAGAATTGGGGTGATAGTAACAGCGGGAACAAGGACGAAAATGGTCCAAAAATGGGTCTACTAAACACTTTTTGTTGCTATAAGCTGATGTTTTAATTTGTACATGCGCCTAAACATGTTTGAAGCCCCTATACTACCTTGAACAATGTTTGTTTATTATTAGACAGCTTCAAACCGAAAGGACGTCAATTTGACACAATTTGACGAAAATGACAGAAATTTGACGTCATTTTGAGAAATTCTGTCAAAATCACGAAAAACGAAAAATCAAAAAAATATATATATTTTGTCAATCGCCTTACAGCGGGAATAACAAGCGTTAAAATGGAATTATATAAAGTAAAAAACTCCTTGACTGTCACTTTGATCAATGCGAAAATTATGAAAAGTTTTTTTTTGAATAAACCAAAAACCTCGGGGAGAAATAAAAACTTCCGTCTTATATTGTAAAGGAGAAGATGTTCTAGAAATGAAAAAAATGGTTTTTGTGTTGTTTTTGAACAGTTGAATTCAAAAACAACGGGGAATGTGAAAAGGCAATAAATTATGGGTAATAAGAGTATAATGAAAGCAAAAAAAATGTAAAAAAGAAGTTTCCAGAGTCGGATCGGACTTGGGAAAAATTTAAAAATCAAATTTTCCCGGGCAAATACTGATTGTCGCTTTGCTCAAAGTGCATGGACATTTGTCGCGTTCGCTTTACAGTGAATTTGCACTTTCCGACGCTCGTCGCCACAATGCAGGCCACGATGCAGGCCATGTCCAACGCCACCGCACTGTGAATTTCACACTTTTCGCACAGTGCAAACCTCAAAAATGCTCTTTGCACTGTGCAAAATTCCGGGCGCCGTAGTTGAAACTTGCTTACGTTGCAACGATTGCCGATGCACGGTGCAAAAACCAAAGAAAGGTCAAATGCACCGTGCATAATGCGGGTTTTTTGTGCAAATTGCGTTAGGCGACAAAATGTCCATGCACTTTGTGAAAATACTAATAGAATTAACGAAACCTCTTTAGGCACAGTTAAACTTTGCATAAAAAACAGCACTAACAATAAGACAAACCGTCTCTACGTATAATATAAAAGGCAATCTCAGAGGTCCCAAAAGTTAGCTGCTAGTCCGTCCGGAAAGTTGCTGGAGTGATCTTTGGTGTTTGCACTGTGCAAAAAAGGTCAGGGTGCGAGCAGACATGGTTCCGGGCTGGGCCGAAAGGTAGGCCCGGTCCCGGACAGTTTCAAATTTGTTTTGGCCCGGCTCGGGAGCCATGTTTACGTGCGAGCAACAACCAAAAAAAGCTGTAGCATGGTGAAAAAAGCAAGAAATTGCACAGTGCAAAGTGAAATTTTGTTTCTTCACAGTGCATGTCGCAGAAATCACTTTAGCGACTTTACGAACGGACTAGTATAGCTCAACATGAACCTCCGTACAACAAGCCTCATCTCCAACAAAGAAATTTTTTGTAGACTTGCGATTTGTTGTGTACAGAGGGTTGATTGTATAAAGCTGTTACTAATTTGATTTGTTGTTGCACGGCAGAAAATGAGCATTATGGCTATGCACCAAAGATTCGTAAAGGTAAGGCCCAGGGGTTTCCTCCGGTTCTCCGCATTCCGCGTAGTCTCTCTTCCTCTGACAAGTGTAAGTAAAGTTGTTAAATATCTCTGAAATGTTTGAACTTCTATTAAAAAAACAAAAAAACAAAACTTCGAGTTGCTAGAACTAGCGAAATCTCTTTAGGCACAGTCAAACAAACTCTCTCTCTGCATAACAAACACCACTAACAATAAGACAAAAAGTCTCTATAAAACGCAATCTAAGAGGTCTCAAAGGTCCGCTGCTAGTTGCTGTAGAGAGCTTTGGTGTCTGCACTGTGCAAAAAGGGCAGGGTGTGTGGACAGCTGAAAAAAGCCTATTGCACCGTGTAAAAAGCAAGAAATTGCACAGTGCATGGTGAACATTTGTTTTTTTGCACTGCATGTCGCCGAAATCTCTGCAGCGGCTTTAAGACTAGTAACGCTCTCTCCAACCACTCTCCACATTTTGATAACTCTTTTGTCGAAAAAGACCGTAGAATATCTTGAGTGACTCTAGAAAAGCGCAAGCTAAGGTTTTCAAGAATTGATGTGTGGTCTAACAAGAGAATGGTCTTAATTCAAAAATTATGAAAGAATATGCAAAATTTAGTCCACGTCGATTTTTTCTGTCTGCAGAATGGTCGTAAAAGACGAGAAATATCGACCAAGAGTTTGGAATCTCGGTCAAATTTTAACTTTCACTGTACGCACCAATACTATACAACAAACAATGTTATAAGAGAATCCAATCTCATCACTTGAAGCAATTCTCATGTTATTCACAACCTGGATTTGATCTGCTGTAAAGTTGTCGCCCCAACAAAGCCAAAAGGCGGCTTCATATTTTAGCAAATTTATGAATAAATTGTAAATTCACCCGCGAGTACCGAAAAAAAGGATTTTGATGAAAACAAAATTTCCACACCATGAGAAAACAAACAACCCTACGGTTGGAAGAATGGAGAGCATTCTCCAACACCATCTCGTTATTACAAAAAATGAACGGAGAAAAGTCGAAAAATACCCCTTCTACGCACTTTTAATGTCATGGCTGCCCAAGAGTAATGTAACGCACGTCATGAGAACCGAAAGTTCAACTGTTTGTCGATGAACCGAGAATTAAACAGACGTAAAATGACGGTTCAAGCTTTTTTTATATATATCTATATGTTTGATTGGGAAAGTGTTCAAAGTGCGACGCTCAGATTTTTTCGAAACTTAGTTTAAACTTATATGGGAAGTTCCCCAAGTGTGACCCTCGGATTTTCTTTAAATTTTTACTTGCACGTCAGGCATAGGCCATATATCAATTCCTAAAAATTTTAGCTCGCGCTTTACAGGCACAACCGAGATATTCAACGATCTTTGTGGCATGTCAATTCCTGAAAATTTTAGTTTGAGCTTTACAGGCCAAGTCGAGATGTTCAACGATCTTTGTGGCCAAGAGAGTACGCGAAACGCGGAGAGCGGTCACAGAGGAAAACACTTTTTCGCTATAACTCTGCCAGTTTCGTGCGGAAAAAAATAATTTTTTGTAGAAACATTATCCTCTATGGTAGAAATAGGCATGAAACTTTTCATACCAAATTTCACAAAAGAATGTCACATTTTTGCGAACTTTTGATCTAAAAATTTCGGTCGTTCCTGCAAAGCGCAAACCGGGAGTCTAGCCTATGTCTAAGAAAGAATAATACTAAATTTGCGCCAAGTTTAATCAAAATCTGAGCCCCGAACTTCAGGTACTTCCCCTGTTAAATTATTTTTTTTCCATGACATCTGCTTGCTGTTTTTAGTAACGACCGAGATTTTTAGATCGAAAGTTGGCAAAAATGTGATTCTTTTTTGCATTTCTTGGTATGAAAAGTTTCAGGGCTATTTCTACCATAGAGGGTAATGTTTCTACAAAAAAACAATTTTTTCCGCTCAAAACTCGCAAAGATATGGTCAAAAAAGTGTTTTCTCTCTGACAATTCTGCGCATTTTGCTTATTCTCTCGCCTCCAGAGCACGATTAATATATCAGCTGCAGCAAAGCGCGACTAGAAATTATAGGAAATCGACAAGTCGGTCTGGAAAGTCGCTGGAGTGATTCTTGGGACATGCACTGTGCGAAAGCTTTGCACTGTGCAAATTCTTGCTTTCTGCACCGTGCAATAGGCTTTTTTCGGCTGTCACTCGCACCCTGACTTTTTGTGCACAGTGCAAGCGCCAAAAATCGATGCAGCGACTTTCTGGACGGACTTGTAATACAAGAGTTAAATAAAATCCTTGTGGATTTTAAAAAACGAAGTAAACAAGCAATATGAAAATGGTCTTTGTATGTCTATATGGTTTGCCATTCAAAACAAATTAATCATAATGCTTCATTCTTTTTAAAGTGATGTCTCATTAGCCAAACATATAAATAAAAGGTTTTTAAATTAATTAAGAGATGTTGCTGCAGCGACAAATGGTATGAAGCGCAGCTGAAGAATTAACCCTTGCTAAGACTTATCTGAGATTTTTAATGAGAAAACAGTCACATACGCCGAACGAAGGCCCCATAAAACTACCGTAAAGTAAGGTTCGTAGTATGTGAACTTCTATTTATACGTTTTCCCAAAGTTATTGCAAGTTCTTTGCTTCGAAATCGATTATGACCTCCAAAAACATCTCCTCCCTCTTACCCGTTGAGGACAAAGATTACAGAAAATTCAATAAATAACATACTCAAACAAGCTCGTTCTGACAGCTTAAAATTTAAAAAAAATCCATACTTATACTAGTTTATCCGGAAAGTTGCTGGAGTGATTTTTTGTGCTTGCGCTGTGCAAAAAAACTTATGTGCGAGCGACGGCCGAAAAAAGCCTATTGCACGGTGCAAAAACCAAGAAATTGCACAGAGCAAAGTGAAATTTTTTTTTCGCACAGTGCATATCGCAGAAATCACTTGAGCGACGTTACGGACTGACTTGTATGGTACCCATAAATCTATAGGACTGATTGGAAGACACTGTCGTACTTCAGGATTTTTAAAATCCCAGAATACTGTAATCCATAGCAAAAAAATTACGTAAAAAGCGTACTAGTCCGTCCGTAAAGTCGTTGGAGTCATTTCCGCGACATGCACTGTGCGAAAACAAAAGTTTAATTTGCACTGTGCAATTTCTTGCGTTTTGCACCGTGCAATAGGCTTTTCAAAAATGCGTAGACTTTTTCCCGCCTTTTGTTGCGCCGCACAGTGCATTTCGCCTCTTTTTGCACGGTGCGCGGGTTTTTTGAAGCATTTTGCACAGTGCAAAAGTCCAAGCGCCGACGCACGTCAAGTTGAGAAGGGAACCCTTCAAATTGGCTTTTCGTTTTAAAATTTATCGGAAAAATTATTTTAAAATTTTCCCGCTAGGTATTACCGGTCAAAAAAAGTCTGAAAACAATCCATATAGCTTGAAAATGGTAAAATTGGTCAAAAAAGACCTGGTTTTTACCAAATTAGACAAGAAATCGGTCAAAAAAGATTTCTCGGATCCATATTTGTGACGAAACGCCAACTTGAACATTTCCATCCTTCTTGCTTTTTCGATTTGACGTGCGACGCAGCGTCGTAGTTGAAAAAAACTTGCGTCGCGGTGATTTTTCGATTGCACGGTGCAAAAGGTCAAATGCACAGTGAAAAATGTGCACTGTGCGGTCCGCAACAAAAAGTCTACGCACTTTTGAAAAAGCGTCGCGACCCGTCGTAGACGTTTTTGGGCTGTCGCTTGCGCCCTCACTTTTCTTGCACAGTTCAAACGCCAAAAATCACTGCAGCGACTTTCAGGGCGGTCGTGAACAAAGCATCAAAACTTTTTGCAGTAAAGCCAAAAAACCGTAAAAATAAACATTTCGTATCGCTCAGCAATCGCTTGATTACACGTATTCGAGAAAAATGATTTTCCCACCTTGACCTACCTACCATCATTAACCCAAAAACTTGCAGTTTATGCCAAAACATTAGTCTTAACACGGGGAAAAAGAGATAAAATTGGTATATTGACTAATTAAATGCACTGTGACTGCTGGAAAATTGCGGTTTTTCTCGTATTGTCGACGTCAACTTCAACCAAAAAATCAGCAATAAACGTACAGTAGAACCCCTGTTACGTTACAACTAAGGCTACAATTAAGTTTGTCTATAATCAGCGGTTTCAGAGGTCGCAAGGGTCAAAATTAGGGCAAAGTCGATCTACATACGATGAAACTTTTGTGTAGCGTACCATTTTTTTTTGATGCTTTGTTATACAGAAGTTTTACTGTATTTTCTCTTCAAAAATAAAAGAAAAATTGCTAAAAAAAGCTGCAAAAAGTATTTTCACGTGAAAAACGTGTGAAAAAGAGAAGAAAAAATTTTTATCCGAATGCCTCGCGGGCAATAAAGCCGATAGTAAATAGTTTCAATTACCGAAAAATGAATAAAAACCTTGCGCGCGACCCCCTTTCCAAACTGATGTCATATAGGAGAACGGTAAACGTTTGGGTTAAACTGTTGAAATTTGGAACTTGGTCAAGTGACGTCAATAATTTACTCGGTGTTGTTCTGGTTTCTGATTTAAAAAATGAGAGAAATTACGGTTACTTTAAGGGTTAAAATAACAGCACAGTTATTTCCGAATTTCCACCGCGTAAAACTCGCGATTCAAAAGTATTTAGTCGTGGTGGCCCTTTAAAAGGACAGTACAGCTACTTTTGAATCACGTTTTTTACGGCGTGGAAACGAAATGTCCAAAAAATTTCTTCGTCTACTGTACCAATAACAACGGAAAAAATGTAACGGTGACATTCTACATGCTTGCTAATAATTTTTTTACTGTTTGCACTTCTGCTGTAGAACACAAAAACCTTTATCAATCATGGTAGGTAAAACGTATTGTCAGGACGTCTACTCACTTCCCCGCTGATAAATTTGATATCCAAGGGAGACAAGTCCAATTGCCATTACAAATCCGATCCCTGCAATTCTGTGGACTTCTCGTAGATGAAACTACAAGTAGTAGATGCCAGGCACAATCAGATAGAATTGCAACTCCACCGACAACGACCATGTATGCAGAAATAAGGGGAATGCATTGTTTATCGCGAAATATCCTTGAGCCGGCAAGTTGAATATGTTGGAAGTGAAGGAAGCCGCGGAAGAGAGCTCTCGAAGGACTGTCGGGTATTCATTTGGGACAAAGAAGTAAGTGGAGGCAAGTGCTGTGAGAATTAGTACAAAGATGTAAGTTGGGACAATTCTGCGGATCCGTCGGAAGTAAAATGTAATTGCATTTTGAATTGTAAACTCTTTGGAGCTGAAGATTTTGTGCATCAAATAGCCGGAGATGACGAAAAATCTAGAAAGATCTGAGTGAAACATTTCAAAAATTGAACTCTACAAGCATCAGAGCTAACGAAACAGAGTCAAGCCTTCTTTGACAACCTTCAAATAAACTACCGATTTGGGTGGCGGCGTATTTTACAAACCATGATTTTAGATGTCATAAAGCGTTGTCCGTGCGTTTTTCAGTTGAAACCTCACATATCAACTCCTAAAAATTGATTCTGATAGTATAAACGGTTGGCGTGAAACAGCATCAAAATTACAACGGCGAGGAAACGTACCCTCTGAATATCTTGTCGTTCCAAATTTTACAGTATTCTTCTAACAATTTTGGCATTCGACGGCCCTGCACGTTACGGTAGTGGATCAGAATTGCATGATTTAGATCACTCACAACCTGGAAATGATTTTACATGTAAAAAACATTGGTAAGCATGGTAAGAATGTCATTGCATACGCTAAAAACACGTCGGCGGGTCAGATAGATCAAAATCAGAGTTGAGACGGAAGCGTTATACTTGCAATTGCTATAGCTGCATGTTATCGGCAGGTTCATCTGGCGAAGATATAGATTAATTTCGCATATCGTTTCATTTCAAATTCAATTTTATTTATCTTTTTTTTTTGAAAAGCGAAAATTAGACTTGCTTTCAACGGTCGTGGATCCTAAAGTCATCTCATGTAAATTGCTTCCAAAAAATGGAGTTGGACATTCAAGGGCTTCGTTGTATAGCGGTCTTATTTGTCGTTCTCTTCCATTTATGGCCTACGGTTTTTGAAAACGGATTTTTGGGAGTTGACATGTAAGTTTGTTTAAGGAAAAAAAACAATCAAATTTGAATTTTGCTTTCACGGCTTGGAAGACGAAATGTCACAAAATTTTTGCTGTCCCTCGTTGTGAAATGGAATTGGCGATAACTCGAAATGACCAAATAGATTGTCAAAAACATTTTCAGCAGTTTTAAAAATACTTGGTTTTAAGGGCGTGGGAGAGCAAACAATTTTGTGACATTTCGTCTTCCAAACCGTAAACGTAAGATTCAAACGTAGTTGTTTCGTTCCTTTAAAATTTTTAAATAGTCCTAAATTTGAAGCTTGTCAAAAAAGGCTTCACTCTGTTTCATTGCTTCTAGAGTTCAATTTTTGAAATTTTTCACTCAGATCTTTATAGATTTTTCGTCATCTCCGGCTACTTGATGCACAAAATCCTCAGCTCCAAAGAGTTTACAATTCAAAATGTAATTACATTTTACTTCCGACGGATCCGCAGAATTGTCCCAACTTACATCTTTGTACTAATTCTCACAGCACTTGCCTCCACTTACTTCTTTGTCCCAAATGAATACCCGACAGTCCTTCGAGAGCTCTCTTCCGCGGCTTCCTTCACTTCCAACATATTCAACTTGCCGGCTCAAGGATATTTCGCAATAAACAATGCATTCCCCTTATTTCTGCATACATGGTCGTTGTCGGTGGAGTTGCAATTCTATCTGATTGTGCCTGGCATCTACTGCTTGTACTTTCGTCTACGAGAAGTCCACAGAATTGCAGGAATCGGATTTGTAATGGCAATTGGACTGGTCTCTCTTGGATTTCAAGTTCATTATCGGGAAAGTGAGTAGACGCCTTGACAATACGTTATTGCAATGTTTAGACATCAACCTTGCCCATATGAGCCTCTTCTCGCGCATATGGCAATTTCTCATCGGATTTTTGGTGGACGTTCTACAGCCAAAAGAGCCTAAAGGCTTATATCAAGAATTACCTCATCTGGAGGAAGAAAGTGTCCCTGCTACGAAATTTAATTACAACTTTTATATCAAATACACTTTTGTCATCGCTGTTTTGGTCCAATTATATTATCCAATCAGCTCCATTGCCTATTTCAATCGATTTCTTTGCACGTTAACGGCCGCTTTGTTCATCATGGTCAAGGAAACAACTTTTTTGGAGCACAATGTTCTTGTTTATATTGGCGACATCTCGTATTCGATATATCTTCTGCACTGGCCAGCAATTATCATTGCAAAATATGTGGCTGACTGGGAGATGGATGGACCAGGGATACCAGGTAGCTTTGAAGCCGGAAAAGCCCTTTTAAGGGGCCAAAACAGCTATGTACATTTGCATCTCGTGTTGACTGCTTGGACGACGACTTTTTCTGTCCACCGTCGTAAAACGGAGTTGGCGATTGCAAAATAATCAAATAGATTGTCACATCCATGCTTAGCAGTTTTCAAATAAATTCTACTCTATTTTAAAGCACCAGAACTGTTACTTTTGAACTGCGTGTTTTACGGTGTGTGAAACGAAATGTCAAAAAAGTTTTTTTATATCCTGCAGCGAAAACAAAGGCAGCAGAGTTGCAAACAGAAAAATAATTATTAGTAAGCATGTAGAATGTCACCATTGGTTTTTGTCCGTTGTTATTGGTACAGAAGGCAAAGAAACTTTTTGGACATTTCGTTTCCACTCCGTAGAAACCGCGATTCAAAAGGAGCTGTTCTGTCTCTTTAAAGGTGCGGCACGTCCAATCAAAAAAGCAACACAAAGGGAAGTCTTCAAGTTTGCGATTCGTCTTTGACACTTCGCAACACGTGCAAAAAAGTGATTTTCCTAGCTGCCGCCTTTTTCCTTGATTTACGTTTATAGCCAGTATTTGACGGAAAACGGAAAAATAATTTCCAAACCACAATAAGGTAATTTTTTCCAACAATTTTCTATACTTTTCAGCAAATTATAACAAGAAATGACAAATTTAAATACCCCAAAAAATATTTTTCTTTGATGTTGCGAAGTGTCAAAGACGAATCGTTAACTTGAAGACCTCCCTTTTCGATTTGACGTGCGCGGGAGGGCAGAAAATTCTGTGACACTGCGTCTTCCAATCCGTAAGAGCGAGATTCAAATGCATAATAGTTATTTTGGTCTTTTATATCGGTACTTCTCATTTTAGAAGGGACTCTTCTCATACAATCCGCCTTTCTTATGAGTATTCTCGTCGAAAAGGCGTTCAAAAACCTTTCTACATTCATATCCAATTGGCCCAGACTTTTATTCGTTCTATTTCTCTTGTATATCGGCCTCGGATCGTCGGCGCTGTTCATGAAAAGTTTCGAGCCGGAAATGTCTTCAACTTTGCTAAAGAAGCCAAACGAAGCCAACAACACAAGTGCTCTTCAATTTTCGTTGCAAGAGTTGGCCAAAGTCCCAATGCCCAAGCCCTTTCTGCCCGAAATGGCAGAGAAGAACAGAATTTTGCTTGAAAGAGCAGTTGCAATGTATGAACATCGAAATAATCTCACGTTGACGAACGATGAAGCCATGGCGATGGTTGCGGATTCAGAGATTCATCGAGATGAGGGAGGACGGCAATGCAAGGCGGAGTTGTACATGAAACAAGGAAATACAAGGTTTTCCAACCAATTCATCGCTTGTCAAGTGGAGGTAAGGAATTGGGAGAGAGTAAATATGTTTAGAGAACAGTCAAACCTACATATGCACAACGAAAGAGACGACAAAAAAATTTTTATAGAGGGATTTTGTTATATGGAGGGATTTATAGAGGGATTTTGTTATATGGAGGATTTATTATAATAGTAGCATGTAGAATGTCACCATTATTTTTTTCCGTGTTATTGGTACAGTAGACAAAGGAACTTTTTGGACATTTCGTTTCCACGCCGTAAAAAGTGTGATGCAAAAGTAGATATACTGGCCCTTTAAGGGCAATTGTTTCCAAAATTGGTAGTCTTATGGCTGGTTTTTGGCTGTTTTATGTCGTTTTATCCGCAGATTTCTAATTTTTATCCTTTTTTACTTTATCTGTAGAATGTCACCATTATTATTTTCCAGTTGTTATTGGTACAGTAAACAAAAAAACTTTTTAGACATTTTGTTTCCACGCCGTAAAAAGCGAGATTCAAAAGTAGCTATACTGTCCTTTCAAAGGAGCAAAACGTCTTCACGTTGGCGATTCGTCTTTGACACTTCGCAACACGTGCGAAAAATCATTGTTTTAGCCGCCTTTTCTCTTGATTTACGTTTATAGCCAGTACGTGAAAGAAAACGGCAAAATAACTTCCATGCCACAATAAAATAATCTTTTCCAACAATTTGCAATACGTTTCAGCAAATTCTAACAAGAAATGGCAAATTTAGATACCCAAAAAATGAATTTTCTTCGATGTTGCAAAGTGTCAAGGACGAATCGCCAACTTGAAGAAGTTTTGCTCCTTTGAAGGGACAGTACAGCTACTTTTGAATCGCGCTTTTGGAAACAAAATGTCCAAAAAGTTTTTCGTTTACTGTACCAATAACAACTGGAAAAAATAATGATGACATTCTACATGCTTACTAATAAATATTTTACTGTTTGCAATTTTTCGGCCTTCGTTTTTGCTACAGGACATACAAAACTTTTTTGACATTTCGTTTCACACGCCGTAAAAAGCGCAATGCAAAACTAGCTGTTTTGGCCCTTTAACAGCTACTTTTGAATCGATTTTTTGTCTTCAGGGAGATGTATACATGCTTACATTTTACTGTTTGCAATTTTTCGGCCTTTGTTTTCGCTACAGAACATACAAATCCTTTTTTAACATTTTGTTTCACATACCGTAAAAAGCGTAATTCAAAGGTAGCTCTACTGGTCGTTTAAAATAAACAGCTTTGCCATAAAACACGTTGTCACTATTACTCCTATGCCTCCCATCCGTCATTTTCAGGGAACCGGCGACAAGGAAATCCTTATCATCGGCAACTCCCTCGCCTTTGACCTTTTTGTTGGGATGCGGACAAGATGGCGGCATCTCTACAAACGTCTGTCCATCTACGGCGATTTGTGTGTGATCCCGATTTACACGCCGGAGGGCTCGACAAAACCGGAGGGAGATTTCCTTTCGTTTGTTGGGAGTTGGGATCGCCCTATCGATATGTTGATTGTGAGGCATTCGTAAGTTCGAAAAGCAGCGCAAAACACGGCTATCATGCTTATATGTAGCAGTATCATTGCAGATATTACCAGTTCTCTCAAATTCATCCCGACTGTAAAAATGTTCCGATGAATGTAAGTCTTTGAATACGGAAAACTCATCGTATCTTTAGGACGACTATGTTGCAAAGTATCTGTTGAAGAACGCTCAAGAATTTTACAATCAAGCCAGCAGGCTGGCCAAACAGGTCGTTATGGGCTTTGCGGAATACGAAAGTGGATTCAAACCGCAAAAGTTGGCGAAGGCGTTGGCAGAGAACAAAATCAGCAATGTGAACTTTAATTTTACGGTAAGTGTTTCCATCCGTCATAGAGTCAAACCTGCGTACAACGAATCGAACAATGAAAGATGTATTGCTTATAGAAAGGTTTCGTTGTACAGAGGTTGAAATTGGCCCACTTGCAGTTGTTGGCGGGCTCAAAGTACTGATTGAGTCGAGTTGAAGGGCTAGTACAGCAACATTAACAATTTCTTTTTTGTTTCACACAACTATACATTTGAATCTCGCTTTTACGGCTTGGAAGACGAAATGTCACAGAATTTTTGCTGTCCCTCGTCGTAAAAGGGGATTGGAAATGGCAGCGGCGTAGCTACGGAGTCGGGTTGGGGGGAAGGGGTAGGTTTTTTTTACCTTACTCCCCCCCCCCTACCCTCTTTCTATTTTTGTTGGCCGACCCCTGGCTGGCAGGGGTACCTCACATGTCCCTCCCTCCCCCTAGCAACACCCCTGGAAAATAGTTCACAATATCAAGTAGATTGTAAAATACGCCCCTCGCGGTTTTAAACTTATTTCCACTTTGGTTTTACGGCGTGGGAAGATACAAAATTCCGTGACATTTCGTCTTCTAAGCCGTAAAATAGGATCGTTAAGGTTGCCCGCTGGCTCGCCTTAGTCCTCAAATATCAAACAACACACCAAATATCCACAATAATGTATTTATCCACTCGAATACTGTCCAACTAAACAACGATCGTGTCTCCAAGAATTACTCTGCCGAAGGTTCCACCGAAAACGACCGCTCTTTCCAGTCGATTCTCTCGTAACTGTCAAAATCCACGTCTGAATCTCCAAAGTCGACCAATTGAAACATAACGCCAAGATCCAATCTTCGCGGTGAGACGCACGATGCAGGCCATGTCCACCGGTAAAAGCAAAATTCAAATGTTGTTGTGTCGAGCTGACAGGCTGACGATTATTTAATCTAATTTTGTGAGTTTTGAGAGTCCTGAAATTATAGTTTGCTCAAATGTTGGGTAACAAGAACGTTCAAAGTTCACCAATCTAATGTGATCGCCTTTAACCTTTTAAAAACATAATTTTCAATTCTTGTTTGCACAGGTGCCATGTAATGTCCAGACGCTTGTTTATTTTTTCGTTTTATTACCTAAAAGTACATCATGATCCATCGAATCTAAAAGGGCGTGGGAACACAAAAAATCTGTGACATGTTGACTTTCAAGTCGCAAAAGAGAGGTTCGAAACTAACTAGCCCGTTGGCAAGGTTGTTGGAGAGACTTTTTGGCGTCGCACTGTGCAAAACCGTCAGGGTGCAAGCGACAGCCGAAAAAAGCCTATTGCACGGTGCAAAAAGCAAGAAGTGCCGGAAGAATTGTTGGTCATTAAATTGAAGACCTCCCTGTGGTAGGTTTGTACAATGACCCTACCACAGGGGTATAGAAAACGTGAGAACTCCGCATTATTATGCTAGTATCTCTGGGTGCAGCAATTTTACTAAATTTTTGGATACCTCTTTTATCTGCCTCGACAACATAGCCATTCGAAATGTCGCTGAAGAGATTTTAGCGACATGCGACATGCACTGTGCAAAAAATGTCAATGTGCGAGCGACAGCCGAAAAAAGCCTATTGCACGGTGTAAAAAGCAAGAAATTGCACGGTGCAAAGTGAACTTTTGCTTTTTCACAGTGCATGTTGCGGAAATCACTCCAGCAGCTTGGAAAATGGACTAGTCGCTGTACGGCCCTTTTAAAAAAACCGTACAGCTACTTTTGCGTCGCGCTTTTTACGGCGTGGAAACGAAATGTCCAAAAAGTTTCTTCGTCTACTGAACCAATAACAACGGACAAAAAACAGCTGGAACATCATGACCTAAAACGCAAAAATAAACAAGCGTTGGACACTACATCGCAACGCACAAAATAATGGCTAAAAATAAAGTAAAAAAGGATAAAAATTAGAAATCTGCGGATAAAACAACATAAAAATTGATTTAGAGCCATAAAAATACAAATTTCGTAAGCAATCGTCCTTAAAGCGCCAGTACAACGACTTTTGAATTGCGCTGTTTACGGCTTGGAAAACGAAATGTCCAAAAAGTTTCTTCGTCTCCTGTACGAATAAGAACGGAAAAAAATAATGGTCACATTCTACACGCATACTAATAATTATTTTACTATTTGCAACTCTGCCGCCGTGGTAATAGTAAACAGGGCAGTAATGTTTGGAGGACTTAATACACATACAATTTATAGGGCTAAAATGAGTTTTAAAGTTGATATAATTACACATGCTTACTTATAATTATTTTACTGTTTGCAACTCTGCCGCTTTTGTTTTCGCTGCAGGACATAAGAAAAATTTTTTGACATTTCGTTTCACACACCGCAAAACACGCAATTCAAAAGTAGCTGTTCTGGCCTTCTAAATTACGCTGAAGTTTCTATTTTTTTCAGCAAAGCCGAGAACACGCCGCAAAAGTGAATGACATCATTGCAGCTGTGAATTGCTCCAACTGCATAAAAGTCGACTTCTTGACTGATTTCTGCAACCACATAACCGACACTTGTTATGCCGTTACCGAACAGCGGATTCCCATGTTCGTGGACAACGTGCATCTAACCGTGCTTGGGGACTTTGTTCTCGCCGATCTCTTGTTGGATGCGGTGAAAAGGCACGGACGCATTGCATAGCTTTGCATAATTTCGTATGTTTTAATATTAATAAAATAATAAACAAAACAAGAGGAAGTGAACCATGAAAAATAAAAAATTTCAAAACTGCAAAGTATTTAAAAAGAGAAAGCCTTTCTCTTTATCACTTAACGGCCGCGCTTATGGAGATCCAAACATTTGCATAGCTGCCGCAAATTTTGACGCAAAAAAATACCCAACAAACATACAAAAAAAGGTGTGAGCCCTATAATGTCAATATCATCCAAAAGAGTTTCTATTTTTGAATCTGTAGGGTCTTTTCTATTATATTATACATACATATAGGGGATGTCGTGTTGAGTAAATTGAATTTTTTTTGTAAAGACAAAAAGCCCTAGCTATATCGGTGACCTGGCTGGATGTCCTCGGCGCGGCTTTAGACATGGCTTTAGGGCCAGCTCCAAAAGGCTGGACTCCCTCTGTAAATTCCCTCTGCAAATTGTATTACTAACAGGTTGCACCCCAAGTGCAACGCTCAGATTTTCTTTAAATTTTTCACTTACTTCAAGAAGAAGTCACATGTCAATTCCTGAAAACTTTACCTCGCGCTTTACAGGGGCAGCTGAGAAATTCAACGATCATTTTTGCCGAGAGAGCACGAGAAATGTGGAGAGCGGTCAGAGAGAAAAACGCTTTGTAGCCATATCTTTGCCAGTTTTGCCCGGAAAAAATTAATTTTTTAGTGCGAACATTACTCTCTATGGTAGAAATAAGCACGAAACTTTTCATACCAAAATTCGCAACAAAGTGTCACTTTTTTTGCCAAAATTCAATCTAAAAATCTCGGTTGTTTCTGCAAAGCGCGAACTGGGAGTCTTGTATATGTCTAAGAAAGAATAATGGTAAATTTGTGGCAAGTTTCATCCAAACCTGAGCGTCGCACTTGGAGTATGTATAATAAATAAGAAAAAATTGGGTGGAAAGGATTAGAAAATGCTGGAAATGACGACCAAAATGAAAAATTTTTGCATTTTGCCACCATTTCTTATAGTTTTTTTACTTTTGGAGATTTTTCCAAGCCGATACCACTTAAATCTTATTTTATGAAATGAATCGGGCAGGGTTTCTGGCGAAGCCGAGGAAAGTTTCGACATTGATGGGCCGTGGGCGGGTTATCAACCCGATCCGAGCAAAAAAGTGTTTTCCTCTCCCCCTCTCCGCTTTTTGCGTACTCTCTCGGCCACGACGATTGTTGAATATCTCGGCTGCGCCTGCGAAACGCGAGCTAAAATTTTCGGAATTAATATGTGGCCTATGCCTGACATGTGTGTGAAATTTAAAAAAAAATCTGAGCGTCGCGCTTGGGGTACTTCTCCTGTAAATAGGGAAAGATGGGTGGAAAGGGTTAGAAAATGTAGGAAATGAAAAATTTTTGCATTTTGCAACCATTTCTCATAATTTTTTTTTCTTTTGGAGATTTTTCCAAGCCCATTCCAATTAAATCTTATTTTATCAGCCGAATCGGGCATGGTTTTTATCGGGCACAGCCGAAGAAAGTTTGAAATAGGCCTTTACCGAAATCTATGGACCGTGGGGGGTTATCAACCAGGTCCGGCCAAAGAACGATCTCTAGCGCCGTCAAAGGCGCTAGCTTTGCATCCATTTTTGCCTCCTCCCTCCCACCCATAGTTCTCAACTAATTGCTGGATTTGCATCCATTTACTGTCACCCAGCTATCTCTTCCCTTTCGTGGCTGTCATCTTCCTGCTATCATTTCCACAATCTCCATAGGTCGTGGCAGGGAAACAACCGTTTAGAGCAGCACATCGCCTATATGGAGTTGGATATTCAAGGACTCCGTTGCATTGCCGTCCTCTTCGTAGTGCTGTTCCATTTGTGGCCCGCGGCTATAGCCAATGGGTTCTTGGGCGTGGATATGTAAGTTGCAGTGGAATTTCTGCACAACAAATTTGCGTACAACGAGATTTGTCTATAACCAACGATTCTTCAGGCTCTGGAAGAGCAGAAGTAAAGTTCTTTACAACGGAGCCATTATATAACAAACAAATTTGTTGTTCACTTTTCTTCTTCACAACCGCTTCTCTTTTTGCAGATTCTTTGTCATCTCCGGCTATTTGATGCATCAAATCCTCAGCTCTAAAAACTTCAACGCACAAAATGTAATTACATTTTACTTCCGACGGATCCGCAGAATTGTCCCAACTTACATCTTTGTACTAATTCTCACAGCACTTGCCTCCACTTACTTGTTTGTCCCAAATGAATACCCGACAGTCCTTCGAGAGCTCTCTTCCGCGGCTTCCTTCACTTCCAACATATTCAACTTGCCGGCTCAAGGATATTTCGCGATAAACAATGCATTCCCCTTATTTCTGCATACATGGTCGTTGTCGGTGGAGTTGCAATTCTATCTGATTGTGCCTGGCATCTACTACTTGTACTTTCGTCTACGAGAAGTCCACAGAATTGCAGGGATCGGATTTGTAATGGCAATTGGACTGGTCTCTCTTGGATATCAAGTTTATCAGCGGGAAAGTGAGCAGAATACTTGACAATACGTTATTGCAATGTTTAGACATCAACCTTGCCCATATGAGTCTCTTCTCGCGCATATGGCAATTTCTCATCGGATTTTTGATAGACGCCATAAAGCCCAATGACTCTGAAGCTTCGTATCATAAGCTATCTCAACGTGAAGAAGAAAACTCCCAGTCGAGTTCCCACAATTACCAATACGTCATCAAAAATGCGTTGGTTATTGCTCTTTTGGCCCAACTATGGTATCCAATCACTTCCATCGGCTGGGTCAACCGATTTTTTTGCACTGTGACCGCTGCCTCGTTCATCATGATCAAGGAAACAACTTTCTTGGAGAACAATGCTCTTGTTTATATTGGCGACGTTTCCTACTCGTTGTATCTTCTTCATTGGCCGGCAATATTGATCAGTAAATACGTTGGATCATGGGGAATGAATGGACCGTCTATTCATGGTAAGGGCTTATCCTACGATCATCATAGGTTGTTATATCTGTTTTCAGAAGGCCTGTTTCTCATTCAATCCGTACTCTTGTGCAGTATTCTCCTCGAAAACGTGTTCAAGAGAATCCAGAGCCGCTTGACCGCCTGGGACAAACTCACCTACCTCCTATTCGTCTTGTACCTCCTACTTTCCGCTACAGCATTCAACATGCATTTCCACAGTCCGAACAACTCTCTTATCAGCGCCAACGTCATTGGAACTAACTCCACGGAGGAGTCGTACGACAATTCAACTAGTAAATTAAAGAAATTTATGGTAGACACAGTGAGCAAGCACTTATCGCTGTACGCGAACGGAAGTCTGAATCTGACCAACAATGAGGCCGCTGGTTTGCAAACCGAAGCCGACGTTTCGAGGGATTATATCAAGAGCGAATGCAAATGGGCGTTGGCAAAAAAGTATGGCGACAAAAAGTTTGCAGGGGTGGATTTGGCATGCGAATCCGAGGTAGGCCAACAAAAATCCCCCGGATCTTTGGATTCGTTCTTGTAGGGCTCTGGTGACAAAGAAATCCTGGTCATCGGCAACAGCTTAGCACAAGACCTTTACATGGGCATTGAAGCGAAAATGAAGCATGTATACAAACGCGTCACTTTGTACGCTCTTTCGTGTGCAATACCCATCCTCGAAGCCGCTGGAACGCCGGCAGGCCATTTCACGGCCACAATCAAGACATGGGATCGGCCGATAGACATCTTGGTGGTTAGGCACTCGTAAGACGTTCAAGAGTTTGATTGGTGCTTGAAATTTAGATATTATCAGATTGCGGGGAAGCCAACAATCAATGTGTGTCCTGCGTTACCAGTAAGTCTAATCCAACAAAAGAAGTGCACGTCAGGAAAAAATATTATAGAAGAAAGTGTTTCCCTTCAATAACTTCCCAAAATGTCGAAACGACACAGGAATTATCGGAAACGGCGAAACGCCACAAAATTATCGGGCCACAAAATGAACGTATCTAGCAAAATTCTTTCAGAAAAAAATATTTTTTGCGAAATTCGATATTTCTTGTGTTGTTTCGTTTTTATTCATCGCTATTGAAAAACATTTTTCTTGACGTGTACTCCAAGTGCAGCGCTCAGATGTTCTTTATAATACAATATTTTGCACACACTTTAGACATAGGCCACATATCAATTCCTAGAAATTTTAGCTCGCCCTTTGCAGGAAAAGCCGAGATATTCAACGATATTTGCGGCCAAGAGAGTACGCGAAAGGCGGAGTGCGGCCAGAGACAAAAACACTTTTTGGCCGTATCTTTGTCAGTTTTGCGAGAAAATATTTGTTTTTTCTGGAAACGTCTACACTCTACGTTAGAAATAGGCACAAAACTTTACATGACAAAATTCTCAAAAAAATGTCACATTATTCACAATTTTCGACATAAAAATGCCAATTGTTTCTGCAAAAAATGAGGTTGCAGTTTCGGTGGTGTCTTAGAAAAAACTATTCCATGTAAATTAGTACTACTAAGCTCTTCTAAAGTGCGTAGACTTTTTGTCGCGGGCCGCACAGTGCACATTTTTCACAGTGCATTTGACCTTTTGCACTGTGCAATCGAAATATCGCCGCAACGCAACGTTTTTTTCAACTACGTCGTTGCATTGGCGCCTGGAATTTTGCACAGTGCAAACGGCATTTTTGAGGTTTGCACAGTGCAAAACGTGGAAACGTTACCCTCTATTACAGAAAATAGGCACCAAAAATCGAAAAAAGTATCACATTTTCCCCTGTTTTCATCCTAAAAATCTCGGTCGTTTCTGCACAGCGCGATCTGGTTGCCTGGCATATGTTTTAGAAAAAATTATGCTAAATTTGCGTCAAGTTTTAACAAAATCTGAGCGTCGCACTTATATTATTTCCCATGTAACTGTAAATCTTGTGAACCTCGGGCTTGAGTAGTAATTAGAAACGCTGTAATTTAGGAGAACTACCTTAAAACTCAATTCCCAAAAGACGCGCAAGCCTTTTACGGAGAGGTCAGCAAAATGGCCAAGACAGTGGTCATCGCACTCTCCGAGTATGAAACGGGCTTTGACATGCACAAATTCAACAAAGCACTAGCCGAAAACAACGTCAGTGGATTGAATTTGAATTATACAGTAAGAATTTGAGTTTTAAAGTAAGATACCCTCAGGCAAATCTTATAAAACTTGTATATAAAACCTCTGTATAGCGGAAACTGAATATAACGACCAATTTCGGAGGTATGCAACTTTTGAAGCCTTTTGCATTTCAGCAACAACGCCAACTCGCTGCAAAATACGATGACGTCATTGCGGCGGTCAACTGTTCAAATTGCATAATAGTTGACTTGATGTCCGGCTTCTGCAGCTTCATTACGGACACTTGTCAAGTGGTCAGCGAGCAGAAACTCCCCTTCCTCGTCGATAATATTCATCAAACCCCTTTTGGGGACTTTGTAATGACGGATGTCCTATTAGATTCGCTGGAACATCATGGACTTTTAGGTAATAAAACGCAAAAATAAACAAGCGTTGGGCATTACATCGCAACACACATAATGGCAACAGATAAAGTAAAAAAGGATAAAAATTAGAAATCTGCGGATAAAACGACATAGAAATGGATTTACAGCCATAAAAATACAAATTTCGTAAACAATCGTCCTTAAAGGGCCAGTACAAGTACTTTTAAATTGCGCTGTTTACGGCGTGGAAACGAAATGTCCAAAAAATTTCTTCGTCTACTGTGCCAATAACAACGAAAAAATAACGGTGACATTCTACATGCCTACTAATAATTATTTTACTGTTTGCAACTCTGCTGCCTTTGTTTTCGCTGCAGGAATTAAAAAAAAGTTTTTGACATTTCGTTTCACACGGCGTAAAAAGAGCAGTTCAAAAGTCGTTGTCCTGGCCCTTTAACAATCAAGCAACGATTGGATTTTCCCACTTTTAAACTAGCGGAAAAGAGATTTTTTAGCATTGCACAACTATATTTACATTCTAATCGCAATTGACGGAAAAATCGAGGTTTTTTTGCCAATTTTTGCTGAAATATATATGTTTTATTTATTTTTTCGAAAAAATCAAAAAAAATCGGTAAAAAACAGCTGATTTTACAACGAAAACATCAAAACAAGCCAAAAAGAGCGACTATTTTTGTTTAGAAAATCAAAAAGAGAGAGCGCAAGAACTGTGCCTGCGTAGCCTGGTGGTTCGGGCGGTGTCTAGAGTGTCCGGTACCCTTCGGGGTTCGAGTCCGGGAGGAGGAGAGGGCCGCGTTCACTCACATATTCGTCGCTTAACCTTACCGCCGAGGCGACAAACGGTGCAAATGCGCATAAAAAACGCCTAGCGTTCTGTAGGCAGCTGCTACAGTTTTGCAGTTTTTTGATTCTGATTTTACTACTAGTTCGGACAAAAAGTCGGCGGAACAATTTTCGCACCCCGCACTGTGCAGTTCCAATCAGCACAGTGCGTACCCCGCGACCGACTTTTCGCACGGTGCATTTTCACTTTGCACTGTGCAATACCTAGCGGGAAAATTTCAGGATTATTTTTCGTTAAAATCTTGCCAAATTTGAAGAGTTTCCTTCTCAATTTGACGTGCGGTGCAATAGTTCTTCTTCGGCTGTGACGACTCGAACCCTGACATTTTTTGCACAGTGCATGTCGCATGTCGCTAAAATCTCTTCAGCGACTTTTCGAATGGCTATGTTAGCGAGGCAGATAAAAGATGTATTCAAAAATTTTGTAAAATTGCACCCAGAGATACTAGCATAATAATGCGGAGTTCTCACGTTTTCTATACCCCTGTGGCAGGTTCATTGTACAAACCTACCACAGGGAGGTCTTCAATTTAATGACCAACAATTCTTCCGGCATTTCTTGCTTTTTGCACCGTGCAATAGGCTTTTTTCAGCTGTCGCTCGCACCCTGACGCTTTTTGCACAGTGCATGTCGCTAAAATCTCTTCAGCGACTTTGCGATCGGATTTTTTTACTGAAAGGCTCAAAAGGACACAGTTTTTGAGGTTTCAAAGAAGCTATTTATCGATATCGAGATGTATAATATAAATACAGCCGAAAAAACCCCCGTAAAACAAAGCCCTTCTATAACAAATAAATTTTTCTGTTGATAGCAATTTGTTATAAAAGGTTTTGACTCGATCTAAATTTTCAAATTTGAATATTCTCAAGTTCAAACTTTATTTTTTATAAAATACGGTCGGATAATTCCACTTAATTTCCTTGAGCACAGTACTCCCACGGCCTCACTTCTCCATTGTTGTTCAACTCCGTTTCGGTTTCCGTCTTGTAAATGTGCGCTTCACGACATTTTCGAGCTGGTCCATGACTTCCACAGAGATGGGTTCTAAAAATTTAATTTCGCCTTGAGAAGCAAGGGAAGTATACCACGTCTAATCGAGAAGGGAACTCTTCAAATTGGCTTTTCGTCCAAAGATTTATCGGAAACATGATTTTCAAATTTCCCCTCCAGGCTTTATCGCTCAAAATTAGTCTCAAAAAATTCAAATTTCTTTAAAACGGTCATTTTTGTCAAAAAAACTTGTTTTTGGCCAAATTGCTCAAGAAATTGGTGAAAAATAATTTCTCGGACACCCTGTTTGTGACGAAAAGCCAACTTGAAGAGTTCCCTCTCTTTTGCTTTTTTGATTTGACGTGCAACGCTCAGATTTTTTAAAATTTCGCACGCGCTTCAAGCATAGGTCACATATCAATTCCAGAACATTTTGGCTGGCGCTTTTCAGGCAGAGCCGAGATATTCGACGATCTTTGCAGCCGAGAGAGCACGCGAAATGCGGAGAGCGTTCAGAGAGCAAAACACAGAAAATACTTTTTGGCCATATGTTTTCCAGTATCGTATGGAAAAAATTAATTTCCTGTGGAAACATTACCATCTACGGTAGAATTAGGTATGAAACCTTTTATGCCAAAATTCACAAAAAAAAATCTCTCATTTTTGCCAACTTTCGAGCTAAAAATCTCGGTCGTTTCTGCAAAGCGCAAGCTAGAAGTCTTGCATATGTTTTAGAAAAAACTATTCTAAATTTTTGACAAGCTTCATCAAAAGCTGAGCGTCGCTTATAACGTATTATACATATAATACTTTCCCTGTTCGTAGGTAGAAAAATCTGTCTTACATCTTGAGAATAGCCCTGGCGTCGATGTGCCGGCTTCCTTTCAGTGTGAACCACCTGTTCTCATCCCAATGCGGCTGGTCCGAAATAATATGATACTTGGTCATCATACCGCGACCTTCGAATTTATCGATTAATTGCACTTTCTAAACAACCAAACATATATATACGTGCATGTACTAGCTTGTCCGTCGCTGGGGTGGTTTCTGCGACATGCACTGTGCGAAAGCAAAATTTGTGCAACTTCTTGCTTTTTGCACCGTGCGATAGCCTTTTTGAGCTGTCGCTCGCACCCTGATGTTTCTTTTTCACAGCGCATGTCGCCAAAATCACTCCAGCGACTTTCCAGACGGGCTGGTATCATCTTGTAGCACAATACTTACAATCACGTCGTCGGGTCCCCAAGTCTGCCCCATGCACAAGACTTTCCCCTTCATCTGAACTGCAGCCCTGTACTCTTCTTTTCGTTGCGCGTTGATACGGACCGACAGCACAAAACATAGTAAAATTGTCGCAGTTAGCCCCATTTTGAATTGGCTTAAAATTCGATTTGACAAAAGTCGTCCGTTTATTCTTCAGAGCCCAATCGTATGCTAATTGAATGGGAGTTTCGACAATTACATTGCGATTTTCATTTAATTACTAATAAATTCTTGGTTTAAAAAGTGCTTTTTTTTTATGCCTGGAGCCCTCCTTTGCAAAGCGAAATTTGAAAGTTGTGCGGATTTCCGGAACCAATTTTGTATCGGACTTTTTCGGCGTTGACCAGTTGGTAGACATGTCCGCTTTTTTGTCTAGCCGACTCTCCAAATTTTACACACTCTGTGACAAAACAAGATCGAATTTCTTCTATGCTGTTTCAAAAGTGCGTAGACTTTCTGTCGCGAGCCGCACAGTGCACACTTTTCACAGTGCATTTGACCTTTTGCACTGTGCAATCGAAATATCGCCGCAACGCAACGCTTTTTTCAACGACTGCGTCGTCGCCCCGAATTTTGCACAGTGCAAACGGCATTTTTGAGGTTTGCACAGTGCAAATGCTTCAAAAAAGCCCGCGCACCGTGCAAAAAGAGGAAAAATGCACGATAAAAGGTCTGCGCACTTTTTTAAAAGGCATAGCAGCGCAGAGCGTAATGTTTCCAAAAAAAAATTATTTTTTTTCCGCACAAAACAGGCTAAAAATATATAGTTTAAAGGTCTAGCTATTTCTCTGGCCGCTCTCCGCATTTCGCCTACTCTCTCGGCCTCAAAGATCGTTGAATATCTCAGCTGCCGCTGCAAATCGCGAGCTCAAATTTTCAGGAATTGATATGTGATCTATGCTTGAAGTGTGTGCAAAATTGAGAAAAAATCTGAGCATTGCATTTGCGTTACTTTACATTTAAACCTAGTGCGGCGACATTTCCGTCGATTGCACAGTGCAAAAGGTAAAATGCACTGTGAAAAACGTGCACTGTGCGGCCCACGACAAAAGGTCTACGCCAGACATGGCAAGGCTGCCGAAATAGCCCGGCCCGGCCCTAAGTTCTGCCATGTCTGGTCTACGCACTTTCGCTAAAGCGTAGTAAAAAATGCCCAAATTCTGCACTCTCGGTACCAGTTTATTCCTCAAACACAACCAACAAGCACTTCAATCCAGCTCAATTCTCTTTCTTCTCCTCCTTTTTGTCCTCCTTCTTGTCCTCTTTCGCGTACTTTGCTTCTTTTTTGTCCTCCGTCTTCTCCTTCTCCTTGTTCTCTTCGTGCGCGGGGGCGTGCGCCACGTGCGGCCCTTTCATCTGGGAGCCGCGTCTGCGACGGTGTTCGCGTTGAGAGGGAGCGGTCTCGCGACGAAAGCCTTGCTTTGTGTCCGAGTCCTTCTTGTCGGCCATCATCTTTCGACGCAATTCGTTCGCACCCGACATCGCCTCGAAACGAAGAGTTTGGAAGAGAAACGGAGAGAGATGAGCGGTCGGAAGAGGCTCTGAAACAAATTTAGGGATCATTGAATACCCGTAGGCTATTTATTTTTTATTTTTTTTATCTAAAAATCTCCAAAAATTGCAAAAAAATCTAAAAATTTTCTCATTTTTCTCCGAAAAAATAATTTTTCAGCCATTTCCAGACAATTTACCGACATTTTATGGCGTCTAGCAACAATACAGTAGCCTGCAGTAACCTAATTTATCCGTTAATCATCCATAAGAACATTATTTTCCCCTTAAAATATCGATTTTCGGTCGAAAAGACAAATTTTTCGCCAATTTTCGGAAATTTAACTAAATTTCAGCTGATTTCAGACAATTTTCGATTAACTACTGACTCTATGAGCAACTATGAGTACTAAGCTTGGCTACAGGATAGATTACGAGCCTAGAAAATGCGGGTCTTGCCCAAAACTCGTAAATTTTTGGTTCTTTTTGAAAATTTTGGAGTAAAAATAATAATATTTCCGTCTCTAGGAAAAAATAACCACATCAGGTTGGTAAAATACGTATAAGCCCTTGATAAAACTCACAAGTTTCTCTCAAACAACGAACAAACTCTACACCGCTTCAAATTCCATGCGAATCATCGAAAAACCTCATGGATAATATAAAAGAGCAAAACTAGAATTTTGAATACTTTAATTAGAATTTTGTTGCCCACAAACGTACTCAAGGACCCACCAAAGAGCTCGAGACTGGGTTGGATCAGTAGCAATCGCTCGAAGGACGTCCAATCCAATCGAATTTGGGCCGCAAAGAGGAGCCGCCAAATGCACAACCAAAACGAACCGAACTCGGGTCGACGACGATTTTCGAATGAAAGGATTTGGGAGGAATAATCGAAAAAAGAGGGGGGAAAACCAAATTCAAGAAATTTTTATTTTTCAAAATGAAAAAAAATATTTTTTTTTAAATATTTTTTCCGAATTTTTTTGAAAAAAATTCTATTTTTATCATTGGACGTAAAATGAAAATTAAATTCGAAAAACATTTCCTGTACTACTCGGGCCATAAAGTCCCGACAATTTTATGGCTGATGTCGCGCCCCAAAAATGGGGTGCGGTCGCGGAAAAGTGCGTGTCGCTTGGGTAAAAACGGGAAATCGCCGCGACGGCCGCGAAAATTTGAGAAAAATGCACCGTGCAAAATTGTCGGGACTTTATGGCGCGAGTAATACAAAAGTCGCTGCAGTGATTTCCGCCACATGCACTGTGAGAAAACTTTTCACAGTGCAATTTGTTGCTTTTTCATTTCATTTATTTATTCCTATATCACTCAGAAATTAAATTGAGGAGAATAGGTATGCTACGTGTTTCACAATTGAAGACCGAAGATCCATTGTTGTACACGTGGGTGATTAGGTTTTTGCGAAGACCGTCGGAGCATTCCAAACTTGCGCTTCCCATGCGGACCTCATCCAGGGAATCCTGTTGTTGCTTTTTGCACCGTGCAATAAACTTTTTTCGGCTGTCGCTCGCACCTTGACCTTTTTCGCACAGTGCAGACACCAAAAATCACTCCAGCGACTATCTCGGACTGGACATGTATCCCGGGCCGTTTCAAATTTCCCTTAGCCCGGCCCGTCGATATCAGTTCGCCCGGCAAATATATCGTTACTAAGATAGGATAAAAAAAATAGTTAGAAAAGTGTTGCAAACTTTTTTAAAATGATTGTAGATGGTCGTGTGTATTTGCTCTGCCTGTATGATAAGGTTTACACCTTGTTTTTGTTTGCTACTCCAATTTTCGCTTCTAAAGTCAGAATTTTAGTTATTACGGGCCGACCCGCGGGCCGTTTCAAATTTGCCTTGGCCCGGCCCGTCGATATCAATTCACCCGGCAAATATAATATATCGTTACTAAGATAGGAAGAAAAAAAAAGTTAGAAAAGTGTTGCAAACTTTTTGAAAATGATTGTAGATGGTCGTGTGTATTTGCTCTGCCTGTATGATAAGGTTTACACCTTGTTTTTGTTTGCTACCCCAATTTTCGCTTCCAGGCTCAGAATTTTAGTTATTAAGGGCTGATTCTGGGCCGGGCCGAAAGGTCGGCCCGGCGTCGCACCTTGGAGTTTAAACCACTTTTCGTTCGCGCTCCTTTTTTTGATCTGTTTCAAACCCAGGGGCGTAGTTAGAGGGAGGGGAGCATGGGGATAGCCCCTCCCCCCAGCCAGGGGCCGCGAAAAAAATAAAAAGGGTGTAAGGGGGGAGTAAGGCAATGTTTTTTCACTGGTATATAGCTCCTGTGGTCTAAAAACCAACTCCTCCCCCAGACCGACTTCTCAGCTACGCCCCTTTACAAACTTACTCCTAACCCAACTTTTCTACGCGTTTTCTAAATTTTCTCATTATGCATTCCAAAATTCAAT